>JAKWIX010000322.1:16187197-16895861 GCA_027704785.1 Solanum chmielewskii
AGAAGAACAAGAATAAGCACATATAGATTATATAATTAGTACTTAAATGTGATTTGGAGTCACAAAGGATCATATCGATGGGGCAATCATTCTGAGCCACCAGGTCACCTTCATAATTTTAAGTCTTAAAAGAATATTCCAAATTATAATGAAAAACAAAATGTTATTTTCATACCAACTTTGTAAATAAGTAGCAATCCTTTGAAAGAAAAACACAAGGAAAACTCAAAGAAAAAAGAAACCTCATACTAACCATGAAATATTGTCACAAAAAATTGTTCTATGACTAATTGATTTAACAAGATGCAAGTCGCAAGACAATTATTATCCAATCCAATTACAGTTGATATTAATAGCAGCACAGTTTTCACCAATTTCTGAACTCAATACATCTAAAATCAATATTCATGTGGTATACACTCTAGGAAGAAAATTTGGTCCTTATACTAGAATGAATGTCAAAATCAAACGGTACAGGTACGTGCACTGCAGTAGGAGTTTAGGACAACGATAACAAAGTAGTAGCTAAATTGGGACTTAATAGGGTTGAAATCATTCTTATTCCCTAATTGTACAATGGCAAAGGTTGATATCCTAATTTCCTGGATCAAAGTGAATTATAAGTTGAAGCTTAGAGACTATCTAGTAAACAACTTTCAAGAAGATCATCAAATTGATCCATAATGCTTGTGGTGTGCCATCTTAGCACCCAATATTCAGTTCATTCTTATGGTGTTCTCAATGTTTAACTTTTGATTTTTAATATCCTCCAACTACCCATTGGAATGATTTAGGATAGATTTTGAAGGGAAAAACTTAAATCACATAGAACCTATAACAAAAGTACAATATAGTTTCTTTTCACTTTTCAGTTTAACTTTTTTTATCAGGTTATTGTTCTATTCTTTTACCAGTATTCAGAAGAAACAACATGAGTACAGAAAATGATATAGCTCCAGTACATTCCACTCGCTACTATAGAAAAAGTAAAGGGCTGACAAAATCCAAAAGAGCAAAAACATTATCCTCAAAATGCCCCAAGAAATAAACTTGATTTTATACTGAATAGTTGAAGGACCATTTAAAGATTGAGGCTCGAGGATATGGTAAGAAAAAACTGAACATTAAGGTTTGAGGATATGATATTAAAAAATGAACATTAAGAACTTAACTAACACAGGGATCGCAAATATCAATTTTGTCATTCTCGAAAACTTACTTATGTCTCACCTCCTCTTGATTTCTAAAACAAACTTGATTTCGCAATCATATATCACAAATACCCATTTAACAAGATCACGAACTAGCTTAAGACATTCCAACAAAATTCTTAGTCACTCCTTCCTTGCAACCCCGAATTTCTCTCTCTTTTAACTATCAAAAATTTTCAGGCTTTCTTCCTCAGATAACTTCTACATTTCACTGCATTCACTATCCCATCAATTAACAATATCTAACGATTAGTATCAGTATTATCTTGTCCCCGGCCGGTAATTATGTCATATGGGTCGTTCCTCACTCTTGAATGCTCTACTCAGCCAGACATTAGGGTACCAATTTGACCTCATATGTGACAGATTTCATATCTATAGAATTGAGCAATGTTTTAAGCTCATTGAGAAAAAGGAGGGCTTTGTGCATTTCTTTAATCAGGGTTTATGTTAAGCTACAAGTACAGATTTTTTCAACTTTTAAAAGCCATAACTCATTTTTACAAAAAGAACGACTGCCACTTTTTTCTTCCGACTTTTCGTTTTCTTCTTGAGTATAGGATTTTATTCCAGTTGTTTAGGTTTCTTCATTTCGTGGCAGTACCCTGTTGGCTTCTGCAAAATGACATATGCTTCCTGCTGCGTGTGTTAAAACATCAGATATCATTAAACCAGCCTCTTTTTGCATAAGCTAACAAACTCAATTTCATCTAAATTTCGGCACCAAATTGATTCAAACATGTAACAACCCCCGCATGGTCGTTTTGCACTTTTCAATCCGTTTATCCAGTTTAACTTTTCCTACAGCTTCATTACGTTGTTTACGACATGCGGGGATGGATGGCACGATTCCCGATGCGATCAGATGCATTTGTGAAGATTTTCATCTTTGAAAGTTTAGAATTTTCCATTTGGAAAGTTTAACCAAAGCCAACATTTTGGTTAAGAAGTTTGGAGTTTGAGTTATGACGGCTCCAATAGGTACAGATGGTGATTAATGACTTGATTGAATGTTTTGTATAGATCCGAGGTGCTCATGAGTGAATTGGATTATTGGTTGAGTTTCTGGTTAAGTTTGGAAATTTTAGTTGAACACTGTCAACATTTTGTTAAGAAAACCTGGGATCGGTGATTGGGTGATTCCAACAGGTTTGGATTGAGTTTCAGACACTTGATTGGTGATAGGCCTAAAATGGATATATTTAGGCATTAATTTTCTCACATTTTAGAACTTTTATTGGCTTTTAAGTAGTGATTATATTGTTTAATGTTTACTATTATATTTTTTGTGTAGAAATAAAACGGTGTGAGAAGATGAAGAGATTTTAAGTAAAATTGGGGGGAGGGGGGAGCTTAATTATTGTCCTTGTCCTCCGATGTAAAGGCAACAATGCAAAAAACAAGCAATAAAATATGCAGCAAAGATTACACTGGAAATTTGTTCCTAGGCAGCACACAAGACAACCTAGATTCTAATTTTCTTGAACTCATTTTGGACTCAGTTATTTCATTTGGGACTTTTCCTACACCTATAAATAGTCCACAAACACATTTTGAAAAAGAAAAAGAAAAAGACTTTTGACGTAGACAGAGTTTGGAGCTGACGTGGAGATAGAGTTAATTGAGTTTTACCTTTTCTTCACCATATTATTCCTTTTGTGTTATTCTTTGGATGATTTGTGGTATTTCGCCCATGTCTATGTGGAGCTAAATTTCTCGTTCTAGGGGTTTGTAAACGTTATTATTTGAATATTGTTTTCAATTAATTAGTATCTCACTGGTCAGCTGTTCAATAGCGTTCTTAATTACTTTGTTGCATAGCTAACAGCGAATACTATTCATGTATCTATAATTGAGCAGGACAACATAAATTATGGATTGTCCATACGTTGATTAGAGTGTATTCGCCTAATAGGAGGGAGCGAATTCTTGATTAGGCTAAACATAGCTTATTGTTTGCTTGATAGATATACAAGGAGATATAAAAATGCAATATCGTTAATTCTTTTCTGCTAGACATAGATAATTAGGTTAACTTGAATAGACGCACAATTACTCGACAGAAAATTGCGAGTAAAATTAACCATGCCAATCAATAATCATAATAGAGTAATTAGTTAAATCAATAACACCATTGTTAGATAGCCCATTTCCCTGGAATGATTTTACCTCATTGATAACATACACTCTTTCTTGGTTAAAGGTCATTAGTAATTTTCTTTTTATTTTAGCTAGTTTATAATTATAAGTTCGGATTTTATTTATTGTTAAGATAATTCACATTAAATTAATTTAGTTGTCAGTTAATCACAAGTCACTATGGTTTGACATTTGACTTTTAGTCACTTTATTACTTTAAGACCGCATGTCTTATGTGTGCGCGACATGTTTTTGGCATCATTTTCCGGACATAGAAATTAACTATTTTCAAAATTAGACTTGTTTTGGTCTAGTCCAATTTAATTTTTTTATTTTTGTATATATATTTGTTTTCATAGTATTCTTTATCCTTCTTGAAATGGCATCTCGAAATGTAAATTCATCAAGTAATTAATGGGTATTTACTTAAATATAATTTGTCATCATTTTTTCAGGAGCAAAATTTGCGCATATTTTCTTTGATTGGAGTATCTTATTCCTTTTCCCCAATCCTTTATTATAATTCTCCTCTTTTTTGTGATATTAACCAGAGTAATGAAGTGGAAGATGCGGAACATGATGCTCGGCTTAGTGATATGATGAAGCAAATATTGGAGCAAAACACATAAAATAGGAAAGCCATGGGGATGAGTGGCAATGCAAGCTAAGACTAAAAGTTATAATTATCTACAAGTTACAGGTTTAGCTAATACCCAATACCCATGACGAACACAATGCAGACGAAGAGAACGAGGTACCGCAAGAAGAAAGTTATGAAGAAGCAGAGATAGTGAGTCAATCTTGGCTAACAGAACAAGCTCAACTACTTCCTCCTCGTCCCATTTTATGTGGCTAAATTTCCTATTTGGTCAGTCCCAAAAAGAATGTCCCTTTTCCTTATATGTAAGTACTTAAAGGTACAATTTTTCTTTTACCCTTGTTGGTCCCACTAAATTTTAAAAATAGTACTCCAATACCTTTATGAGGAGAGAGAAAAGTGAGTCTACTTTTTGACTTTTTTTTAGGGAAATTTGGTAAACATTTCAAAATCTTTATTTATTCCTTAAAACTCCGCAACCGTTCAAATGTTTCCACATAAGATGGGACACAGGGAGTAATAAGCTTGCATGGGTTTGTCCATGGTGGTCTTACAAAGAGGCGAAACATTTAAAGGAAGGAAGAACTAAGCTCAGACAAGAGATGCACCAATTTGGCTTAGATATCCATAATTTGCACATTGAGTTGAATAAAAGATTGAGGGATGTAAACATTTTAATGATGCGTGTTAGACCTCATTCTAAACTTTTTTGTAGGTTATGTTTAGGTGGGGACATGAGAATCAAGCCATTCGAACCTATGGAGAAGTGTATAGATTAGTTGAGAAACTCTTACATTCTAAACATTGCCACATCATAAAAATAAAAACTGTTGTCCCTCACTTAAGGCCAAGAAGTGCAATATGTAATGTTCACTATATGGTCCTTTAAAACCTTTACCACCACCACCGCCCATGATGCAAAATTGAGGGATCAATTTGTATCTTCAAAGTGGAAAGTAGAAGTGGTAAAAGCGTTAGCACCGTGTTGCTGCATTAAATTAGTCATTAGTTGGGAGTCAACCAAATCTTATCATTTTCTTTACATATTTATATATCATTGTATTTTTTGTAGTATTATGTTTTTTTTGTTTTTGTAGAAGTATGTGCAAGGAAATAAAGTCATTAGAGGTATGCAAAAGCAAGCTGCAAAGTGAAACTAAGTGTAGGGTTCCCGTATAAAGAATTATGTCATGTTGGGAGAAGTCTGAGTATCCCCAAGCTGCAAATGTTTCGGCATTTGGCCTTTCAGGGAGTTTATTTTACCCACGTTATCTATATCATGCATTGAGGATAATGCACATTTTATGTACGGGGTAAGGAGATTGCTTGGATGCTTTTTTGTTCTTCTTATTAGGTAGTTGATAATTCTCACTGTTTTTCTTTATGCTTCGGTTTTTTTATGAGGGATGTAACTTGAACAGGGTAAGTTTTTACATTTTTTTTATTTTTTGGTAGTACTAAAGGAGAGAGAAGAAATACTTTCGGACTTGGTTGATACTAGCATATATGGGCATGAACTTGAGTAGTATTTTTATATCAGTTTTGAATACCACTGAAATAACAAAGTTTCTCACACCTAAGCTCAAAGTAGTGACTCCGTATTAAGCTTTGTATTATGTTGTAGTTCGTATGACATGTCTATCAAAGAGTAGAATTGATCCATTTAGATTGAGACTTGTGTCATGAGAGGTGAGGATTTGTTGCATATATTCCATCATGCTTCTTCTCAGACTAGAACTTGATCTACATGTTATTGAAGCGAAATAATCTTGGTCTGTTTAGACAATGATGATAGGCTTTATTCACTTCTACTAAACCAAGTCCATCAACATCAATGACAAGGCATAACTTGTTATTTCATCTCTTCCTTAACTACCTATCTCAACTTTCTTTCTTGGTATTGCTATCAACACAAGCTTCGTAAAGAACCTTGCAAGTGTCAACACTGAACTCTAGCAAAACTGGCATTGTCCGAATTTCAGTCGCCCTTATGCTTGTGGTAGGTAATTGTGATAAAGAGAGCCTACGGTGTTTAATTCAATCTTGATATATAGAAAGAAAAAAAGCTACAATATTATTGAGTTGCGAATTATACTTCAAGCTAAGTTGCTCGGACTCGGGTGCGGGTATCCGAGACTGATGCAAATCCGAAAGTCGGATTCGGGAAATCTAAATTTTAAGATTTGGCGGTGCGAATTCGAGTATTGATATGGGTGCGGGGATACGGCTAAAAAATTTCAATTTTATAAAAATAGAAGTATAGAGATATTCTAATTATATATAATAAAATATCACAAAATATTTATGAAATATACATAATAATTAATTGCATATTTTGGTATTATTGCATACAAAATAAAAGAAGTATAATTGTGAAAGAAGAACGAGAATATAATAAACATTAAAAGTATAATTAATTTTATAATTGAAAGGACACACATATCTAGAGAACCCTTCCCAGAGTTTTTGGAAGCGAGAAGCGGAAAAAAGCGACGAGGGCTTGCTTCACAGAAGCGAGAAGAGTGAAGCGAAGCGCGCGCTTTTTTTTAAAAAAAGCGACATTTAGTATAAAAAAAAAAAATATTAAATAACTAAAAAGAGGTAATATAGTCTTAGATTGAAAGAAATTACTTAGGCAAAAATACTCACAAGTCATAACATATAAAGCAAAAAATCAAAAATATAATTAAATCACAAAGACTCAAACTCCTATTCTTCAACAAGATCCTCAAACTCTTCAAGTGCCATAACCAAGGGTTCTACTTGGTCATCGAGGTCATCACGAGAAAAAGAAGGGCGGCAGCCAGCAGACTCAGTCGAGAGCTTCAGGAGAGAGAAGGGAAAGAAAGTCGCGAGGAAAGAAGGGAAAAAGAGTCGCGAGGAGAGAAGGGAAAGAAGAGTTGTGAGGAGAGAGAAGTTATATTTCAGATTTTTTTAAAAAAAACCTATTTTTTTTTAAAAAAAAACCCTAATTGTCGCTTTTTTATAAAAGCGCGCATTTTTCCTCAGCGTCGCTTCTCGCTTCTTCCTCTGAAGCGAGTGCTTTTTTCAAATCGCCTCGCTTCAAGTTAAAAAAGCGCACATGGGTCGCCTCGCTTTGAAGCGCGCTTTTCTGCGCTTTTAACAACACTGGACCCTTCCTCTAGTTTTTTTTCAAGAAAAACTGAAGAGGCTATTTCTTCAAGAAAAGATAAAAAAGCTCTGTACTTTTCAAGAAAAAACTCCTCTTTTTTCTAAGTACTTTTTTAAGTTTCAGGTACTTTTTCAATTTTATCCTCTTTAACTTTTTCAAGCTTCATCTTAAAAAGTACTCCACGTCTCCTCGGAAGACGTCGCCAGAAACTAATTTCTTTTTCCCCAAATCTTTTCTCGGCTTTGGTCAAAGTGTCCAGATCGGATTGACCGAATCCGACACGCACCCAGCGCCCGCGTGGGGACGGGTTCGCCGGCAAAAATGAAGATTCCGCACAACATAGACTTCAGGTACATATAACCCTCAAAGCGACAATTGTATCTTTTTTTTTGGTTAATCTAATAATCTTATAAAAATGACGTGAAGAGAACCTAAGCTGTAATATGTGATGATCCTAGTGAAAAACAATCCTCGAACAAAATGATTGTAGGCTTGGTAACACCTTGATCTATAACACATCATAATGAGATGAACGAAAATTTATTAAAAATTTAATGTACCCATACCTGTTTGACAACCTCCTTCCTCACATGCTTATGATACTCTGGATTATGATACAACTGATCTGCAAGGGCTCGAAACTGTTCAATAAGTCAAAGCAAATAGTCACAAATAGCACACATGTATGTCAAGTGCAGCAATGGCTTGTAGACTAGTCAAAAGAGAATAAACCTGGCAATTTCCATCTCCTTGAATTTGAAACTCAGCAAGGCCATATGCTGCCAACCTGAATGACAGCTAACATTACACATAAAAAGGAAAAATCCTTACTGACAATACCAAATTAGTACAGAGATAAAGTAATATCCTTCCTGCTTAATTAACTCCCTTGCTGCGGGGTATCAAACATACGTAAGATTATGACTCATGGTTTTTTCCATACATTATGATGTCAACTACAGATCACAAATAAATACTTTTAACTATCCCCGGAGAACAATATATTGTAGAGAAAAACCGTAAAAACTGTACAAGCGATGGGCCATATATTTTCAAGGATTGCATCAGCTTTTCATTTTAACTATTTGAATAAACCTGTTTAAATTATATGAAACCAAATAAAATTGGAAATCTTCAATTAGAGCCCCCGACGTCATACATCTGGCTTCTCCATTTCAAATTGTGGTTTCAGGATCAATTGTCAAGCTGAAGGGCTATGATACATTAAGTAAGTGAAACACAACCTGCCAGATAACCTCCCGTGGTCAAGTGTGGCATCATTAGGATCAGGTATCTGCCCAATAACCCTTGGAGTGTGCTGCAAAGACAGTAAGATTATAAGCAGAATATGATGGTTAGTAGCATATTATTATTTCAAGAATTAAAGCACGCACTGAATCACTGCCTCATTAATACAGATGATAGACAAACACTCGCAAAATTCTTGATAATTAACAACATGTACATGACAATATTGAAACTATGTCATATACATAGAAAACCTGTCTAGTACAAGCAAATATGATTGTACCGGGATTGAGTCCAAATGAGAGAGTCTGTTCCCAAGCTTGCCCCCATACCTCGAAGCAATTTCTTCTTCTTCCGCCAAGATTTTCGCAATGGCATGATCATCCTCAGTACCTTGTGAACTGCTATTCAAACTAGAGGGAGAACTCGAGCTTGCTCTTGAATTTCCATAATGTCCATTCATATTACGATCAATAACAGGAATAGACCTATACAGCAAGAAGCAATTCCTATATATAAAAAATTAGGATTGATACATTAAGAAAAAACCCAAATAGAAAAGTAAATCTCGAGAGGATCTACCAGATACCCACAAACCCAAACCCAAACCCAAAAAAGAATGAGGGTATGGAATAACAAGTAATGTATATAATTTTGGATCAAGAACCAAAATCTGAAGTAACTCTAGGAGCAAAAGGCGATTTGATTTCAACAGTAAAAGAAGAAAGAAAGAATGGGGTTTGATTGAAGAATATAAAGCGTTAAGGGAGAGGGGTGGCCTCGGAGTGTCTCGTGAGTTGTGACATCGTAACAATTGGATTAGACGTCATTCTCTCACCCCGACATGCCCACCACAACCGAATCCATAAATTATTGGGAACTTACGTAAATATATCAAAAATAAAAAATATTTATCATTTATAGAAATAATATTTTTTTTTCATTTTATCAATTTTAATATATTTATAATAAACTTTTATTTCATATTGGAAAAAATAATATATTATTCACATATTAGATAAGGTTTATTGATCGATAATATATTTATCACACATTTTAATATATATTTATAATACAAAATGTCAACTTTTTACCAAACAACCATAATATATTTTTAAGAATAGTTATAATACATATACACATTGCATATTCAATTCACTTTTAATAAATATTGCATATTTAACATAGTATTGCTATTAATGGTAATAAATACAAACTATCGCTCAAAAATAAGTAATTATTTATTAAAACACATTCATCCATGTAATTTTTCCTAAATTATTATTCCCTATGTTTTACAAAGAATAATCTAGTTTGACTTGACACGGAGTTTAAGAAAAAAAAATTATATTGTGGTTCTAAATTAAAGTTATGTTAAATGTACAAAAAATTTAATCTTGTAGCCTTAAACATATAATGTGAAAAAATGAAATCAATATGTTAAAAAAATTCATTCTTTTCGAAACAGACTAAAAAGAAAGGAGATCAATCTTTTTTGAAACGGATGAATATTTTTTTTGGCATATTGTATCCGTGTATGGTACCCTAATTGGAGTTCAAATAAATTCAGATCAAAATTTCACATTAAGATAAAGCGCTCGATTCTATACCCAATGGAACTCGAAGAAAAGAATATCTTGGTTAAAGATGAAAGAGTATTTATCACTCTACCATAACACTTGTTGGTCAAACGGATAATTTTTCGTAAACAAAACACATGTGAGATTTTAATTAAGGATGATAAATTTATTCAAAATTTTTTTTTAACATTTTGACCCAATATTATATAAAATCCTAATGCCCTAAAAAATTATTTAAAAAAGAAAAAGAAAAAGAAATGGTCGCCTCTTCTCAACTATCTATTTCGCATTTTTTTTTTTTTGATGTCTTCTCTTCTCTTCTTCTACTTCTTCCTTCTTGTATTGTTTTGCTGATATTATTGTTGTTCTTGTGGTTATTATTATTATCATGCTTGAAAGGAAAGAGAACACTTCTTGGTAAAACAAATACAATAAGTGATAAAATTGATCCAGTTATTAGACATGTTATAACAATTGATGCATCTATTTTAATAGTTGTTGCACTAATTGCTACTTATATTTTTGCAATAGTGGTACATGCTTTGATTGTGAATTGAAGATGTTGTCAGCACATAGGTGCATATTGAGGTAAAAATCAAAAGGCAACCCCCTTCAGGATTAAAAATTAAATTAGTTTGCATACTAATTTGGAAGATGAGGGTCGACCCATTTTAAAGATATATGTCGTTGAAAAATTAATTGAGAACTGTCAAGAATGAATATACTTGGGTTGACATGTAATCACTACACCATTTTAGGCCTAAAGTCACACTAAATCAAGACGACGCTTGTAAAATGTTGCCTAAACCTTTTTAGGCTAAAAGTGTAGCCTTAGTTTTTAGTTTTTGGCCACAATAATGCTGGCAACACTTGTAAAACATGCTCTTTAGTAATATAGGCTACACGTCATAAGTGTAGTTTGATCATAATATAATTGGCCGGATCTATTTATATATATAACTACACTTTTAAAGTGTGCTATTTTTATAATTATAAAAACAACACTTGTCAAGTGTAGCCTTATAGTTTTCACTAAAATATTATATTCCCTCCTACAAATTTAACTCTCCCTCTCATTTTCATTTGACCAAAAAGAAAACTTATCAAAAAACACTCCAAAAGTCTCAAGTATCTGAAAGAGTCCTCTCATCTTCATCCTCAAAACCTGGCCAATTAATTCTCGAAGCCATGGATGAATTTGAAACCTCAACTCTCAGTTTTTGCTTTAAAGCATGAAAACCTCTCAAATTCACAGGTATGGGGTACCCATTTCGTAGGTGTTCTTTTCCGACTCTAATTTTCATTTTTATATGTGTTCTTGGTAATTTCTTCATATTCAATTCCGTTCCTCTTTCTGTATTTAGTGTTGACACATCTTCTAATGGGCCACAAAACAGGTTTGTAAATCTTATGTAGGGACATATTTGGATTGAAAGTGAAGCTCTTGCCAATGGATGAATCTGCTAAACAAAGGTTGTGAATATGCTATATTTATCATTAACCTTGGCGTTCCTGGATGTGTAAATGAATCTAAGCACCCCTTTATGACTAACTTGCTAGCAAATCACAAATGCGTTTTTAATGATTAGATGTTTTGGTCATGGATGAATGGGTGAGTACTATCTGAAGTGCAAATAGCAAGATTTAGCCATGGCGATTTGGTTTTTGTTCTGATGTGTTCTGTTTCAACGTTATCTGTTTAAAGTTGGAGTAAAAAAAAGAGTTCTTACTTATGGCGATTAGAATTTCGTTCTAATGTTTGTAAGTTGAATGTTATATGTTTTACCATAAATGGTTAGTATTTCGTTGTATATATTTGGATTTTCATTCTAATGTTCTTTGTATTAGCGTAATCTATTAAAAACTGTAGCGCAAATTAGGTTTTAGTCATAACTATTCATAGCGAGTTTTTAGCTATGGCGATTTGAAACTTGTTCTAGTGTTCTCTTTATTAACGTAATTTGCTACAAAACGGAGTGAAAATTGTGAGCATTTTGCAATGGAGTTCTTACATGTATCGAGTACCCAAAATAGTTCATGAGTTTCTAATGTTACATGTATTGAGTTGTCTTACTAACTCTTTCATGAACCGAACATAAAAATACATAACAAGAGGTAATCATGGAATGTAAATTTTTTTTAAGAAGACCATTGCTTGTGCTAAGTGTACATAAGTGTATGAAATTAGAATCTTAACAACTATATATGGATGTCCTGGTGACATGTACTTAAGAGTGTATGCCTTTATCAAATGAATACAAGGATGTAATGGATGTATCAAACTAGTATGTGGCAATTGTGTTTTGAGTCCATCACTTTATATGGATCCTTTTAGGGTGAAAAACTCCTTTTGTAAATACATCAGATCCTTTTGATTATACTTTTTGGCATTTCAGTTCTATTTTTATAAGAGCATCTGATTTCAGTGGAGCTTAATCAACAATGTGGACTTCTATGTATTACTTCCTCCATAAGGTTTAGTGTCTTTGTTTTAGTGTTTATACACACACACACATTCTCCCTCCGTATTATATGTGTCAAGGTATGAAGTTCAGGCATGGTAATCATTCATGGTTGGACCTCCCACTGTGAGAATGCATAAGTTTTATGAAGGAGGTTTTCAGTCTAAAATGAGCAGAATGAAAGCGACTCTAATTTTTGGAGTCATGTCTGTTCTCTCATTCATGTTAACGCGTTGCTGCAATTGTTATATCCGAGATTGTTTAAGTAATACATTAAATCATCTCCTCGAGTTTGAAGATATATCGGGAACAGTCTCCTTGCCTTCACAAGTTAAGTGTAAGGTTTGCATACACTACACCCTCCATAGGCACCACCTGTGGAGGGTATATTATACACAAATGTTTCAACTCCTATACAACTCTATTAGTGCTTTTAATCTTTCTCATGCCTCCTTGAACATGTTACATTTGCACAAGATTTTTTCGGATTCTTGACTATGGTTTAATGCTATCATTTTTTGGTGTTTGTATAATACAATGATATTTTGTATATAAGAATAGAAACACGAGTACTATTTCTCTTCTATTTTCCTTTATGGATTTCATTTTAATGACATCAATATCTTCAACAAGAAAAATACTGAAGCAGATAGAGTGAGGGAAGAACATAGGAAGGTGATGGTAGCTAACCATCTAGATGCAGGAGGTAATTACTACCTTGCTTCTAAAATAAATGAGGCGAAATACACTTTGCTTGGAAAGATGAAGAACAGTGGATCCCCATTCTAGGCTACCTAAAATCTTTGTTGGTGTTTAGATATTCCAAATCCCAGAGTGGTCAAACAACTAAAATTAGTGTTATTTGCATCATTGAAAGAGCGTCTCTTGAAATTTCTAAAATAGAAAGGGTATATCTCTATCTTTGTAGGTGTCATTTTCTCCCTCTTCTTTTATCATGATTTTGATTAAAAAACTTTTGAATGTCTACTTAGAAGAAGCTTGTAACTTTATCTGTATTATATGATGTTATCCAATTTCCCACTAACTCATCTTATTATTATCTTTAGATCACATATATTTCTCATCCTTCCCTTCACCATAATAAAAGAAGTTGAAGTTATTGTGTGTAACGATTTTTTCCTCTTGTCGATCCAGATGTACCAGATTCTGAATTCTAATGAACACTCCAACTTTTAAAGAATAATGGTTGTAACCTTTCTTATTATCGGCCAAATATTGCGCATCAGGGTAGTTTACTTTGAAACATCAGCCCTGTCTTGTTGTCCAATATTCCTATAGAATGAACACTGTTCTTGTAGGCACGAGATTTAAGTATTCGTCGCTTGGGACACTATCTCCATGTGGGCCACAATGTGTGTACTTAATGTCTGAAGACTCTATCAATACAGTCAGCAATTTTGTTTTTCTTGACAATTATTCAAGGTTGGATTTATAATTCCATTATCCTAAATTTTCCATTACATTATTTGGTGCACCACTTCCTTAGAATGTAACTGATCACCCTTGTTGATCATGGTGCAGTATACCATTCTCAATTGAAGATCTATCTAAATCAATGAATCAGATTGATATTGCAGACATTTATTGCAGGTCTGTTATCAAGGGAATCTCATATTATTCTTATAACTTCAACATTTAACTATATAATAAACCCAATTTTCTTTACTTGTGCCTAATAGTGTCTTTTGTTTTACTGATGAAGGGAACTTGTTCAGTATACAGGATTGGCTTGGGAGGAGTTCAAGCATATAAGACATGCAATTGAATTCTTGGTATGCATCTTCTAATTTGTCTTAAACATACAACTGCATATTTTAACTCAAAAGGCAAAGGAAAAGGACACATCCTCTAGTGCACATTTTTAAGGAATTGAAACAACAACAATATTTTTCTTAGTATATAATGTAAAATAGAAGGAAATCAGAATAGCATTTTTTTGTCCTTGCAGTGTTAAACGAAATCTCTTTTCATATTTATTATTCCTTTGCAATATAATTGCGTGTCACCGAATTTGAGTGCACAAACCTAAAAACTGTAGTTCCAAAAAAATTGGAATGAGCTTTGTCCATATTTTATCAGTAGTAATCCTTAATTGTCCACCTTTTGGACTGTACTAGGTCATACACCAAAAGACAATGAAGAAATTGGATGAAATAATCAATGATCTATGTCTTGTACGTACTGGACTATTAAATATTCCGAAGACTATCTCTTGAGCCCATACATTATCATTTTCATAAAGTTGTAAATCATGAACAGGTGCATAGAATTCAACAACATTACAGAATCAACAGAGTGTATTGGGATGACAGACATGGCACACAAAGTGTTTCATTAGATGCAAGCCATAACTTTTGTCCATAAAAAATGTAGATGTTCTTTTCATACCAAATAATCTATAATTTTGATGTTCCTTTGCGTCATGTAGTGCATATTGATTTTATTGTCATTCTCAAGTTAGATAGAATAATATGTACTCAATCCCTGCATCATTACAACATGAATTTATTATTATTTGCTGGGAGTGACTTATACAACTTAGAATATTGTCTCATACATCTTTGATTTTCCCAAAACACTCGTTACTTTTGTCCTCTGCTGGCAAGTAATAGGTAGAGTTTATCGATTATTTGATAGGTTATAGCCAATATGCGTGTGTTAATGACTGAAGACTCAAACAATGCAGTCACCAATTTTTTTTGTTTGACGATGATTCTAGGTTGAATATACAATTCAATTATCCTAAACTTGTCATTACCTTATTTTTGTGCACCACTTCCTTAGAATGTACCTGATCGCGCTTGTTGATCATGGTGCAACATACCATTCTCAATTGATGACCTGTCTAAATCAATGGATCAACTAGATGTCGTTAGGATGAATTCAACTAAGCTGCATATAAACTTTGAAGCCATTTTATTTTAACATTGGTAAACATATATGAGTAATTATTTTTTACTTTTTTTTGTGAGAAGAGTGCTTGCTTAAACATGTTATAATATGTTTGCGGCACGTATTGATCGAGAAAATTTCTTAGCAGATACAATAAATTTACAAGATAAAGCTAGCCATGTACAAAACCTTCCATATTACCCAACAACAGTAGCAACAACTGCAGGCTGAATATTCAAAGTCTGAAATTGTTCAATTACCTGAGCAATTTTCTTGTTTCTTCATTCTTAGTATTCCACATTCTGCATTCCACAGGTTGTAAGGCAAGTCTTACTGATTAATTTTTTTTATGATTTGTCTTATGTTCTATATTTTCTCAAGGTAGACTGAGTTGAGTTGTTCATTTGTGGTCCTGCTTTTCTTCTCTTTCCAATAGAGAGTTGGAGTCAATAGTTTCTAAGAGTATTTGATCACATGTTTTTATACATTTGTATGTTAGCGTATTGTTTTCTTCCAGGTTTTATCATTCATATTGGTCTGCATTGTACTTGTTTGAGATCATTTAACTCTTTGCTTACTGTTTTCTCCTATATTTATATTATCATTCATATTTGCCTACTGTGACAGTCTTGTAATACATGTCCTATTGTTTTCTTCCAGATTTTATAGTTTTTGTACATGTTTGGGGGATCATTTAACTGTGAAGGGGCTGAGAATTGAAATATATACAGAGCATATAAAATACATGATTGTTTATCTTATAATTTACTTTTAAATGTGTAGGAAAATGCTACTGATTGAATTTGATGTATAAGTATTGTAGCGAACAATAAAGAATTTTTGAACTATTATTATAAATATTTTTTGTACATTTGGATTCTATTGCTAGTAGAGATCTTTAAGTATTTGCTTTCTATATGTATGAGATATGTTCTCGAAGTTAATTTAATTTGAAATATATATATATATATATATATACACACACAATTGTGATTATTGGTTATATGCAAAATAAATTTTATTGTTATTGTTATGTTGTACATACGAAAAGTTTTACTTTATAAGTGTTGCTGTAGGTGAAACATAAAAGGCAACAATTTTAAAGTGTAACCAATAAGAACGCAAAGGTCACACTTTTAAGGTGTAGTATAATAGATAAAAGTGTTGCTAATGAAATAACTAAAAGTGTGGCTCTTACACCTCTTTGGCCACACTTTTTAAGTGTTACTGCTTTGCCGACATTTCAAATGTGTTGTCCAATGTCAAAGGTTGCACTTCTTTAGGCCACCCCTAAAAAGTGTTGCTGAAAGTCAAAAGTGTAGCCTTTTATCAAAGACCATACTGTTGGCTAGTTTAGTCTACACTTCGCATGGGTGGCTGTAGGCCTAAAATGATGTAGCGAATTACCAGAAAAAGACCTAATACTCCTCACACGGCTACTCCTACTCTTGAAGTTGCCAGCAATTCACCAAAAAACTATACAAATCCTAATCCGATCATGCACAGTTAGTGAAATTACAAACTTACAAGATTACAACTAAAAAAAATGAAAGAAATAAAAATCTCTTCAGGCTAAGTCGCGAATATCTCACTCTCTTTTAAGGAGATACAAGCTCACTGTAGCAAATGTTTTCACCTGTCTAGCTGTAACCCTCTTGACTTGTCCCCTCCATGATACAACAGTCTAATCACAAGTACAACTCAACAAACTCTAGACAAGAATTGAGTTCAAAGCTCCATTTTAGAATACCTCTCTTCAACTAATATGAATTCTTTTTTTTGATTAACTTATATGTACTTTATAATTTATAATGTTCCCCAAATCAAATGAAGACTATCACTATGTATAGTTGAGAAATATTTCTAGCAATGAATTGGATGATAATAGAATAATAACAAGAGAAGATAAACAATGTAAAGATTACATAGGTTAGAAGGTATAACTAAGGAATAAAGAATGAAAAATGGAGAATAAATATAAAAATAACTAATGGTTACAACTGACCATCTCCAACCACAACACTAACCTCCTACGAATAACACAGTTTGTATTCATCAAATAAAGTCCAATAATGCCTATGCAAATTGATTGGGCAAAAATGTTACAGCAAGTGACTGCTCCAATAAAGAAATGTTAATACGGTAATCTAAAGATGCACAGACTAACAGTCCCTCATTTAAATATCAACCACGAGAGTCTATCAGTTAAAAGAAGACTAGTAGCAACAACGAAATTATGCTTTGCATTAAACCTCCACTTAGTACAACAAAATAAAATATCATTACCTACACATAATAATCAAGTTGTTGAGATGATCTTATTAATCCAACACATTACGACCTTTGGATATCCTGATTTCATGAATGTTTTTGAGATTAAGCCCGATTCTCATAGGAAACAATATACTTCCACACTCATATATGTGAAATCTGTCGAGAGTATTCCTTTAAATTTAACACTCCACCCATATGGACTACAAATTTTCAGTAAGAGTTTTATCAACTCAACCTTCACAAATTACTACAGGAATCAATGCACTCACATCATAGAGGGCGTATGAAATAGTGCATTTTTCACAATAAGTCATCATATGATAGTTTTCCTTTGAACATGGTTATAGGATTTATAGTCCCCATGTTGAGTTTCTTCATATATGACTCAAGAATTTATAGGCTTCAATCACATACCCCTCAATGAGCTACAAACCTTTTCGCTTGTTAAGGTCTTAGTAAGAGGAATTGCAAGATTATCACAAGATTTGATAAAATCAACAGTGATGGTACCATTTATTAAATACGATCTTACATGACTGTGTTTGTAAATTTTTAATTGTGGGTCGCCAATGTGGATCGATCCAACCCAATATGACCTGATCCAAATAATTTTTTTTGAAAGAGAGGTAAGTACCAATTTGAAAAAGGGACGGGAAGAGTTACTTTTTAACTATTCCAACGTGTACTAATTTTCCTTTTTTTAAAATGAGTTTTAATGCTTTTCAAATAATAATACTGAGTAACACAAAAACAGAGAAATAAAGGAAGAGATAAAACAGAAATTTTCATCTTCTTCACTGATATTAACAAAATAAAAGTGACATTTAGTTTGTGAAAACATATTTTTGAATCCTTGAGACTCAAAGTTGGACTTGGAGCAACCTTTCACAAGATTTCATTATCATTCTATTGTTACTAACAATTATACATTCTCGTTCCCATTACTATAATATTTGAATGCTATCAAGAGCTAAGGTTAACTGTATTATATTAAATTCATATAATTGTTAATTGCATTATATTAAAATCATATAATTGTTTAGTGCTTGAACTCATTTATTTGTTGTTTGAAGGTTTTAGTATCTAATAATCCTTCAACTCTTTTTTTTTTTTGGGGGGGGGGGGGGGGGATCTAATTTATTGTTATAAATTGGTTCTTTAAACGTAGAGAAGAAACAATAAGTTTTTTTCGTAAGAATCAAACAGATAGGGTGTTGAAGAAGTAAAAGAGATAGCCTCATTTCTACGAGATATAAATTAAAATGACTTTGGTGAATATAAAGAAGTCAATAGTCATTTAAAAAAAAGTTGTCCTTTACCAACTAAAATTCTCCTTTATTTTTTATTTTATTTTTTGGCTTGTAGTAGTAATTCAAATTGTAGTACAACATTTCTTTCTTTTTTTTAAAAAAAAAAAGAAGAAAAATGTGCGGCCTCTTAAAAGTTGTAATTGATTATATTGTACTTGTTATGAGAAAGTAGTTAGTACTCTCTATTTTTTTGTGTTTGCTGAATGAGTCAACATGAGCTTTATATTGTTTTAAAAAATATTAAAAAGGACAAAACAGAGTGATATAACATGTGTGTTCATTAAATATTTGTTTTGAAAAATGTGTTTAATTTCTATTAAGAATATGAAGTGTTATTTTTTCTTTTATATAAAAAAATTATAGCATGTAATGTGACTTTAAGTATTAATCCCTCCGTCCCATTTTGTATATCACATTTTTATTTTGCAATTTGATGAATCCCCAACTTGGACTAATTTAGGGGGATATTTTGATAGAAAAAGTGTCCTCAAATGCTTATTTTATCTTAATATTTGATGAGAACTTTTAATTTTCAAATATTTGGAGTTTGAAGGAAAACATGGACACTATGTCGCAAAAAAAAACAAGAAGAGCCAAAAAGAATGAAAAAATGAAGTCCTTAGGATCGCCAAGTCCACTGGGCGAGTCGCCAAAGGGCCTAACTTTGACTTTTATACTAGTGTGCTGAGCCTAAAAGGAAAGGATCAAATCGGCAGAAAAGAGGAGCAGTCGGCGCATCGCCAAGATGTTTCGTGAAGCAGTACCTCATCCCCCAATGGACCAAAGCACGAGTGTAACACCTTGAAAATCCAAGACTCATTGTAAAGCCTAAAATAGGTATCATAAAGTCTAATCACTGTTTCTAAGTCCATTCTTAATGAATATAAGTCATTTAGGAGGTTTAAGAACCAAAACATCCAAAAACGTCCAGGAAGTTGGTGTAAAGGAGGGTTAGTGTGCCTTAGCCTTTTGGCTAACTTTTAGGAGTTGGAAATGTAAGAAAATGAGTGGAAAGGTAGATAATGGGTGTTTGAGTTGTTTCATGATTGAAATGTCTGGGTACGACTCCCCAAGGACTAACCAAGAGCCCTTGAGGAGGACCCCTACAGTTAGATGCAGCACTGCCTGGCAGTGTGTATCGACAGGACAGACGAAGGTCCGTGTGTGGATCGACGGGGCTTAGAGGACACCGTCATCCCACACTTTGAAAGATTATTGAAGTCTCTTGCTTACCTAACTACTGTTATACGCGATGAAAGGGGGTTGATGGGGCATCAGTGGCTTGACGGGGCGTCGAGGCCACCGTGATCCCACATTAAGAAAAACTTGGAGGAAGCCCTCGCCTGCAAATTCTGTGACCGAGACGACGGAGTGAAGAATGGAGGGGGGGGGGTTGTCCGTAGACTCACCGACAGACCGTCTATCGGGGTCCGTTTGTGAGGGTCGAGTTTCACAGTTAAAATTAAATGATTTCATTTAATTAATTTAAGTGGTTTAGGGGTTAGTTAGGGATTAAAGGGAGACTAATTAATTCAATTTATCCCCACTGTAAATACCTTAACCCTCATTAACCTAAAGACAACTCATAAAATAAACTCTCTTCCTTCTCTCTTATTTGTCTCTCTACATGAACTCACTATTGAAGACTAGCAAGAACTAGTGTTTGGGGGCTGGAAAAAAGGGTGGATTCTTCATCAAATTGTTGAGAAACATTAAGGTATGGGTTTGTTTCACCTTTGAAATTCTTTCCTCAAAGGGTTCCATCAAAATAGATTTCAAAAATGTGAGTTTTCTTATGGGTTTCATTCAATTACGAAATTGAAGTTATGGATTGAGTTGTTAATGAATTCTTCGGGTTATATTGAGTAGATTAACATGTAATTCAACCTATTTATGGTAATTGTTGATGGTTTGGTTTAAAGTTACAAATATGATCCCCTATCATTAACCTTCGGTAGTGATCTTCACCTATATTGTATGATGATCATTCAATTGAGTTGGTTGTTGACTAGATTACTATCCTATGGTGCTATTATTATAATGTAAGATGAATTATATGCCTAACATGCTAGTTCTTGAGATGTGATTTAGTTTATGAATTATAATGTGAAATTAGCCTATGTACCTTGCCTCAAGTTGTGATCTAAAGACGAGTTGTGTTATAGAGATGCAATTGGCCTTGTTATTTTATTGGTTATGATGTTGGTCTAAATTGTAAAGTATGATGTTCAGTACACTGATTATGAGGTTATATGAGGTAAAGCAATGCTTATGATCTCTTTGCTAGTTTACTTGGTTTATGTGGGGTTATGGGGCTTAACATATACATTGCACTAGTGGACTTGGATTGGGGTTATGAGTGAAATCTTGTGATGTATTGATGAATAGGACTCTAGAACATGATATGTTGATTATGGCTTTGTTATGATGTTACTCTTGAACATGAATATGAATATGTCTTATTGTTCTTTAGGTATGGACTTGTATATGTTCTTGCAATGTACATAAAAAGGCTTTCAAAGTGAACTTGGCATGTTTATACTCAAATGTCCCTTTATGCATGTCTTCAAATGGTTTATTTGCATATATTCATACTCAATACATGTGGTTTTACTAACTCATATTCTCTCTATTTCTACAATTATGTAGGTTCGGGCCATTGAAGAGTTTCAAGTCAATATTTCAAGAATCTTGGATAGATTCCAAAGTAAGTGAGTCCTCAAATCCGAGGACAAAGCCTACCATTATAGTTCATGTCATTTGATTAGTCTAAAGACTTTATTCTATTTCTTATATTGTAAAGACTATGTTGTATTCTCTTATGAGACATTTAGCAATGTTATAAGGGCTATATCCCAAATCTTGTACTCCTATAATAGATACGATTGTAGACTATTTTCGATAAATGAGAAGTCTATATAAAGTTTTAATTTTTCTATGTTTTATTTACCTATGAAATGCAATGATGTATGATAAGGGCTTGTCTAAGGTCTCTTTGAGGACGAAGTCGTCGGTTACGCCTAGGAGATGCTCCCCTGTCGTGACACAAACATAATATATTTACCTTGTCTTACCTTACTTTAATGATTTTCTTTTATCGTGAATTGCGGATAAATATTCTATTTTAAAAATTATAATGCATATTGAATTTTCATTACAACAAACTAAATATTCCAAAAAAAATTATTCATTTTTATCTCCACGATACTAATAACCACAGCAAAACTCTAACGAACAATCAAACTACTCCTAAGGTTAAAACCTCATTATCAGTATAGCATCCCCTTCCCCCTTTTTTTTTATTTCTACTCCCTCCCCCATGTAAAGTAAAAAGCTCATTTGTTAATTTATAGATATTTATAATATCTAAAAATGCTTTTAACAACAACAAAGGGAGGTTAACCAATAAAGGTGCATTTTCAAATTATAAAGGCTACGGGAGAAATCCTTTCAATTAAGGGAGTCTTCTATCAACAGATACACTTTATTCCTTTGGGCAAATCAAACCGTTTGGCTGAATTAAAGGAAAGCCACGTGATGTTCATTGGCAATGAGACTTGTCCAATAAAATAAGTAAATGAATAAACCTGCTTCTCATTCAACAAAAGGTTTCAGGTTTGAATTTTAGGTATAAAAATTTTTCCTGGTCGGAAGCAGTTTCCTTTCAAATGGGGCACGAAACCAGATTGGTCAGCCTCCAATGAAGATACCAAAGACCCAATAAAAATACATTGAATTTTAGGTATAAAAATTTTCCTGGTCGGAAGCAGTTTCCTCTCAAATGGGGCACGAAACTAGATTGGTCAGCCTCCAATGAAGATACCAAAGACCCAATAAAAATACATTAAAAGAGGATTAAGCGCATTTGTCATCCCTTAAATAAAGGTCTCTAATTTAATCCCTGAATATGGACCCTAATACCCTACGCATAGCCAATCCTGATTCATCAACCTCCAATGTAGGTACTAGATACCCAAAGAAAAAAAAGGGAGCAATAAAGTGCATTTGTCATCCCTTAAATAAAGGTCTCTAATTTAATCCCTGAATATGGACCCTAATACCCTACGCATAGCCAATCCTAATTCATCAACCTCCAATGTAGGTACTAGATACCCAAAGAAAAAAAAGGGAGCAATAAAGTGCATTTGCCATCCTTAAATAAAAGACTCCACATCGAAAAATCCTACATAGGGAGCATCTCCACCCCCACTCCCCAAATGGAGTCCCTACGAGGTGCGAATCTAAAGGAATAAAGTGCAACTGCAGATAAAAGAAAAACTATAAGGAGCATATAATATAAATAAAGATTATCCTGAAAGTACTTATTCCTTATAAATTATGAGATGGCTATGCTATATACCAACTAGCTAATTAAATACTACTAATACACTGAGGATAGTGAGCTCTTATGTATTTGTATTCAAACTATAAATGTTCATTACCCCTCAATCTTAAACAAGACCCCATTTGAATTCTCTATAACTATGCAGCTCATTATATGTTACAATGATTCCTAATTGGACTATTTTATGCTGGTCGTAACCCTTTTCAGATATCCAGGCATAGACCAGTTGCAGTTTCACATTTATGTAAATACTAAATATGCATATATAAAGATTGTTGATATAGTCGCGTCCACTATCAAGTACTCAGTAATCGTCGGAAAAGAGTAAAGAGTAATGAGTGCAGTAGAGTACTCCACACAGATCGACTCGAATCTTGTACATCCTCCATGTATAATGTGTTTCGTCAAGGCATTACACTCAAATGTAAGTCTCAATACTTTAACTGGTGAAAGCCTCAAAAAAGCCAATGCTTCTTTCTGCGCACTCTAGCAGGCACCTCTGTTGCACATCAAGATAAGAAGATACCCAATATATCAGCAATCAATGATAGTCAAGACCAAATATTTAAGGAAGAATGGAAGTACAAGTGGCAGAGGTGGGTAGAATATGGATTCAAACGGGTACAGTTGAACCTACCAGTTATGACAACATTGAATAAATATGTGAAAAATATTTAGTTACGAACGCATAATTCAAAAAGTAATAGATTTAGTTGTAACAGATAAAGGTTGAACCCATTAAGTTTAAATTTTGGATCTGCCTCAGAGAACAAGACTGGTGTACCTCCAATTACGTATAGAGAATTGTAGTGCACTTCACTCCAGAAACTCAGCCACAATTCTAAAAATAAAGACCAAGTTGTTAAATGTACAAAGATACAAAGAAGAGAAAAAATCAACACCTATTACAAATTGAGAACACAAACAAAAGTATAAAGCAGTCCTATTTTTATGTTCAGCACACGTGAATTTGCTCGACTACTACATCGTTCTTCATAGTAAGTTGAAAAACGAATTTGAAACAAACAATGTTCCTTATTGAACCTAGCCAAGGTTACTTGAACATTTCAATTAGTTTTCTCTAGAAGACCGCAAACACAGATATTTGCCTATTTAGAGAGAATCAACTAAAGAACATCCATAAACATGTCTAAATTTGAATTTCTACAGGAGAAACATTTAGTTACTATGGTACAACAAAAGTACTATCAATCAGAAAACATCATCCTATTAGTTTATTTTGCACTTGGTAGCACTTTAGGTAAGTATGTGTACTAATTCACATACGAATGTATGCATGCACGTGTGGGTGTTTTTGTGCATACATGACAGACAAGATGTATGAACATACCTCTAGAAGGCTGTATGTCCTTAGGAAGAATCTCAATATAGCCATTTTCGCGAAAAGAAGTGACCAAACATATTTTTACTCCATACTGCAATCAAAATTCAACAGACGAAGAGTTAAAACACCATCACAGTGGCCCACCCCGAAAAGGAAAAAAAACATATATATAGGAGAGATAAGCAGCACAAGAAACAAAAAATGGGTAAAACAGTTCTCAGAAATCAAGAGTCTAGATATCCTTTAGGCGGAAAATGTCCAAACTTACCTAGTTATTCAGAGGCTAATAAAACTTGGAAGATGTAATATCATTTCTTTACATCTTTCAGAGGCTAAGTTGCTCGGACTCGGGTGCGGGTGTCTGATACAGGTACATAATAGAGGTTGGATCCTTCATGATCTAAATGTTAAGATTCGGGAGTAGAATGGATCTAGGTATGGATATGGGAAGCGAGGATTCGGCTAAAATTAATTCACATATCTAAATAGAGTTGAAAAAATTTGCATAAATTATGGTAGACTATTCGGAAGGAATGGAATGCATGAACTTTTGAGAGCAAGGATAAAAAATATGTGCCTGAATCATGACTTTATTCTAGCTTTTGTTTTAATTTCCCTTATATAAAGAGTCCTAATCTAATACAAGTAGGGAAAATATTTTACAATGTTCTAATAAAATATAACAAATCTAGACATTAATCTATTAACATCTACCATATAACTTTCATTTATTTTCAACATTATAGTTTGGGAATCGACTTCTTTGGTTATTCTTTCCCCATGAAGAAAATATGGATAGAAAATATCGATACAATATCCTAGAATCTAGAGCCTAAAAGATGCAAATAAATATACAAACAAATCACAACAGCTAAGGCATGTACCGCCCACGCCTCACTACAATCGTTAAGGGGCCGTTAATTCCCATTGCTAAAGGCATGAAGGGCATCACGCGTTGCAAGGTGGTATCAGCCCCACGCCTTACCTGTACAATTTATTCCCTTGCTTGCATACATTTCAGAGGCAAGGGAATAAATTCCTCTGCATTCACAAGACGTTGACTAACAAGGCGCACGACGCATCTATTTATAATTACATATATGATATAACAATAATTTATATGAAATTGCTAATGATTCGATGGAACTAAAGGTGCAACAAAGAGTTAGATTGTACCTGTTTTGGTTGAGCAGGAGAAGAATATTTCTCGACAAGTCTAGGTGTAAATTTAGTTCACATTATTTGATTGGCATGCGTGACTTAGACACAATGCCAACACAAGCTTAAGGAACAGTTGCACTATCGTAATTGTACTATTGTCTATGTCGTGCATCAATGGACTCTTCAAGTGATGTTTGTGGTTTTCTTTCATAAGTGCAGGCATGTGAATTTTATAATGTACTATGTACTAAGTTTTATTATGATAAAACAAAAATTCTTAATTTTATTTTTTGTAGGTATGCGCTTGGGAGTGTATTATCACACTCCAGCCTTCGCTGCCGCATACATGTCAAGCGTTTGTAGATCACTTGTGTGCCACTACAGGCGTACCTTCAAGTGCTACAAAATTAATGAGACTAAACCACTTCTAATTGATATATGCTATACATGTGCTAAAGACGACCCCTTGAGGCTTATCCATTCATTTGATCACGTGAAATCAGTGCTATCAAAGGCGCGCTTAAGCCCTAAAGCGAGGCTAAAAACGTGTTGAGTGCTTCGCTCTCTTTACGTGCGCTTCAATGTCGTCATCAATGAGCTTCTTATGAAGAAGCGACACTAAACAATTGATATTTCACTTTATTATAAATTTTTTTCAATTTCTTTGGTCATATATTTGTCCTTCATGATTATAATTATTTGTCTTGGACTAATATATATATTTGTATTTTCTCCCCTTGGCACCTTTTTTTTTATCAAAGTCCACGATTTATTTGCGCTTTATGCTTAAAGCCCCTACGGACCTTAGAGCCTTTTTGCGCTTTTTGCAATGATATAAAATATTGTACTCCACAGGTATAAACTATTATTTGTACACTTGCTAATGAAATATCTTAAGACATTTGAATAACGAGATGATAATGTGTCGTGGTTATGGTTTCACAAAGTGTTGATGATCTTCACTTCCTCATATTTGATATCCTATTCACTAGAGCGTCCTTAATTTTTTACTTGTTATTTTGTCCATTTGACATATATGTCATATTTTATACGTACCTGTGTCCCTATGGTCGAGGGCACTACATTTACATAAATGCATAATATGGCACACTGGTTAGCAGACCATCCCACTAGGCACTCTTCCTCTCAGCTATACATGTGGTGAGCTCCACTTCTACTTGGAGCTAGGATGTGTCTAGGACTGTTTTCTGTATATATTCTATGATTATGGGTAAGTCGGGTCCCTATCCCGACCATATGATAGTTGTACATTTTTTATTTTAAGTAGAGGCATCTTAGATTCTGCGGTATTTGCATAGATGAAGTCAATCATTCATATCAAAGACTCACATTAGTGGTGAGGATATTTTTGAGCTATTTGGCCAGTTGTAGGCATTTTGAGCCATAAATGTAACAGGGTAAAGTTAATCTATTTTGAATAGTCTAGGGATAATTTTGGCCCTTCTCCCTAAAGCTACGTATGCATGTCTTCTAATTTGACAATTGAGATATCAAAGACTTTCACATTAGTGTTGTATGAGCCGTTGTTATAAATTTTCAAATAGAACTGAACAAGTAAAACAAGAAGCTCACAATATTAAAAAGATCAATTTGGTTTGATTGAATGATGAACCAAAAACAACACTCCACTATGACGGCTAGCCATTCAATACCAAAGACAACATTAGAAAGCTCTATCCTAGATCCTATTTCCTTAATTTAGAAAAGAAAAAAACAATGTTAAGTTAATTCAAATAATTAGGAATAGAATTGAAAACAAAACAGCCAAAGAAACCCAAAAAAAGATACTAGCAATATCATAGAGGCGGCCCGCTATGGGTTGTGGATGTAACTTCTACCAGCATGTGGTAGCATAGTTCCACATAGGAGTTAGTGCTCACTTCTAACACTTTTGACTAGTCTCTCACTGCTTTGCTTTGATACCATAGCTGCACCTTGATTCCATTCCTAGTTTAGACTTTAGAGAACTATTGGAACTCATTTTTGCTCATCCAATCGGATTAATCCTTACTGAAAGTTTTATCAGGCAACTTACTGAATTCCTTTTCGCTTGTCTAAGAGGATTTCATTCTTATAACAAAACTATGTGTTTGCTCATCTAACAGGATTTCCTCTGAAAATTCGAGTCAATGTTAATAGGGAACATATAGAAACTGTATGAATTGAAGCCCACCAAAACAAATATATTTGAAGTAGGGCAGGTGTACACATCTAATATATATTATAGAGCATATTCTTAGTTTTAAGATGCCTTATAATGATCTACACTGCCTACACATGCATTGAATTATGCCACTAAAGCAAGTTGAGAAAGAAAGACACTCTCTTACTTACTTGATCTGCAGCTGCTTGGAGAGTGATATGATCTCCCCATTCCCTCAACCTGGCTTGAACAAGAAATAGCTAGTTAATTGTCTATCTGGTCTTCTTTATGTAAGCAATAGATGGAAACTAGTTTTCACCTCTTCATCTTCTTCAGGTAGCTTTTGTATTTCATGGGAACATAACTTTCATAAAACTTTCTGAAATGCTTTAGCTGAAACAGATTAGAAACCAGGATAAGCACAACAACAACATACCCAGTGTCATCCAACAAGTGGGGACTGGGGAGGGTGATATGTACCAGACCTTACTCTTACCTTGGGAAGGTAGAGAGGAAGAAACAAGAATAAGCACATATAGATTATATAAATTAGTACTTAAATGTGATTTGGAGTCACAAAGGATCATATCGATGGGGCATCATTCCGAGCCACCAGGTCACCCTCATAATTTTAAGTCTTAAAAGAATATTCCAAATTATAATGAAAAACAAAATGTTATTTTCAGTACCAACTTTGTAAATAAGTAGCAATCCTTTGAAAGAAAAACACAAGGAAAACTCAAAGAAAAAAGAAAACCTCATACTAACCATGAAATATTGTCACAAAAAATTGTTCTATGACTAATTGATTTAACAAGATGCAAGTCGCAAGACAATTATTATCCAATCCAATGTACAGTTGATATTAATAGCAGCACAGATTTTCACCAATTTTCTGAACTCAATACATCTAAAATCAATATTCATGTGGTATACACTCTAGGAAGAAAAGTTGGTCCTTATACTAGAATGAATGTCAAAATCAAACAGGTACAGGTACGTGCACTGCAGTAGGAGTTTAGGACAACGATAACAAAGTAGTAGCTAAATTGGGACTTAATAGGGTTGAAATCATTCTTATTCCCTAATTGTACAATGGCAAAGGTTGATATCCTAATTTCCTGGATCAAAGTGAATTATAAGTTGAAGCTTAGAGACTATCTAGTAAACAACTTTCAAGAAGATCATCAAATTGATCCATAATGCTTGTGGTGTGCCATCTTAGCACCCAATATTCAGTTCATTCTTATGGTGTTCTCAATGTTTAACTTTTGATTTTTAATATCCTCCAACTACGCCATTGGAATGATTTAGGATAGATTTTGAAGGGAAAAACTTAAATCACATAGAACCTATAACAAAAGTACAATATAGTTTCTTTTCACTTTTCAGTTTAACTTTTTTTATCAGGTTATTGTTCTATTCTTTTAACCAGTATTCAGAAGAAACAACATGAGTACAGAAAATGAAATAGCTCCAGTACATTCCACTCGCTACTATAGAAAAAGTAAAGGGCTGACAAAATCCAAAAGAGCAAAAACATTATCCTCAAAATGCCCCAAGAAATAAACTTGATTTTATACTGAATAGTTGAAGGACCATTTAAAGATTGAGGCTCGAGGATATGGTAAGAAAAAACTGAACATTAAGGTTTGAGGATATGATATTAAAAAATGAACATTAAGAACTTAACTAACACAGAGATCGCAAATATCAATTTTGTCATTCTCGAAAACTTACTTATGTCTCACCTCCTCTTGATTTCTAAAACAAACTTGATTTCGCAATCATATATCACAAATACCCATTTAACAAGATCACGAACTAGCTTAAGACACTCCAACAAAATTCTTAGTCACTCCTTGCAACCCCCGAATTTCTCTCTCTTTTAACTATTAAAAATTTTCAGGCTTTCTTCCTCAGATAACTTCTACATTTCACTGCATTCACTATCCCATCAATTAACAATATCTAACGATTAGTATCAGTATTATCTTGTCCCCGGCCGGTAATTATGTCATATGGGTCGTTCCTCACTCTTGAATGCTCTACTCAGCCAGACATTAGGGTACCAATTTGACCTCATATGTGACAGATTTCATATCTATAGAATTGAGCAATGTTTTAAGCTCATTGAGAAAAAGGAGGGCTTTGTGCATTTCTTTAATCAGGGTTTATGTTAAGCTACAAGTACAGATTTTTTCAACTTTTAAAAGCCATAACTCATTTTTACAAAAAGAACGACTGCCACTTTTTTCTTCCGACTTTTCGTTTTCTTCTTGAGTATAGGATTTTATTCCAGTTGTTTAGGTTTCTTCATTTCGTGGCAGTACCCTGTTGGCTTCTGCAAAATGACATATGCTTCCTGCTGCGTGTGTTAAAACATCAGATATCATTAAACCAGACCTCTTTTTGCATAAGCTAACAAACTCAATTTCATCTAAATTTCGGCACCAAATTGATTCAAACATGTAACAACTCCCGCATGGTCGTTTTGCACTTTTCAATCCGTTTATCCAGTTTAACTTTTCCTACAGCTTCATTACGTTGTTTACGACATGCGGGGATGGATGGCACGATTCCCGATGCGATCAGATGCATTTGTGAAGATTTTCATCTTTGAAAGTTTAGAATTTTCCATTTGGAAAGTTTAACCAAAGCCAACATTTTGGTTAAGAAGTTTGGAGTTTGAGTTATGACGGCTCCAATAGGTACAGATGGTGATTAATGACTTGATTGAATGTTTTGTATAGATCCGAGGTGCTCATGAGTGAATTGGATTATTGGTTGAGTTTCTGGTTAAGTTTGGAAATTTTAGTTGAACACTGTCAACATTTTGTTAAGAAAACCTGGGATCGGTGATTGGGTGATTCCAACAGGTTTGGATTGAGTTTCAGACACTTGATTAGTGATAGGCCTAAAATGGATATATTTAGGCATTAATTTTGTCACATTTTAGAACTTTTTATTGGCTTTTAAGTAGTGATTATATTGTTTAATGCTTACTATTATATTTTTTGTGTAGAAATAAAACGGTGTGAGAAGATGAAGAGATTTTAAGTAAAATTGGGGGGAGGGGGGAGCTTAATTATTGTCCTTGTCCTCCGATGTAAAGGCAACAATGCAAAAAAGACAAGCAATAAAATATGCAGCAAAGATTACACTGGAAATTTGTTCCTAGGCAGCACGCAAGACAACCTAGATTCTAATTTTCTTGAACTCATTTTGGACTCAGTTATTTCATTTGGGACTTTTCCTACACCTATAAATAGTCCACAAACACATTTTGAAAAAGAAAAAGAAAAAGACTTTGACGTAGACAGAGTTTGGAGCTGACGTGGAGATGGAGTTAATTGAGTTTTACCTTTTCTTCACCATATTATTCCTTTTGTGTTATTCTTTGGATGATTTGTGGTATTTCGCCCATGTCTATGTGGAGCTAAATTTCTCGTTCTAGGGGGTTGTAAACGTTATTATTTGAATATTGTTTTCAATTAATTAGTATCTCACTGGTCAGCTGTTCAATAGCGTTCTTAATTACTTTGTTGCATAGCTAACAGTGAATACTATTCATGTATTTATAATTGAGCAGGACAACATAAATTATGGATTGTCCATACGGTTGATTAGAGTTTATTCGCCTAATAGGAGGGAGCGAATTCTTGATTAGGCTAAACATAGCTTATTGTGTTGCTTGATAGATATACAAGGAGATATAAAAATGCAATATCGTTAATTCTTTTCTGCTAGACATAGAGAATTAGGTTAACTTGAATAGACGCACAATTACTCGACAGAAAATTGCGAGTAAAATTAACCATGCCAATCAATAATCATAATAAAGTAATTAGTTAAATCAATAACACCATTGTTAGATAGCCCATTTCCCTGGAATGATTTTACCTCATTGATAACATACACTCTTTCTTGGTTAAAGGTCATTAGTAATTTTCATTTTATTTTAGCTAGTTTATAATTATAAGTTCGGATTTTATTTATTGTTAAGATAATTCACATTAAATTAATTTAGTTGTCAGTTAATCACAAGTCACTATGGGTTCGACATTTGACTTTTAGTCACTTTATTACTTTAAGACCGCATGTCTTATGTGTGCGCGACATGTTTTTGGCATCATTTTCCGGACTTAGAAATTAACTATTTTCAAAATTAGACTTGTTTTGGTCTAGTCCAATTTAATTTTTTTTATTTTTGTATATATATTTGTTTTCCATAGTATTCTTTATCCTTCTTGAAATGGCATCTCGAAATGTAAATTCATCAAGTAATTAATGGGTATTTACTTAAATATAATTTGTCATCATTTTTTTCAGGAGCAAAATTTGCGCATATTTTCTTTGATTGGAGTGTCTTATTCCTTTTCCCCAATCCTTTATTATAATTCTCCTCTTTTTTGTGATATTAACCAGAGTAATGAAGTGGAAGATGCGGAACATGATGCTCGGCTTAGTGATATGATGAAGCAAATATTGGAGCAAAACACATAAAATAGGAAAGCCATGGGGATGAGTGGCAATGCAAGCTAAGACTAAAAGTTATAATTATCTACAAGTTACAGGTTTAGCTAATACCCAATACCCATGACGAACACAATGCAGACGAAGAGAACGAGGTACCGCAAGAAGAAAGTTATGAAGAAGCAGAGATAGTGAGTCAATCTTGGCTAACAGAACAAGCTCAACTACTTCCTCCGTCCCATTTTATGTGGCAAAATTTCCTATTTGGTCAGTCCCAAAAAGAATGTCCCTTTTCCTTATATGGTAAGTACTTAAAGGTACAATTTTTCTTTTACCCTTGTTGGTCCCACTAAATTTTAAAAATAGTACTCCAATACCTTTTATGAGGAGAGAGAAAAGTGAGTCTACTTTTTGACTTTTTTTTAAGGGAAATTTGGTAAACATTTCAAAATCTTTATTTATTTCTTAAAACTCCGCAACCGTTCAAATGTTTCCACATAAGATGGGACACAGGGAGTAATAAGCTTGCATGGGTTTGTCCATGGTGGTCTTACAAAGAGGCGAAACATTTAAAGGAAGGAAGAACTAATCTCAGACAAGAGATGCACCAATTTGGCTTAGATATCCATAATTTGCACATTGAGTTGAATAAAAAGATTGAGGGATGTAAACATTTTAATGATGCGTGTTAGACCTCATTCTAAACTTTTTTGTAGGTTATGTTTAGGTGGGGACATGAGAATCAAGCCATTCGAACCTATGGAGAAGTGTATAGATTAGTTGAGAAACTCTTACATTCTAAACATTGTCACATCATAAAAATAAAAACTGTTGTCCCTCACTTAAGGCCAAGAAGTGCAATATGTAATGTTCACTATATGGTCCTTTAAAACCTTTACCACCGCCCATGATGCAAAATTGAGGGATCAATTTGTATCTTCAAAGTGGAAAGTAGAAGTGGTAAAAGCGTTAGCACCGTGTTGCTGCATTAAATTAGTCATTAGTTGGGAGTCAACCAAATCTTATCATTTTCTTTACATATTTATATATCATTGTATTTTTTGTAGTATTATGTTTTTTTGTTTTTGTAGAAGTATGTGCAAGGAAATAAAGTCATTAGAGGTATGCAAAAGCAAGCTGCAAAGTGAAACTAAGTGTAGGGTTCCCGTATAAAGAATTATGTCATGTTGGGAGAAGTCTGAGTATCCCCAAGCTGCAAATGTTTCGGCATTTGGCCTTTCAGGGAGTTTATTTTACCCACGTTATCTATAGCATGCATTGAGGATAATGCACATTTTATGTACGGGGTAAGGAGATTGCTTGGATGCTTTTTTGTTCTTCTTATTAGGTAGTTGATAATTCTCACAGTTTTTCTTTATGCTTCAGTTTTTTTATGAGGGATGTAACTTGAACAGGGTAAGTTTTTACATTTTTTTTATTTTTTGGTAGTACTAAAGGAGAGAGAAGAAATACTTTCGGACTTGGTTGATACTAGCATATGTGGGCATGAACTTGAGTAGTATTTTTATATCAGTTTTGAATACCACTGAAATAACAAAGTTTCTCACACCTAAGCTCAAAGTAGTGACTCCGTATTAAGCTTTGTATTATGTTGTAGTTCGTATGACATGTCTATCAAAGAGTAGAATTGATCCATTTAGATTGAGACTTGTGTCATGAGAGGTGAGGATTTCTTGCATATATTCCACATCTTGCTTCTCAGACTAGAACTTGATCTACATGTTATTGAAGAGAAATAATCTTGGTCTGTTTAGACAATGATGATAGGCTTTATTCACTTCTACTAAACCAAGTCCATCAACATCAATGACAAGGCATAACTTGTTATTTCATCTCTTCCTTAACTACCTATCTCAAACTTTCTTTCTTGGTATTGCTATCAAACACAAGCTTCGTAAAGAACCTTGCAAGTGTCAACACTGAACTCTAGCAAAACTGGCATTGTCCGAATTTCAGTCGCCCTTATGCTTGTGGTAGGTAATTGTGATAAAGAGAGCCTACGGTGTTTAATTCAATCTTGATATACAGAAAGAAAAAAAGCTACAATATTATTGAGTTGCGAATTATACTTCAAGCTAAGTTGCTCGGACTCGGGTGCGGGTATCCGAGACTGATGCAAATCCGAAAGTCGGATTTGGGAAATCTAAATTTTAAGATTTGGCGGTGCGAATTCGAGTATTGATATGGGTGCGGGGATACGGCTAAAAAATTTCAATTTTATAAAAATAGAAGTATAGAGATATTCTAATTATATATAATAAAATATCACAAAATATTTATGAAATATACATAATAATTAATTGCATATTTTTGTATTATTGCATACAAAATAAAAGAAGTATAATTGTGAAAGAAGAACGAGAATATAATAAACATTAAAAGTATAATTAATTTTATAATTGAAAGGACACACATATCTAGAGAAACCCTTCCCAGTGTTTTGGGAAGCGAGAAGCGGAAAAAAGCAACGAGGGCTTGCTTCACAGAAGCGAGAAGCGTGAAGCGAAGCGCGCTTTTTTTTTTTTAAAAAAAGCGACATTTAGTATAAAAATAAAAAAATATTAAATAACTAAAAAGAGGTAATATAGTCTTAGATTGAAAGAAATTACTTAGGCAAAAATACTCACACGTCATAACATATAAAGCAAAAAATCAAAAATATAATTAAATCACAAAGATTCAAACTCCTATTCTTCAACAAGATCCTCAAACTCTTCAAGTGCCATAACCAAGGGTTCTACTTGGTCATCGAGGTCTTCACGAGAAAAAGAAGGGCGGCAGCCAGCAGACTCAGTCGAGAGCTTCAGGAGAGAGAAGGGAAAGAAAGTCGCGAGGAGAGAAGGGAAAAAGAGTCGCGAGGAGAGAAGGGAAAGAAGAGTTGTGAGGAGAGAGAAGTTAAATTTCAGATTTTTTTTAAAAAAAAAACCCTAATTGTCGCTTTTTTTTATAAAAAGCGCGCTTTTTCCTCAGCGTCGCTTCTTGCTTCTTCCTCTGAAGCGAGTGCTTTTTTCAAATCGCCTCGCTTCAAGTTAAAAAAGCGCACATGGGTCGCCTCGCTTTGAAGCGCGCTTTTCTGCTCTTTTAACAACACTGGACCCTTCCTCTAGTTTTTTTTCAAGAAAAACTGAAGAGGCTATTTCTTCAAGAAAAGATAAAAAAGCTCTGTACTTTTCAAGAAAAAACTCCTCTTTTTTCTAAGTACTTTTTTATGTTTCAGGTACTTTTTCCATTTTATCCTCTTTAACTTTTTCAAGCTTCATCTTAAAAAGTACTCCACGTCTCCTCGGAAGACGTCGCCAGAAACTAATTTCTTTTTCCCCAAATCTTTTCTCGGCTTTGGTCAAAGTGTCCAGATCGGATTGACCGAATCTGACACGCACCCAGCGCCCGCGTGGGGACGGGTTCGCCGGCAAAAATGAAGATTCCGCACAACATAGACTTCAGGTACATATAACCCTCAAAGCGACAATTGTATCTTTTTTTTTGGTTAATCTAATAATCTTATAAAAATGACGTGAAGAGAACCTAAGCTGTAATATGTGATGATCCTAGTGAAAAACAATCCTCGAACAAAATGATTGTAGGCTTGGTAACACCTTGATCTATAACACATCATAATGAGATGAAAGGAAAATTTATTAAAAATTTAATGTACCCATACCTGTTTGACAACCTCCTTCCTCACATGCTTATGATACTCTGGATTATGATACAACTGATCTGCAAGGGCTCGAAACTGTTCAATAAGTCAAAGCAAATAGTCACAAATAGCACACATGTATGTCAAGTGCAGCAATGGCTTGTAGACTAGTCAAAAGAGAATAAACCTGGCAATTTCCATCTCCTTGAATTTGAAACTCAGCAAGGCCATATGCTGCCAACCTGAATGACAGCTAACATTACACATAAAAAGGAAAAATCCTTACTGACAATACCAAATTAGTACAGAGATAAAGTAATATCCTTCCTGCTTAATTAACTCCCTTGCTGCGGGGTATCAAACATACGTAAGATTATAACTCATGGTTTTTTCCATACATTATGATGTCAACTACAGATCACAAATAAATACTTTTAACTATCCCCGGAGAACAATATATTGTAGAGAAAAACCGTAAAAACTGTACAAGCGATGGGCCATATATTTTCGAGGATTGCATCAGCTTTTCATTTTAACTATTTGAATAAACCTGTTTAAATTATATGAAACCAAATAAAATTGGAAATCTTCAATTAGAGCCCCCGACGTCATACATCTGGCTTCTCCATTTCAAATTGTGGTTTCAGGATCAATTGTCAAGCTGAAGGGCTATGATACATTAAGTAAGTGATACACAACCTGCCAGATAACCTCCCGTGGTCAAGTGTGGCATCATTAGGATCAGGTATCTGCCCAATAACCCTTGGAGTGTGCTGCAAAGACAGTAAGATTATAAGCAGAATATGATGGTTAGTAGCATATTATTATTTCAAGAATTAAAGCACGCACTGAATCACTGCCTCATTAATACAGATGATAGACAAACACTCGCAAAATTCTTGATAATTAACAACATGTACATGACAATATTGAAACTATGTCATATACATAGAAAACCTGTCTAGTACAAGCAAATATGATTGTACCGGGATTGAGTCCAAATGAGAGAGTCTGTTCCCAAGCTTGCCCCCATACCTCGAAGCAATTTCTTCTTCTTCCGCCAAGATTTTCGCAATGGCATGATCATCCTCAGTACCTTGTGAACTGCTATTCAAACTAGAGGGAGAACTCGAGCTTGCTCTTGAATTTCCATAATGTCCATTCATATTACGATCAATAACAGGAATAGACCTATACAGCAAGAAGCAATTTCTATATATAAAAAATTAGGATTGATACATTAAGAAAAAACCCAAATAGAAAAGTAAATCTCGAGAGGATCTACCAGATACCCACAAACCCAAACCCAAACCCAAAAAAGAATGAGGGTATGGAATAACAAGTAATGTATATAATTTTGGATCAAGAACCAAAATCTGAAGTAACTCTAGGAGCAAAAGGCGATTTGATTTCAACAGTAAAAGAAGAAAGAAAGAATGGGGTTTGATTGAAGAATATAAAGCGTTAAGGGAGAGGGGTGGCCTCGGAGTGTCTCGTGAGTTGTGACATCGTAACAATTGGATTAGACGTCATTCTCTCACCCCGACATGCCCACCACAACCGAATCCATAAATTATTGGGAACTTACGTAAATATATCAAAAATAAAAAATATTTATCATTTATAGAAATAATATTTTTTTTTCATTTTATCAATTTTAATATATTTATAATAAACTTTTATTTCATATTGGAAAAAATAATATATTATTCACATATTAGATAAGGTTTATTGATCGATAATATATTTATCACACATTTTAATATATATTTATAATACAAAATGTCAACTTTTTACCAAACAACCATAATATATTTTTAAGAATAGTTATAATACATATACACATTGCATATTCAATTCACTTTTAATAAATATTGCATATTTAACATAGTATTGCTATTAATGGTAATAAATACAAACTATCGCTCAAAAATAAGTAATTATTTATTAAAACACATTCATCCATGTAATTTTTCCAAAATTATTATTCCCTATGTTTTACAAAGAATAATCTAGTTTGACTTGACACGGAGTTTAAGAAAAAAATTATATTGTGGTTCTAAATTAAAGTTATGTTAAATGTACAAAAAATTTAATCTTGTAGCCTTAAACATGTAATGTGAAAAAATGAAATCAATATGTTAAAAAAAATTCATTCTTTTCGAAACAGACTAAAAAGAAAGGAGATCAATCTTTTTTGAAACGGATGAATATTTTTTTTGGCATATTGTATCCGTGTATGGTACCCTAATTGGAGTTCAAATAAATTCAGATCAAAATTTCACATTAAGATAAAGCGCTCGATTCTATACCCAATGGAACTCGAAGAAAAGAATATCTTGGTTAAAGATGAAAGAGTATTTATCACTCTACCATAACACTTGTTGGTCAAACGGATAATTTTTCGTAAACAAAACACATGTGAGATTTTAATTAAGGATGATAAATTTATTCAAAATTTTTTTTTAACATTTTGACCCAATATTATATAAAATCCTAATGCCCTAAAAAATTATTTAAAAAAGAAAAAGAAAAAGAAATGGTCGCCTCTTCTCAACTATCTATTTCGCATTTTTTTTTTTTTTGATGTCTTCTCTTCTCTTCTTCTACTTCTTCCTTCTTGTATTGTTTTGCTGATATTATTGTTGTTCTTGTGGTTATTATTATTATCATGCTTGAAAGGAAAGAGAACACTTCTTGGTAAAACAAATACAATAAGTGATAAAATTGATCCAGTTATTAGACATGTTATAACAATTGATGCATCTATTTTAATAGTTGTTGCACTAATTGCTACTTATATTTTTGCAATAGTGGTACATGCTTTGATTGTGAATTGAAGATGTTATCAGCACATAGGTGCATATTGAGGTAAAAATCAAAAGGCAACCCCCTTCAGGATTAAAAATTAAATTAGTTTGCATACTAATTTGGAAGATGAGGGTCGACCCATTTTAAAGATATATGTCGTTGAAAAATTAATTGAGAACTGTCATGAATGAATATACTTGGGTTGACATGTAATCACTACACCATTTTAGGCCTAAAGTCACACTAAATCAAGACGACGCTTGTAAAATGTTGCCTAAACCTTTTTAGGCTAAAAGTGTAGCCTTAGTTTTTAGCTTTTGGCCACAATAATGCTGGCAACACTTGTAAAACATGCTCTTTAGTAATATAGGCTACACGTCATAAGTGTAGTTTGATCATAATACAATTGGCCGGATCTATTTATATATATAACTACACTTTTAAAGTGTGCTATTTTTATAATTATAAAAACAACACTTGTCAAGTGTAGCCTTATAGTTTTCACTAAAATATTATATTCCCTCCTACAAATTTAACTCTCCCTCTCATTTTCATTTGACCAAAAAGAAAACTTATCAAAAAACACTCCAAAAGTCTCAAGTATCTGAAAGAGTCCTCTCATCTTCATCCTCAAAACCTGGCCAATTAATTCTCGAAGCCATGGATGAATTTGAAACCTCAACTCTCAGTTTTTGCTTTAAAGCATGAAAACCTCTCAAATTCACAGGTATGGGGTACCCATTTCGTAGGTGTTCTTTTCCGACTCTAATTTTCATTTTTATATGTGTTCTTGGTAATTTCTTCATATTCAATTCCGTTCCTCTTTCTGTATTTAGTGTTGACACATCTTCTAATGGGCCACAAAACAGGTTTGTAAATCTTATGTAGGGACATATTTGGATTGAAAGTGAAGCTCTTGCCAAGGGATGAATCTGCTAAACAAAGGTTGTGAATATGCTATATTTATCATTAACCTTGGCGTTCCTGGATGTGTAAATGAATCTAAGCACCCCTTTATGACTAACTTGCTAGCAAATCACAAATGCGTTTTTAATGATTAAATGTTTTGGTCATGGATGAATGGGTGAGTACTATCTGAAGTGCAAATAGCAAGATTTAGCCATGGCGATTTGGTTTTTGTTCTGATGTGTTCTGTTTCAACGTTATCTGTTTAAAGTTGGAGTAAAAAAAAGAGTTCTTACTTATGGCGATTAGAATTTCGTTCTAATGTTTGTAAGTTGAATGTTATATGTTTTACCATAAATGGTTAGTATTTCGTTGTATATATTTGGATTTTCATTCTAATGTTCTTTGTATTAGCGTAATCTATTAAAAACTGTAGCGCAAATTAGGTTTTAGTCATAACTATTCATAGCGAGTTTTTAGCTATGGCGATTTGAAACTTGTTCTAATGTTCTCTTTATTAACGTAATTTGCTACAAAACGGAGTGAAAATTGTGAGCATTTTGCAATGGAGTTCTTACATGTATCGAGTACCCAAAATAGTTCATGAGTTTCTAATGTTACATGTATTGAGTTGTCTTACTAACTCTTTCATGAACCGAACATAAAAATACATAACAAGAGGTAATCATGGAATGTAAATTTTTTTTAAGAAGACCATTGCTTGTGCTAAGTGTACATAAGTGTATGAAATTAGAATCTTAACAACTATATATGGATGTCCTGGTGACATGTACTTAAGAGTGTATGCCTTTATCAAATGAATACAAGGATGTAATGGATGTATCAAACTAGTATGTGGCAATTGTGTTTTGAGTCCATCACTTTATATGGATCCTTTTAGGGTGAAAAACTCCTTTTGTAAATACATCAGATCCTTTTGATTATACTTTTTGGCATTTCAGTTCTATTTTTATAAGAGCATCTGATTTCAGTGGAGCTTAATCAACAATGTGGACTTCTATGTATTACTTCCTCCATCAAGTTTAGTGTCTTTGTTTTAGTGTTTATACACACACACACATTCTCCCTCCGTATTATATGTGTCAAGGTATGAAGTTCAGGCATGGTAATCATTCATGGTTGGACCTCCCACTGTGAGAATACATAAGTTTTATGAAGGAGGTTTTCAGTCTAAAATGAGCAGAATGAAAGCGACTCTAATTTTTGGAGTCATGTCTGTTCTCTCATTCATGTTAACGCGTTGCTGCAATTGTTATATCCGAGATTGTTTAAGTAATACATTAAATCATCTCCTCGAGTTTGAAGATATATCGGGAACAGTCTCCTTGCCTTCACAAGTTAAGTGTAAGGTTTGCATACACTACACCCTCCATAGGCACCACCTGTGGAGGGTATATTATACACAAATGTTTCAACTCCTATACAACTCTATTAGTGCTTTTAATCTTTCTCATGCCTCCTTGAACATGTTACATTTGCACAAGATTTTTTTGGATTCTTGACTATGGTTTAATGCTATCATTTTTTGGTGTTTGTATAATACAATGATATTTTGTATATAAGAATAGAAACACGAGTACTATTTCTCTTCTATTTTCCTTTATGGATTTCATTTTAATGACATCAATATCTTCAACAAGAAAAATACTGAAGCAGATAGAGTGAGGGAAGAACATAGGAAGGTGATGGTAGCTAACCATCTAGATGCAGGAGGTAATTACTACCTTGCTTCTAAAATAAATGAGGCGAAATACACTTTGCTTGGAAAGATGAAGAACAGTGGATCCCCATTCTAGGCTACCTAAAATCTTTGTTGGTGTTTAGATATTCCAAATCCCAGAGTGGTCAAACCACTAAAATTAGTGTTATTTGCATCATCGAAAGAGCGTCTCTTGAAATTTCTAAAATAGAAAGGGTATATCTATATCTTTGTAGGTGTCATTTTCTCCCTCTTCTTTTATCATGATTTTGATTAAAAAACTTTTGAATGTCTACTTAGAAGAAGCTTGTAACTTTATCTGTATTATATGATGTTATCCAATTTCCCACTAACTCATCTTATTATTATCTTTAGATCACATATATTTCTCATCCTTCCCTTCACCATAATAAAAGAAGTTGAAGTTATTGTGTGTAACGATTTTTTCCTCTTGTCGATCCAGATGTACCAGATTCTGAATTCTAATGAACACTCCAACTTTTAAAGAATAATGGTTGTAACCTTTCTTATTATCGGCCAAATATTGCGCATCAGGGTAGTTTACTTTGAAACATCAGCCCTGTCTTGTTGTCCAATATTCCTATAGAATGAACACTGTTCTTGTAGGCACGAGATTTAAGTATTCGTCGCTTGGGACACTATCTCCATGTGGGCCACAATGTGTGTACTTAATGTCTGAAGACTCTATCAATACAGTCAGCAATTTTGTTTTTCTTGACAATTATTCAAGGTTGGATTTATAATTCCATTATCCTAAATTTTCCATTACATTATTTAGTGCACCACTTCCTTAGAATGTAACTGATCACCCTTGTTGATCATGGTGCAGTATACCATTCTCAATTGAAGATCTATCTAAATCAATGAATCAGATTGATATTGCAGACATTTATTGCAGGTCTGTTATCAAGGGAATCTCATATTATTCTTATAACTTCAACATTTAACTATATAATAAACCCAATTTTCTTTTCTTGTGCCTAATAGTGTCTTTTGTTTTACTGATGAAGGGAACTTGTTCAGTATACAGGATTGGCTTGGGAGGAGTTCAAGCATATAAGACATGCAATTGAATTCTTGGTATGCATCTTCTAATTTGTCTTAAACATACAACTGCATATTTTAACTCAAAAGGCAAAGGAAAAGGACACATCCTCTAGTGCACATTTTTAAGGAATTGAAACAACAACAATATTTTTCTTAGTATATAATGTAAAATAGAAGGAAATCAGAATAGCAATTTTTTGTCCTTGCAGTGTTAAACGAAATCTCTTTTCATATTTATTATTCCTTTGCAATATAATTGCGTGTCACCGAATTTGAGTGCACAAACCTAAAAACTGTAGTTCCAAAAAAATTGGAATGAGCTTTGTCCATATTTTATCAGTAGTAATCCTTAATTGTCCACCTTTTGGACTGTACTAGGTCATACACCAAAAGACAATGAAGAAATTGGATGAAATAATCAATGATCTATGTCTTGTACGTACTGGACTATTAAATATTCCGAAAACTATCTCTTGAGCCCATACATTATCATTTTCATAAAGTTGTAAATCATGAACATGTGCATAGAATTCAACAACATTACAGAATCAACAGAGTGTATTGGGATGACAGGCATGGCACACAAAGTGTTTCATTAGATGCAAGCCATAACTTTTGTCCATAAAAAATGTAGATGTTCTTTTCATACCAAATAATCTATAATTTTTATGTTCCTTTGCGTCATGTAGTGCATATTGATTTTATTGTCATTCTCAAGTTAGATAGAATAATATGTACTCAATCCCTGCATCATTACAACATGAATTTATTATTATTTGCTAGGAGTGACTTATACAACTTAGAATATTTTCTCATACATCTTTGATTTTCCCAAAACACTCGTTACTTTTGTCCTCTGCTGGCAAGTAATAGGTAGAGTTTATCGATTATTTGATAGGTTATAGCCAATATGCGTGTGTTAATGACTGAAGACTCAAACAATGCAGTCACCAATTTTTTTTGTTTGACGATGATTCTAGGTTGAATATACAATTCAATTATCCTAAACTTGTCATTACCTTATTTTTGTGCACCACTTCCTTAGAATGTACCTGATCGCGCTTGTTGATCATGGTGCAACATACCATTCTCAATTGATGACCTGTCTAAATCAATGGATCAACTAGATGTAGTTAGGATGAATTCAACTAAGCTGCATATAAACTTTGAAGCCATTTTATTTTAACATTGGTAAACATATATGAGTAATTATTTTTTACTTTTTTTTTGTGAGAAGAGTGCTTGCTTAAACATGTTATAATATGTTTGCGGCACGTATTGATCGAGAAAATTTCTTAGCAGATACAATAAATTTACAAGATAAAGCTAGCCATGTACAAAACCTTCCATCTTACCCAACAACAGTAGCAACAACTGCAGGCTTAATATTCAAAGTCTGAAATTGTTCAATTACCTGAGCAATTTTCTTGTTTTTTCATTCTTAGTATTCCACATTCTGCATTCCACAGGTTGTAAGGCAAGTCTTACTGATTAATTTTTTTTATGATTTGTCTTATGTTCTATATTTTCTCAAGGTAGACTGAGTTGAGTTGTTCATTTGTGGTCCTGCTTTTCTTCTCTTTCCAATAGAGAGTTGGAGTCAATAGTTTCTAAGAGTATTTGATCACATGTTTTATACATTTGTATGTTAGCGTATTGTTTTCTTCCAGGTTTTATCATTCATATTGGTCTGCATTGTACTTGTTTGAGATCATTTAACTCTTTGCTTACTGTTTTCTCCTATATTTATATTATCATTCATATTTGCCTACTGTGACAGTCTTGTAATACATGTCCTATTGTTTTCTTCCAGATTTTATAGTTTTTGTACATGTTTGGGGGATCATTTAACTGTGAAGGGGCTGAGAATTGAAATATATACAGAGCATATAAAATACATGATTCTTTATCTTATAATTTACTTTTAAATGTGTAGGAAAATGCTACTGATTGAATTTGATGTATAAGTATTGTAGCGAACAATAAAGAATTTTTGTACTATTATTATAAATATTTTTTGTACATTTGGATTCTATTGCTAGTAGAGATCTTTAAGTATTTGCTTTCTATATGTATGAGATATGTTCTCGAAGTTAATTTAATTTGAAATATATATATATATATATATATATATATACACACACACACACAATTGTGATTATTGGTTATATGCAAAATAAATTTTATTGTTATTGTTGCTAAATTGTGGCTACAAAAAGTCTACACAACATTGCAACACTTCGAAAGTGTGGCTTATTGTTTATAAATATTATGTTGTACATACGAAAAGTTTTACTTTATAAGTGTTGCTGTAGGTGAAACATAAAAGGCAACAATTTTAAAGTGTAACCAATAAGAACGCAAAGGTCACACTTTTAAGGTGTAGTATAATAGATAAAAGTGTTGCTAATGAAATAACTAAAAGTGTGGCTCTTACACCTCTTTGGCCACACTTTTTAAGTGTTACTGCTTTGCCGACATTTCAAATGTGTTGTCCAATGTCAAAGGTTGCACTTCTTTAGGCCACCCCTAAAAAGTGTTGCTGAAAGTCAAAAAGTGTAGCCTTTTATCAAAGACCATACTGTTGGCTAGTTTAGTCTACACTTCGCATGGGTGGCTGTAGGCCTAAAATGATGTAGCGAATTACCAGAAAAAGACCTAATACTCCTCACACGGCTACTCCTACTCTTGAAGTTGCCAGCAATTCACCAAAAAACTATACAAATCCTAATCCGATCATGCACAGTTAGTGAAATTACAAACTTACAAGATTACAACTAAAAAAAATGAAAGAAATAAAAATCTCTTCAGGCTAAGTCGCGAATATCTCACTCTCTTTTAAGGAGATACAAGCTCACTGTAGCAAATGTTTTCACCTGTCTAGCTGTAACCCTCTTGACTTGTCCCCTCCATGATACAACAGTCTAATCACAAGTACAACTCAACAAACTCTAGACAAGAATTGAGTTCAAAACTCCATTTTAGAATACCTCTCTTCAACTAGTATGAATTCTTTTTTTTGATTAACTTATATGTACTTTATAATTTATATTGTTCCCCAAATCAAATGAAGACTATCACTATGTATAGTTAAGAAATATTTCTAGCAATGAATTGGATGATAATAGAATAATAACAAGAGAAGATAAACAATGTAAAGATTACATAGGTTAGAAGGTATAACTAAGGAATAAAGAATGAAAAATGGAGAATAAATATAAAAATAACTAATGGTTACAACTGACCATCTCCAACCACAACACTAACCTCCTACGAATAACACAGTTTGTATTCATCAAATAAAGTCCAATAATGCCTATGCAAATTGATTGGGCAAAAATGTTACAGCAAGTGACTGATCCAATAAAGAAATGTTAATATGGTAATCTAAAGATGCAAAATAATATAATATTAAAATGCACAGACTAACAGTCCCTCATTTAAATATCAACCACGAGAGTCTATCAGTTAAAAGAAGACTAGTAGCAACAACGAAATTATACTTTGCATTAAACCTCCACTTAGTACAACAAAATAAAATATCATTACCTACACATAATAATCAAGTTGTTGAGATGATCTTATTAATCCAACACACTACGACCTTTGGATATCCTGATTTCATGAATGTTTTTGAGATTAAGCCCGATTCTCATAGGAAACAATATACTTCCACACTCATATATGTGAAATCTGTCGAGAGTATTCCTTTATAGCATGTAATGTGACTTTAAGTATTACTCCCTCCGTCCCATTTTGTATATCACATTTTTATTTTGCAATTTGATGAATCCCCAACTTGGACTAATTTAGGGGGTATATTTTGATAGAAAAAGTGTCCTCAAATGCTTATTTTATCTTAATATTTGATGAGAACTTTTAATTTTCAAATATTTGGAGTTTGAAGGAAAACATGGACACTATGTCGCAAAAAAGAACAAGAAGAGCCAAAAAGAATGAAAAAATGAAGTCCTTAGGATCGCCAAGTCCACTGGGCGAGTCGCCAAAGGGCCTAACTTTGACTTTTATACTAGTGTGCTGAGCCTAAAAGGAAAGGATCAAATCGGCCGAAAAGAGGAGCAGTCGGCGCATCGCCAAGATGTTTCGTGAAGCAGTACCTCATCCCCCAATGGACCAAAGCACGACTGTAACACCTTGAAAATCCAAGACTCATAGTAAAGCCTAAAATAGGTATCATAAAGTCTAATCACTGTTTTTAAGTCCATTCTTAATGAATATAAGTCATTTAGGAGGTTTAAGAACCAAAACATCCAAAAACGTCCAGGAAGTTGGTGTAAAGGAGGGTTAGTGTGCCTTAGCCTTTTGGCTAACTTTTAGGAGTTGGAAATGTAAGAAAATGAGTGGAAAGGTAGATAATGGGTGTTTGAGTTGTTTCATGATTGAAATGTCTGGGTACAACTCCCCAAGGACTAACCAAGAGCCCTTGAAGAGGACCCCTACAGTTAGATGCAGCACTGCCTGGCAGTGTGTATCGACAGGACAGACGAAGGTCCGTGTGTGGATCGACGGGGATTAGAGGACACCTTCATCCCACACTTTGAAAGATTATTGAAGTCTCTTGCTTACCTAACTACTGTTATACGCGATGAAAGGGGGTTGATGGGGCATCAGTGGCTTGACGGGGCGTCGAGGCCACCGTGATCCCACATTAAGAAAAACTTGGAGGAAGCCCTCGCCTGCAAATTTTGTGACCGAGACGACAGAGTGAAGAATGGAGGGGGGGGGGGTTGTCCGTAGACTCACCGACAGACCGTCGATAGGGGTCCGTCTGTGAGGGTCGAGTTTCACAGTTAAAATTAAATGATTTCATTTAATTAATTTAAGTGGTTTAGGGGTTAGTTAGTGATTAAAGGGAGACTAATTAAGTCAATTTATCCCCACTGTAAATACCCTTAACCCTCATTAACCTAAAGACAACTCTTAAAATAAACTCTCTTCCTTCTCTCTTATTTGTCTCTCTACATGAACTCACTATTGAAGACTAGCAAGAACTAGTGTTTGGGGGCTGGAAAAAAGGGTTGATTCTTCATCAAATTGTTGAGAAACATTAAGGTATGGGTTTGTTTCACCTTTGAAATTCTTTCCTCAAAGGGTTCCATCAAAATAGATTTCAAAAATGTGAGTTTTCTTATGGGTTTCATTCAATTACGAAATTGAAGTTATGGATTGAGTTGTTAATGAATTCTTAGGGTTATATTGAGTATATTAACATGTAATTCAACCTATTTATGGTAATTGTTGATGGTTTGGTTTAAAGTTACAAATATGATCCTCTATCATTAACCTTCGGTAGTGATTTTCACCTATATTGTATGATGATCATTCAATTGAGTTGGTTGTTGACTAGATTACTATCCTATGGTGCTATTATTATAATGTAAGATGAATTATATGCCTAACATGATAGTTCTTGAGATGTGATTTAGTTTATGAATTATAATGTGAAATTAGCCTATGTACCTTGCCTCAAGTTGTGATCTAAAGACGAGTTGTGTTATAGAGATGCAATTGGCCTTGTTATTTTATTGGTTATCATTGTGTAAAGATGTTACTTACCAAGTTGGGTTGAGTTAGGGGTTGATGGTAAGACCTAGATGATAGACTATGAGGAAGGCTTGGTAAGTCATAGAATATCTATCTTTACTTCCAATTGTGATTAATTGTTGTTAAGTCATGATATTACATTTGGAGTATGCCTTGTACTAGGACTATAGGGTGGTATGATGTTGAATTGCTTGACTATGTGGTGAGGTTGATTAAGGTGTATGTACTATAAGAATGGTGAAAACTATCAATGTGTCTTAATATGTTATAAAATGATAAAATGCTTGACAATGTGAGGTGATGGCTTTCCATAGAGGAAGTGTTACCCTATAGGTTATAAGTGATGTTGACTCCCCTTTGAGGGATACTCATCCAATGATTCCCTTGATGTGAGGCCCCAATTACTAAATAGTATGTAGAGGGAATACCTATCTCTTAGTTCCTTAATCTATGTTGCCACCATAGGATAATAGCTGGTGGATCCACCTAGAAAGCTATGTTTATATTAGGTTTTACCTTGGTCAGTAGACCACCTTCCATCGGTGTAAGGTCTTATAACACCGGATTCCACATTTAGCTCTTGTGGTCCGTGTCGGTTAAAGCGAATGTTCCCTAAACCAAAATAAAAGAATGAAGTAAATACTAATTAAAGTAACTTGAAGGGATTGACTTATCTTAGGTAGGGGTATGGGACTCTACCTATGCCTTGCACTAGTTTGCCTCGATGGGAGCTTTGGGAAGTGTATATTATGTATATGGATGGTTCTAAATGTAAATGTTTTTATATGATGATTATGATGTTTATGAACATGTAACTGATATTAATTACTAAAGATATGAATTTATGAATACATGAGGTTATATTGTGTGAAGTATGATACTAATTATAGTTCTTGTTGACTCTATGGGAATTTATTATTTGTTACCTTACTTTGCTATTTATGTGATAACTTTTATTCGTGCGTGGGATGATATTACTTGGTGAGTAGAGTATATGAGATTTTGAGTTCAAGCATGATAATATAAATTTGACTTCCTTAACTATTGGTCGTGCATAAGTCTTTAAATGGTTAAAATGGCATGATTTAACTAAATATCCCTTTTTGACATGTTTTGGTGTTATATGTGCATATGGTCTCATACTTAGTACATGTGGAGTACTAACCCCATTTTCTTCCCTTGTTCCAAATTTTTAGGTTCCAGCCGTTGAAGAGTTTGGAAGGCGATATTATTGAAGGCTTGGATTCATTCATCCAAGTGGGGTAGGTCCTCAACTTTCGAGGGCAATGCCATATTCTAGCTTTGGATTTGGTTATGAGCTTATTGACTCTATCATTTCTTTCTTTATTACTTGAATATTATATTTTTGTAGTGACCTATATATGGTCTTGTTGAATTGATGTAAGGGCTATGCCCATATTGTGCTATCCGTTTAGATGGTGAGACAAGACAATCGTTGAGACTATTTCTATATTTATATATATGTGCAATAAAAGTAGAAGGATATGTAACCTTCCTATATGAAGGGTCTATGTATTCTCAATTTTAATATATATTATGTGTATGTAGAGGTCTATGCAAACCTCCAAGTAGAGAAAATAAAAGTTTTAAATTTTTCCGCATTTTTCAACCTATGAATGTAATGACATGAAACTAAGAGGCTAGTCTTAGTCCTTCAAAAGGATGGTGACGCAAGTTACGTCTAGGGGGTAAACCCGGATGTGACAACGACGATCCTGAAAGTTATGCCAGATGGCGGTAAACTATAACAATTGGCGAATCAGTGAGTTGATCGGCGATTTTGATTAATTACGCAAAACAATTTGATGCAGCACATATTTGTAGAAACTATAAATACTAGTTAGAGTTGTAGTTTTTGGAGAGGAACCAATATTAGTATTTTTGAATATAATTTTAGTTTTTCATATTTTTGCTCTGAGTTTGAGAGGTTTTTGAAAACTTGGAGAAGAAGAGGGTTTTATCTTCAAGATTCGGAGTGTCAGTTCTTCATTCTTGGCTTATAAGAAGACTTAAACCTTCATGCCCATTTGAATAGAAAATCATTTAGACAGTGTTTTTAAAAATGATTTTGGGGCGATTCCCAGGGTGAGGCATACAAAAAACACTTTTGTACATAAATTAAACACGTAGATCCATAAGGCGTAAGTCCTAAAATTTGAGGCTAAGCCATCAACATAAAAACGTAAGTTCTGGACGTAAAACCATACACCCTAACATTTTAAAAAAAACTTTTTTGGTTTAAATCATATTTTTTATTGCTGTAATGACATTTCTCAAATAATAATTATAGTACTTTCTTCTTTATTATTTATTATTAATACTTATGTCAAATTAAAAGCATAAGCCATTGAAAGGTTGCTTTTGCTTATTTTATTAGTAATAAAATTATAAAACTAAATATACATAAGACTACGCCCCGTAGATCCATAGGACTTATGCCCCGTGTTTCGAGATTTATGACTTGTCCCGTACTATATAAAACAGCCCGGCTGACACCCCCGCCTTTTAAAACATTATATTTAGGTATAAATTTCTATCTCTTCAGCATTTGTGGCTAACCCCCCCCCCCTGAATTCTTGGGGTGTGACTTAGTGAATATCGGTTAAGATTGTTGTTCATTCTTTCTAGTTGATAGCTTCATTGTAGTTTGATGGTGATTTCATTTAGTAGTTATGGATGGATCTAATCTATTTATAATTTCTAATACAAGTTTATGTGTTTTTGGCTTACTCGAGAGAGAAGTCGCTAAACTAAGACTTCTAAATTGATGGCTAGTGGGAGTGGGTCGACATGAGACTCAACTCAAGAGAGTGAGACCTAGTCTCATTCCCACACACTCAACTCGAGAGAGTGAGTAAGGTAAGTACTAGGCTGGTCTTTATGCGTTAAGTCGGTGTCCGAGAGTATTCCATTTGAAGCTAAGTAAGTTGCTCGAGAGAAAAATTATTTCTATTTAAAGCTTAGCCTAGTCACTATTATTTTATAAATCTCCTATAGAAAACATGTACCCAAAAATTTGGGTTAACCTGTATACCCGTCACATCCCAAGAATACCCCCTCTCATTGCTTTAGAGCTCCTTGTTAATCTTCATAATTTTAACTACTTGTGACAAACCTCCGTTAATATCCGATGTTTGCGTCACCCCCTTTTTAATTTATAATGTTTTTATTCGATAATATGGCTATTCCTTTTCACACAAATGGGAGAAGTGTGTATATGTCTAGTACCACGAGAATTCATCACTTTTTGCGAGGAATTGGTGACCGCATTTCAAGTGCGATTTTTTCCCTTTTCAAAATATTGTCACTTCGAGATAGCATTCGTAACTTTAAGCGTCTCAATAGAGAGCCTCTGCATGAAACTTGGTTGTGGTTCAAAAAATTTGTGATACAACGCCCAACCTATGGTTTTCCTGATAACATGCTTATTCAATACATTTACTGAAGTCTAGACTCGGTAAACAATGGTGTTGCTGACCAGCTCTGGCCCGGAGGATTAAATCAACAACCATATGCAGTAGATGCACAAGTTCTGGATGGAATGACAACCATCAACATACCATGATACAGTCGCGAGTACCAAGTTTCTCCTCTAACCTTCACACAATCTAAAGATAAAATTGAAAAGAAAAATGATAGAGACCAAAACATGGACATGATTATGATACAAACTTAATGCTTTATCCAAAAATGTCACGGGGGCTAGTGCTCGAAGAGTCAATACCATAGGGGTTGGGTGCGCAAATCCTTAGGAAAGAAACAACAAATATCATCTATTTGAAGTCAGACATGTTACTTGTATTGCCCCAGAAAGCAATAGTCTGTAAGTACCACAATATTATTTTGTCTTACGACTATCGAAATGTGATGTTATTATATTTTTTTGATAGATGATATACCATGTAGAGATTGTGAAATTTTTGTTGCTGCATACGCAGAGTTTTTGAGTGATGGAAAGTATCATCATGTGGAATTAGTGCTGACACCCTTCGCTTGAGATATGCTTCACTCCTATGGAATTATGGGATTGTAAAGGCTCAAAATGGTTATGTTTGTAACAATGAAGACCCAGAGATGCGTAGAACTAAAAAAAAAGCTACGATCGATGAAAATATTTTGTTTACAACCATTGATTAGATAGGTGGTTGTGTATATCATATCATTGTGAATTACCTTTTTGTTGATAAGTTGTATAAAACAATCATTTGGTCATGTCAGCTAGAAGAGATATGGGTTTTTAAGAACCACATGTACTATATAAATATGGATATATATACAAGTATGACATTTGAAAACATGCACAAAAGAACATTTTGTTTATATTCATGCTTAGTTCACTTCAAAAGCCTTTATCCACATCCAATAGTCATATACAAGTCCATATCACCACAACAACTAGACATTCATATTCATTTTCAAAAGTAACACCATAATAAAGTCATAATCAACATTCCATATTTAGAGTCCATTTCATCCATACATCACAAGATCTCACTGATAACCCTAATCTAATTCAACTAGTGCAATGTGTATATGAATCCCTATAACTATACAGAAGCCCAGTAAGATATCAAAGAGACCATAGGGATTGTTTAACTCATACATCATCATAAAAAAAATTTAGTCATTATCATGCATAACAATTTATATTAACATTATGCATATCAAGAGAACCAACATATTACAAAGCATATGAGACAAACATCATGCATTACATTCAGACCGTATATACATAAAGAGCCCTCCATAGAATTCCCCTCAAGGTCCACTTGTGCAACGTATAGGTAAAGTCCCATACATTTACCTACACTTAGTTTCACCTCTTAAGTAGTCCTAGTTAGTGTTCATCTACTTACTTTCATTCATTCATTATAATATTGAGGAAACTTCTCCATGACCGACATAGACCATGTGAGTTACATGGAATCCAATGTTATCCCCTCACACCGAAAAGAGGGTGTCCTACATGCAAAGGTAAGACATATACATTCATATAACATATAGGTGGATCCACAAGCTAGGTTTACTATGGGGGCACACAGTTAAGAAACTAGCAGGTTATCACTTGAAACCCTCTTTTTTTAACTAGCATTCTAGTTTCTACCTCATGAGATAACATAGTGTGAACCTTTTTTCCTTTGTGAAGGACCACCTCTCAATGTCAAGTTCACTCGGTGCTAAGATAAATTCCCTTTATTGAAATGACTTTAAGTCTTCCTTATCATTAATTCATAACATATGTCTTAGGATCTTAACCCCTCATATAACATGTTCATAGCTCATTGGTTCTAGGATGAAAAACTCTTCATCAAAACCCACCATCATTTGAGAACATTACATCATAGCATAATCATAAAATGCATATAGGAATTACCTTCAATCCCACATAATGGTACACATATCATCATCTCACAACTATTATATTCATAGAATGATCATGCATTCATAATTTCATCACTCATAATTAAAGTAATCAACATTACCAAAGATAGACAACAATACTACAACAACATGTTCATAAACTTTTAGGTCTTACCAATGGCCTCCACGAAACCCACTTAGGAATCATCCCAAATCCATTATATATAGCCATGAAATCCATTATCATCAACATAAAATAATCAATTATACAAGAACACACTTATTTACATCACCTCTAGCCATCATCAAACATAATTCCAGAATTAGGTTTGGGAGAAGAGGGACATTCATGTATTCTTAGGGAATTATGTCAAAACCTAAAGAATACAAGAATACACAATATAAGGAAATTTATGAATTTATAACCCAATTACCTCCAATATAACAATTTATATATTCATCACCTTCAACCAATTCACCAAACAAGATCCAAGATTTATGAAATTATGGAAGAATGTGGGTCCACGGTAAATTTGTGTGATCAACAACAATTACCCATTATTAAACACTTAAAAACCCTAATTAATAATAATTCATCATAATATATACATAATTTCAGTTTTAAAATAAGATCCATCTGTAGAGAAAAACCCTTGATTTAGGGGGATTTTGAAATTATCTTTTAATGAACCTCTTGGGAAAGGAATCCCAAGAGTGAAAGAATCCATACCTTAATTAATAATTTAACTACAAATTTGAAAATTGGAGAATTGATCTTCTTCTTGAAGCATTAATGTCTTTAAGTGGAGGTTTAGGTAAAGAGAGAATTTAGATAGAGGTGAGAACAATTGAGTTTTAAATTTGAGGATTTGATTTGAATGGGTAAAAGTGAGGTAAAACTGGATTAAAATCAATATATACACATCCCCTAAAATGTTGAGTTCTTTATATGGTTGTAAATCCCTTTGTAATATATTTCCAACACCGCTAAGTTTGCGAAAATCAGATGTTGTATGAGGGAGATATGCCTTTCAGAAGTTGGGGTGTTGAGCTGAAAAGAAATCCTATCCGGACTTTAGTAAGGATAAAGTTATCTTTTCACCCTAGTATTTCCTAATTAGTATTTAGATTATATTAGGGGTAAAACAAACTAAAAAATCAGTTTTATAAAAACTAAGAACACTTAGGGCTTGGCAAAGAAGAGAAAAGAAGAGGAAGATCAAGAATTGTCCAAGAATGCCAAGATCATTGCGTGGATTTCATCGAGGTTGATATCTGTCGAGGTATGTGAGATAATTCAGTGTTGGGTCCTTTCACCCACACCCAGTTTGATTCTAATCAAGTTAGAGTTTATTTGAATGATGAACATGGAAGTTCTTGATGAAAATTGTGAAATTCTTGTCGGTGGAATTATAATTGATCTCTAGTAGATTTGGTTCATGTTTTTGGACTTGTTTTTGGGTCTAATCTGTTGGGAAATTAGGTATTTAGTAATACTAAGTGTTTTGGGTGGGATCCATGGAAGTTTGGGATATTTAGAATTGAATACTGGAGAAGAAAAGTTGGAGACTCGTTTGATAAACCATGGGGCACCGCGCCTGCTAGAGCTCCTCAAGGCAGGCTCTGTTTAAATGGCCCTGGCACGCCGCTCCAGCTAGAACGCCTCAAACCAGAATCTGTCCAATAAGTTGTGGCGCTCCCCGCCTCTCAGAGAGCTAAGACTCCCTAGAGACCCCCTTTTTCCCTATATTTTCGTATTAGTTCCTAAGTGATTTACCTATCATACCTAGTTTATTCTAACACTCTAAAGTACATATAAAAATCATGACATCATCCATAAACATAAGATTATGATCCTTGAATTCATATTTCAATTTAAGGTAAGCTAATACCAAGGTCACAGAAGTTAAGATTCAAGTTTAAAAGTTAAGAAGTAAGTCAAAGTAAGTTCTTAAAGTTTCAAAAGAGTCCTAAACAAACATTTTATATTTGTTTCTAGGTTCATGAAATGAGTTGATCAAAGAGTAAAAGAGTTGAATTAGGTTCTCAAAAGATATAAGGGAACTAAGTATTCCCTAAGAGTTAAGTTTCAAGTTAAGTAAAGAGTAAGAGTGAGTTCATTTATCATAAGTTATAATGGAACTAAGTACTCCCTAAAAGTTTGTAAATGTTTTCACAGTTAAGTTGAATAGGAACTAAGATTTCCAAAAGAGTTTTGAGAAATAAAAAAGGGATCATTGATTCCAAGATGGCTTCTTTTTAAAATCTGAAAAGAATTGAGCAAATTATCTCAACCTAAGACGAAAGAGGATAGTTTAAAACCATGAGCTAAAGTGTATTTTGGGACTAGTATTGAGTACGATATGGGGATGAGAGTTCATATTAACTCAAGTCTCGATGTAAACCATGTAGCCATCATGGGTATAAAGGGGTTATACTTTTTAGATGATCACGTGAGGTTGTCCAGTGGATCCACTAGGTTGAGGATGTTCTATGCGACAACAAAGTATAGGACAGTTCTGACAGCGTGGCGAGACGTTATATCATCACTTTGGCTCATAGTGGTGGTTGTCGGTTAGAGGAACTCCCATAGAACTATATTACTTTCATAATAAGTTAATTTGAGTTTGTTGCTTTTGTTTAACGAACTAAATTATTTTGTTGTTTTACCAGCTTTATAAATATAACATGTGTCTTAAATTGCTTTATATACATACTTTGAGTGAAACATATTCCTAAGTTGAGCAGAACCAAGGTAATTTCATCTTAATCCTCTCAAGCTTAAGTCGTCGTTTAGCTTTCCAACTTGCATGCTCGTACATTCAATGTACAAATGTCAGTAGGCATACATTGTTTCATATACAAATGCTTGTACCGAGGATCAGCACGCAGTGCACCATTGATCCAGTGAGCACTCCACAGTCACTTAGTGAGCCTCTTTGCATTCTGAAGGACATCCCTGTTATTGCTTTTCTAGTTTAGTTCATTAGGATGTTATGGGGTCTGTCTCAACATCCATCTTAGTCAGTTTATAGGCTTCGTAGATAGACATAGTTAAGTTTTCAAGTCTAGTTTATCTTATATTTCATGTATTCAAGTATTGAGACTTAAGTTCTATTTTGGTCAGATTGTTATATTAAGTATTTCTTTAAAACATGCTTTATTTCTTTATTAACATGAGTTGAGTCTTCCACTGAGTTAACTAAGACAGGACAAGGGTTCACTTGGGTCCAATAATGGTCTTCGAGTGCCGACCATGACTAGGGTGTAGGCTCTGGGTGTGACAGAAGTGAAAACTGAAATGGTTTCCTTCTTGAGTGGAATGATGGACTTAGGGGTAGATTGGCCGGAAAGGCATGAAACCATCTCAAAATAAGTCATAAGATCTATCCTAATAGCTCTTGGTTGGAAGCCCTAGTGGAACCATCCTTTGAATAAATGTATTATGGGTTGGTAGCTATATATGATGCTGAATTCCACACCTATCTAGTGTGGTCTATGTCGGTTATGTCCTATCTTTATCATGTTGGATGTACACTCTAGTTATTGGATAGGTTATACAATGTGGGACACTATCTATACGTTGCACGAGTAGGCTTTGAAGATGTTAGATTTGTTCCCTAGGTCTTCCAAGACCATTATGTGAAGTCCTCCAATTTATTATTTGTCTCTTAAATGACTCTAGTGAATAAGGTTTTATTAGTAAAGGATGTTAAATTGAAAGGTTCTTATCTAAGGTAGCTTTGAGGATTACATAGGTGTGCTTCAAGAGGTGTATGGGCAGTCTCTTCATGTCTTACTCAAGTGAGTCCTACAATAACTTTAGGTAGAGTGTCTAAAGTGATTGAAAAGGTTTCTTGTTGAATATATATTTTATGTGAATTTTGACGTCCACTATGTCTTCTAAACTCTTATGATGAAGGTTCTTATGAAAATAGCATAAAAGCATATCTTAAAGTAAATGGTTCATTTTTGCATGATTTTCTTTCATGTTTACCATACTTAGTGCATTCAATGTGCTAATTCCATATGTTTCTCTCTTTCTACAAGTGTATGTGGCAAGTGAGAATTCTCTTAGAATTTGAATCTAGGGAAATAACATTCTCTCAAGATTGGTATGTCGTCATATGTTCGAGGACATGGACTAAATTTTTTTTAAGATTGATGTAAGGGTTGTGACTGTATGATATTATATGCGTCTAAGATGGCGTATGTTAAGACTTAGTTCTTTCTTATATTTCTATAAAAGAGTTTGACTATGATGGTGAAAAGTTTTAATTCCACACTACTTTACATATATATTAACGATGAAAGATGTCTAAGGGCTTTTATAAATCCTGTGAGTGGTCGAATAGGCTGTGTAACTTCTAGGTTATACCCTTGGATCATTACCTAAAAAGGCACTTAGTGTACATCATTCGAGATAATAGAAATAATCATTTCAAAAGAAGCAATTATATCATAAAAGAGTTTGACAAAGATGAAATCTAATGTAGTCTCAACAAAACATCTAACATCAAAAGAGTGGTTGGGACGTAATCCATGCACTTCATATATCATCCAAAAAAATGACATGAAACAAGTAAATATATCTCGATCCTCAGAGCTAGAGGAATCCCAACTCTCAAATTTGGTAGAATGATCAACTAGAGATGAGTGTGAGAGGTAGGAGCATCAGACCCTACATTAATGAAACAATGTAGAAACATTTATGAATTAGTTCATGGAATGTACTAAGTATGATACAATATGCATAAATATATCTGATTTCATCGAGAGTTTAATCATTTAATGCATAACAAAAATTTCAACATATGCAAGCTCAAAGAAGCAATAATGTGTAAATCATAAGGTATAGTCAATAAATTTTAAATGAGAGACACAAGAAAACTTTTCTGAAACATAATTGTTTTGTGGGATATAAATTTAACCGAAAATTTTAATGAAATATTATAGTTATGATGAAAATGATGATGATGATGATGATAATAATAATAATAATGATGATGAAAATGATAATGATAGTAATAAAAATAATGATAGTAAGGATAACAATGATATTAATGATAATGATAATAATGACAATAATAATAATAATGATAGTAATAATAATAATAATAATAATAATAATAATAATAATAATAATAATAATAATAATCCTAATAATAATAATAATAATAAATGATGATGATGATCATAATAATAGTTCTTATAATAATTATTAGTCTAATCCTAATTATTTCTCCTGCTCTTCTTCTTCTCCTTCTTCTTATTCTTCTTCTTATTATCCCCCTCCTGATCCTCCTAATAATTACCGTGGTTATAATAATTATTCTAATAATAAGGGAAAATAAATCAAATCCCCCCAGAACTTGGCAGCAAAACTCACTTTAGTGCTTTAATTATACGAGCATTTAAATACCCCCCTTAACATCTTTGAACTGTATTAAATACCACCCTAAGAGCTGACGTGGCCAAGTGAGTGTAGTCACTCTCCTCAAAGCGCGTGAAAACATAAAAAAATAAAAATTGAAAGTTATAATCGTACACATGACATTTTTTTTATTATCCAATATCCAACTAATATTTTTTAAAAATTTTTACAAGTTAAAGTTAAAAGAATATGAAATTTCTTTTTTATAAGTAAATGAAATTTGTTGGTTCAATTATTTTTAAAAAATATTTAATTTTTTGATCCCTCTTTATTTTGTTGTCTTCCCCAAATGTCTTCTTCCCCATTGAAGAACTCCTAATACCTTTCTTGTTTCATAGTAAAAATTTTCTTTCATCTTCACTTCATCATTCACCTCACACGTCCTTCATTAATGATGTACAGTCCTTTTACCGTACTTCCAATGTTTTTTCCTTAAGTAAAGTGTGTGTGAAAGGCCTTTTTGTAGTAGTTTTAATGTTTTTTTCACTATGTTTGCAGAAAAACTGTCCAAAATGAAAATGTTGAAGACTGTGCTGAAATCTACAAAAGTGATGACCTACGGAGCCACCGACGGTCCGTAAGTGATGATCGTAGACTGAAGGTCCAAGCAGCTAAAATCAAATCAGGAAAATCTGAAAATGTGTGGGGCTACGAAAGGAGTGACGGTCCGTCGATCCACGGACGGACCGTCATGACTAACCGTTGGTTGTAACAGAAAGTAGTGCCAATATTCGGCTTGAAGAAACCACTAAGTATGGAGGAATGGAGGCCATCGACGTACCGTAGGTCCACTGATGGACGGTGTTGTTGGTCCATCGATGGAAATAAAAAGTGTTGAAAAGTGGAAGCTGAAAAAATTTTGAGGTATGGACCAACGGAAGTTGTCGACGGTCCGTCGTTCCATCGACGGACCATCAGTAGGGTCATCAACGGCAAACGCGTTTTGGACATATTTTTTTCCCCTTAAATAGAACTCCTTTTTATTTTTGGACTTTACTATTATAAATAGGTCTAAAAACCTCATTTTTGAGGTTAGACACTTTACTATTTTTCAGATTTGTATTATTAGAAGTAAAACATTGGTTTTTGAGAAACACTATAATTTTTCAAAATTATTTCTTTCAGTATTTTAGTGAATTCAAGTGATATTTCTGGGTTTTCTTAAAACTTTTTAAAGTAAGTACATGATTTCTTGTTTAACTATTGTGAATTGTGTAATTCTTAGCATGGGTAACTAAATCCAGCACTAGGGTTGTGGGAACCATGGGTAATTAACAAGGTAAAACTAGATAAATAACAATTCTAGAATAGGGTCTTGCATGTATTGATAATTCTTTCGTTTAGAAGTTTTTTTAACGAGTGCACGCATTAGAACATGCCTTATTTCTACTTGCCGGACCAAGGAGGTAGTTGATAGGTAAACAATTATCCACATAGATTTAGTATACACTATCCAATAGGCTAGTTTCAATTGGTGCAAAGTAGTAACTTCGACATACATTGAATATGATGATTAATATGAGATAAAGGTAAGGCTTAGTAAGGTAGACACACATAGATAGACCAAGGTACGGAGTGAAATTCTCTAGTTACCGTACAAAGAAATTAGGGATACATAACTTATCACTTTGCATGAAACATACTAGGAAAGGATTGTTATAGCTATATTACCGCGTTATAAACCGATGGGGCACACATACACCTTAGTTTCTCTCATTACTCGATAAACAACTTAGAAAATAATTAAATATTTTTGTTCCACAAAATCCCACCTTTAGTTAATTGTTTTTGGAAAGGACATGACTAAATAGACACTAATCATATATTGAAGTTAAGTCTAAACCATTTTCCTCGTGGGATCGACCCCAACCTAACAATTAGGTTCTTTGCTTGATATGACCGCTTATACTTCTTTAGGGAAATATAATTTGAACGTATCAAATTTTGGCGTTGCTGCCGGGGAAATGGATTTTAGATTAACTTTAGGGACATTACTTAAATTTAGTCAACAATTTCCTAATTTTACTTTTTCAGTTTTTGTCTCTTGCAGGTCTAATTTTAGTGTATGCCAAGTACACGGAGTCGAGGAGAACCCATACTTTCACTTGATCTAGAACTAAACCATACACTTCGCAGAATGAACTTTCAAAAGAATCCTTCTTATATCGATTATGAGATCAACCCTCAACTTCCCCCCTCAGTTGATGCTCATAATCAAGTGATTGTTGATAACCCTGGTGAAGGTAATCCGATGAGGCAACCTCCTCCCCCACACCCTAAAGAGTACTATAGGATAAATGTTAACATCACTGACTATAATGGGTCACGTGTCCTACCTCCTCTACCAAACGGTCATATGTTCATGGTAACTAGTAGCTTCATGCAGTTGTTCACCGCTAGAGGTCTATTTTCGGGGCTACCATCTGATTATCCACATGCTCACATCGCCAAACTGAGGTAGGTGTGTAAGAATTGTGTAGGAAGTCCTGACTTGGACATGGAAGTCATTGGGTTAAGAGTTTTCCCACTCTCACTGACGGGTGAACAACTTTATGGCACTACTAGGGGAGTCAGCAAGCAGTTCCTCGGATAGGTTCACCTCATTCTTGAGAAGTGTCCCAAACTACCGCATTGATTATGAGTCACTAAAAGAATACTTCCACCAGGGGGAAAATGATAATAATAAAGCAGTGTTTGATACAATTGCGGATGGTTCTTAAGTGGAGTGTACTTATGTAGAGATCGCTGAGAAGTTAGAGAAAATCTCCAGAAATAATAAAGCCTGGAGCACTAGGAAGTCGGATATTGGGAGAAACACTTTTGCAGTGCAAGCTTCACACAACCCAACCGCAGATGAGATTCGTGAAGAGTTGTCTCAAATGAGAACTGAGCTTGGATTGGTGTTAAAACATGTCACCAGGGGTGCAAAAAAGGTAAATGCGGTGAAATATCTGGCTAAACCACAATCACCAGTTGATGAGTACTACTATGAAGAAGATTCTTATGCACTGAATGAGCAGACGCGGGGTTTTCGGCCGAACGTACAAGGCTCCAATCAGGAAAATTTGTGCCAAGGTTAAGGAAATAAAGGTCGGAACTATGGCAATTAAAACCGAGAGGGTCACTATGTTCAAGATGAGAATTGAAATCACGATAACAATTTGAATCGAGGTAACTATGGTAATAAAAACGATCAGAATGGGCCTTATGTTCCATCTCAAAATCGAAAAGTTGCTGCTAGGGATGGTGGAGGTAGTATGGCGCAAGTTGAGGATATGTTGCAGAAGATTATGAGGAGGTTTGTTGCTAGTGATGAGCACGCCAAAGAGTTGAGAGATAATTTACCAAATGTTGGGAAAAAGATGGATGCATATGCAATCTAAATCAAGCATCTTGAGTTCCAAATGGCCCAATTATCTTGTACTGTAAACCCACGGCAACTTCGTACTCTTCCTAGAAATATTGTTCAAAATCTGAAAAATGATGGACATTGTAAGGCAGTCACTACTCGAGGGGGTAAGCAGACAATGGATCCACCAATGCTGTCTGGCGTCGAATATGAGAAGAGAGGAAATGATGAGGTAGAGGAAGTTAGTGGCGAGTTGGTAGATAAATCAGGGATAGAAGCTGAGACACCCCAAAAAATTGACTCCCATTCCTAGACCACCACCTCCATTTCCGCAAAGATTGGTGAAAAAGATCAAGGATGGTAAATACCGACATTTTATTACTATGCTGAAATAGTTTTCCATCAATGTCCATTTGATGGAAGCTCTTGAACAAATGCCCGGCTACGCCAAGCTCATGAAAGATATGGTCACTAAGAAGAGATCGGTAAGTTTTGAGGATGATGATCGTATGCAACACTGTAGTGCTATTGCTTCAAGGTATCTTATGCAAAAGAAAGAAGATCCGGGTGCTTTCATCATTCCATGTACAATCGGGTTGTTACACTTTACTAAAGCTATATATGATCTTGGGGAAAACATAAATCTCATGCCTCTCTCTATTTACAAGAAGTTGGGTTTGGGTGACCCAAGCCCACTGTGATGCGGCTACTGATGGCCGATCAAACAGTGAAGAGGCCTATCATGATACTCCATGATGTGCTAGTGAAAGTGGAATCATTTATTTTCTGGACGATTTTGTGATTATTGATTGTGAGGTGGACTTTGAGGTGCCTATTATTCTTGGGGGGAGGGGCATTCCTTGCCACCTGTCGTGCCTTAGTTTATATGGAGAAACGGCAGATGAAGTTTTGGTTAAACAATGAGAAGAGACTTTCACCATTTGTAGGTCCATGAGGCAGATTTGTGAGCTCCAATTGGTATCTGCGATATCCTACAAGGTTGAGAGTTCATCCGAGGTACAAAAAGAAGAGAGTCTTGGTGTTGAGGCACTAGCGGCAGTGATTATGAATTTTGAGAGTGACTGTATCGAAGAGTATGATACATAAGTTATGGCACTTGATCGAGGTGAGGTTTAGTTCAAACAAAAGAAATTAGTTTTAGATATGAAGCATCGCGAGTCTCCACCCGCGAAACCATCTATTAAGGAGGCTCCAAAATTGGAGCTTAAGTCTCTACCACCTCATTTAAGGTGTGTATTCTTGGGGAAAGATGACACTTCGTCGATAATTATTGCATCAGATTTGAATATGCAACAAGTATAATGTTTGGTTGAAGTGTTGAAGAGGTTCAAGAGAGCGATTGAGCTGACTATTGCGGGTATTATTAGGATTCGTCCAGGTATTTGTTAAAAAAAATCCAACTCATGATCGATCATAAACCCGTTATTGAGCACCAAAGACGTTTAAATTCACCTATGCAAGAGGTAGTGAAGAAGGAAATCATTAAGTGGTTGGATGCTGGAGTCATATATCTGATTATTGATAGTAGTTGAGTATGCCATGTTCAGTCTGTGCCCAAGAAAAGAGGAATGAATGTGGTCCCTAATGAGAAAAAAAAATTGTTCCAATGAGACCGGTGATCGGATGGAGAGTGTGTATGGATTACCGAATATTGAATGCATGGACTGAGAATGACCATTTTCCAATGCCCTTCATGGATCAGATGTTGGATAGGCTTGCTTAAAAGGGATGGTATTGTTTTCTTGATGGTTATTCAGGTCACAACCAAATCTCTATTGCACCGGAAGATCAAGAGAAAAACACTTTTACTTGTCCTTATGGAACTTTCTCGTTCAAGAGGATGCCCTTCCGGTTGTGTAATGGACCGACTACTTTTAAGAGATGTATGATGTCTATATTTTCCTATATGGTGGAGGACACCATTGAGGTATTTATGGATAATTTTTGTGTTGTTGGTGACTCGTTTGATCATTATTTGAATCACTTGTCTGAAGTTCTCAAAAGATAAGAAGATTGCAACCTTGTGCTAATTTTGAAAAAATGTCACTTTATGGTGGTAGAGGGTATTGTATTGGGTCATCCTATCTCAGAGAAGGGTATAGAGGTTGATCAAGCTAAAGTCGAGGTGATGAAGAGACTTCCTCCACCCATCTTTGTAAAAGGTGTGAGGAGTTTCCTTAGGCATGCAGGTTTCTACCGGAGGTTCATCAAGGATTTTTAAAATTTGTACATCATCTGTGCAAGTTACTTGAGAAAGAATGTAAATTTTATTTTGATGAATCCTGTCTAAAAGTATTTTAGAGTTGAAGGAGAAGTTGGTGTCTGCGCCCATTATTATTTCTCCGGATTGGAGCAAGCCATTTGAGGTTATCTGTGATGCTATTGTGGACGCTCTTGGTGTGGTGTTGGGACAAACAAGGGATAAAATCCTTCACCCCATTTCTTATGTCGTAAGGCCCTTAATGAAGCTAAAAAGAAGTATACGGTTACTGAATAATAGCTTTTTGTTGTGGTTTTTGCGTTTGAGAAATTTTTCTCCTATTTGCTTGGTACGAGAGTCATAGTGCATATTGATCATTGTGCTTTGAGATATTTGATTCCAAATAAGGAGGCAAAACCGAGTTTGATTTTATGGGTATTACTGTTGCAAGAGTTTGACTTTGAAGTGAAAGATAAAAAAGGGATTGAAACTCAAGTTGCCGATCACTTGTCCAGATTAAAGGATGAAGTTATGCATGAGTTGGGTGAAAAGGATGAAATTGATGATACTTTCCCTTATGAGAATGTGTTGGCCTCTTCTCATGTCTTGATTCCATGGTTCACGGATTTTGTAAATTACTTGGCTAGTGATATCATCTGTTCGGACTTGTCCTTTCGTCAAAGGAAAAAGTTCATGAATGATGTGAAAAAGTTCTTTTGGTCTAAGCCATATCTATATAGAAGTAGTGTCGTTGAGCTTATTTTGCATTGTGTGCCGGAAGTTGAGATGTTGAGTTTTTAAGAGGCATTCCACTCCTATCCTGTGGGTGGGCATCATAGTGGTATCCGGGCTTCCCATAAAATCTTGCAATGTAGCTACTATTGGAAACCATCCACAAAGATGTTCACGAGTTTGCCAAGGCATGTGATAGGGGCCAAAGACATGGTGGTGTTTGTCGACCGCAAGAGCTCCCTTTAAATCACATTCTTGTAATTGAGTTATTTGATGAGTGGGGCATTGACTTTATGATACCTTTTGTGATTTCTCATGGGATAAAGTATATTCTTTTGGCGGTTGATTATGTGTTAAAATGGGTGGAAGCCATAGAACTTGCAAATAAAGAAGGGAAAAGTTTCACTTCGTTCTTGAAAAAGAACATATTTTCCAGATATGGCACACCAAGGGCCATTATTAATGATGGGGGATCCACTTTTGCAAAAAGTTTTTCAAAGGGTTATTGGAGAAATATGGGTTTCACCACAATGTGGCCACTCCTTATCATCCTCAGACTAGTGGGAAAGTTGAGGTGTCAAACAGACAAATCAAGAAGATTCTGGCGAAAACGGTGAACTCAAGTAGAATGGATTGGTCAAGGAGGCTTGAAGATGCTCTTTGGGCCTATCGGACAACACACAAGACTCCCATAGGTATGTCTCTATACCAACTTGTATATGGGAAGGCTTGTCACTTGCCTGTTCAGTTAGAGCATAAGGCCATATGGGCAATGATGAAACTGAAGATGGATTGGATTGAAGCAGCGGAGAAGAGGTTGCATGGATTAAATGAGCTTGATGAGTTTCGCTTGAAGTCATATGAAAGTTCATCCCTCTACAAAGAAAACATGAAGAAGTACCATGACCAAAACATTGAGAAGCGCGACTTTGTGGTTGGGGATTTGATGCTTTTATTCAACTCTAGGTTGCGCTTGTTCCCGGGCAAGCTCATTTCCAAATGGACTGGTCCAATGTTGATCACTCAAGTCTTCCCATATGGTGCGGTTGATTTGGAGAACAAGGAGGGTGTAAGGTTCAAGGTGAACATACAAAGAATCAAAATCTACCTCGGGCATGCGGAAAATGCTAATGAAGTGGTTGAGACATACCATCGTGATGAATTCTGATTAATCAAGAGTCTTGCGTCCTACTATGACGTTAAATTAAGCGCTGATTGGGAGGCAACCCAATATGTATCCTCTAGCCACCAATAGGGTTTTCTTGATTTTCTAGGAGTAGTGCATTATTTTTGTTTTTACTTAATATCATGTATGCATTTTCTTTAACTTTCTTTTAGAAGTGTTGGCTAGAGCGTAGACTAGGGTTCGTGTCTAAAAGATGTCCAGAAAACACAAAATGATTAGCTTTTTGGGTGTTCAATCTGCAGGGTTCAAATCACCAGAAATCAGCAGAAATTGTTCTGGTGCACTGAATAACGGACCAACAAACGGACCGTCGATGGATCCTTGGATCCCATGTATGATCTTTAATTTTTCCTAAGTTAGGGGACAATCAACAGAATAGTCGACAGTCCGTCGATGTACTTATGGTCCATCGACGGTGAATCGTTAGTTCCCCAAACTCAATTACCCGACCCGACCCGATTGGCTATATATTGAATTTTTAAACTTTTCAATTACCCCGCCCTTTCAAATCCTCTTACCAACCGTTTCCCTCCCCATTATCATTCAATTCCTCCACTCACTCACCCATTTACTAACAATCTAATTTCCCTCTTCCCCAAATCCCCATCAATCCCAAAAGTTTTCCTTTCCCAAATTCCCATCTGTTTCTGTTTTCCATTAGGGTCTAAGGAAGCATCAACCTCAGATGGTGCCACTGCTCCTCCTGCACCGGTCCACTCTGCCTCGTCTGATGAGGCTGACAATGCGGATTCTACTCCAGCACCCCCGACCAACGTTTCCGCACCCGTTGTTGATCAACCTAACTGGTGGTGCATCGATGGCCTATACTAGGTGTATGGGGACGCGAAGATGCTCAATGATAAAGTGGTCATGACTCAGACTCTGATAGTCGAGCGGCGAGTTCTTACACGGAGTCTTCACACTGTCCCTCATGTATATGCTCTCTTCACCCACCATTGGATAGAGTGGATGTCCAGGTGCGTTGGACGCTATAGCAAGGAGGTGGTGAAAGAGTTCTACGCATCTTATGTAGTGACTCTCCGGTCTTCCCTGGATAGGCGGTCTAATCCCGCTAAATAGGCACCACTTGATCATCTTTGAGTCCGTGGCCGCAGGGTAGACATCTTCTTACCTACTATTCGCCGTTTCTTATACAGAGCTTAAATAGATGCTACCAGGGAGCTCCTTACCCACAAGTTTGACTATCGGTGTAAGGTAATTAAGAAGGGCAATTTTCAGCATAATCTGGGGTTTAGAGAGACCACTAAAAGGTGGATATCCCACCACATTTATTTCTGTAGATGGCGATGGTGCAGATTGGGTGCTGGATCCCAGAAGGGTCATCAAGAAGTCCAACCTTACATTCACGACAAAATTTTATCTGGTTGTTTGTCCATCACTACCTATACTCCACTGCTGGTGAAAACATTCTTACATAGGATAATGAAGTATTGGTAGCTCCTTTGGTTGCTGGGTTTGACATGGACATTCTGAGACTATTGATGGCATTCATTTATGAGAGGGACTTTAAGGACACCACCACGTACCCTTTCCCTTTCTTGATTTTTGAGTTGTGTAGGTTTGCTGGAGTGCCCATATGGCATATTGACGTTTTCAGGACTCCTACCGGGACAATTGATATAGGTCTTATCTGGGATAAGGAAAATGAGGCGGCACCCATAAAGAGCCTATAGTAGAGGTGCAGCCGCTAGGTGAGAACTTGGAGGAAAATCTAGAGAAAGCCCAAGGGGCTAATCAGAGTACATCATATCCTACCGGTACCACCCCGATCGAGTCTATCCCCTGTACTAGCGCAAACCTTAGTTCCTCCCGCTCCACTCCATCTACAGCACTAGTCCCGATTGCTAGGGTCCATAAGTTTGGAGGACAAGATGGCCACACTACTACACCATATCCAGCCTTGGATGCAGAAGTCTATTGCTGAGGTGGAGGAACGTATTGAGAAGAAGATTTCGGACCAGACTTAGCGGCATATTCTGGCAGTCCATCAGCGCCTTGATGCCTTTGAGTTGAGAGTTCTCGACCGGCCAGCCCTGAATATTGACTCGAAGACTCTCCAGGCTGCTGTGGTGAATCTGAGGGCTGACGTGGAAATCATCTTGGATGCGCGGGTACCTGATTCTGAAGCCACACTTACAAGCCTGCTGAGGATACGATGCTTGCTGCACTATTCTAGACCACCACTGCGCCAACACCGCCACCACGTGAGCAGACCAAGAGGCATCGGTCTAGAGAGGGTGATGAGGCTTGTGCTAGGAAGAGAGGGCTTACTAAGTTAGAGGCTGCGAGGAGAGCCTCATTGATGGATGAGGAGGCCCGACAGATGAGGGCTCATGAGTTAGCTATTGGGCGTCTAGCTCAAGGATTGTTGATGTTGATAGAAGCACTAGTGAAGGTAATGGTATTGCTGCAGACACTATTGATGGTGTTCCTACGCCTAAGGGAGCGGGTTATGGGAAACCAAACCCGCAAGCTTGTTGATCGTCGGTGCTATGTGCCTCAAGTTTGCCTCACCTACCACCCTATTTTATATTTCTTATGCATTACGGACAATTGTATGCTTTATTGTTGGGGTGGGGTTAATGGAAAGTGAGTGCTAGGGTGAAGTTGGAGTAGCCAAGATCATGATCCTCTCTTGGGGTTTTCTTGCTTGTGTTCTTTTCCCCCAAGATACTGATTATTTTCCAGTTGAATCGACATGTTATTACCTTGTATAAAGTATGTGTGAAATCTGAAGCACGATGGCTAAAATACAGTGATAACCCATCTACAATTAATGTTTGCATGATTAGGCATAGTGAATATTGAATGTGTTGGATCTAAGCATGACATAAAAATACACCATTCCATGACCCTCGATCTAACGCTCAAACAAGGTGTCCGATAATCTGGTAGGGTAATGAGGTTTTAAGTAATTGTGAGGAAAGTTGAATAGTCCACTGTTTGTACATAGCTAGAACTTGCCCTGTTAGTCCTGCAAAAAGTAATATGTGTTAGAAAATTAGGAAAGGATCATAGGCTTGTTCAACATAGTCAATCTTTAGCTTAAATGAAAGAAAACCAAATGAAATTAATCCTTTTTTATCCAAATAATTTGAGCTTATAATGGACCTTTCTTTTATATCCCAACTCATCATTTCTTGGTAAAATGTATTGGCCCTGGTCCCTCCTTGGACATGTGCAACTCAGCTTATGCGAAAATCATAAGTTGAGGGTGGCTAATGCAGAAACAAAGCTCATCCTGGCCCTGACCTAACCTTGTGTATTGTGTACTCTGACTCATGGAAAAGCCATGAGCTGAGGGTGGCTATTATGATGAATGTCCCGGAAAGCGATGTTGAAAGAATTATTGAAAGAAGAAAAGAAAAGTGGCTCAATCAAAGTCGAAATCAAGTGAAAAATTTGAAAATAAAAATGAAAGAAGGGTCATTTGCACAAAAGGAAAAAGAAAAAAGAAAAACAGGGCAACATATTTAAGAAGATGAAGTGTAGGGCATAATAAACGATGAATAGGTAGGAAGCTTAACAATTATTTCATGAAGGGAAACAAGTCACTAAAATGCATCAAAATGTACCCTACCTGACCCTGAACCTATTTTAAAAGCCAAAAAAGTCCTATATTGATCCTTATAGTCTAATATGGTTAACTTAAAACAGTGAAAATAAGGGCAAGCCTATGGCGAGAAGTATCAAATAGGTGTGAATTGAATCTGAGAGAGAATATTGAAAAGTAATCCTTATACTCAAATTGAAATCAAATGTGAAAAAGGAGGATGTTATTTTAAAGTGAGGACACTAGTTGCAATATTGGAAAGTTGGTACCTTGGTGAGAGATAAAAGAGGAGAGCTGTCAGTGCATAGTGAGTCCGTGTCATGGTATGATCCACATGAATGAGACTAAGAGTAATATCATGCGTAAAAACAATGAAAATAATCGGGATTGATAGCCAGATTATTTTGAAAGCTTAAACAAAGATTCTTTTGTACAAAGGTATTGTGGTGAGTCATAGTGCGTCACTTGAGGACAAACAACGAATTTAAGTTGAGGGTCTTGATGTACCATGATTTTACGATATTTCTAATGCTTTTTCCTTAAGTTTAGTGTGTGTAAGGCATTTCAGTATTAGTTTTAATATGTTTTTCCCTGTATTTGCAGGAGAGTTGTCTAGAATGAAAATGCTGAAGACTGTATTGAAATCTGCAGAAGTGATCACCTACGGAGCCACCGATGGTCCATCGACCCTATGACGATCCGTTGGTAATGATCATCGACTGAAGGTCTAAGCAACTGAAATCAAATCGGGGAAATCTGACAAAATGTGAGGCTACGGAAGGAGCGACTGTCCGTCGATCCATTTACGGACCGTCATGGCTAATCGTTGGTGGTAATAGAAAGTAATCATAGAACCCGGCTTGAAGATCCCACTAAGAATGGAGGAACAGAGTCCATTGACGGACCGTAAGACCACTGATAGACCGTGATGTTGGTCCGTCGATGGTAATAGAAAGTGTGGAAAAATGAAAGCTGAAAAAATTTTGTTGTATGAAGTGATGGAAGTTGTCGATGGTCCTTCGTTCCATCGACGACAAAAATATTTTAGTGAATACAAGTGATATTTCTGGGTTTTCTTAAAACTTGTTAAAGTAAGTACATAATTTCTAGTTTAACTATTATGAATTGTGTAATTCTTAGCACGGGTAACTAAATCCACAACTAGGGTTGTGGGAACCATGGGTAACTAAATCCACAACTAGGGTTGTGGGAACCATGGGTAATTAACAAGGTAAAACTAAATCCACAACTAGGGTTGTGGGAACCATGGGTAATTAACAAGGTAAAACTAGATAAATAACAATTCCAGAATAGGGTCTTGTATGCATTGATAATTCTTTCGTTTAGAAGTCTTTTGAACGAGTGCAAGCATTAGAACATGCCCTATTTCTACTTGCCGGACCAAGGAGGTAGTGGATAGGAAAAGAATTATCCACATAGATTTAGTATACACTATATAATAGGCTAGTTTCAATTGGTGCAAAGTAGTAACTTAGACATCCATCGAATATGCTGATTAATATGAGGTAAAGTTAAGGTTCAGTAAAGTAGGCACACGTAGCCACACCAAGGTACTGAGTGAAATTCTCTAGTTGTTAGACCAAGGAATTAGGGATACATAACTTACCACTTTGCATGCAAGATACTAGGAAATGATTGTTATAGCTAGGAAGACCGCGTTACAAACCTATGGGTAACACTTACACCCTCTTTTCTTTCATCACTTGCTAAACACTAAAGTTATAAACTTGCTATCTGTCTTACTTAGAAATAATTTAAACATTTTTGTTCCACAAAATCCCTCGTTTAGTCAATTGTTTATGGAAAGGACTTGACTAAATAGACTTAATCATAGATTGAAGTTAAGTCTAAACTATTTTCCTAATGGGATCAACTCCAACCCAACGATTGGGTTCTTTACTTGATATGACCGCTTATACTTCTTTAGGGAAGTATAATTTGAGCGTATCAATTAATTACAAAAATTCAACACCCTATTCATATTATTGAATACAAACTTTCATAATTTTATGTAACCCATTTTGAATTCTATTAGTTGTGATGCAAAAAGATGTAGCTCTATCAACTTTTTTGCACAATATTCATTTTTCATTAATTTATTAATAAAAATAATAATTTTAAAAAATTATTACTGTGCAATGGGAAAATTTGTGGGAGAGAGACAATTCAAAGAAAAAAAGTAAGTATTTGATGAATGTTGAAGAAGAAAACAACCATTAAAATATGAAAATTCAGGGGGGGGGGAAGCTAGTGAAGGTTGAAAATGGTGAAAATCAAGAAAGAAAAGGGGGGATGGAGGAGGAAGAAGAAGAAGAAGAAGAAGAAGAAGAAGAAGAAGAAGAAGAAGAAGAAGAAGAAGAAGAAGAAGAAGAAGAAGAAGAAGAAGAAGATGATGATGATGAGTATGATAAGAAATGATGGTAGAATAATTTCATCCCAATCAACAAATACGACAAGGTTTGCCTAGTGGTAACTATGATGTTACTGGGTGTTATGACTGAGGATTGTATTCAAGAGTGAAGTCGAACTGAATTCGAGGTAGATCATTGAACTTTAATGGAAAGTTAAAGTTTCTCAACAAAAATTTCCCCAAGTCACTACTTAGATAAAGTTCCACAGTGCATTGTGCTACTTTTTGGTACATACGGATTGCTTTTTCTTTCAAATCTTGAAAAATAATTTAGGATATAATATAAAGTGAGAATTATAAGGCATTTCAAGTAAGACTTAGACTATTCAATAACAAAAAGGTCCACCACTGAAAGTTTCATGATCCCTGATCAAGACTACAGTCTATCATCCTCGCCGTGGTTCACACTAACGCAAAAGTGGTTTACCACGGAGCCCTCAAAAGGCTGTAGAATCCCCACATGAGTCTTAGAAAGGCTCGTGGATATAAGTAAAAGCCACATGTGTTCTAGGATAAGACCAAAAGAGCCCTTCACAGGTTGTGGTCCTAATGACGGGCCATTGATATGACTGTTTTCCTGAGCTACTAAACACCGCAGACCAAGTGTATGACTGATGTACCGTGGTTTCACAGTATTTTTAATGCTTTTCCCTTAACTTTAGTGTGTACAAAAGCCTTTTTGTATTGATATTTATGTAAGTTTCTCCTAATTTGCAGGAAATCTGTCCATAGATGAACACAAAAGTTTTTGAGCGAGAAATGCAAAAGAGACAACCTACGAAGCTCACAATGGTTCATTGAGCTTGTGACGGTCCGTAGGTGGCATCGTAGTGAAGTTGCTGAAGGAAGATGGGTAAGTCTGGCCTAGTGTGAGATTACGGAATCCATGACACTCCGTCTTGCTGGTTCGTCGTGATGATCAGGGAGTAATCCCACTACCCAAATTCCAAGAAATTAAAGTATTATGGAACGGAGACCCTTGACGGATCTTTGTGCTTGGAACGGTCCGTCATACCTGTCCGTTGAGGGTAACAAAGACAGTAGAAGAAGAATTTTCAAAGTATAGGACGACGGAGGCCATGACGGTCCTTTGTGACTACGACGGTCCGTCACGAGTTTTGTAGACCCAGACGCATTTTGACAGATTTTCAGTAATTAGAATCCTTCTTTTATTAGGTTTTATTTTTATTATAAATAGTTTGAAAAACCTCATTTTTGGGGTTAGACTTTTCGATAGTAGACTTTTTGATAGTAGACTTTTCAATAGTTAGACTTTTGTATATGTTTTAATTTTCTTGTTCAAGTATTGAAGGATTAATTTCAGTAATTGTTACACTTTTCTGGAATTGATTGTTGGTGCTTTTGTTGATTAATCAAGTGAATTTCGAGATTTTATTCTTTCTTATTAAAGTAAGTGCATGAATCCTTATATTAAATATATGGATAGTGTGATTATGACTATGGGTAACTAAACTCCATAACAAGGGTTGTGGGAACCATGGGTGAATAATAAGGTAAAATCCAACTAAAATAGCAATTCTAGAATAGTGTCTTGCATGTATTGATAATTCTTTCATTTAGAAGTCTTTTTAACGGATGGCCAACGTTAGAACTCGCCTTAGTGATACTTTCCGGACCAAAGAGGTAGATAATAGGAAAAGAATTATTAACATAGATTTAGTGTATACTATCTAATAGGCTAGTGTCGATTGGTATGAGGTAATAACTTAGTCAAATATCAAATACAATGCTTAATATGAGGTAAAGGTAAGGGTTAGTATAGCAACACACGTAGCCGGACCAAGGTGCGGAGTGAAATTTTCTAGATGCCGGACCAAGGATTTAGAGATACATAATTTATCACTTTACATGCAAGATACTTGGAAAGAATTGTTATAGTTAGGATTATCAAGTTAGGAACATGTGGGGAACACTTAAGCCCTAGTTACTTTTATTAATTGATTAAGCTCCAAGATTTGAATTTGTTAGTTGTTTACTTTAATCTAGTTAATTATTTTCATTAATTTAGAAATAAAGACCCCCCTTTATTGTCTTTTGTTTTCTAGGGAAATAATTGACTAAATAATAGTAATAATAGAATAAAGTTAAGTCTGAAGTATTTTCCTCGTGGGAACGATCCCAACTTCATTAGTTGGGTTCTTTACTTGATACGACCGCTTTACTTCTTATTTGAGAAGTAAGTTTGAGCGTACCAATAACTATGGTGGGATTTAAGGTCCGTGGTTGATCAAATAGTCAGTGGTATGGCTCGTGGATGGGCCTCCCTGTACCAGTAGACCCTGTCTAAGAACCACGACCAACTTGGTGGGCCGTGGGCCTGTCGACGGTCCGTCAGTGGCTTCGTGATTGGCCTCAATCTACTTTAAGTCAGGATCATTTTGGTTTTTTCCCCTATATATTCTTCATTTAAAGTATGTCATTTAACTCAGTTTAAGACTAATAATTTAGTCATAACTTACCTAAAACCTTTATTCACAAATATTCACCAAAACATAGAGCAAAAAGACAAGAAACATGCAATTGTTTCCCCATGAACAATCTCTTAAGGCTTTCTTCAAGTTCCACCCGAAATGAAGGGATTTCTTTGTGATTTTCATAACAAGATATGTGGAATATCAATAGTGGGTTCCTTTCAGCCTGATCCTTTATTATACATAACTTGTTTATACCTAGGGTATGTAAAATCTTGGAGAATGGTTATGATTTCAGTTGTTATATTATCCATAATCTATATATCATGTGTTCATGAAAATGGTGTACAATTCCTTGTATGAAACACAACTTTAGTTAGTGTATGTTCTCTTGGATTCTGAATTGCACTTTGTAGGTTAGTTAAACACTTAATCAAGCTCCATATTTTGAATGTGACATTACCAGTATAAAAATTTTGCATTTTCAGATTTGCATGTCCATATTTTTAGCTATTTTGTATTTTAGTATTTGAGGCACATTGTTTATATATATATATATATATATATATATATATATATATATATATATATATATATATATATAAAATTTGGAGAAGACTTAGCACCTAGTTGGACTAGGGTTCAGCGTACCCTCATAGTCCTATAATTACATGCCCCGTAGGAGTATAAGTATCGTCTGATGGGAATAAGATTTAGTTATCACACCATTCATGTCTTTTAACCCCTAAAAATGTATATTGGGTCCTTTAGATAGTATTTGTACATCAGACTCCATGTTTTGCTCACGTGGTGTTTGTCGGTTAATAGCAGTTTTGTCATTTCTCAATTATGGTTTGTCTATTCAACCTTTTATCTCTCTCTCTCTCTCTCTCTATATATATATATATATATATATATATATATATTCAACTTAGTTTCAATATCATGCATGCTCTATACATTCCAAGCACTAATGCATACTCGGTCATACATTCTTTCATGATGTCGGTTCAAGTACTCATCATTCAGATCACACTTAGATTGATTTTTGGTCCGCATTCAGCAACTACAATGGTGATTTCTCATACATCGATAAGAATAGACGTGCTTCCATATTAGTCTTTACTTTAAGTTTTATATTAGATTAGTTGGGGCATGTACGAGTAACTCAACTCAGTTAGAGGCTTATTAGGCATAGTTGTAGAACCAACTTAAATTGTAAAATTCACATTTTTATTGTTATTAAACCTTTAGTATGGTATATATATTCACACTAGTTGGCCCAATTTTTAGTTCTCTATGATTATTCTTCTGCATAATTGTTTTTTATTTAGTTATCTTTTTGTATGGTTAGGATATACCGATCACAAGGTTATCTTGGGGTCACTCGTGATCCTTCAACCCGTGTTACATCAAGAGATAGCCCTGGGGTGTGACAAGCATGGTATTAGAGAATTACTTTGAAAGAGTCCTACGATGTCTGAAAGCCACACTATGTAGAGTAACATTATGGGTATGAGGTTCACCTTATCTACGAGAAGGAGGCTATGAAGTTTTTAAAGAAAAATTTTCACTTTCTTTGCTTTTCATATCATGTGTGGTTATGATCTAACTTCTCCTTTCTAATATGTTCTTTTGCGTTTACGATCATGCCTCCTCGTAAATTTAGCACATAGAATACAAATGCACGCAATGCTATTGCAATTCCTCCGATCCCAAACCATGAAGTTACGAATGCAGAATTTAAGAATGCGACCCAATTCTTGGCTCGTAGTGTTGCAAATAAGACAATTAGCAAGTCCAAGTTCCTACGAACAATAATGGTTGTTAAGCTGCAACTACAGTTTGAGACTAAGTTCGTGAATCTGCTTGAGTTTAAAGGGTCGAAGGTTTGTTAGGACCCACATAACTTCATTATTGAAATTTCAAAAACTCTTGGAGTAATGTAAGTTACTCGTACTAAGAGTTTTGAGTTGTCATCCTATGAACTTCGGGATGTGGCTCATAACGTGTTCACTTAGAGCAACTATATATCAGGTGCAAATGCATATGACTTGGATTGTTTTACTAGAGATTTTCTAGACATGGTATTCTTAAGAGAATTGAGTGAAGCTAAGAAATAAGAGTTTATGGACTTGAAGAAGGGTTCAATGTCGGTCCAAGAGTATGAAGTGAAGTTCACTCGGCCTTTTAAGTATGATCCATACATGATTTCTGATCCAAGGGCACAAATGAGTATGTTATTGTTTTGAGTACCTAATCAGGTGAAGGATGATAATAGGAATGCTATTATTCTAAGGAATATGGATATACATAGACTAATGGACTCATGCTCAGTATGTTAAGGGACATAAGCTTAGGAAATTGGCTAAGTATCACAAAAAGGCATGAAAAGGTGATGATGAATACTCCTAAAAAAAGTAGTATTGTTGTAATCACTCACAGTTTCAGCATAGGTCTATAGACCCAACACCTTCATCAACTAGTGCTCCATCCCTCAAGATTTAACAAGATTAAAACGATATGATATCAGGATTAAGGTCTCAAGGGAGTGCATTAGGTAACATGACTTACCCAACATGTCCAAAGTTTTGTAGGAAACATCTAGGCGAGTAACTTCCAGTCAAGCAAGGGTGCTTCAGGTTTGGTCATTCTTGCATAGGTTGAAGGATTTCCCTTATACCATGGAGGGAAAATGAGGTAAGAAAAATAGGTATTAGTCTACAACACCAACATCACCAGCAGTTCGCCAAACTCAGAAGGGTACTTCATCTCATAAAGGTGGCGGCTAGCGCCAGTATAGGTTGTATGCTCTCGAAGCTCCCTAAGAACAAGAAGATTCTCCTTATGTGGTCATAGGTACATTATGAGTTTTCCATTTAGATGGTTATGAATTCTTAGATTTAGAGTTTACACTATCTTTTGTAACTCCCTATATAGCAGTACACATCGATGTCAGTACAAAAACTTTCTAAGATTCCTTCACCGTCTCTAGTCCAGTTTGTGACCAAATTATATCTAGATGGGAATAAAAAATTACTTGTCACAGTCTCTCAAAAACTCAACTCAGCAGATCGTTAAAGTTACAAATGGTAAATTTAATATCATTCTAGGCACAGTTTGGTTACATTGCCATTATGCCTCAGTCGACTGTAAAACTAGGATCGTTCGATTTCAGTTTCTAATAGATTGAGTATTTGAATGGATTAGTAGTAGATCAGTGCATATGGGTCAATTCATCTTTAAAACCGCAACTCTTCAGTCAATCCATATAGTAAATGAGTTTCTAGAAGATCTTCCTAAAGTTCCTCCCAAAAGGTAAATCAACTTCGAAATAGATAACCTTCCATATACCCATCCCATTTAGATTCATCCTTACATAATGGCTCCAGTCGAGCTTAAAGAATTGAAAGAGCGATTGAAAGACCTTCTAGATAAGTGCTTCATAAGAGCCAATACATCTCTCTGGTGCTCCACTATTATTTATTAAAGAGAAAGATAATTCTCTTAAAATGTGCATTGACTATCGTCATTTGAAAAAAGTCACCATAAAGAATAAGATTACATCCCTAGGATTGATAATTTGTTCAAAAAACATAAGGTGCTAATTAATTTTAAAATATAGACCTCAAATCCGGCTATCATCAGATTAGAGTTATAGATAGTTACATTTCGAAGACAACTTTCAGAACTCGATATGGTTACTATGAATTTGTAGTTATGTCTTTTTGGACCAAAAAATGCTCCTGCATCTTTCACGTATTTATTAAACAAAGTATTCAAAACAGTATTTTCACTTGTTTTTTTATCATCTTTAATGAAAATGTCCTCATTTACTCTCATAACAAGAAGGAGCATACAACTCCTCTGAGAGTTGTTTTGTAAATTGTCAAGGGCCTCCGGTTATTCTTTATGTACTTCAAATGTGAATTCTAGTTACATTTGGTTGCTTTCCTTAGTCATGTGGTATCCAGCGAAAGGATTTGAGTGGATTGTTATAAAATTAGAGAAGTAAAACAATGTCCAAGACCCACCTCCCTAATAAATATCAGAATTTTATTGGGTTTGGCTGGGTATTACAGGAGATTCATTTAGTATTTTCATCCATAGATTCCTTATCGAAAATGTTGACTAAGAAAAATTTAAATTTCAATAGGTAGATTAGTGTGAGAAAAGTTTCTCAGAACTAAAGACTAGCTAGACTACAACTCCGATCTTAACTCAACCAGATTGTTAATATGGTTATGTGATCTATTGTGATGCATACAAGATCGGCCTAGGTTGTGTGTTGAAGAAACGAGGTAAGTTTATAGCTTATGCTTCTATGAAGCTTAAGGTTCATGAAAAGAACTACGCGACCCATGACCTCAAGCTTAAGATAGTATTTTTTGCCCTAGAGAAGTAGAGATAATTACTCATATAATTTTCATGTTAATATATTCAAAATCATAAGATCCTCTAATATATATTCACCCAGAAAAAGTTGAATCTGTGTTATAGGAGATGGATTTGAATTCCTCAAAGACTGTAACATGAATGTGTTTTACCATCCTTGTAATACCAATGTAATTGTTCATGCTTACAACAGGTTGTCTATGGGAAATGTAGCACATGTTGAGGAAGAAAGAAAGCATCTAGCCAAAGATATTCACATGCTTGGTCACTTAGGAGTTTGTCGTATGGAAAAATTATGTAATGCGGTGGTAGTTCAGAATTGATCAATATATCATTTGTAGAAGATGTTAAGGAAAAATAGGATAGTAATCCCATATTACTTCAATGGTGCAGTTCGTCAGCAAAAAAATGGGGTTTTCCCAAGGGGGAGATGGTGTGCTTCGTAACCAAGGTTTCTTATGTGTTCCTAATGTGGGTAAGTTGAAGCACCAGATCATCATTGAAGCCCATAACTCCAGGTATTCAATTTATCTAGGTGCCACTAAGATGTAATGTTATCTACAGGAAGTCTTATGGTGGAACAGTAAGAAGAGGGAAATAACAGATTTTGTGGCTAGGTATTCTAACCGTCAATAGTTTAAGGTAGAGCATTAGAAACCAAGAGGTATGACTCAAGCTATTAACATTACAATATATAAGTGGGAGATGATAAAATTGGAATTCATTACGATTTACCTCATACCCGTCAACAACATTACTCCGTTTGGGTGATAGTGGACAGAGTTACTAAGTCTGCTCACTTCTTTACTGTCAAGAGTACAAATTCAGCGGAGGACTACACAATTCTCTACGTCCATGATATAGTATGGTTGCATGGGGTTACCTTGTCTATCAACTTAAATAAATGTCCTTAGTTAACCTCTCAATTTTTGAAATAGTTTCAGAAAGTTTTTGCTACTCAAGGAAATATCATTACAACATTTAACAAGTAGACGGATGTCCAAACAATGTATACCATTAAGACCATAGAATAATTGTCGAGAGCTTGTGTGATCAATTTCAAGGGTAATTGAGATAATCACCTACTTCTCATAGAGATCGCCTATAATATATATTTCGTTTCGGTATATATATGGCCCCACATGATTCACTATATAGACGTAGATGCAGGCCCGATTTGTTGGTTTGAAGTAAGTTAATTAGCCTTTATTGTGCTAGATTCGGTTAGTGAGGATATGGAAAAAGGTCATCACATTTGCGATAGACTAAAAAAATCTTAAAGTAGTCAAAAGTCCTTTTGTGATGTGAGGAGAACAAAATTAGAGTGTGAAATAAATGATTGGATTTTCAAAATGGTATCACCTATGAATAAGTTGATGAGATTTTTAAAAAAAGGGAAGATCAGTCTCAGGTGTGTAGGTTCTTACTGAATCTTGTTCCTTCGGTTGTTCTTGCATTTCAGTATATTTGCATTGTCTTAGAACTCAACTAAGTTAGATATCATTTCCTAGTATTTAGTGGTAGTGATTGCAGCCCCTTACCTCCATTCTTAGGTAGTTTAGACTTCATTCAGCGATGAATGTTCCCAAAGGGGAAGATGTTGTAAGACCTCAAAAATTAGACTTACACTGTTCATATGAAAAAAGGTGAACAATAGATGGGTTAATGGGTCATTATCACGACCACAGTCCATCAATCTCATTGTGGTTCACACCCAGGCAAAAGTGGAGGATCACAGAGCCCTTCATGGTCCGTGGATCTCCACATTCAAAAAGTTTTCTTTAGTTTCTAGATCGAAAATCAATGGATTTCTCCATGAATATTATCACCAGATATGTGGTATTTCACTACTGGGTTCCTTTCATCCAGTAGGTCCCTAGATTTCAGTAAAAACTTTAATTCTACATGGCTTGTTTAAACCTAGGGTTTGTAAGATCTTGAAGAATTGTTGCTCTTTGAGTTTCTATAGTATTCATAATATAAATATCACGTTTCTTGGAAATGTTGTTCGATTCCTAGTATGAAATTAAGAACCCTAGTTTGCTAGATTCTCTTAGTTCATGACTTGTACTTGCAAAGTCAGTTAAACACTTAATCACGCTCAAGATTTTTTAATGTTACATTATTAGTATTAAATGTCACATTCTAAGATTTTAATGTTAGTATTTTGATCTATTCATTATTTCATTATTGCAGCCATGTTGTGTCATATACATATTATGTTTGACGTAGACTTAGCACCGAGTTGGACTAGGATTTGACATACCCTCATAGTCCCGAAAGTACATGCCCCCAAAGGAATATAAGTCCCCTTTGTTGGGCATCAGATATTGTGATCATGCCAATCATGTGATTATATCCCTGGCAAGATATATTAGATTCTCTAGATTAGGGCGTATATATTGGACTCTACATTTAGCACGTGTGATTTATATCAATTAATAGTAGCTCTTACAGTAATAGTCTTCGTGCACTAGACAAGGTATTCAGTATATACTTCAGTATTGAGTTTAACATGTCATGTTCATTGTTAGAACTTGGTTATTGCATTTAATTTTCTTTTCAATTATTATTTCAACATTTATATTCTTACTCTGTTATGTCATTGTTAAGTTATGGTTTGTTTGTTCAAGTTTTATATATATTTGTTTAGCTTATAATTTATATCATGCATGCTTAGTACATTCCAAGTAGTAACAAATACATTATTCTACATCCTTTCATGATGTAGATTTAGGTACTCAGAATTTAGATCACGTTAGATTTCTTCAGTATTACGCAAGATTAGTAGTAAATCCTCATATTTTGAGGACAATGGACATGCTTTCAATTTAGTCAATAATTTCAGTTTTTAGTTTTGTTAGAGTAAGTTGGGGTTATGTTCCAGTAACTCAACTCAGCTAGAGACTTTTCATACATGTTAGTAGAATCAGCTTAAACTGTTAAATTCACCTTTAAATTTGTATGAAACTCTTAGTATGGTTTGTACATTCAGACTAGTAGGGATTTCCCGTATTATCTAGTTATCTTGATTTAGCTTCCGCATAGTTGAGATTTTTTAATTTATCTTTCAGTATGCTTATGATATGCAAAACACAGGGTTAGCTTGGGGTCACTCTTGATCCTAGGTCACGTGTTACGTTGAGTTGGTAGCCCTTGGGTATGACAAGAAATGCAAATAAGTATCCTGTGACAAATATTATAAGGAATATGTGTCCATAATTAATCAATTTTCCGAATGGAAATAAATGAATATATTGCATTAATAATCTACAAAGCCTCATTAATAAAACACGCATACACACACGCGCATATATATATATATATATACACACACACACACACACACTTGATGTTTTAGAAAAAATTAAAGTGCATAAAGTGCATATTTTAAAAATAAACAAATTATAATAAGACACTGTGAAAATGTCTCATTAGATATAGATAGGCTCTATAAAAAAATATTTAAGATAATATGCAATACACATATGTACGGAATAAATACTTAATCCATTGCGAGTGTAATGACCTCCAGATCATTTTATTCATTTTTAGTCCTTGAGAGCTCATCAATGGTGGATTTAGAGCGCTCATGTTCAAATTTGAGGTAGGCTTTGGTCTACTTTTTTCATTGAGCTCTTAGATAATGCCAAGAAAAGATATTATGTAATTTTGAATCGTATTAACTTTTCTCTTGTTATTCCATCCATTACTATTTTCGTAGGAGCCTTGCTTTTATTGTAGGTGTTAAAATCCTTCGCTAAGGTTGTAGCTTCACTTGTGGTTTAGCTGGTGTTGCTTATCCATGTAAGGATTTATTCGTGGTGACTTAGACTAGGTTTTACATTAGATTCTTTATGTTGTGTTAGGTTCACCTCTTAGATATAATTTTATCCCTTTAGTGCTTATTTTGGGTCGTTCTTCTTGTATTGATGCTCGTGAATTCATGGCTCATCATAATTGTGGGTCGTTCATAAATGTGTAGAGTTTTTACATAGAGAGATTTTATTGGGTTATGGTGTCGTCTCTTGAGTTCTATGTATTTTTATTGAATTGAATTCTTTTCGTGTTCCCTTGTTTGTTTATTAACGATGGGCATGTTGCATCCTTATTGTGCTTATGTGCTTATGATAATACTAATAGGCTAGAGATCTTATGTGAGAACCAATAGGATTCGATGTTAGTACTTTCTGTATTGGTAGTGTGATTTCATCGGCTGCATAATTATTTGATTTTGACAACATATTTGAATGTTGGTGATGAAATGTATTGCATTGTTTTTGCATACTCGAGGATGTTGTTGTACAATACAAGCCCATCCATTGGCATATTTATCACTCATGATAAGATACTATTTTACTCAACTTATATTCTAATATGGTTTTAAAGGGAGTCGTACCACCTGGATCACTTGACTTATTAAATTTTTAAATTACGAGGCGTCAGGGATGTGCTCCTTTCCCGTCCCTCATCTACTACTTGAGATATTATAGGCATCTAGGATGTGTTTTGTTTTCACTCTATTACCCCGTGCATTAGTACTCTTTCTTGCATTCTTTTGGTTTCACGTATATTTCTTGGTCACTCTTGTAAACTGGGTGGATTATTTCAACGGGAATAGATTGGCTAGAAAGACGACCTTCATACTTAAGATCCTCTTCAGAGTTGACACGTCCCTGGATCACTGTTGCTAGTAAGGTGGCTTATGTCCTTGGGAGTGCACTCGCTGGCTAGGCGGCCAAGATTGATTTGTCACTATTGTTAGTTGTGCTGGAAGTTGAATGAGCCCTTTGATTATGGTCTAAGATTGTGACAAATTTTTCTCCTGCTTACCCTATATAATTATTCATTACCGATAACCAATATACTTGTTTTTCATTTGTTACCTTTGATTAATGGGGTCAGTTGGGTTATGTTTTTTGTTTATACCCTCCGGTCTTATGGGGGTTTCGTTAGGTTATTATTTCACTATATTTTTTCATTAAGATAGTTCATTGTTACTTAGTAAGTTTGTTTTTAGAATTATAGTTATGACTTCTCCAGAAACAGGGTAGTTGAATTGGTATCTTAGAAATATGTGATTAGGTTGTTGGCTTATTATCTAGGTTATTTCTTGTCTCGACTTCTTACCCCTATTTTTTGTTTTCTATTCTTCATTTTCCATCTATTTAGTTTTTTCTATTTAAGTGTTGATAGGAGGTTTTTCGATGATTCTTATATTATTTTTGGTTGATTATCCTTCCTTTGCCTGATATAAGCTTCTTTCTTTTTAATATTGGCTTTCACCTGGTAGCTCATTTACTAGGGATAAAGGCTAATGTTTAGGCTTACCTATTGGTAGGATGTAGTAGGCACCATCATGGCATGATAAATTTTGTCTTGACAGTTTGGTATTAGAGCTCTAGGTTGATCGACATCATTTGTAAGAGAGCAGATCCCTACTAGAGTCCTATGAATCGGTGGTATATGAATATATCCTATCTTTAGGAAGATATATGTCCTTCAAAAAATTAATTTTTTCAATATTATCGTGTGTTTTAATTTAAATTAACCTATAAAACTTCTTTTTTAGAATTTACTCTCTCCTTGGTTTCTAGATGATGAGTCCGGGATTTAGACTCTTTTGGGGCTTTGTTGTTATACATTTAGTGTCCTCAAATGTTGAATTTGTGCCATAAACTGATATTAAAACCTCAATTTCAAATATATGGATCGAGGAATAAAGGGAGGACACTAACAGGCAAAGAGGAACAAAACAAACTAAAAGTTTAAAGGAATTGACGCAAGCCTAGTGATCTCTAAAATCATTTGTTGAATTGTCAAAAGGCCAGTTACACCACCTTAAATTACAATATGCTAACCCAGAGGGAAAAAACCAAATCAGCAACAAAAACAAATGTCGATGAATCATCGAGTAGTTATGCCATGAAATGATAGATCGCCTAAAGTTACATAACCCAAGGATGCTAAATGACAAGGCAAAAAGGTGATGAAGGAGATCAATTGGGGGGCTTGCAGAGTTGATCCGCGAGCCCGACTTACTTCTCTAAAATTCCTACTCGTGGCACATTTTTGGCAACTATAAATACATTTTTGAACATTTAGTTAATATCGACGTTGGAACTTATTTCGAGAATTATTTTTGTATCATAATACTAAGAGTTATTTTCTCTATAGTTTTTCCTTAGCTTTGAAGAATTTAACTTTTGAGAAATTGGATGTGCATATTTTAGATTCATCAAAATTGGAGAATTATAAACACAAAATCACTCTTACCTAGTTGATGGATAATAAATTTAGTAATTGTTTTTACCTTTTATAATATGTAGGTAAAACTCCAATTCTTTGGGTGTGATTATGTGACTATGGGTTGATTTAGTTTATGGGTTGTACTTGCAAATGTAGTTCTCTATTTTTTTCTTAGCTTGCTCGAGATAGAGGTTTTAGAACTAAGGTTTTTTATTAATGGTTTGTCTTTATTGGGTTGATCTGGGTTTATCTCAGGAGAAAAAATCCTAAACCCAATCCCACACATTTTGCTTGAGAGAGTGAATGGATTAACTAGGGGATACTCTTAATTAGCATGCTTGTTGATGTTTAAAAGAAATCACCCTATTTAGAGTAATTGTTCAAGAGGAAATTAAATCTCTTGTAGCCAATTCTACTCACTAATATATAGTTATTCACTAATACATACAACTACCCATGTATGTATACCTTCCTATAATTGATCGCATCCCGAGAATCTGTCTCATTATTGTTAATTCCTTTTGTGATGGTTTCTAGTTGATAATATCAAGATAAAATCTCCATATTTGAACTTCATGTCACCCCTTTAATTTGCTATATTTTTTTCTATAATGTACATTCATATGGATATTAGATTGCATTCATACATCTTGATTGAATTTAAAACATGTATCGAATCCTGTGGGATTATATCCCAACTTAGTTAGTTCTGTTTTATACTAATTTACGATCGTTGAACACCTAGAATTGGATGAGTTGTGCTTGAAACGTTAAATCAAATTGTTGTTGTTGATGGGGAGTGGTCTTGTTTGAAATTATTGTGGTGAAGTTTAATTGTGTTCTTCTTAGATATAATTTAATCTACTTACTTATACTTTTGATTTTGTGTTGCTTGCGTTGGAGGAAATGAGTGTCAACGAAAAAAATGGTAATCAAGTAGGCACCTAAGATGACAAGGGAATCTTCATTATGTCAATGACCCTATTCAAATGGGTGGTGTTGGGGCCATTCGTTTACTTGTAACTAAAGGAAGTGATGTTTTCCACATTTGTTTGGTTGGATGGCTCATGAGGATCCCCATGAGCACACAATAAATATCATTGATGTTTGTTGACTGTTCTCCTTAAGAACATATTTTAAGAATTGGTCCAGTTGAGGTTTTTCCTATTTTTCTAATGGGAGAAGCATGAAAGTGGTTGGCTAAGTTGCCTGGAGATTCTGTCAGTTTGTGGATGAGCTTACTATTGCATTCCAAGTTAAATTATTTCCCCATTGAAGATGATTACTCTTAGAAAATGATGTATCATGACTACACGGTGTTTCAATTCATTTTCCTTAAGAGTTGTGTGTGTCTAGAGCCTTTTTATAGTAATTTTAACAAGTTTTGTGTCTTGTTTTGCAGTAAAAATGTCCACGATGAAAATGCACAAGGCAACTAGAAAAAGATGCAGATTATCACCTACGAAGGCCAGCGACGGTCCGTCGTCTCATCGATGAACCGTAGGTGATGACCGTCGCTGTACAAATCAAGCTAAGGGAGAAGATTGGAGAAAACTGACTAAGTGTGGAACCACGAGAGGAAATAACGGTTCATCAATTGATTTACTGACTATACTGGTGAACCACCGATTGGTTCAAAAAAGGTTCTAGTACCAGACTACTTTGAGATTCTAAGTCTAGAACGATGAAGGAGCATCGACGGGGATAGATGGATCGACGGACTATATTGCTGGTCCGTTGTTTGATTCATAAAAGGTTCTATCCGGTGATGAAAAATAATTTCAAGTATGGACTGACGGAGTCAATCGACGGATCGTCATTCCATCGACGGTCGTTCAGTGAGGTCGTCGATGAAAGCCATGTTTCTACAAAAAAACATACCTTATATCGATTTATTTTTACTTAGGACTATGTTTTCTATAAATAGGGTATTAAAACCTCCTTTTTGGGAATTAGCTACTTTTATTATTGTTCTATTTTGTGTTGGAGATTAGTGTTTGCAAACTTTGGGCAATTAATCAATTTCTGGAATTGGTTTGAAGTTATTATCTTGCAATTTAAAATTGAATTCTTGGGGTTTCTTCTTATTGTTGCGTATGTTCATGAACTCTTTATTCAATATTATGAATTGTGATCTTGCTAGCATGGTAACTATATCCACAACTATGATTGTGGGAACCATGGGTAATTAACAAACTAATCCTAGCAATTAAGTAATTCTCAAGTAGTGTTTTTGAATGTATTAATAATTGTTTTTCTTAGAAGACTTTTTAACGAGTGCACGTGTTAGAACTAGTCTTGTTGCTACTTGATTGACCAAGGAGGTAGGAATAGGAAAAGAATTTTCAACACAAATTTAATGTGATACTATATAATAGGCTAGTGTCGATTGGTGCAAAGCAATAACTAAGTCATACATCAATTATGATGTCTAATATGAGGTAAAGGTAAGGGTTAGTAGCGTATACACACATAGCCAGACCAAGGTATGGGGTGAAATTTTATAGATGCCGAACCAAGGATTTTGAGATACATAACTTACTACTTTACATGCAAAACACTAGGAAACAATTACTCTTGCTAGGAATATGACGTTATGAACTTGTGGGGAACACGTATACCCTAGTTAGTCTCATAACTTGATAAAAACTCAATAATTAATTTCGTTTACTTGTTAACATAGATTGTTTTAAGGAACTTGTTTCATAAAAAACCTTTAATTACTTGCTTTCGAAAAGACCTTGTCTAAATATACGTAATAGTGAATTGAACTTAAGTCTAAACCAGTTTCCTTATGGGATCAACCCCAACTTACTAGTTGGATTCTCTACTTGATTATGACCGCTTATACTTCTTTAGATAAGTGTAATTTGAGCGTATCAGGAAAAACATCCAATGCTTCAAGCGTTTACACGGTGAGCCAATCCACGAGACTTTGCTAAGTGTTTATGAAGATCGTGATGCAATACCCAACTCATGGATTGCCCGATAATGTTTTGTTGCCATAATTTTATAGAAGCCTTGATTCGGTGAACAAGGAAGTTGTTGATAAACTTTCTCCAGGTGGTTTAATGCAATAGCCTTATGAGATCACAGCACAACTCCTTGATTACGTGACCAAGATTAATCGGGCATGGTATACCCGCAATTATAAATTCTCGCATCTTTATTATTAGTTGATAAAGATAAAGAGAGATACCAAAACATGGAAAACATGATGACCCAACTGCATATCTGGACGAATAATGTCATGGGTTCATGTATAAAGAGTGTTAATATTGTCGATGTTAGTTGTGTAAACCCCGAAGAGGACAAATTTGAAGTGTTTTACAATGAAGAAATAACTTCCTAGCCAACCATGAAGAAGGTTATGGTGCAAACTACCTAAGGTTGGGTGGTTATCAAGGATAAAATCAAGAATGGAGATATCGTGAGTGAGTGGCGTGATCCTAAAACAACTTTGAAGGAAAGAGAAGGGGAGAAAGATAGATATCTGCCTCCCCATCATCATCAAAATCCCAAAGATTTTGAGGGTGTGGCACAGTAGAAATTCTCTTACACATACTTAACAAGGTTGAAGGGTTCGATGATGATTTTAAGGAATGAAGGAAGATGTATCGACTCTCAACCAGATGTTGACCGGTTATTCTGCTCAAGCAGTTGGAGACCTATAGTGGTCAAATTTCTTCTTATTTGAACCCATGACAACAAGGGTGGTTGCCTAGTGATACGATTGGAAACCGCAAGAATGATGCTTAAATGAGTACTTGTGTCGTGTCACGACGTTAGGCCCTTCTTGGGAGGTAACCCATGTTTTTAATGCTTTGTAATTGTTCTTGAATAATGGGTGTTGATTGTTCATGTTGACAAGTGGAATGTGTTTAAAAATACTGCTTGGTGAGCCAAGAGTCCATTGGTCACCAGCCAATTAGGTCGGCGAGCCTGACTTAGACGGCCATTGGACCCACAAAAATCACCTATGATAGTCTTTAAAACTCGGTGGGCCCATGAATTAGTTGGCGACTCACCGAATAGGTCTGCGAGCCCAATTTTGTGCAGCATTTGGACCTCTAAATTAACTAGAGGTCTTGTACCACGCAACGAGGTTAGTCACCACTCAGCTTATCGCATAGTGGTTCAAAGAGAAAGACTAATATTGTTGAAATGTCCACCAACTAAATGTTTTAATAGGCCAAATGGTTAAAATATTCAAAACCTTTTCAGCCTTATAAACTTGCAACAACACTCTAGATTTCACATATTTACAATTAATTTTTGTTTTTCCTCATAATCTTATGCTTGAATTTAGATTTCATTGTCGCCTAACATTTCGAACTCTTTATTTTGCTAAAGGATTGGTTTTATGAACCCCAGACTCTTAATAAGTAGTTGAACTCAAATGTATTTGGTAAAATTATGTTGATGTGTGATGGGTTTGTTATTAAATCATAGTTTGTGTGCTAGTTTACCTATTTTAGTTTAGAAATTGTGCCTAAATTTCTTAAATAGTTGATTTCCCAAGTTTTATGATTTCAAGTTTATCATATATTATTGGGTTGAGATAAAGTTTTGTTGGGTCTATTTTGGTGAAGTTTGAGTAACCTCAATTGAGATAAATAATGTATTTTTCCTATTGATTGAACGTTTGACGCCATTCTTAAAGGAAAAAGTTGTCAAATGCCCAATTTTGGCCAAACCAAGGGATTTATTAGTACCCCGGTGGCATGGGTCAAATAGGTCTTAGTCTAATGTAATAAGTGTGTAGATTGATTTTATTTTCATGAGATGTAGGCTTGAATTTGGGAAATAGGATTGAATTTTGGTACATTGGCAGTTTGCTGAGGTAAGCTGAGCTCGATGAACCATTCGACGAATCGCCAATATCCCCTTGATCGCCTTTAATTTTGTGTTTTGGCTAGATTAGAGTCTGTACCTTATGGAGGGAAGCCTGAGCTCGTCGATTCCACTGGGCAACTCACCGAAAGTCTCCCTTAATCACCCTTTTTGCGACCCTAACCCCTAAATACGTTATAAAATTTGGTGGGATATTCTAAGCTCACCGAGTGATGTAGTGATTCACTCAAAGGCACTACACATCGCTGACCTATCATTTTTCTGCAAAACTTTCAAGCCAATCCTTTCAACGAACCTGATCTAGCTCGCCAAAGTGACTCGATGACTAGCGAAATGGTTCGGCGAGTCTTTCTAAAACATGGTTTCTAAAAATTTTCTTAAAATATTTCTAATTTTTCCAATGTGTTTTGCAGATATGGCTAGACCAAAAGTAGAAGGACGATACATGTCACCCCGAAAGCGGGCCACGAGAATCACTATCAATGAGGATGTCGTTGCATCCAAAGAAAAATCAGCGATGCTTCCTACCCCATGTAGAATGGGTAGAGAAAAGAGCAATTCTTCTGCTACTGAGCCACTAGTGGTCAGCTCCGACGCTGAAGGGATTTACACTATTCACCTCACCACTTCTAAGAGTGAGAGAGAGCACCAGGTCACAGATAGTTCATTACTAAATGCACTTATGTATCCCACTATTAACATTAATTAGGTCACACATAGTTCATTACAAAAGTTTAGAAAGAATGCAAAAGAGTAAATACTCCGAAGAGGGGGAATTGAGAATGATGTTCTCAAGTTGCAAAGACAAAGTCCTTGTTATTCTTCTTTACAGATTGTACACTTCCTTTTATATTTCTTTGGTGCCAATTTTTATGTATCACCCTTAACAACAATTGTGCTTGTGTCAGCTATATTTTTGTTTTTGTCTTGAAGGCATAGTTGTAACTTTATATTTTGACTATCAACCATGCTTTGAATCTTGAGTTTTAGAGAAGGAAAATTTTAAATATTGTGTCCATAAATGTTTGAATGGTAATTAAATTTCTGTATGGATCAAAGTGTTGAGTTTCATACTTAGATATGAGTCATTTCACATTCTCTAATTTTCCCGAGGTAGATTTTGCTTGGAGAAACCGTTGTTTGAAAAAAGACTAGAGATGGACATTGCAATAATTAGATGTGGAATGAGATTGTGAAAATTGATGACTTTGATGGTGTTGTGGCTAGTACAGAGCCATGAAATCATAGTTATTTTCTCTGGGTCTTTTTGATATATTTACTGGTATCTTCGGTTAGACGCTTAGGTGGACAACTTGTGTTGCCAATTTGTCTACAATCGATCCTCCTTGAACCCCATTATCTATCTCTTTTCCAAACTTAATCAAGTTAGAAAAGTTGTGTGCACAAGTTAAAAGAAGCTTATTGCCACAACCTAAGGTAGTCCATAGGTATAACATCGTGTATAAGATCCTTAGAGGCCCCATACAAGCTACTTAGCATTCATCATACAAGATAATAGAATATAAGAGATCTAATCACCATTTTCAACATATAAAACTTTTATAGAGAAAAAAAGGAAGTCTAAATATCGTTAGCAAGCCATCTAGTACATAAAAATTATTGGGACATCGTTCGTACGCTAATATTCCCAAACTGAAATTAAAGACAAAAGGAAACCAAGCTCGGTCCTCCGAATATGATGATTGACCAATATTAAAGTGTCTATATGAGATCCCTAGGCACACAGATTGCAAATTTCTATGGTCGGACCATACATTCAAAAAAAATGTAGGCAACAGTATGTGTTAGTACAAATATGTCATACATAAAACATTTTAAAATGTTCTTAAAAACGGGCTATCTTCATGTTATACAATGATAAAGCTAAATCATGGTATAAATAGGGCTACAAGACATAAGTCATAAAGTATGGTCAACGCAAACAGACATCAACTTAGATAGCATGTGTGGTAATTCGTAAAGCAACATTACTTCATTATTGTGGGAGATTTACCTTTAAAGGATATATAAGAGCATGGGATCTATCAACACGGAATCAGATGTCTGCCCCACACCAAAAATTGGTTGTACTACTTGCCTAGATAAGATCATGAAGTTCTAACTTATGTAGATTCACTAACTAATGTCAATCTACAACAATAATCTTATGGGGACACATAGGTATGGAATAAGAGATTGATACTATAAACCGGCTTCGACTAACTAGAGAGCTTCCATATCAATATCCTCTCAGTGCTAAGCGTATATCCCACAGAATATTTATTTTTTAACTTGTCCTTATTATACATGGAAGGACATTCCATATTTCAAATCCAATATAAGTCATATGGCATCCATGACAAGGTACAATTATGTGACAAATACAAGCTATGTTTCATTAGAATATATCCTAAACTATAATGCATTTTAGGTGAAAGGACCTTTTAACATTAGAACTTTTTATATGAGAAAACCCTTCACATTCATGTATGATGTACTTATGTGAGTAATCCTTTCACAATAATTAACCACAACAACAACATAAATTCTTCTACTCTCAATGCAATTGACATCATATCTCATTCATTCCATAGGAACATGCTTATTTCCATAATTCAACTTTTATAGTTAAAAACCCACTCTAAATTATCAATATTTTGAAAACATAGGTTAAGCTAGATTCATCATAAAAATCATAATAATTAGGGACAGACCCAAAAGCCTTTATGATAATAATTGTCCGCACCTGTTGATTGTACAACCTATGGTACATTGGTCAAACCACACACCGTACTGCTTGGCCGTTGTTTGGGGTCAATGACTATGTCTCTAGGGACCCCAACCACAAGCCCACCTACGGTTTGTGAGTCTGTTGAAGGACTATAGACCACAACAATAGGTCACAACTTTTTATCTTAAAATCCGTATGAGTTTGGGACTCTCCTACCAAACCTACCTATGAGTCATATGTTGAGTAACAGACCATCCTAGTGATCCTTAGAAAAAGTTCCAAAACTTAATTTTTTTTAAAATTGTAACTTTTCAACAACGCCACCACCAACGGATTGTCATTCTACCTACGAAGCATAGGTGGTGTCGTTTGTGGTTACACCAGGTCTGTGAAAATGTGAAATTTTCTATCTTTTTGAATATTAGGTTTTAAAATATTTTCTTTTGGGAATATTAGTCCTTGAATGGGTTCTTGACATCATAAATAAGGTAGGAACTTAATTTAACAACTCAATATTAATTCAATCACTTTAATGCACATCTTTGAGGAGGAAACATGAACTCCAAGTTAAAACATGTTCACGACATCATATCATAAAGTATATATGCAAATCATAGTCAAATGCTCAAAAATATATAGAAATGAGAGAGATTAACTCTTCTTCTCAAAATATTAGTTTTCATGAACATGCATAATTTGGAAATCATTGGAATATCTTAGATGTATGACACCTAATGAGTAAACCATAAAGATCTAAATACCTCAAGCTTGAGTAGGGACCGAGGGGGACACATGAGGATAACGAGACATCAAATCACCCCGGCCTCCTAAGTATCACCACAACTAATTGATTCCTCCAAAAAAAATCATGGAAGCAACTTCTTTATTCCTCAACTTATTGACTTTCTAGTCTAAAATCTCAAACGGAGCTTCCTCATAAGAAAGATTCTCTTTAACTGCCAAACCTTTTATGAGAACTATGAATGTCTGATCTCCAACACACTTCTTCGACAAGGAGACGTGGAAACTAGATGCACCAATTCCAACTCATTTGGAAATTTATGATCATAAGCAATCTTGATCTTATATGGGCTCACATAACGGGGATTAAGCTTCCCTTTCTTCCCAAATCTCATTACACCATTCATGGGTGAAATTTGCATGCATAACCTATAATCTACCCCCAAGCTCAAGATTTATTTTGCTCATAGTAACTGAGAACATCTATCGACTTTGGGTTGTTAACAGTCTTTATCTAATAAGTCAAACTCTCTCGAAATCCATGCATGTCAATTCAAGACCTATTAGGGCAACTTCACCCACCTCCAACCAACCTACCAGAGATTTACACCTTCAATAATATAGGGCCTCAAATAGTTTCATACCAATATTTTAGTGATAGCTATTGTTGTACGCAAACTTAATTAGGGTCAAGTGATCATACCAAACACCCTTGACGTAAAATACACATGCTGTCTACATAGCTTCCAATGTTTGGATCGTATGTTCCACTTTCCCATCAAGTTGTGGGTGAAAGGTCGTACTAAGATTAACACGAGTACCAAGACCCTTTTGGAAGGATTTCCTAAACTAAAAAGTTAGTTGAGTACCACGACCGGAGATATTAGAGCACTCCATGAAACCTCACTATTTCCTTCAAATACAACTTTTCAAAGTCCTCCACAAAATAAGAAACCTTATGGTCCTGAAATGAGATGATTTTGTCATCCGATGTACAATAATTCGAATTAAGTCATGTTGTCGCCGGGTCCGAGGCAAATAAACAACGAGTCCATGTTAAAATCTTTGCACTTCCAAGGAGGAGTGCTAATATATTTAGATAATCCTCAAGCATACGATTCTCAACTTTGACTTGTTGACAATTAGGGCACTTAGTTAGAATTTTTGCAATATTCTTGTTCATCCCATTCCAGCATAGATCTCTTTAAAGTCACACTACATCTTTGTTGCTCCCGAGTGAATGGATTGTCGGGAACTATGAGCTCTTTCTAAGATCTAATCTCTCAAGTAATTAAATTTAGGAACACAAAAATGTCCTTTACACCTTAGTACAATATCTCCCTTTGGTAGAAAGACTCAACGAATTTCTTAAAGACCGCTTTCTTCAATTCTACCAACATTGGGTCAAGCAAAACCTTGCTTGGCAGTCACAAATGACGACTCCGAACCATTGTCAAGCATAACACAACCTTGTTAGATTTAACTAAACGAACTCCCAATCGGGCCAATCTATGAAAATTTCAAACTAACTTCTTTTTTATCATCTTCAATATGAGCAACACTACCAACGGATAATAAACTAAGATCATCTTCCACCATTCTCTTTACTTGTGATAATCCATTAAAACTCAAGCCACCTTCTTTAGAGAATATTAAAATCTTTCTATTTAATTTCAGATTGAAAACTTTTGTTGTCCGTAAAGACATCCATATGAACTCTATACAAATAATTCCTCAAAATATTTGAGGCAAAAACAACCTCCGCTAATTCAAGGTCATGGGAACGATAATTCTTCTCATGAATCTAAAGTTTTGTTGAGACATAGCCAAGCACACATCCTATCAAAATTCTAGAGGCTTCACAATACACAACAAATTCGTTGGTGCCTTCCAGTAAAGTCAACACAAGATTGAAGTAAGTCTATTTTTCAATTCTTGAAAACTCTTGTCACATGGTTTGGACCATATAAAATTAACCTTCTTTGGAGTCAATGTAGTCAATGGAGAAGCAATAGAAGAGTCTTCAACAAACCTTCTAGATTAACCGGTTAAATCGTAGAACTTTCTAATACCTGAAGGGGTAAGAGGTCTAGGCCAAATCTTAACCACATCCGTGTTCTTAGGGTCTACTCAATACCCTTACCCGAAACAATATGCCCAATAAAATCCACGTATCATATCAAAAACTCACATTTACCAAAATTTGCAATGAGTTGTCGGTCTTTGAGGACTTGCAATACATTCCTCAAATGATTTGTATGCTCATCTTGAATCCTTAAATATATAACTATATAATAAAGGAAAAATGACCTAGGAGGCCCTTAAACATGGCTTTAATTGTTAATTGTACCCATCTACTCACTGCTTTACCAACTAACCACTTATATACCTTTTGAACCCTTTCAGCTTATTGTGACTCTCAATCGGTTTAATGTCACACTCCATGTCAAATAAAATTAGCCATATCATTTGTTATTTTTACAATAATTTATTTTTTGACATTAAAAATCCCCAAATTTTCACCCTACAACACCACCACATCACCATAATGCCTCGATCACTTTTCCACGTACAGTCACATCTTCCCATTAAAACTTCATTACATTAGAGTTGAATAACTTGCAAAAATATAAAAAGAAAATCTTTCTTTCTTTTTTACCTCTAGAAACAATGATTAAAAAGAAGATTTATGAATTAATAATAAATTAACAATTTTTGGAGGAGTTGAAAATGGAAGATTAAGAAACTGAAATTGTAGTCACTTCAAAATCTAAAAAGTTTCACCAACAATAACCTAATTTAGAATTTTCTTACCATGGAATTGAATCAGCAATAAATGGTGGAGAATTTTTCGTCTGCTTAGAAAATTGAAGTGGGATAAAATAAAGTCTAGTGTAAATTTCATGTTTTTTCCTCTTTATGTTTTTCGATGCCAGTGTGTTTGTGCATGACCTTTTGCTTTGGAAAATGGTGAATAATAGGAAATTTAAGGAGAACCTAAATAATGATTTCTTCATATGATAATTGACAGTGATATTTTGAGAAAGAAAAGATGGGGGTAATGATGAAGTAGAGGAGTTGTAGCAACCATGGTGGGGTGATGGTACGTATGCGCATGGAGAATGGTATGTGTCCACTTGGAAAAGAAATTACTTTTTTTTTTCCCTTTTTTAGAAAAATCTTTTTCCTTTTATTTATATTTATTTTTTCTTATTTTAGTCCTTATAAATCACAATTCATGATTTCACTCTCCTTCTATCTGTGAAATTCACGCACTTTGTCCAACTCAGCCGTCAAGTTTCACACAAGCTCAGTCAATGGTCAGGGGTTAAAAGATTGAGTTTCATAAAGTTTAAGTGTTCAGTTGATAAAGTTATGAGTAGAATCGTCTAGTTTACAATTTGAACTAAGTATAAGGATCTCCCAAGTTATTCCGCCTATCATGAATGAAAACAATCACCAAAATATCAAGGTATTGTCTAAACACCTTATTAATCAAATTCAGAAATATCTCCGGAGCATAAGTCAAAACAAACAACATTACCAAAAACTCATATTGAGCTCAAAAAATTGTCTTCGAAATGTAATCTTTCTTCACCCTTAATTGGTGATAACCCAACCAAACGTCAATCTTAGAGAAGTTACTTGCTCCTTACAGGCCATGGAAGAGGATACTTAATCTTAATTTGTCACGACCCAAAATCGGCCGCGATTGGCACCCACACTTACCCTCCTATGTGAGCGAACCAACCAATCTAAACCTTAACTTTTCAATGTAATATCAACATAAAGTAATGCGGAAGACTTAACTCATTAATAAAATCAATAACTATTATTATCCCCAGAATCTGGAAGTCATCACCACAAGAACATCTATGATCAAATTACTAAACTAAGAGTATTCTAAGAAGCTAAAACAAATAAAAGCTAGTCCATGCCGAAACTTCAAGGCATCAAGACATGAGGAAGAAGATCCAGTCCAAGCTAGAAACATTAGCTCACCCTGAAGATCCGATGTGACGAAGACTGGCTAGAATTGCGGTTGAGTTTAAGATGACGGTACGTTTGCTGCACTCCACAAATAAACAAGAAGAAAACATAAAAGTAGGGGTCAGTACAAAACACGGGTACTGAGTAGATATCATCGGCCAACTCAAAATAGAAAACAGTATATATTAAGCAATATCATAAAATCAACTAATATCCTTATCATGCAGCATTTACAGTTACAATAACCCTTGGTTACAACACCAAGCACATCAATGAGGACTCACGCCTCCTCATCATACTCATTTGGGAATTAGGTTCAGTAGATTTGAATATATTATCATCTTTCAAGATTCATTATCTTTATTCCCCTCGTGTCGGTACGTGACACTCCGCTCCTCGTATACTATCCTGGTGTCGGAACGTGACACTCCGATCCTCATTCTATCCTGGTGTCGGAACGTGACACCCGATTTATATTCTATCCTGGTACAGGAACGTGGCACCCGATCCATATACTATCCTGGTGTCGGAACGTGACACTCCGATCCTCATATACTATCCTGGTACCGGAACGTGGCACCCGATCCATATACTATCCTGGTGTCGGAACGTGACACTCCGATCCTCATATACTATCCTGGTACCGGAACGTGGCACCCGATCCATATACTATCCTGGTGTCGGAACGTGACACTCCGATCCTCGTATACTATCCTGGTACCGGAACGTGGCACCCGATCCCCTAATCTCACTACTTTCGTTCATCAAGCCTTCTTTTATACCAAAGCATCATCATTAACAAAGTAGATTAGGGTTTCTTGTCAAGATTTGGGATTCAATAGCTTCATCATGCTTATTTGTTCATAATTACATAATCACATCATTCATGCAAGCATACAACTAAGCATATAGAAGGGTTTACAATACTACTAACACATATCATTCGCTATTAAGAGTTTACTACGAATAGCATGAAAATAACCATAACCTACCTCCACCGAAGATTAGTGATCAAGCAAGCAATTTCTCAAGCTTTGTTTCTCTTCGTTTCTCCTCTTTCTCGTTCGACTTTCTCCCTCTTTCTCTTGTTCTTTCTATTTTCTTTATTCAAACCCTCTTTCTTTTACCCTAATTAGTATATAATTAAGAATAAAGATGGCAATAATAACATACTAATTAACTTAAGGTTACCTGTTTTAACCCCCAAGTAATTAGACTTATTAACATTAACCCTCTAACTTTATAATTAAAGCAGTAATAGTCAAAAACGTCACTTAAAACGTATAAAGAAATCCGACTCCGCCTTGGATTACGAAGCCTGTGACGGCCCGTCGCGGCTGCGACGGTCCGTCCTGCTGCTCCGTCACAGGCTTGAGAGACTCAATTTCTCTGAAGAGTCTGTGACGGTCCGTCACACTTTTGACGGTCCGTCCTGCCATTCCGTTACGAAGTTCAGAGAGTCGATTTTCAGTACCCAATTTCAGATTTTCTAAGTGTTTTGAAACGAGACCCTGCGACGGTCCGTCGTGCCCATGACGGTCCGTCGTGGGGTCCGTCGCCTCAGCCTGTTTTTCCAGAAATAAAATCTGCTGCTCAAAACAACTAAACAGGTCGTTACATAATTGTAACCTTGTTCAATGTTTATATTTTATAATTATTATGTCTATTTCTGCATTATTAGATATTTAAGTTGTATATATAGTATTGGTTTATAAGTTTATTTGTTTAAATGTTTTAGAATATATGCTCATGTGTCAAACTTAAGTTATTCGTATAATATAACATCCTGTAACCTAAGAAATTATGTTTGAAGCAATTTCATATTCCTCTTAATGAGAATGTTACATATGTTTAATTTCAGATAATAATATTTTTTTAAAAATTCGCTGATGCATTTTTATGGCTATAGAGTGAGTAATTAAGGTATTTTTTTACTCCTCCTTTTGAACATCAATAGGAATGATAGAATTTTCTATGGAGAAAATTCTATTTTATAATTTATTAGCATATCTATAACTTTTGTGTATAACTCATAATAAGGCGATAATACATCAAGGGTGGGAGTATCTTGCCCATAACATTAAGATTTTATTATTGAAATCACATATTGGTTCAACAAATATGATATATAACTATGAAATTATTACCGACGCTATTAAATTCGTCATTAATTATTCATTTTTAGTGACAAAATTTACTTTTCTTGGTTAAATATATAAGACACATACTTTTAGTGACGAAACGTAAAAATTCTTAGCAAAGTTTTGTCCATTAAAGTTCCCACCAAAAAATTATTTGGTGCCATTTTGTTTAGTAGTTTTAGTCACGAATTTAAAGTTTTCGGTGACAATTATTTCGTCATGAAAAGTGTATGTAATTCATGATAAAGACATCAAATTTGTCGCTAATTAATCTCTTTTAGTGACAAAATTTACTTTTCATTCTTAAATATATGAAACACATACTTTTAGTGACAAACCATAAAAGTCCGTAGCAAAGTTTTGTTCACTAAAGTTTCCCACCACAAAATTAATTGGTATCATTTGTTAAATATTGTTCGCCACGAATTTAAAATTATCAGTGACACATTATTTTATCACTAATAATGTATCTATTCATGACAAAATATTTTTTGTCTTATATTTTATTAAATTGACACAAAAAAAGTCATCTAAAATAGTATGTTGTTACGATATCGACAAATTAGAGCTCGTAGTTAAATATAATAAATTTTAGCTATTAAAATTTGTATTTAATTATGACATTTATTTTGTCACATAATATATATAATTGGTGATAAATATTTAATTGTCTCTAATCAATCTATGATTTAGTGGCAACAAAAAAATTGTCACAATATGTAAGGTGTTCAATAATGACGATTAAAAATTTGTAATGAATAATTTAAATATTTGCTACGAAAAAAATTCATAGCTAAATATAATTTTTTTTCTACAACTGTTCATAATTACAAGTGAGACTAGCAAAAAGAATAATACAGGTGTTTCACAAGGAGTAGAAAAAGTCCATTCGTTAATTGACAATTGAAAATATTAAAACCAATGAATTCTGTCGATTATGTAAAAACAAAAAAAGTTCAATACATCAATTTTCTTAAATTACGCAATTATATAATGCATCATTTGAAAAATACAATTCGACTATAGGAATTGTTAGTGGACACTGTTCTACCACTAGATCACTAATATTTGTTTGTTTAGCATTTTTATTTTTTATTTGATACACTTTCGTTGATAAGCACGATAAAAAAATATTTGGTCATGTCTTTAAGCTAAGTTTTGTGCATGTCAATTGATTTGTGATTGGTAAACTACATAGGTTAGGTCGATCTATTTGCTTTTGTCTATAAATATGTACACATTTATTAGTAATTTCACTTACGTGCGTAGAGTAACTCTACAAAGATAACATCGACATACAAACATAGACTTTGCAAAGTTGCAATATATTTCATGAATTTTTATTAGCTTTTCCCATCAATGTGAAAATTGAAATAAACTAAAAAATAAAAGCACAAAATAAAAGAAATGAACAAACGAAAATTTCAAATATATTATGATAATGTACTATAGTTATTGGTATCGATGTTCAACTTGAACCAATTATTCATTTTTATGTTATTAGCAATGCCATTTTTAAAAAAATTACATCCACATATAATAACAAAAACACACTAGTGGTTCACAACACCATGTAAACAAAAGATAGGAGCAAGAAGAGTAGGTAACAAACGAAGAAAAACAACAGAATGGATTAAAGGCAGTGAAAAAATTACACAAAAAATTAGAAAATTTAAAAGAAGAAGACCCTATAATAGAATTAATTATATTTTCCTTCGATAAAGTAAAAAATAATCCAAGAAAAATTAGAATTGTTGTATGACAAAGATCCTTTACAAGGATGGGAAAAACATAAAACAGAAGTTAAAATTGAATTGATTGATGAAAATAGTATAATAACACAAAAACCATTAAAATATAATTTTAATGATTTAAATTAATTTAAAAATGAATTTAAAATACATATAAGTGAATTACTAAAATATGGATATATACAAGAAAGTAATAGTAAACATACAAGTCCGACATTTATTGTTAATTAATATAGTGAACAAAAAAGAGGAAAAAGTAAAATGGTAATTGATTATAGAATGGATAATTATAGGTTTTAGTTTTTGCATTTAAATTTCTATAATTAGTTACCATTCTACTTTTTCTACTTTTTTGTTCACTATATTTATTAACAATAAATGCCGGACTTGCATGTTTACTATTACTTTCTTGTATATATCCATTTTTTAGTAATTCACTTATATGTATTTTAAATTAATTTAAATCATTAAAATTTTATTTTAATGGTTTTTGTGTTATTATAATATTTTCATCAATCAGTTCAATTTTAACTTCTGTTTTATGTTTTTCCCATCCTTGTAAAGGATCTTTGTCATACAATAATTCTAATTTTTCTTGGATTATTTTTTACTTTATCTAAGGAAAATATAATTAATTCTATTCTAGGGTCTTCTTCTTTTATATTTTCTATTTTTTGTGTAATTTTTTCACTGCCTTTAATCCATTCTGTTGTTTTTCTTCTTTTGTTACCTACTCTTCTTGCTCCTATCTTTTGTTTACATGGTGTTGTGAACCATCAGTGTGTTTTTGTTATTATATGTGGATATAATTTTTCTAAAAATGACATTCCTAATAACATATCCTTTGTTGTTAGTTCAAAATTATATATTTCGTTTACAGTTAATATTTTATCCCATATTTGTATGTTTATATTTTTTGCCTTGTATGTTATCATACTTCCTTCATTATTAAATCCCGTTCTACTATTAGTGTTTTTAACTTTTCCCATTTTTCTTCTGGTAACAATTGTATTTACATATATTAGTCTCTGCTCCTGTATCTATCATTGGTGTATAATATCTATTATAATATCCTTCTATTATTATCTTCGAGAATATATATATTTTCGTATATATTTTTATATTAAAGTCCTTTTTATTATGACTTTTTTATTTTGATAATTTATCGTTAGTTGTTTATCCTCTATATTATATGGTTTTACTTGTTCTAGCCATTTTATTCCTAATGTTATATTTTCATTTCCTTGATATATTTTAAATTTTATTATCATTGGTATACCTCCAATTATTATTTCTTGTTCCATTGTCTCTTCAATATTTATTAATACTTTTGGTAATTCTGGACATGAGTGTTCCGTAGTTATTATTTTATCTTCCATTACTTACTCTCTTGTAATATAGCTTTCTTCTTGTCCTGTATTTATTAGTATTAAATATTTTCTTTGTTCCATTATTCCTATTATATAATAATGGTGTGGTTTTATTTCTTCTTCTATTAATTTTTGTGAAATTATATTTATTCTTTTGGAACTATTTGAAGTACTCATTTTTTATGATGTTTGTGGTATATCATTATTATTTATTCTTTTTGATGTGCTTAGTCTTTCTTGTACTATCTCTAGATCTTCTTCTATATCAATTTTGTTATAACTATAGTCATTATTATTTATAACCGTAACTATTTTTTCAAAGGGGTTTTCTATTTTTATTTTGTTTATTTTATTTTTTGCTGTTATTTTATGTTTTGTTGTTAAAACATATAAATTCTTACATATGGCTGTAAATATTTTACTTCCAGGTGCTAGCTCTATTCCTGACATTTTCGAATATAATACTAATTATTTATCTATGTTTCTGTCATTAATTGCTACTAAGTAATTAACACTTATTATACATTTAAATTTTTGGCATATTAAATTACCTTTTACTGCACTTATTATACTTTTTTCTATAGGTTGTATAATTCTATCATCTGCTAAATATATTTCTATTGGTGTATCAATTACTTCTCTAAAACATGCTTTTATTGATATTTCAGTTCCTCCTAAATGTACATATTTAATTGGGTTTTTTGCATTTATTTCTTGTAATTCTTTATTAATTATTCTCTTATTTATTATTGGTATTTTAGCTTTTCCTTTGGTATACTTACAATCTATGATATGTTCTCTTTGACTTACTACATAATATTCTTCTTTTTGTCTTTTAAATCAATTTTTTATTTTTGGTACTTCTAATATTTTTTCTACACTTAGATCTAATTATTTTCCTTTTATTTGTTCAAATATACTATTATCAAATATTATTTTTTTGTTCTAAAGATCCTTCATCTTGACATTCTTCTTTATTTATTATTTGTATATCTGCCTCAGTCATCTATATTACAAAATTTATTATCTGATTCTAATTCTATGTCATTATCTATTTCATTTTCTGATATTCCATATATACTATCTTCACTTTCTAAATCATAATCGACATATTCTATTTGTGTATATTTTTCATTTTCCATGATTATTTCTGATATCTCTTTCCTCTTTGGATTTTTAGGTAATTTACAATCTTTAGTTATATGTCCTAATTTTCCACAGTTATAGAGAGTACATTCCGTCAGTTTTCTTTTTGTTCTAAATGGTCTTTTAGTTTTGTAATTTTTTACATAATATATCTTTCTTGGTTTTTTATATTTATATGTTGATCTATATTTTTTATATTTTTATTTCTATTATACTTCTTTTTATAATAGCTATCTGTGCAACCAAATTGAGGTGCTATTTTATTTTTGCAACATGCTAATTTTTTTACTAATACTTTTTTCATTTTTATGTCTTCTTTATGTTTTTACATAATTCTGTAAACCATCTTTGCAAGAATTTCATTCTAGCTCCTAAAGTATCTGTTAATTCTGCTTTATTCCAACTTTTTATTATTTTGAACAAAAAGGTTCTGGTAATTTTGTAAAATATAATTTTCTTATTCCTTACTTTCTTCCATGTTATATGTTCCTTTATAATATTATTTACTAAATGCGCATGTATATTCATCTATATAACACATATTACATATTGCCAATTTTGCCATTAAATTTCTATTCATAACTTTTTCTTTATTTTGTTTTTCTACTTCTTTTGTCATACTACTAAATTCATTTCTTATAGCTATTTCATATTTATTTAATATTTCCATAGATGTTGTAGCTGTTTCTCCATTAAATTTTTTATTATTTCTTAACGTCTTTATACTTTCTTCTGTTAAATTTTGTAACCATAATTTTACAGTTCCTATAAGTGTTCTTTCTATATATCCTGGTGTTTTTGTCATTCCTATTTTGTTATCTATTAAATGTTTTGATATATACCCCATCTTTAATTGAATTGTTTTATTTATATCTGCTACACAGTCTAAATCTAAAAAATTATGTTGTTCAGTTGTTGGTTTAGACGTCCATTTATTTAATCTTTTATCCTATAAAATTTTTTCTCTATCATATTTTTCATAACTTACATTATAATATGTTGGATTTAAGTATTTTGGATTTTTTACTCCTGATGTACTAGGTTTTTCATTCATGTCTATATCTCCCGTATTTATTTCTACGTTTTTTGTATTATCTATATTATCTAAAAGTTCTGTATATGTTTCACTTATCTCTGAGTATTGTTCTTCCAAATTATTGTTGATATCATCAATTCTTACTTCTGGTAGATTAGTTATGTTATCTTGACTACTTTCTTCTAATTTATCTTCTAATTGCAATCTTTCTTTAAATTTGTTTATTTCATTTGCTAAGTTTCTTTTTTGTTCTTTGGGATAATGCCCAAGTACCCCCTCAACCTATACCCGAAATCTCAGAGACATACTTATACTATACTAAGGTCCTATTACCCCCCTGAACTTATTTTATTAATAATTTTTTACCCCTTTTCGGCCCACGTGGCACTATCTTGTGGGCCCAATGATGGTTGACTTTTTTTTCCAAACCAGTGCCACGTAGGCTAAAAAGAGGTAGAAAATTACTTATAAAATAAGTTCAGGGGGGTAATAGGACCTTAGTATAGTATAAGTGTGTCTCTGAGATTTCGGGCATAGGTTGAGGGGGGTACTTGTGGATTATCCCTTGTTCTTTTTATTTTTGTTTTACTTTATACATTCCTTTCAATATTGCTAATTCTTTTTCTAATTCTAAAATTTCTTTATTTTTTACTTCTTCTATTTGTTGTATTTCTTTTTTCGCTTGATGTTTTATTTTTTCAATTTTCATTTTTTTATCTTTTTCTTCATTTTCTTTTGCTACCCTCACCGTAGCAGTTAAACTATCTTCTAATTTTACCGTTTCTTTTTCTAACATTAAACTTAAATTGTCACCTATTTTCTTATATCTTCTTCCTAGATTAGAAAATATTATCCTTATTTTTAATCCTTAAATAGTTTTCAAATATTTTTTCATCTATTGCATATTCTTCCTTATTCATTTGTAAATTGTGTTGTAGTTTATATTCTAGATTATTCATTTGTCTTTCTAGATATAAAATAGTATTTCTTTGTGCTATTATAGATTTTTCAAAAATTCCTGCAAATATATTACTATTTAGTCTATTTTGTCTATGTCTTAATTCTTTTCTTTTTGCCATAATTATTTTATTAAGTTCTTGTTTATATTCGTTATTCATCGTATTTTTAAATATTTAATATATTTATATTCTAAGGGCTGTATTCTGAGTCATTTAGAGGATGAATTATATAATGTCTATAGTGCAATAACAATTTCGAAAGGGTTATGGGATGCACTTGAGAAGATATATAAGACAGAAGATGCATGATTTAAAAAGTTTGCGGTAAAATGGTAGATAGTAAAATTGTTGTATCAGAAGTGTATGAACTTCAACTTATTTTTAATGATCTTATTATTTTTAATGAACTTCAAATTATGATCGTAAGAGTTCAATAATAATTGGAGTTAATATTATTGAAAAAGCTACTACCAAAGACAAAAAGAGAAAGAAGTCTAACGGACATAAGTTAGAACAGACCAAGAAGAAATTCAAGGGCAACTGTTACATTTGTGGTAAAGCTGGTCATAAGTCTTCTGATTATCGTGCTTCAATAAAGGACAAAGACAAAGACAAAGACAAAGGCAAAGGCAAGAGTCAAGCAACGTCGTGGAAAAGATTGAAGATGCCAATGAATTGTGTGCAATGATCTCGCAGTGTAACTTAATTGGAAATCCCAAGGAGTGATTTCTTGACTCAGGTGCAACTTTACATATTTTCTCTGCGAAAGAAGCCTTTGCAACATACACTCATGCTGAGTACGATGAATATTTGTTCATGGGAAACACAACATAACAAGGATTGCATGAGCTTAAAATGTAATGTTGAAAATGACATTTGACAAAATATTGACTTTGAACAGTGTTCTGCATGTCCCTACTATTAGAAAGAATTTAGTTTCTGCTGCTACTCGTTAACAACGTTAGTGATAAAACTGCAATAAGTAAGAATGAGATGTTCATAGGAAAGGGCTACCTCAATGAGGACATTTTTAAACTAAATGTAATGGTTGTTGACATTATTGATAAGAATTTTGTTTCTGTTTACTTATTGGAGTCAAACGATTTATGGCATACCCGTTTGTGACATGTAAATTACAAAGTCTTGCGAAAATTGATTACTTTAGAAGTATTGCCTGATTTTAAATGCGATACATCGAAATGTGAATTTATTGTGAAATATAAGTTTGTTAAACATATTTACAAATTTGTTGGAAAAAATTCAAAACCTTTAGAATTAATTCACATAGATATATATGATATAAAGTCGCACCATCTCGTCGTGGCATAAAGTATTTTATAACTTTTATTTACGATTGCACTCAATTTTGTTATGTATATTTTCTTAATAGTAAGAATAAATCAATTGATGCATTTAAACAATACAAACATGTAGTGGAGAACCAATTGAATCTAAAGATAAAAATTATTCGAAGTGATAGGGGTGGAGAATATGAATCTCCTTTTGCAGAGATATGTTTGGAATATGATATTATTCATCAAACTACTGCACCCTATACACCACAATCAAATGGTTTAGAATAATGGAAGAACAGAACAATAAATGAAATGATGAATTTCTTAATGATCATTCTAGTTCACCGCGAAACCTTCGGCGGGAAGCCATCCTTACGGCTAATAAGATACTAAATAGGGTACCTTGAAGAAGAACACAATCAATTCCATACGAGTTATAGAAATTAAGGAACCCCAACTGAAATATTTCAAAGTGTAAGTTTTTTTTAGCTAAGGTAGAGGTTCTTTTACCCAAAATGGTGAAAATTGAACCTAAAATGGTATATTGTGTATTTATTGGATATGTTGTGAATAATGCGAGTTTTTGGTTCACAAATCTGATAATTTTGAGATTCATGTTAATATGACAATTGAGTTAGATAAAGCATAGTTCTTTACACACATTTATCCTTATAAAACTGGTTGTGAGTCGACAAGTTAAAGACCTAATGACCACAAGAAGATGTAACAGAAAATACACTACCTAGTGAGAATCCTAGGCGTAGCACTCGCCAATGAAAAGTCACTTCTTTCGGACCAGATTTTGTGGCACTATTGCTTGAAAATGAACCTCAAATATTTAAAACATCTATGTCTTCGTCTGAGTCAACTTATTAGAAAAAAGTTGTCAATAGTGAGATTCGAATCAATTTTAAGTAATCATTCTTGGGAATTGACTGATCTTCCTCCAGGAAATAAAACTTTCGGATAAAAGTGGATCTTTAAAAGGAAAATGATAGCTGATCAAACTATTGACAAATATAAGTCTAGACTTGTAGTCAAAGGATACAGACAAATAGAAGCTTTGGACTATTTTGACACATACTCTCCAGTGACAAGGATAACATCAATTAGGATATTAATAGCACAAGCAACAGTTTATGATCTTAAAATCCACCAAATGGATGTAAAGGCGGACTTCTAAAATGGAAAGTTAGAGGAAGAAATTTACATTGAACAATCTGAAGGGCTTGTAGTTCCTTATAAAAAAGAGAAAGTGTGCAGACTTGTGAAGTCTCATTATGGGCTCAACCAAGCACCCAAACAATGACATGATAAATTTGATCAAACAATGTTGACAAATGGATTCAAGATTAAGAATGTGATAACTGTGTCTACATTAAAAACAGCCGAATCATGACGTCATTATTTGTATGTATGTTGATGACATGTTAATAATGAGTAAAAATATTGACGATTTAAATGCTACTAAGAGCATACTGCCCATCAAGTTCAATAGGAAATACTTAGGCGTTGTTGACTTGATCTTAAGGATCAGGATTCTCAAAAATCCTCATCGACTAGTATTATCCCAATCTCATTGTATTGAAAGAGTATTTGAGAAGTCAAATACTTGAATTTCAATATTGTCAAAACTCCAATTGATGTATATTTTACATTTCAAAGGAATGAAGGTGAAATTCATTCTCAATTGGAATATGTTAGAGTGTTGGGAAGTTTGACGTATATTATGAATTGTACGCGATCAGATATAACATGTGATATTAGCAATCTGAGTTGGCTCACTAGTAATCCGAAAAAACTCACTTGATGAGAATGAAACGTGTGTTGGGATATCTGGAACATACACAACACTATGCTTTGTATTATAATAAATGTCTTGTTGTGATTGAAGAATTTAATGATGCAAATTGGATCACTTGGTCAAATGAAGTAAAATCCACAAGTGCTTATGTGTTTACACTTGGTGGAGGATCAATATCTTGGAAATCATTCAAACAGACATGTATTGCTCGCTTCATAATGGAATATGAATTTATTGATTTAGATAAGGCTAGTGACGGAGCTGAATGGCTCCGGAATTTCCTAGAGGATATTCCATTTTGGCCTAAACCCGTGATACCTATTTGCATACGTTGTGATAGTCAAGCTGCAATAGGTAGGGTAGGAAACGTCATGTACAACGGTAAGTCTCGTCATTTATGACGAAGAAAAAAAACTGTAAGACAACTACTCTCTAGTGATATTATCACAATGGACTATGTGAAGTCAAGCGATGATGTGCTAGATCCACTAACAAAAGGCCTAGTTAGAGAGGTAGTTGAAAGATTATCTAAGGAAATGGTTTTATGACTTAGGACAAGTCAGCATGGCAGTAAGTCTATCTAGCAGACTTGAGATCCCAAGAGCTAGATTCAAGGAGGAAAACAAAGTTGGGATTGACGGTTCGACATTGTCATTCAACTGAATCCATTCTCATGATGAATACGATGTTCAGGAACAAGGTTATGACTTTAAGGCTTGTTAATGAGTTAGTAAAGCTTAAGGTTTTTAATGATTTGCTAAATTTGGCAGATTTTACCAAATAGTGTATGTACGAGATGACACGGTTAGAAATCACCTATGTGAGTGTGATGTGTAAGCCGCTTCAAAGAGAATTTTATGTCAAAAGCCTATTCTCGATAAACTCATGAAGCCAGGAGGTGTTCATGGATGAAACGAACACAAACCTAAGAACCATAAATAGTAATGAGTTAATTGTTTTACATATGGTTTTATAGGTATACACCAAAGTTCGACTATTTAAAGATATCACATCTACCTATTGACCCTGTATATCTGACATATGTTCACTAGGAAAAGTCTAAGGGGAAACCTACTTATCAAGATGCAATTAGTCCTTGACTGTAAAGTATATATTTGTCCGTGGGATTTTTGGGTATATAGATGAGAAATAGAAGGAAGATGAAAAGAGAGGAACTTGAAAAGTTGGGAACGGGAAGAGTTGAGAACTTTAAAAGTTCTCTTATGCTTTAATGAAAAGACATTTGTCCCTCATCGGTGGTGGAAAGAAAAATAGGATATTGTAGATATAGTAACATTCCTATTAATTGTTAAAAGAGTTTGAAAGAGGGAAATTATTTTTTTGGACAAAGTTTATTTTAAGTATTCAGATATTTATTTATTTAATTAATTAAATTAAATTAAATTAACAAAACATTTTCAGTTGATTAGTTGATAACATAAACGTTTTAAATTATTTAGTTGAAATTCACCAAAACGTTTCAATTTTTTAGTTGAATAACTCGACCAAACTCGAATTCGGGCGACCTCTTTTATTTAAATATTTCTCGGTTTTATATGGATTTCTCGCCATTTGAAAATGTATGTTCTGTAAGGTTGCAACTTTCAGGAACAACCAGAACCGTTTGAAAGGTTACAAATTTTCATTAATGGTCGTGTGGATTATGAAAGGGCTGCAACCTTTCAAAACCCGTTCCTCTTGATTATAAATGCCATTTATTCTTGAGAATTTTTCCTTAGGAACTTTTCTTGATTCTTCTGCAAAACATATTTTCTTTGTGTACTTTACTGTTGTTGAGTAGTTTGCTGACACCAGGGTTTTTGGTATCTACACGCTGGTGATTAAGATCATTTTATCACGGAAGCACATATTCCAAAGAAAACCTCAGATACTAGAGGGAAAATAATTTCCTTAAGGGGACATTGTGAATTTAGTGGACTTGATATTTTTTTGTTCAAATTTTCCCAATTTTGGTACGTTAGAAATTTAAGTTTTTACGAATTAATTTATGTTCATCTCTCGTACTGATTCAGTAAGCTTTTGTTAGTTCGTGTTTCTGCAATGTTTTGTCAGAATCAGTAATTCTATTTTACCAAACACAGATTGACAACAAATATAATATAGGTTTTCGACCGGAAATCATCCAAATTGCAAGCATTTTGTTGGGTATGTCTCTCTCTCTGTCTCACACACACAGAGACACACACAGTTTATTTTAGGGCAGATGTAATATTTACTCTCAAGCTTGATTATATAATTGTAAAATAGTTATAATATAAAATATATATTTATATTAACACTTGGTACCTCAAGTGTAATATGACACACATTTATGGTATATTAAGTATTTTGGATCTACTAAGACAAATAACAAGAGCGTTGAACAAGTATGAATGTTTGTTAGTGCTAATTGCCCCAAATACGTTATTCCTCGCTGTCTCTAATATTATGGAATGACATTGGATGAGTTTAGCATGGATTTTACTTATTTATGAGATCTGTTTGACAAAATTTTCAGTGAAATGTGTACTTCATGGAGAGTTTCTTATTACTTATCCACAAAAAATATACCTCATCTAGAGAGATATATGCCAAGAGTCAATCTTTTGAAAATATTATTCCTATTCTAGAGAAGTTAATTTGTGTAGAGTCTTATATTTGCCTATTTGTGTTTCTTGGAGTTATTGAATTGATGATATATACATTTAAAATTCATAAAGTTTAGGAAAATTAACATCTTATCATTGTTTAATTTGTAAACTTCGAATATTTGAAACTTGTGGGCATGGCATACACACATAAACATATGAATTCATTAGTTAAATGTAATTGAGCGGTCATCTCACCCACAACTAGATTTTCTGAAAATGAACCGGAGATGTCTTAAGATATTTTTTGTAGAGTAGAGATTAACATTACTTTAGAATAGCGAAAATAAGTATAAAATTTTCAAGTAGTCTAAAGATGCTTCTTCTACAAGTTTATGATGGATTCACTTTTGTAATGTAATAACATTCTTTCAGAGTTTGTACATTTTTTAGCTATACAAAGTTTCAAGTTTCATAATGGTATGTTGTTCGGACTCTTCAAAAGTTTTAATCGTGTCCGCTGAAGGAGAAGGCCGTTAGAGTTTGAAGTGGATAAATGGGTATACTTGAAAGTTTCACCCATGAAGGGTGTTATGAAATTTGGTAAAAAGGGAAAACTTAGTTCCCGGTATATTGGACCTTATCGTATAGCCAAAAGGATTGGAAATGTAGCATATGAGTTAGACCTACCACAAGAGTTAGAAGCAGTTCTTTCGGTGTTTCACATCTCTATGTTGAGAAAGTGCATAAGTGATCCTCCATTGAATATACCAATTGCAAAATGTTGGAATTGACGATAGCCTATCCTATGAGAAGATTCTGGTTCAGATTTAAATCGCCATGTTCGCAAGTTGAGAAAAAAAGAGGTCACATAAGTTAAGGTCCTATAGAGGAATTAATTTGTTGAAGTGTCCACTCGGAAAGCAAAAGAGGATATGAAAAAAATATATCAATATATCTTTGAATCTGGAGGAGACACATATCAATGTACTAATTTTCTTCATAGTACTATATAAACTATGAGTAATCATGTTGTTCTTGCTTTTGATTGTTGAGTGTTGACCTTGAGGATATTGTTCTTAGATTATTGAAAGAAATCTCATTTGAGGATGATTGTTCCCAAGGGGAAGATTGTAATGATCCGGAAGGTCATTTTTGAAAAAAATTGAATATTAGTGTAGCTTGAGTTAATTAATTGATAGTTAATGGACTAAAGTAATCATTTAATAATTATATATACACCATGGGTTAGAAGTGAATTCAATTATTTAGGGTTGACATGTGAGACATAATTGAAAAGGGTAAAAGGAGAACGTGTGGCCTTGATAGAACGAGAGGACTCATTGCGGGGAAAAACAAGAACAAAAGAAAACATTGTGAATCGGGTAAAGTAATTGAGCTTTTATTCCTTTCAATAATTATTATATATGTTTGATGGTATGCATATTTTTATTTTATTTTTTTTGGACAAATTAAGGTTTATTGTGGGAATAGTAAAAAGGGAAAAAGACAAAAGACATTAATGTAGTGATCAAAAGTAAGGTTAATGAAATTTTTAATTGAAAAAATGGCAGATTCACCGTAATTTCTAAGGAATATTTGAGTATTTATTTAATTCTTCCTAAGAGCATTAACCATTATTTAATGTTATTATTAGGTTAGTATAGTAGTAGTATGATAAACGGAATTTGGCAATGATAATTCATATGATATGTGCATAATTCTAGAAATTTTTAGAAAAGTACCAGAAAAAAAAACAATGTTACTATCATTAATATTATATTATTATTACTAGGAAAGATGTAGACGTAGTATTGATGGGAAAAAAATCTGCTCGAGTTGAAAGAAAAAAATTATAATTGGTCGACAGGTTTATAAGAGATTGACTAGTAATTAATTAATAAATTATATAATGCCTGTAGACATGTTATTGTTTAGATTTGGTTATGTATGTTTTATTGTGAATAAAGATTTTCATTTAATTTTTGTTTCATCTTATTTATTTCATTAGTCAATATCAATTTCGCCATTATCTTGGCCCCTCAGCTATATTATCTGGCTAATGCCAACGGTAATTTTTACTCCGAGGAAAACGTATACAAGGATGTAACACTGTGACTTTCGCATCGGAGATTCACATGAATAGCTGAGCCATCACAGTAGGATAAACCTGACTGCTCTGATACCAATTTGGGGTGGAAGCGATATTTTGAAGTAGAAAGAGAGTTGCTTGGAAAGGATGATTTTATTCTGAGGGAAAGCCCTTCTTTTATACAAACAAAACCCTATTACTTTGGCCAAAGTACCGACACTACTTTACACATGGCCTTTTTTAATTCGGCCGACGCAAGAAAACAAAAGACTTTTACATATAATAGCCTTTACTTTTATATATGGCCGACATACTATTCATTACTTTATTACTTTACATAGTGGCCTTTACTTTTTTTATATATGACTGACATAACATTATTATTTTTACACATGTCTTCATTCTAGCTGCACTTCTGGGACGTAGTTATCTTCTCCGTCACATTTTGTGCATAGGTGGTCTGGATATTTTTGTCCTACTAGTTTGCAGTATCTGTTCATCAGACTTGGAGATATAAAATTCTTCCTGATAGCTCTTGTGGTAGGTGTTTGTTCTGGCTTCAGCAAGCTTAATATCCATTGGTGTAATTCCTCCATATCTGCTGCTCTTAGCTCTCTGCAATTGGAGTATATCATCGTTTGGTCTCGGTTGTAATAGCTCCAAATTGCATTTTCATTTAGATAGTTGTTTGATAGTTCGTTCAATACGGTAGCTATCCCAATATTCCTTTTGTTCCCTTAACTTCTGTTGGGTGGAGGTTCAGATAGGGTGTAAGGAGTACCCGTATTTTGTTCCCTTAACTTCTGTTTAGAGGTTTTCATGTTAAGTATCGCGTGGTCTGGTAGTCACCCCTTGATTCTACAAATTTCTGTAGGTTACGAGCCCGGATCTTTGTGATACTTCTGATTCTCTTTATTTTAGAGGCATCTTGTGGAGGATTGTGAGGTAGCTGCGTGTCATCTCAACGATCTTTCCTACTCAAGTTTATGACTTTGTTTTTACTTGAAAGATAACTTCATTTTAGACTCGTATTTCCTTTCAGTTCTAATATTTACATTAGAGTCTTCTGCATGTGACAACCTAGTTTTGGGGATTGAATTAAGATGACTTGTTTTCATAATAGAAACTGTTGTTGGTTTATTGTTTATTTCCACAATTTGTTAGATATTGGGTTTTAGGCTGACTTGTCTTGATGGCACAAGACGAGTGCTATCACACTTATTTTTGGATCGTGAAAAGATGGTATCAAAATCAAGGTTTATAGGTCTCACGTGTATACAAGTTGACTCTACGTAGAGTCTCAAGGATCAGTATGGAGATTTCTTTACTTATCTTTGAGAGGTTATAAAGACTATTAGGAAACTTCCTTTTATTCATATTTCTCATCGTGCGTGGTTACCTTCCTTAGTATCGAGTTATTCTATACTCTTTTGACAGATTATGAGGACCAGAGATAATATTACTGGTGGTAGAGAGGAGGAACTTCATGAGGAAGTTTTTGAGGTCCCAACTAGGGGTAGGGGTAGATCTCGAGCTAGAGGTCATAATCATAGTACGACAGTAGCCTGAGGTCATGGCCGAGGAGCAAAGCTAGTGAGAGGTCGTGCTAGAGAGGTCTCTCTAAAGCCCCAGATTGATGACAGAGAGGACCATGTTCCTCCAGAGCCTGTAATCACACCTTTGCTTCAGGATACACTATTGAGGGTGTTAAGTGTGTTAGAGGGCTTTTCTCAGGTTGGTGGTGCGATCGCCACACCACATGACTCTCATACTAGAGAGGGGGCTCAAACACAAAAGCAACAGGAAGCTTCAGTTGTTCAAGATGTGGTGGGGAAACTACCAGTGGATCCTGCGGTTGATAATGGTGTTGCACAAGCAGTTGGGGGTCAAGTTGCACCGATGGTGGTTCTGATAGAAGATGAACATCGTAGGTATGAGAGATTTTTAAAGATAGACCCACCTCACTTTCAGGGTTTGAAGAGTGAGGACGCTCATGAGTTTCTGACTACACGCTGAGAGTTACTAGAGGTGGTTGGATTATCTGAGTCACATGGGTTTTGATATGCTACCCTCCAACTTTGTGGCCCAGCGAGAGAGTGGTGGAGGACTTATTCAGGGGCTTTGCCAGTTGGATATCCTCTAGTGACTTGGGAGAAGTTATTTAGTGAATTTCATGACCGTTTTATCCCTTGGAGTGTGAAAGAGGAGAGTCCTTAAGGTTTGAGAATTTGAGACAGGATAGGTTATCGGTTACAGAGTATGAGGCACGTTTTTGCCAGTTGTCTAGGCATGCGTTGGACATTATTCTAGATGAGATAAAGAGGATCCATAGATATATGAGGAGATTGACTTTCTCTATCAGGTTAGCTATGTTCCGGGCATCTAGACAGGGGCTTCTTTCCAGTCCATTGTGAGCGCCACCAAAGAGGCGGAATTGATGGAGAGAGAGAGGAGTTTGGGAACCCTAAAAGATCCTATACATCAGATCAGTTTCATGGTGCCTCATTTGGAGGTAGGGGATCACAAAGAGGTAGTGGTTCCTTCCAGCAGTCGGCACCCATTCATGCATCTATGCCTACATTTGAGGGTGGTCATAAATCTAGGGGTTCTTATATATAGGGTCAGGGCTCGTACGGTTCACAACAACGACCTACAGGGCGAGGCAATTTTAGTGGGTTTTTAGGGTCCACACATCAGTTCCCAGGTTAGAGATTTTGCTTTACTTGTGGAGATCTCGATCACTTGATGCGGTAGTGTACTTCAAAGGGATAGTGGTAGGCCTCGACCTAATTCTTTATTTCAGTCTAGACAACCAGCACCACAAGGTAGAGGCATGGTAGGGTTCAGTCTAGCAGAGGTGATATAGTTTCTACTAGTGGTGTTGCAACTTAGAAGAGTGGGGGTAGAGGTACCACCTAGGCTGGAGGTGGATGAGGGGGCCACTGTTATGCTTTCCCAGGGATACCTGAGATGAAGACCTCAGATGCTATTATTACAGGTATCATCCCTGTATGCCATCGACCTGCGTCTGTTTTATTTGATCCAGGGTCTACATTCTCTTATATGTCTACCTATTTTGCTGCTAAATTTTATATGATATGTGATAGCATGATCGTACCTATTCGTGTTGCTACACCAGTGGGTGAGCCCTTAGTGGTGGATCGAGTGTATCGATCGTATCTTGTTTCTTTGGCTGGGTATGATACTTGGATAGACTTAATCATTATGGGGATGGTAGACTTTGATGTTATCTTTGGTATGAATTCGTTTGCTCCTTATCATGTTGTCCTTGATTGTAATTCTAAGACTGTGACTTTAGTGTTACCTGGTGTTCCGAGGGTTGAGTGGAAGGGTGTTAGTGGTTCTTATCCTAGCAAAGTCATCTCTTTTTCCCGTGCTTAGATATTGGTGGAGAGAAGGTGTTTGTCTTACTTAGCTTTTATTCGGGATACTAGTGTTGAACCACATCCCATGGACTCTGTTCCCTTGGTTAAAGAGTTTCCCGATGTATTTCCTTCTGATCTTTCAGGTTTTTCTCTTGATAGGAATATTGATTTTGCTATTGATTTAGAGCCGGGTGCTAAGATAATTTCTATCCCTCCCTATCATATGGCTCCAACAGAGCTCAAAGAGTTGAAGGATCCATTGCAGGATTAATTGAGTAAGGGTTTTATTTGCCTTACTGTATCACCTTGGTGTGCCCCTATATTGTTTGTCAAGAAGAAGAATGGGACTATGAGGATATTTCTTGATTACAGACAGTTTAACAAGGTAACAATGAAGAATAATTATCCTCTTCCGCGTATTGATGACTTATTTGATCAGCTACAAGGAGCATCCTTGTTCTCTATGATTGATTTAAGGTCTAGGTATCATCAGTTAAATATTAGGACATCAGATATTCCTAAGACAACTTTTTGGACCTAGTATGTGCATTATGAGTTCCTAGTGATGTCCTTCGGATTGACTAATGATCCTGCAACACTCATGGAGTTGATGAATAGGGTGTTTCAACAACACCTTGATTCTTTTGTGATAGTTTTCATTAAAGACATCTTGGTTTACTCTAAGACTAAGTAGGACCATGTCCGACACTTGAAGATTGTACTTCAAAGATTGAGAGAAGAGAAGTTGTATGCCAAGTTACCAAAGTGTGAGTTTTTGCTTACCTCTGTGGCATTCTTGGGTAACGTGCTGTTCAAGGAGGTTATTGGAGTAGATCCGTACAAGATTGAGGCAATTAGAGGCTGGACGCGACCTACTTCAACAACTGAGATTTGGAGTTTTGTGGGATTGGCAGGCTATTGTTGACAATTTGTTTAGAGTTTCTATACTATTGCAGCTCCATTGACTAGATTGACTCGACATGATGTGGGTTTTTAGTGGCTTCATGAGTGTGAATAGAACTTTCAAAAGCTCAAGACTTTGTTGACTTTAGCTCCTGTGTTAACTCTACCTGAAGAGGGTGTAGAATTTACTCTGTATTATGATGCTTCAGGAGTTGGATTGGGTGGTCCGTTTATGTAGAAAGGGAAAGTGATTGCTTATGCTTCTAGGTAGTTGAAGTACTATGACAAGAACTTCCCTACTCATGATTTGAAGTTGGCGGCTGTAATATTTGTACTTAAGTTATGGCGTCATTATTTGTTTGGGAACTTGAGGCAACAGAGATGGATTGGGTTTCTGAAGGACTATGATGTGACCATTATTTATCATCCAGGGAAGACCAATGTTGTTGCTGATGCTCTGAGTAGGAAGACACCTAGCAAGGGGAGTCTTGCGGCGCTTAGTATTGAGGAGAGAATATTGGTTAGAGATGTGCAGTTATTAGCTAACAGTCTTGTCCGCTTGCAGATTTCAGAAGAGAGTGATGGGATGATTTCTTTTATTGAGGCTCGATCTTCTTTAGTCAAGCAGATCCGTGCATAACAGTTTGATGATGAGAAGTTATGTCTCATTTGAGACAAAGTATTGAGAGGGAAAGCCAAGGAGGCTGTCCTTGATTCTCATGGTGTCTTCAGGATCGGAGGCAAGATTTGTGTGCCTTATACGGGCGATTTGATTAATTTTATTCTTGAGAAGGCCTACTATTCTCAATATTCCATCCATCAGGGGGTGGCAAAGATGTATCATGATCTGAGTTAACATTATTGGTGGTTTGGGATAAAGATGGATACATTAGACATTGTTTTGAAGTTTTTGACTTGCCAGCAGGTAATGTCTGAGAACTAGCGGCCCATGCATGTATTTCAGAGGATGCCTATTACTACTTGGAAGTGGAAGATGATTACTATGGACTTTGTTGTGGGTTCGCCTAACAGAATGGGTGGTTATGGCTCTATTTGGGTTGTTGTTGATATGTTGACCAAGTTTGCATACTTCATTTCGGTTTGGGTGAAGCATATAACAGAAAAGTTAGCCGAGCTATATACAAGTCAGATTGTGAGACTACATGGAGTTCCTATTTCTATCATATCAGACCGAGACTCACTATTTACATCTCATTTCTGGAAGGCATTACAACATGGTCTAGCTACTCAGTAAGATATGAGTATAACGTTTCATCCTCCGAAAGATGGTCAGTCTAAGGAGACGATTTAGGTATTGAAGGATATGCTTCGAGCGTGTGTGATCGATTTTGGAGCTAGATGGGATCAACATTTACCCTTAGCGGAGTTTTCCTATAATAACATTTATCACTCTAGTATCCAGATGGCCCCATTTCAGGAGTTGTATGGCAGACGATGTAGATCTCCGATTGGTTGGTTTGATTTGACGGAGGTAGTTGGATACCGACTTGCTTAGAGATGATATGGAGCAAGTCCGTATGATTCAGTATAAACTTCTGGTAGCGCATAGTTGACAAAAGAGATATGAAGATCAGAGAGTTAGAGCCTTAGTGTTTATGAAGAGAGATATATTTGGCTTCAGGTATTACCTATGAAGGGTGTGATAAGGTTCAGAAAGATGGGAAAGCTTAGCCCTAGGTTCATCATACCTTTTGAGATTCTGAGACGAGTGGGGGAGGTGGCCTATAAGTTGTCCTTTCCACCTATTTTCTCGGCATTGCATCCTATTTTCCCTGCCTCTATGCTTCAAAAGTATATTCCTAATGAATCTCATGTGCTTTCTCTTGATTCCGTGGAGATGGGTCCAGAATTAACATTTGAGGAGGAGCCTATAGCTATATTGGATAGGCAGGTATGAAAGCTTAGGACCAAGGAAATTGCTTAAGTGAAGGTGTAGTGGAAGCACTAGTCGGTGGGAAAAGCAACTTGGGAGAAAAAGTCTGACATGCGTGCCAGATATCCTCAGTTTTTTGAAGCTTCAGGTACTATCTTTTACTTTATTTTTGAGGACGAACGTGATTTTTAGTGGTGGATAATGTCATCACTCGGAAGGTCATTTTTGGAAAATTTAAATATTAGTGTAACTTGAGTTAATTAATCGATAGTTAATGGACTAAAGTAATCATTTAATAGTACTCTATACACCATGTGTTAAAGTGAATTAAATTATTTAGGGTCAACATATGGGACATAACTGAAAAGGGTAAAGATGAGAACGTGTAGCCTTGACAGAACGAGAGGACTGACTACGGGGAAAAACAAGAACAAAAGAAAACTTTGTGAATCAGGAAACATAATCGAGCTTTTCTTCCTTTCAATATAATTAACAGATATGTTGGATGGTCTGCATATTTTTATTTTACCTTTTTGGACAAATAAAGGTTTATTGTGGGAATAGTGAAAAGGTTAATGGGAATTTTCAATTCAAAAGTTGTCAGATTCACTGTAATTCCTAAGGTATATTTGAGTATTTATTTAATTCTTCCTAAGAGCATTAACCATGTTATTATTAGGTTAGTATAGTAGTAGTATGATAAAGGGAATTTGGCAGTGAAAATTCATATGATATTGTGCGTAATTCTGGAAATTTTCGGAGAAGTACAAGACAAGAAGAAATGTTACTTTACTATTATTAATATTATATTATTATTAGGAAAGATGTAGACACAGTATTGAGGGGAAAAAATCTACTCGAGTTTTAAAAAAAAATTGGTTGGCAGGTTTATAAGAGATTAAGCAGTAATTAGTTAATAAATTATATAGTGGCTGGAGATATATTATTGTTTACCTTTGGTTATGTATCGTTGAATGTTAATAACATTTTGTTATTTATCAAAATGGGTTCTTGATAGGCACAATATAATTGCAATATAAAATTGTAAGTGGAGTATAATGGTTGCATGAAACACAATTTATGAGGAAACTCTATCTAATGATTCTATGAAAATAAGATATTATTAAATTGGGTTGCTGTAAGTGATAGAAAAGGAAAATATATGTAAATATTTCTACGTTTGCAAAGTTGAGAATGTACCAGAATAGTGACTTTCACTAATTAAGTGTTTGACCAAATGGGTATGTATAAAAGAGTAAATTTATAGAAATATCTTTACTATTGTTGTCATATTATAATTCAAGTTTTACTACACTAAGATAGTAAACTAAATATTGATGTATTATATCGTATGTGAATTATTAGAATTGGTATTGGGAAAAAGGGACTTAACCTTAGACTTTAAACTTGGAAATATGATAGTTGAAATGTTAGTTAACATCAATAATTATGAATTTGATTATAAATTTGGGTGAATTTTAAGTTCAAGGTTAAACACTTAACAATGTGGATGTTGTTAGTTCCGAAATCTTATAGTGAATATATATTTGAACGGATTGCATTGGTTCGAAAGTTCAACGAAAAGGGAAGGCTCAAGTCCCAGAGTGATTATTCGATTGACTAAGGCAAGTGGATTTCTAAACCCTTATTAAGTGTATGACATTTGTTAATTTTCTTGTGTGTTGTGCAGAATCATTTGGAGACTTGTTGTTTATTTGTTGGTGTTATATTCCTCGTTGTAAATTGTGCTTTGTTATCAAAATGATTATCTCCTCATTTTTCATTTGACCATGTCATTTGCATTGTATCTGAGACATGGTTGTGATATGATAAGAGGGTGTACCATTTCGAGGGTCGTATCGCGTGATGGATACTATATTTGAAACGACGTATTGCGCGTCGCGATGATTCCTATTTTCGAGGGTCATGTCGTGCTCCACGAAAGATGCATGGACATATATGTCCCCCATGAGTCCCAGACTCAGAGACAACGGGTGTGTATCATTAGGGAAGACATGCATCACTATACTTCAAAATACATCTCATGGAATTACATATTTTTATATTGATGAACTTGAACACGTGTTTTGCTGATCTTGTGAGTGTTTTATAGTAAAACTTGTGATTGTTGAATATTGAGTTTTTATTGAGAATATGTAAACTGATAGAGTGTAGGTGTTTAGTTGTGTTCTTGGTAAATGGTGAATTGTTAGGCTGTAGGGTGGAGGTTTAGATAGGGTGTAAGGAGTACGCGTATTTTGTTCCCTTTACTTGCGTTTAGAGGTTTTCTTGTTGGGTACTGCATGGTTTGGTACTCACCCCTTGCTTCAACAAATTTTTGTATGTTACGATCCCGGATCTTTGTGATACATCTGATTCTCTTTATTTTAGAGGCATCTTGTGAAGGATTGTGAGGTAGCTGCTTGTCATCTCAGAGAACTTTCCTACTCCATTTTATGACTTTGTTTTTACTTGAAAGACAGTTTAAAATTAGACTCGTATTTAATTTCAATTTTAATATTTACATTAGATTCTTGTGAACGTGACAACCTTATTTTGAGGATTGAATTAAGATGACCAACTTTTGGGGATTGAATTAAGATGACCTGTTTCCGTAATAGAAATTGTTGTTGGTTTATTGTTTATTTCCAGAATTTTTTAGATATTGGGTTTTAGGCTGACTTGTCTTGGTGGAATAAGACTAGTGCCATCACACCAATTTTTGGGTTGTGACAGAGATATTGTAACATCACACAACTTGAAATAGCTAAGAATAAACTCAGAAACTAAAAATAATACTTTTGGAAAGATAATGGAAAATCATAAAAAAATTTCTAGGTTAAGAAAGTGAGTTTTGGTCATTTTCATATGGCTATAACTTCTAGCTCAAGATAAGTTCTAGGTTCTTTTGGATTTGAGTAGAAATATATTGTAATAGATCTTTGAAACACCACTGAGTTTGCACGATTTCGATATTGTATGAGTGAGTTATACCTTGCGGAAGTTGAGTTGTTGGATGGAGGAAGTCCCAATCTGGATTTAGGGAAGGGAAACTAGTATTTTCACCAATTAATTTCCTAGTTCGTTTTAGGGGTTATTAGGATAAAAACAAGTCTTAATTTTGTTTTGGAAAATACAACTACGGTTAGGGCTTGGAGAAGAGAGAAAAGAAGACAAAGGTAGAGGAAATTCAAGAATTCCGCCAAGAACGTCAAGCTTGCGAGTGGAATTACTTGCCTATCAACTATATGAGATCATTGAGCGTTGGTATAGTAACCCACACACAAAACTTATTTCAATTCATTGATTTTCGAGTTGGTTGAATGATAAAATGTGAAGTTCTTAAAGAAGATTGTTGAAATCTTGTTTATTCGGTTGTTTAATGCCTAGTATTGATTTGATTCATGTGGGAAAGTTTGTATTTGTAACTTCTTATGTTGCAAATAAGTTTGAAATCCTCTCTGAGAAATTTTGTGAACTCTTCTATGTTTCTACACCTGTTTGGGAGTCTATTCTAGCAGAAAGAGTATATCGTGTTTGTCCTGTTTCCATCAATCACAAGAACACCATGACTGACCTAGTTAAGTTACACATTGTATATTTTGATGTTATTGTAGGTGTGGACTGGCTTCCATTCTGTTATGCATCAATACAATGTAGAACTTGAATTTGAAGTTTCTGATTCCTAATGAGCGAGTCATAGAGTGGAGTAGAAGTTCATATGTGCCTAAGGGGCGTATCATTTCGTACCTTAAGGCGAAAAAGTTAGTTTCAAAGGGTTGTATCTATCACTTAGTCAAAGTTAGTAAGTCAAGTGCTGAGTACCTGCCATCCTGTCAGTTTCTATAGTAAAAGAGTTTCTAGAAGTCTTTCATGATGAGTTCCCTGGAGTCCATCCTGAGAGAGATATAGACTACAACATAGATATCATCCCTGATACTCGTCCTATATCTATTCGTCCATATAGAATAGCACCATTAGAGGTGAAAGAACAACTGAAAGATATGTTAGATAAGGGTTTCATTCAAAAAATGTATCACCTTTAGGCGCTCCGGTCTTGTTTGTGATAAAGAAAGATGGTTCCCAGAGGATGTGTATACATTATCGCCAATTGAACAAGGTTATTATCAAGATTAAATATCTTTTTGCAAGCATTAAAGATCTTTATTACCAACTTCACCGTGTATCCTACTTCTCGAAAATTGATCTCAGATAAAGTTAGTTGAAGTTTAGGAAATGTAATTTACAAAAGAGAACATTTAGAACCGAATACAAGAAATATTAATTTTTAATCCCATACCACCACCTACACTAAGTAGCATACTCCTTTAGAAGGTTTGTCACCAAGTCTTCCCTTTCGGACGGTCCTACTTAGTGCAATGAATAGATAACGACCCATACCACCACCTACCCTAAGTAGTACGTTCTTTTAGAAGACTTAGTTCATTCAATTCAAAGAAGACTCACCAACACTCCCCTTTTGGATTTCCTACCTAGTACAATGGATAAATAGCATCCCATTCCACTACCTACCCTAAGTAGAACACTCCTTTAGAAGACTTAGAATATTCATTGCTTTTGTGGGAGTTAGCTTAACCGACGTAGACCATGAGAGCTAGACATGGAATCCCAATATTAACCTTATCATATGATGGGTCCTCACTTTCCTAGAATGTAGTCATTCTCTTAGCTTTTACATGTCTTGCCAATAGCTACCTATGCAGACGCATAGTTAAGGGATAAGGAGATTGCTACTAAGTAACTCATTATCTACTAAAGAGGCGTACTCATCTCAAGAAGTACATTGGAGTACAACATTTCGACTCACGAAGTGTAGCCACCTCTTCTTCCTATCCTCTTGGTTCTAGGAATATATTCCCACAAATTCTAAACATTATAAACTATGGGTTAAGGATAACTAGTGAACACCACATCTCAAATAACGAATAGTATTCATCATCCAACCTATCATAGAAAGCTCATGGGATGTAGTGAGGTTGCTACTAAACACTTCATCTCAACTCAAGATAAGTGTTCAACCAAAACTTCCCTTTTGGACTTAACTTAGCTTCATTCATTCATTCGAGTGTGATTTTGTGTGTACATGTGAGGACACCTTGTACACAAGCTTTATTTCATTTACATTTAACTTCTATACATGCTTCGATCTTCATTCATCACATCACACACTTTACATGCTTCACATTATCATGTAAGTCCTTTATACATAATCTTAAGATACTTCTCATAACAAGCTTCATAAAACAAGTAACAAGAATAACTTCATTAAAGCATAAACTCTAGTTTACTTCACATAATCATTTCATAAGGCTTAACAAGAATGACATATTTATCATATTACTTCACATAACTATCCTTAATAGCCCCATTCATAATAAACTAGTAAGTTTACATTCATACAATTCAAGTAAACACTACCACCAAGATGGTGGATTATACCACTAAAGAGCATTTGGAAATCGAAGCTAAGCAACATAACCAACTTACCCTTTAATCCAAGATTCCATCACCTATATCATTTTACTCAATAATTAATCATAAGAAATTCCTTTGCGCAGTATCTAAACAACAATATCTACCATAAGAAACCAATGCTCAAAGACTACCAATTCATGCTCATATAACCCATTTCTAAAGCCAAAATTTGATGAAAATATTTAACATGATTTCATTGAAGTTTTAACCTTGAAATCATCAATTAACATTAGAATATCATAATTATCTTGCCAGAAACATTTTCATGCAAGACCCATATTTATAGTTGAAGATAGAAGAAACTAGGGTTGCAAACCTTTCTTGAAAATCCGTTAGAAGGGGATCCTTGAATCAAAGAGACTTAAAACAATGGTTATAATACCTTAAATTGAAGAAATACCGATGATTTTTAAATGGAGAAATGACCACCAATAGCCCTCCTATCACTTGGAAGAGGAGTCTAATATTAGATTTCAGGTTTCAGAACACTTTAATATATGAAAAAAACCCTAAAAATGACTTTCTAGGGTCATAAAAGACTTGGGGTGAATTTACCAAACACCGCAAGACTTGGCAGATTTTTCACTGCTTTTGGGACAGTCTCCACCAACGGACCAACCAACGGACAACTTGTCAAAGGACGGACTGTTGGTGGGGTCTCGCTGGTTGAGACTTATCTATATATGGAACCTGTACAACTGAACCCTCAGGTCCAATCGATGCCATGGCCGACGGGCCGTTGGTTGACCAACGGACCGTCCCTTGGGTTGTCGTTTGGTCACTGTTTTGGCAGCTTGTTGCCAAGAGGTGGGGTCCTATTTTAGGGCTCCTCGTGGTTCCTAGATGGAGTAGTACCCAAATTTTAAAACCCTAAACATAGTCGTCTAGGTATTAGGAACATCCCACATCAATATCAATTAAATCGAATACATAAAATTCACTCAAACATATAAAGACACTTAAACTCTATCTAAGGCACACCTTCCGAACGTCATGGACGTTCTTAGATGTTTAACCTCCTAACTTAACCAAACTTCAAAATATTCGTAAGAACACTACATTATTAACTTCAAATTAACTCAAGAAACACTCGTGAGGCTCTATTTCACCTTAGTTCATTTTAGGGAGTTACATTCTCTCCCATTTAGAACAACATTCATCCTCGAATGACACTAAAAGTCAAAGAACAACAGGAACTCACTTAGCATCACATAACTCATTACAATCATGGTCAAAACACTCAAAATCAAATCATGAACTAGCAAGGAGCATCATTTCACACTTTCAAACACTAGAAACACAAGCACTTTGGCAAGACTTTCACATTTCAACAACTTCTCTTTTCCTTCACTTATGGAGGAACTATCTTCTCAAACATTAAACATTATCATATGCAACACTTTTTCACACATTGATTATTCAATCAACGGTAAGAAGAATTTTATCAAAGTTAAAAAATCTTACAATGAATATCACTATTACACTTTAAGCATGCTTAAAATTTCAAAATTTCATTCTTTGAGAAATTCATCAAGAATGCATGATCGTATGAAGTGTAATACTATATAAACTCATATCATAAAACATTGAAACCATTATTTACAAAAAGTGGGATTTTTTTTCAAATTTGGACATTACTTACAGGGAACTCAAAACTTCATTGTGTCACATGCTTAAAATTTCAATAACGCACCTTTCAAGCAACTTTAGCAAGATGTCATGAAAATATGAGAGACAAGACTATACTTACTTACTCCGAAGATACTTGGTAAGTTATACTAAGTGTAGTGTGAGAGTAGCATCCCATACTACCACTCCCACTTAGTGACCCTTGAGGATCCTCTTGGGCTAAGTACATTACATGCAATTCTACTCAACTCATTCTCCCCCACATAGGGTAAAGCCATATTCAAGGTCTCACACTTCAAAGCACCATTATACTTCTTACAAGTTAGGAACTCACCCTACCCCCAACTCATGAACATCAAGACTAAACATCAACCTTACAAGTTAAGAATAACACTTTCCTCTTAGGATTCAACCCTAAACAAACTCCCTTAAACACCACTTCGTTCAACTCTTAGGCATCACTTAATTAAATTTCATGGAACAAAACTAACTTACTAGGAATTCATTCCAAATTTCCTCCTTAGAGTAAACCTACACAATAACCTCATCCAAATCACAAGAACAACTAATCAAACATCAGCCACAGTAGAGGGTTGACCTCAAGTCCTACAAAATCTCCACATTCATTCAACATTCCCCAAATTTACACCTTAAAGCATTTCTACCATCATTACACATTATCATAAGATAACTCATCAAAATTCAGTCATTATCATTCTTACCATGCTTAGAACTACATCATCACAAAATTTCTCATCAAAAAACTTCCAATCTCATAAATTATACCTAGACATAAATGGCATCACATCACAATATTTCAAAATAACATTCAGATCTATTAATCTAGCCACAAAACCATCATAACATGAAAACTCACTTTTTCTCTACCTGAAACTTAGGAACATCTCCCCTTCCAAGCAATCACACTTAGAAGACCACTGAAAAAGGGAACAGAAGATAGAGAGGCCTTATGGAGTTAAGTTTTATGGCACTATTCACAAGTAATGAAGAAAGTGAAATTCTATAGTCCTACAGCCTCTTGTCCGTGGGTATGTCGCGACTCACACCAATGACCAAGATTCTATTAGACGTTGCTTGTGAGACTTTTTAGGCCCTAAACTATTTCCCATAACCTTATGCTTTGATAAAAAGTCTATCACGACCCGAAAGTACCACTTAGAACTTAGATAGAACCCTCGGTTCGTGACTGGGTTTACTTGACCCTTTGTGGTCTTGTAAAATCCCTTAAAGTATCGTTCATTACATAAGACATGAAAAGTAGTGCGGAATTATACCTTTCCAATACAATTTACATAAAAAGGAATTCTTTAAAAATACTTAGAAAATCTCATCGTTACAAGCCAACTTAAGACAGGACATAATAAACTTAAGGACACGGCCCCTTTACGTAAGATAAGAATTATGCCCTCGAATATATGAGGACACACTTTATCTTGAGAGGAACTTTCCAAGGCTTAGCCTTCTAGACTTCAAACTTTCTTCCAAAACCTATACTTAGATTGTATAGAAAAGTATGGGTTTAGTACATTATAATGTACTAAGTATGGTCTATGCAAAAACATGAAAAGAAGACATTTTAGTAAAATAACTTTTCATTCGAAAATACATAAAACATTCAATAATATATGAGAAAAACATCATAAGGAACATCATTTATCACTTAGAGCAGGATTTCCATAATTTTAACCAAAAGCCACACTTTACACTAACCACAAAATGATGAAGTGAACTCAATTCGAACATTACAGTGAACTCATCCAATTCTAAGGACTGAACTTCCAAAGCAAAGTAAAGAGGAAGTGAACTCATTTCCATAGGAGTTTTCCTAAATAAGGATTATCCTATGACTCACCAAGGTAAGACATGAAGGAAGTACGCATATGCCTCGTTCAATATACACCAAAGTGATCCTCAAGACTACCCCTTTATGGCTTACTCACTTTAGGAGAACAAGCCCCCCACTCAATAAAAAGACATGAGAAGAACACCCAACAAACCACCAAAGTCTTCCCTTTCGGAATGCCCACTTAGTGCAAAGAGTAGATGGCGTCCCATACCACCACCTACACTAAGTAAACACTCCTTTAGAAGGTTTGGTAGCAAGTCTTCCCTTTCAAAAGGTCCTACTTAGTGCAATGAATAGATAACGACCCATACCACCACCTAACCTAAGTAGTACGTTCTTTTAGAAGACTTAGTTCATTCAATTCAAATAAGACTCACCAACACTCCCCTTTAGGATTTCCTACCTAGTGCAATGGATAAATAGCATCCCATTCCACTACCTACCCTAAGTAGAACACTCCTTTAGAAGACTTAGAATATTCATTGCTTTTGTGGGAGTTAGCTTAACCGATGTAGACCATGAAAGCTAGACATGGAATCCCATTGCTAACCTTATCAGATGATAGGTCCTCACATGCCTAGAATGTAGTCATTCTCTTAGCTTTTACATGGCTGTCCAATAGCTACACGTATGAGGACGCATAGTTAAGGGATAAAGATATTGCTACTGAGTAACTCATTCTTTACTAAAGAGGCGTACTCATCTCAAGAGGTACATTGGAGTACAACATTTCGACTCACGAAGTGTAGCCACCTCTTCTTTCTATCCTCTCGGTGCTAGGAATATATTCCCACAGATTCTAAACATTATATATTATGGGTTGAGGATAACTAGTGAACACCACATCTCAAATCAAGAAGAGCATTTATCCTCTAACCTATCTTAGAAAGCTCATGGGATGTAGTGGGGTTGCTACTAAACACTTCATCTCAACACAAGATGAGTGTTCAACCAAAACTCCCTTTTTGGACTTAACTTAGCTTCATTCATTCATTCGAGTGTGAGTTTGTGTACATGTGAGCACACCTTACACACAAGCTTCATTTCATTTACATTTAACTTCTATACATGCTTAGACCTTCATTCATCACATCACACACTTTACATGCTTCACATGATCATATAAGTCCATTATACATAATCCTTAACATACTTCTCATAACAAGCTTCATAAAACAATTAACAAGAATAACTTCATTCAAGCATATAATCTAGTCTACATCACATAATCACTTCTTGACACACATTTAACAAGAATGACATATTTATCATCTTAAATCACATCAAAATACTTAGTAGCCTCATTAACAATAAACTAGTAATTTTACATTCATACAATTCAAGTAAACACCGCCACTAAGAAGGTGGACAATTCCACTCAAGAGCATTTCGAAATTGAATGTAAATAACTTAACCAACTTACCCTTTAATCTAAGCTTCCATCACCTATATAATTTAATTCAATAATTAATCATAATAAATCCCTTTGGACGGTAGCCAAACCACAATATCAACAATAAGAAACCAAAGCTCAAAGACTACCAATTTATGCTTATATAACCCATTTCTTAAGACAAAATTTGATTAAAAGCTTTAACATGATTTAATTGAGGTTTTAACCCTAAAATAGTCAATTAACATTAGAAACATCATTATTAAGTCATTAGAATTGTTTTCATGCAAGACACATACTTAGAGTTGAAGATAGAGGAAACTATGGTTGAAGACCCTTTTTGAAAATCCATTAGAAGGGACTCCTTGAATGAAAGAGTGTTAAAGGATGCATATAATACCTCACATTAAAGAAATACCAAAGAATTTTGGTTGATAAATGACCACCAATATCCCTCCTGGCACTTCTTGACTTCTAGCTTCCATGGTGACTTGAGAGAGTCTTCTAAGAGAGAAGGCGTTTTGGGTTTTCGGAAGAGGCGTCTAAAATTAGGTCTTAGGGTTTTGAAAACTTTAATATACCTAAATAACCCAAAAAATAACTTCCTGGGGTCATAAAATACTTGGGTTGAATTTTCCAAACACCCCAAGACTTGGAAGATTTTTCACTGCTTTTGGGACAGTCTCCACCAACGGACCAACCAATGGACCATTTGTCAAAGGACAGACCATTGGTATGGTCTTGTTGGTTGAGACTTAGATACATTTGGATCATGTCCAACATAACCCTCAGGTCCAATCGAAGCCCATGGTTGACGGGCTATTGGTTGACTAACGGACCGTCCCTTGGGTCGTCGTTTGGTCTTTGTTTTGGCAGCTTGTTTCCAAGAGGCGGGGTCCTATTCTAAGGCCCCTCGTGGATCGTATATGGAGTCGTACCCAAATGTAAACCCCTAAACAAAATAATCTAGGTCTTAGTAACATCCCACATTAATTTCGATTAAAACGAACACATAAAACTTACTCAAACACATCAAGACACACAAGCGCTATCTAAGTCATACCTTCCGAATGTCATGGACATTCTTGGACGTTTTAGCTACAAACTTAACCAAACTTCAAAAACTTCCTAAGAACATTATAGTAACTCATTTTAAATTTTAATTAACTGAAGAAACACTCACGAGTCTCTAGTTCACCTTAGTTCGTTTTAGGGCGTTACAAGTGGCACCCATCCCGCTGTAGAAAACTTGTTGCAGCGACACTAATACCACCACAACATCACAAACTAAAGAAGTGAGCTTCCTTTGAACAATATAAAATCAATTCATTCCATCGTCGCCTCACCCGCTTCAACGACACTCCTTCCATATAGCAGCGTCGCTGCAGCGACATGAATCCCAATGTAGCTGCACGAAGCAAAACAGTGAGATCCTTAAAAGGAATTTTACTTTTCCCATTTAACATTACCCTCTGAACTAAATGTCCTGAACGCCAAAATAAATTCTTGATGATTTGCTTAGGCAAATTCAATTCCATAAAGTCGCATGGATTTCTTAATGAGTTATCTAACAGATTATGAAATCAAATCCACATTTAATCTGTCCGAATGCTATTGAATTTCCTTACCCTGTGATTATTCTAAATTTTTCCAAATCTGGACAAGGTTCGGAAAGTCGTTATATAATGAAGATGTTTTTTCTAGTCCCGATTTCCCCTTTGGCATTTCCATAACGACGAAACCCAATCGTTACATATAAATTAAAAAATATATGGTACAAACAAGTTCTTCAAGTTTAGGTGAAAAGAGACAAATAAAAAAATGAGTCAATTCATTAATGTAGATGATAACATAAGGACGTAAAGGAATCAACTTTTTTCATAATGTTTGAAAACTTAGTACAATATCTTAGCATCATCATAAAATCTTTGTGTATATATGTTTTTGTAAGATAACTGACCATTTGGTTTTCATTCTTTCTAAGTGCTATTTTTAATTCATAGCACATGAAAATTCTATCATATATTGTATAAAACTTATCATTTATGATATCTTAGACGATTGTGTTTTTGAGATAACCGTGCAAGGAACTTTATCTAAACTTGTTCATTAATAATTTAAGAAATCATTGGTAAAAAACTCTAACTGTTTCATAAGAATAATAGGTTAAATATTATTGGGTAACCCTATATTTAAGAATAATTGCTTATATATAAAAATCATTTAGGAACGAGAGCGAAAATAGTATTATTATTGAAGTCTTACATACCTAAGTAACCAATCGTGAAGAAAAATATTAAGAGATGAACCCTACCCTTGGTATTTCAATAAATTCACGAGACAAGAAATATAGGAATGAATGAGAGGGTTTTATTATTTTAGTAGAAAATGAGGTACATATTCATTCTTTGTCATGGAGTCATCACAGAGCTTTTTCCAGGTTAGAGTGTTGCTCGTAAATCTGTCATATCGTTTTACTCAACTTGGATTGATGCAAATTTGAAAAGAGTGTAAAGATGACTCATATCCCATTAATTTTATAGGTTATGTCTCACCTAAATCATGATATTCTAAGAGATATAGTTTTTTGAAGTTTAACCATATATGTACTCATGTGAAAACATAGTTGATAGAAACACTTTGAACTTGACTTGGTGTTACAAGTCCCATATGACCCTAATTAACATCTAATGCCTTTATACAATTGGTCAAAGATCTTAAAACACATGTGCATGTAGGATATCGTCCTATTAAAACTCATATAATTAGGTCGAGTAGATTTGTAAGGTGTTACATGAGTTCCTACATTGTTTTTCTATCCATGTTATAGAAAATTCAATAATTCATTTGATTAGTCCAATTGAAATGTGATATTAATTTTCTATACGGTGTATCTGAATTATATATTGAACCGTTGGTGTTATATGACAGTAGTCATATCAAAAATTTTTATCTTTGATATATAATTTTATTTTATTTTTACATCTTTTAGATAAATTTGATAGAATTTAAGGACCTTTTATAAAAAAAGTTATGCAAAAAGATGGATAACGAAGCCCAAATGAAATAAGGAAAAAGCAAAACAAAAAAGTACCTAGGCCTAGTCCATTAAGAGAATTGGCTAGGTCTTTATAAAATTTTCTTACAAAGAACGGTTCTTATCCTCCTCTTGTATTCTCATACTTTCTCCATTCCTTGTCTCCTCCTCCATCTCTACAAACTTACCATGCCCTGATTTTCGTTTCTTTGGTTGCGACTGATTCAAACCTACCTCTGTTATCTTCTATTATTTCTCCCCTCACGAAAGTAATTAGCTACCTTCATTTACATCCTTATTTCCTTCAAATTCCATCAATATTTAATCTTATTTTTTTTTTGTAGAGGTATCTTTTAGTGGATACAGTGGTCCGAAGATAATATTGAAAAAGGTGTCAAGTCTTGAGTGTTATTGAAGACATCCACTATAAGACCCTCTCCTTAATTTCTACATTTTATTGTATTCATTTCTTCCTTTTTGATGTATCTTTGATTTTAAGATAAATCAGAGATGGAGATATCCAAATGCTCCTGATCTCTTAATAAAAGGCTTTCTTTTCCATTCCAATAATTTATATTGATAATATTAAACTTAAGGGATATAATATTAGTGTTTATTAATCGATTATGTTAATATAATCCATTTTAAACTTTATATAATGATAGGGAACTATATACTACACTTTGGTTTTCTAATCTAATGTGAAATAATTTTTGTCATAACAATGTGTCGTAGATTCAAAAGGCTCTCAAGGCTTTAGATGTGTCCATAATGCCTCATAATGTATCTTTCTTGTGTCTTGTAACTTACAGAATATAGCATTTAATTTGTTATTCCTATCATGATTTTAATATATTGAAATATTATTTACAACTCCAATAATAATATATATTTGTTCTTATTTACGTATATTGTAGATGCAAGTATATGACATCCAAGACTTGGTTTTAGTGTTTAATAACCAATGAATCGTACCAAACAAAAATTACTCGGTGCTATAGATAACGTGATTTGTAATGTTATAAAAATTTGAGTGTTTCTATAGTTTTATACTAGATATCACGATTCAATCTATTATTTTTGTTTAAAAAATGTATTCTCCCCAACCCCCTTTTCCGTTTCTCAGCTTTGTATGACTTATCAAGAGTATAATGTGTCTATTCTAAAAAAACAAAGATGATTTAGTTAATTTGTAAATGGGAGATTGACATTAAAGATGAAACATATATAGTTGCCTTGATAGTGTTGCATCATTTATTTTTTACACCTTCATATGTCTATGTCCACCATTTTATAAGTTATTTTTACTAGTATTTTGTGTGAGACATCCATGTGTCAAGCCTAGGCACCATAGCAAATGACCAATTAAAATGGGCATGTAGAGTAAGAAGTGTCCAAGGATATAGTGAGGATCCTTGGGATAATAAGAAATTAGCAGCAACACATGTGCAAGAATTCTGTTATGGCGGTTAGGCGTAGGCTTACATGTGGGGGTCAGGCCATGTGGGGCTGAACTTCCTAACAAACTCTAGGCTCTAACTAACTTACCTAGCTAGATAACTAACCTCGGACAAATAGAAATAAAAGAAATAGTGCATCCAACAACTTAAGACATAACTGGGTGACACTAACCTAGTAACTAACTCAAGAAACATCCTAGTACCTAACCTAGGATGGTCCAAAAAGTTAGTTATGTACCTAACGACTTAGGGGAACTTTAATACTTACCCTAGGTCACTTAATTAATTAAATTACCAAATTAATTAATTAATTTAAATGGAAAAACCAAAATCCTTACACTAGACAAGTAACTAACAAATAAACATCCTAGTACCTAACCTAGAAAGTTCCTTTACTTCACTTGGCACACCTTATTAGCATATAATTCCCTAACTAAAATCCATCGTAAGACTCACTTATGTAATAAAAAGAGAGACCGCTCATACACGTATCTAAGAACACCTAAATGATCCTTAAGACCAACCATAATGAGATCAACATACATTTACAAGACATCAAACATATAAAAATGACATTCTCCTACCAAAGGCTTTCAAAAGACTTCAGTAAATCAAGAAGATAACATCCATGATTGACCTCTTCAAAATTACCTAAGTAATCCTTAAAAATACCTAAGTTTCGATCATCTCCACATAAACAATTACCTTCCCTAACTAGAGTCATTATTAAGACTTATCTAGGTAAGAGATGAAGTGACCATTCCTATGCCACCTTTAAACCTTAACTAGAAAACCTTTAACTACTCTAGATAAGTACTTATTCATTTTACATACTTTCTTAACTTAAGTCATTAGATTCATTAGTTCATTTAATACTCATTCATCACATAAAGGACATTCAAGTAATGGTCTTGGACAAGACCTAGGGACTCTCACTAACACCTTAAAAGCCTATAGTGCAATGTCTAGATAGCGACCCATACCACCACCTAAACTTCATAGAACTTCTCTAATGCTAGTAGATCTCCCATATGATGAGAATAAATAATAAATGACATAGACCATGGTAAAAAAGCATGGAATCTGTAGTTCTAACAAACTCCGATAAGGGTGTTCTACTTGCCAATGGTAGAACTTTGACACATCTCATGTAGGCACATGGTTAAGGAATATGAAGGGCATGCTTTGTAATCTACTCTCATACTTTAACGAGAACTACTTCCTTTACCATACTCACTCGGTTCTAGCCTTTGTTCTCATAGTGTAATTCACATTTAAGGTACATATAAAAGGGTTCCATATCAAGTTCATAACCCAATCACATTTACCCTACCAAAGATGTCCTCTTAAGGCTACATTCCAATGGCGCCAAGAAGCTCATGATGACTTTCCTAAGGATTAATATGATGTCATTCAATCCAATTAACCTTAAGTCCATCATTCCTTTATTTGAAGGATACCATTACGGCTTTCGACTTCAACATTCATCTCCTTACCACAAGGTTCAAGGTTTCACATAAAGAACCCTCTTAACATCATTTAAGGTCACATGTCATCCATACATTCAAGACTAAGAGACTTTAGAATCCTAAGTAAAGACATCACTTATTCATATTCATACATACATCAAGCAAAGGACACAAGTCAACCAAGACAAGGCACCACATACCTCACTTTAACACATATTACAAGTCATTCTTTAATCCACTTATGTATAACCATTATCCTCTTTAAATCATCCTAGACACTAGCATATCATCATCAATATGATTACTAATTATATACTCATATAGTCAAGTAGGAAAAACCATGCATCAACACTAAGACTACACATAGAAGCCCATAGTCTTAGTCTACATGTTTTCCTAACATATATATAAAGAAGATATACTTTCACATTACTTCACATATTGACAGATATACTCATACTTTACATAGAACAACTATACAAAATATCGTAGTACTTCCAGTAGTGCCTAAAAGGCCATGATCATCATATTTCATAAAGTAACGCCAACAAGGCCACATCAATTCACATAGCACCGCCACCATAAGTGGATCATACCAATCACAAGATATTTGAAGTCTAGTTCACAGAAAATAAAATTAATTAGAACAGCATACCCCCACTCCATCTTAACACTTTGATTTCAAGGCTAAATCATCCAATTCGACATCGCAAGGCCCTTAACTATGGCCATAACCAACAATTCAACATAATTATAACAATATTCATGAAACTAGGTCATATTACTACATATTTATCAATCTAATGTAACCTATATATCAATTTACTATGATCATTACATCAATCAAAAGCCTATGTGAAACTACATTAGAATTCATAAACCTTAAGTCAATATTAATTCAATAAGCTTAATAGATCTAAGAATGTACAATATTCAATTGATCAAATTGAAACAGCCTATAAATAATTGTATCATAGTCTGTACATTAATCAAAAGCCCATAATAATCTACACATGAATTCATCAATATCAAGCATGATCACATTCCATATTTTTGTCAAATCGAGAGATTTGTGAAGGTCAAGGGTTCATGGAGAATTCCATTGGAAAACATCAATAACATCATATCTTAACGTTTGAAATTGGCTCTAAGAGCATAGCAAGACTTAGATTAAGAAATCCCTTACCTTATTAGAAGAACCCAATGAAAATGGAAGAAAAAACTCCACTGAAGCACCATCTTCAAGCTCCATCTTCACCTTGAACTTTCATGGAGGTTTTTTGAAGAAACTTTGGGAGGGAATGTGTTTAGATTTAGCTGTAAGAGTTATAATGAGAGTCAAATGACTTATATAGTCTTTAAATACCCATAAACACTCAAAACAACCATCCTCACATTTTATAAGACTTGGGGTGAATTTCCCAAAAACCCCAAGTCTAAACAGAAAATTTAACATAGTTTCACAGTAACATCGACGCCCTACCATCTACGGTCCGTGTATGAGACCACGCCCCGTCGATGGGGGATCGTGGTTTGATATTTATAACTCCTAAATCTTCCATATTTTAGGATCCATAGACTCCACCCATTAAAGGGCCATCTCCAGGTCGACTGGACATTGTTTGGGTCATCGTTTGGCACTGTTTGGCAGTGTTGAGCTACAAGTTGGGGTCTTGTTTAGGGCCCCTTGTAGGTCCTATGTGGAGTCTTACCTAGAAATTTCCAACCCAAATATTTTTACATACGAGTTTAGGACCTACCACATGGGTTTCATCCAAAACGAACACCTAAAACTTGACAAAACATACATAGACACGCAATGTCGTTTCAAGGCAAACCTTTCGAATGTCATGGACGTTCTCGGACGTTTGACCTCCAGACATCATGAAACATGACACACTGCCTATATAAACTATAATAACTCTTATAATAACGTTATAACATCATCAATGACATATAAACACATAAAAACACATATGAGGCACATAGGTCACTTAGTCGTTGAACGTCTTGGTCGTCCCTTGACGTTTGACTTCGAAGGCACCTAAACTCTTATCCACTTCCTTTAAACAACAATATAGACCATATTAGGACCTTGTACCATCATGAAAACCATTTTAGGCTCTAGCTTCACCTATGTCATTTTTGGGGTCTTACAGTATGAGACCATATGCACATATAAGATCGAATCATGCTTAAAAGGACATTTTATCAAAATATGCTACTTTATTCATTGAAAGCCTTATTCATCATCAAAGGAAACATACAATTCAAAAAGGCATATTCATAAAGTCAAATTGAATAACATACTTGTCAACATACTTTAACTCATTATCTAATATAACCCTATCATCAAGTAACTACATCATAAACATGGATAAGAATTCATTATATCATAATAAAGCAAAACTAATATCCATGAATCTTCATAAAGAAAACAAGTGCAATAACCAAGGCAAAGCCCCATAACCTTACTCAATCAAGTGACCCGACAAGAATCATGGCTAATATTCAACTTGTCATGGCATAACCTTTTTCAAATGTTCGACATCATACTTTTAACAATATAGACCAAATACATATTCATAAGAGTATCAATCACCATATAGTATCATTCACATGTAGAGTCTTCATAATATCATATTTTGCATTCACTATCATATACAAACATAATATCAACCTTCTAAAGCTTCCATCAAGGTAGACTAGTGCAAGGCATATGTATAGTCCCATACCTTTACCTAGGCAAAGTTTAACCTCTCAAGTTACCTTGGTTAGTTTATCTTCATTTGTTCATTTTAAACACAGGTAACAATTTCCTTAACCGACATAGACCACAAGAGCTAAGTGGTGGAATCCAATGTTGTAAAACCTTACACCGACGGAAGGTGGTCTACCGGCAAAAGTAAAACCAAACATAAACGTAGCTTTCTAGGTGGATCCATTAGCTAGTTTTCCTGTGGGGGAAACATAGATCAAGAACTAAGAAGGTATAATCCCTATACATCCCATTTGGAAATTGGGGCCTCTTCTCATGGGAATCCATTGGATGAGTATTCCTCTTTGGGGAGTCAACACCACGTTTTGTACTATAGTGTGAATCTTCATCTATGGAAATTCATCACCTCCTATTGTCAAGTTCACCCGGTGCTAACCTAAGTCCCTTTATTGATATGTCTTTAAGCCTTTAATTATCAATCATATATTAGTTTAGGTCATAGGGTCTACCCATTGTATAATCATTATCATCAATAGCTCAATCCATGAGTATAAGTCCTTCCATTACAATTCATATAAGAGAGGTTAGCACGTTAGGATTTCAAATCATAGTAAGGCACATTGATAATAATCACCATCCTTATAACATATACACCTTAATCAACCTAACAACATAGTGAAGACATTTTAATTCAACATCATACCACCCTATCGATCCTAATACACTCTAATCTGAAGTAAAGGATAGAGATCAAGTCTTCTTCGTGATTCATAATCAAGGTCTTACCATAAACCCTAAATACAACCCAATTCGGTTATACATCATCATAAGTTAATAATAAACATGATAGCAAGTCTAGAAGAATCATTAATTCACAATTCAATACTAGATCATACCTTAAGACAAGATACTTAAGTCAATTCACTTCCTAACCTAGATCATCTTATCAAGAACTAGAATGAAAGACTAAAATTTACTCAAATTTGTTCTTTATAATGTAAAAACATCATTGCATAACAATTCAACCAGTAACCAAGTCAATTGAACCAATTTCAACCTATTTCATATCAATGTCAAACCTAGGGTTAAGGGTTACTGGTCACCATCTTCAAATTATACTAAACCAACAAGATATATCACAATTTAGTTAGAGTACATATTAATCTATTCATATTATCCAATATAAAACATAGATAAACCAATTCATAACCTAATTTTCGAGACTAAGAAGAACCCACATGAAAACCCAATTTTTGAAAATACTTTGAAGGAACCCTTCAAGGAAAGTGGTCTCAAAGGTGAATTAGATCCCGTACCTCAACATTTGATGAAGATTTGATGGTATATTATTCCCTTTACAGACCCCAAAACCCTCCTCTAGCTAGTCTACAATGATTTCGCCCAATTGAGAGAGAAAGAAGATAGAAGGAAGAGAGTTTTTTTTTTTAGAGTTGTAATTAGATTACATGGGGTTGGGGTCTTTATATGGGGGTTAAATTTGTTAATTATTAATCACTTATCCCCTAACTAAAAACCAAACCACTTAATTAATTATCTAGGACTTAATATAAAAATGTGCAGAAAATAGACCCTCACAGATGAGACCCTGATCGACGGTCCGTCTGTGAGTCGACGGTCCCTTTACCCTTCCTTGCTGCACATATGTCGTATTGATATGATATTGTGAAAATGAGGGCCTCCAAAAAAATATCTAAGTGTTGGTCGATGGTTGGCATCGACGCCCCATCGATTGTTATTTCATGGGTGCATATGGCCCTGACAGTATTGACACAAACGTCCTATTAACTACCTTTCCACCAATTTTCATGCATTTTCGACTCCTAAAAGCTCGTCAAATAGTGTTAGATACACTAGTACCTCCTAGAACTAGTTTCTTGACGTCATGGACGTCCTTGGATGTTTTGGTTTCTAGACTTTCTAAATTACCTATATTCATTAAAATAGGACATAGGACAGTGTTTTGAACTCATGACACTTACGTTAGACTTTATGACACATCTTGGATTTTCGAAGTGTTACATTATCACCCCCTTAGGAACATTCGTCCTCGAATGAAACTCGAATATTTAGGAGGAAAGGAATTACTCAATACTGTAATCCTAAGCAACAACACTACATAACAACAACAATCATATCACTTACACAAGGCAATTCAAAACTTCGATTACCACACATAAGGCTCAATATTATATTATGAGAAATATTCTTCTCACAACAATATCATGATCTCAACATGCTTTACATGAGTCAATTTTGCAAAAGTTCAACTTGTTTACCTGCCACATACCATCTCATAAGGACTCATCATATCAAAATGCACAAGATAACTCAAACAATCCAATGAGCAAATTTCAACTAAAAATGCATAGCTTCATTGTAATTCACTATAAGACTATTCAAAAATGCACATTTCGCAAGACTTCACCAAAAAATCAAAGTGACTTCAATTTTAGAATTTATTTTCATTATTAGTAAGAACTATTAACCTTATTTATCAAACAAATGAGGGTAACAGGACTTCATGTCGGCCTTAGCCTCCCATGTTGCACCCTCAACTAGGTGATTCTTCCATCACACCTTTACGGAAACCACCTCTTTATTCCTTAACTTCTTGACTTTCCTATCAAGAATTTAAACCGGAACTTCCTCACAAGAGAGTTTATCCTTCACACCAAGACCCTCATTAGGATGAATAGACTCGGGATCACCAAAAGACTTTTTAAGAATGGAAAAGTGGAAAATCGTATGAACCAAAGTCAATTAACTAGGAAGTTTCAATTCATAGGCAACTTTACCAACCCTTTGCAAGATTTCATAGGGACCCACACAATGAGTACTCAACTTCCCTTTCTTGTCAAACCTAACCACTCCTTTCATAGGTGAAATTTTCAAATACACCTTATCACCTTCTTCAAACTCCAAATACCTTCTTCTATGATTGGCATAAGACTTTTGCCGACTATAGGAAGTTTGCAATCGATTCCTTATGATATTAACTTTCTCCAAAGTCTTTTAAATCAAATCAGGACCAAGAAGCAAATGCTCTCCCACTTTAATAGGAGATCTACATCTCCTACCAACAAGTCTTGATAGGGAGCCATGGAAATGTATAAATGAAAGCTATTACTATAATCAAACTCTACCAAAGGCAAATGCTTATCCCAATTCCCTGTGAATTTAGTAATACAAGCTCTAAGCATATCCTCAAGAGTTTGGATAGTACGCTCCACTTGACCCTTCGTTTGTGGATGAAAAGCGATGCTCCAGTTCACCTTAGTACCCAAACCTTCTTGGAATGACCTACGAAACCTAAATGTGAATTTTGCACCCCGATCTGATATGGTAGATAAAAAAATACCATAGCGACGCAGAATCTCATCTGTGAAGATCATAAAATAATCTTCCGTCGAATAAGTAGACTTGACATGAATAAAGTACATGGACTTGATAAAGCTATTCACAACCACCCATTTGGAGTCATATTGATTTTGAGTCCGAGGTAAACCCACTACAAAATCCATGTTGATGTCTTCCCACTTCCATGTAGGAACTTGGATTTCTTGTAGTAAGCCACACAACTTTTGATGTTTGGCCTATACTTGTTGGTAATTTGGAAACTTAGAAACAAACTCTTCGATGTCCTTCTTCATACCTTTCCACAAATATACTTCCCTAAGATCATGGTACATTTTTGTCGAACCCGGATGAATGGAGTAGCGGGACCCATTGGCTTCCTCAAAGATCCGATCCCTCAACCCATCTACCTTCGAAAAACACAATCTTCCTTGGAACCTTAAAATACCATTCCCAAGGGAGAATTCCTAATTAATCTTGCCGAGGACCGATTCCTCAAACTCCATCAATGGTTTATCAAGGTGTTGTTTAAATTTCACCTCGACTACCAACGATGATTTGAAGTTGTTATAAACCATGAAAAACCCTATTCGAAGAGTTTTCCAATTTCACACCCTAACTAGCAGACCCATGAACATCTTTTGCTAGGTTTTTCTTAGCTTCATCTATGTGTGACACATTACCCATAATCATACAACTTAGAGCATCTACAACCACATTGTCCTTGACGGGGTGATAGAGGATTCTCATGTCGTAATCTTTCAAGAATTCTAACCACCTTCTTTGTCAGAGATTCAACTCTTTTTGGCTAATGACATATTGGAGACTTTTATGGTCGGTATAGACATCAACATGGACACCCATACAAGTAATGCCTCCATATTTTCAAGTCAAAATCTACGGCCACTAACTCGAGGTCATAAGTTACATAGTGTCGATTGTGCACCTTAGTTGCCTATAAGAATAGACTATCACTTTCCCCTGTTGCATAATTACACACCCCAAACCCATGTGGGATGTGTCACAATACAAAAAAAAACCTTTGTATCATCAAGTAAGGTCAACACCGGAGCGGAAGTAAGCCTATCTTTCAATATTTGGAAGCTTTTCTCACATGCCTCTGAAAACTCAAATTTCTTACACTTCTGGGTTGAAGTAGTCAATGGAGACGCAATGGACGCAAATCCTCCACAAACCTCCGATAATAACCCTCTAAGTCCAAGAAACTCCTAATATTAGTTGGAGTCAATGTCGAGGCCAAATTCTCACTGCCTCCGTTTTCCTTGGATCAACCTCAACTTCCTCACTAGATATTATAGGACCAAGGAATGTCACCGACCTCAACCAAACTCACATTTGCTATACTTGGAAAACAATTGATGTTCTTTAATTAATTTCAACACTACCCTAAAATGGTTCATGTGCTCACCCTTATTTTTTGAATATACCAAGATGTTTTCAGTCAAGACATTTCAACACCCTTCATTAGGTCCATAAACGTCATCGGAGCATTAGTGAGGCTAATAGACATTACTAAGAACTCATAATGATCATATCTAGTACGAAATGACATCTTTGGCATATCCTCACCTTTCACCCTAAGTTGGTGATAGCCTTATAACAACCCTAAAAATGGATATGCTAAGTAATGCTGAATGTTTCTAGAATGCAAATGATTAGACCGGGTTCACACATATTGATGCGCATAAAAACAGACCTCGAAATCCTTGCTAAATCAAAGCCAACTAACTTGGGGAGTTATTTAAGTTAGTAAAGGTTTGTTACAACCATTTAGGGATCTCGAATACGATGATTTACTCGAAGGAGTCTTTACCAGACTTAAAAAGAGGAAATCTTAGATTTGGAGGGTCTAGGGTTAAAATGGTCTTTTTTCAGGATAAGGGTAGTATCATAATTACCCTAAATATATAATCAAGTATTTATTTAAAAAGGTGGAGGGTCATTTTGGGGAGAGAGGGCAGAAATTGGTCTCTTGTAGTGAAGTCTTGCTCCACCTGGGTCCGAACCTAGATGGAAGCAATGAATTAAACTGTTTTTTAATTTAAGTTGGTAAAATAATGTAACTAATTTATATTTATAAGTTATTAGCTGATTTAAAATAAAAGGAAATATCAGATTTTTAATAATTGAATAACACCTTATTTGACTAAGTCCTAAACTAGACTCCTAAGCCTAAGAAAACTCTTCTCTCCCACGCTCATATCTCTCTCACATCTCTATCACTCTCATTCACGTTTTCTCTGCAAAAATAACTCCAAAAACTGTAGGTAAACCAAATTTCTTCACACTTGAAGAACTCACACACAAATATAAGAAAAAATAACGTTAATCAATCATGTAGGAAAAGAGAAGGCTTTTCGTCGAGTTTAGTTTTGAACTTTTAGTGTTGGACGTGTGCTTGGAGGAGTTCTTTGGGAACCATGTCAAGGTTTGAATGTCAAAAAGGTATGGGTTCTCTTCTCTCTTTGTCCTTTTCCCAAGAGACCCCTAAGATTCAGACGAATATATTCCACAAACTATGATTGCTTCCCGTTGCATGTCCTTTTCACTAGCTCCCATTGAATCATAGGTTGGTTATGTATTCTGGTGAAAAACTAAGTATGAAACATGTTTTCGTGATTATTATGTGTTTACATGTATGTGTCAAATTATGTGACTTATGTTGATGTTTCCAAAAATGTAACTACGTGTGTATGTGTGTGTTGCCATGGCTATTGTTCATGGTTTAGGACTTTAAATTGAATGATAGTTCTTTATATTTCATCTACACATGTTGATGTTAATCGTGATGTTCATTAAATAAAAGTGTGGCAGATTTAAGTATCAATCTGTTTGCTAAACGAATCTATGACCAATGCACCCAAAAATGTTTTAAATGATCTATAAATTACCGTATGAATTTAAGTGTAAATGTTTAAGGAAGTGAGCTGTAAAATGTGACAAAATTTCCAGCAAATTATATGATCATTTCGGCTAAACACAGATGTATAAATTTGGAAATTTAAATAGGTATAAATTAGGTGAGGTCATTAGGAATCGAACTCGCGACCTCACCCTTGAAAAGTACTAAAACATAAAAAGGGAAATGGAGTTAAGGGGGATTGATCTCTAGTGTGCAGGCTGAAAGTAAAGTACAAAAATTAATAAAATTAAAATGGGAGTCGTGGGAATCGAACCCACGATCTCCAGGCATCGAGTGGAAGCAAAGGAAAAAATTAAAATAAAAGGAATGTGAAGCGTGGGAATCGAACCCACGACCTCAAAGCTGTGAATGAGAGTAAAGGAGAAAGGGAAAATAAAAAAAAAAGGTGAGGCATGGGAATCGAACCCACAACCTCTAGGCAGACTACTAAATAAAAGAAAAATAAATATATGTTGTGGGGGCTTGATCCCAGAACCTCATGGTCTATACGAATTTTTACAAGGAGAATTTAATGGGAAAAAAATAAAAGGGGTTGGGGGGGGGGGGGTGTTCTATCCCACAACCCCTCGGCCAAGTAATAGGTAATTCAAAGGAGAAAAATAAAGAGGAAACATTGATGTTGCAGCTCGATGTAGTGTCCCAATGTCATGTAGACCAAAATACAATAAATGAAAACAATGTAAGTATTGTCTAAGGGATTCAAAATGGTTCCCCTGCCAAAATTCCTTTTTTAATACATAAGTCATTCGTGAATTAATTGCTCAAGAATAATGCTGCCTACTTAGATCGAAATCGAGATCTTGGCGTACATACAAGATGAATAAGTCTTGTACTACATAATCTTAGGAAGATATGAGTCATTTAAACGAACTATGAATGAAATCTCATGGCTAGTATGTAAAGACCCATAAATCTAGCATATGTTTAAAAGTAAGTGAACCTAAGATGTATATAATGAAATGATGAAACCATAGAAGGGCTAAGTACGAGTGAAAAATACATGAAATGGCCAAGTGCATTGGCATATGATGAAATGAACAATGAAATAATGAAATGAACAATGAAATGATGTAAAACCCAGAATGGGTTAAGTAAGAGTGTGAAACACACTAAATTGCCAAGTGCATTGTCATATGATGAAATGAATATTCATATAAAGCGGTAAGTATTTATGAAGAGAAAATGTGCTAATGTTAATTAATGTGGTGACAAAATGATATGAGGATAATGTAAAAGATGAGAGCAATCTCAAATGAACCTATGTAAGAGTTACCAAAACGTACTCACCTATGAGAGTTTAAAGTTAATGAAGAGACCAGTCTCTATGAACACTCCAATGAAAGTAATGAGATTTACACACTTAATACTAATGGTGAGATGAGAAAACATCTATTGAGTTATGATGTCCTCATACTAGAAGCCAACTTACATGACGTATGAGTTGAATGTAATAAAACTTTATACTGAGCATCGATAGACTAGCTGTGAGCGGTGATGCCTTATTTTAGGTAGGACGAAGGTTAATGTAACTCTCATGAGATAAGACTGTCCGGCATGCCGGGTAAGGGTCTCCTTATATATCCTAGTCTTCGAACCTATACTTCAAATATAGCAATCTAGCGGGGTTCAATTCTCATGTACGCAAGCATGTTTTTGGTAACTTTGGCTGGTGATTCCACCTCTTTTTGGTGTGGGGTTTCATGACACTTGATTTCATGATGCTCATATAATCTATGTAGGTTAAAGCTAAAGTTCCCAATAAATGAATGAGGCCAGCCTCAAATGATGCACATAATGAAACGAATGATACCAAAGGTGTTAGGATAGTATAATCAAGAGGTTAGTTAGATTCAAGTATTGACATTAGGTCATTCTTGGTCATTTCACAATGAACCCAATGAAAGTCTAAAACTATATCCAAGGATAACTTGTGTTTACACTGGCCCATGAATGAAATGAAATGAAGTACGTATGAATGAACGAAGCAGACTCTGTGTTTTCTAATGCTGACTACCTAGTTGAGGCACCATATGCTGAGCCATCATTTTTAGGAAGTCTTAATGTCAAGTCCATGATTCAAAGGTCTCATGTCATACGAATGAATGATTTGAACAACGTTATGTGTTATATTAATTATAAAATGTGCTATGTCTATGCCGTTGTGTGTTGTGTGCAAAATGTTAAGTATGATGATACATGTTACCGTCATGGCATAACTTTCCTGATTCAAGTATGGAAAGCACATAAACTTTCCTAAGTCAAATTTGGAAAGCTCATTTACTTTCTTAATCTCAATTTGGCAAGTCCACTAACTTGACCTTCTATAATCATGTCGTCAGGAAAGAGCTAATATTACTCATGCATGTCCTTGGTGTGTGCTTGCATATACCAATACTTAGTACAAGTGTGTACTAACCCTATACAACTCTACACTTTTAGGTTTAGGTACAGGTGGACGCTAGAGCTACAACATCAATGTTGCAGTCATCCGGATGTCGAGCATTCATCCGTACTTGGTAGGCCCTCATGCTTTTGAGGATGCCTGCCCATTTAAATTCTACCTTAGTTGTAAGATTGAACTAGTGGAGTATGTTCCACTAGCATTTCTTTCCCATTTTTTTCCAATCATTGTATTAGTAATAATTTGGCAAGTAAATCTTTATCGTTATAATAAACTGTTTCTTTCATTTGATGATCTTAATGTTAGATGGTTGATGGTGAACAATTAAGTATGTAGTAAAATGTTTAGTAAGCATGTTAAAAATCAAAAAGTTTTAAATTTTCCGCTAAAATTAACCTAGATGATGTAAGAATGACGTATGTAGGCTTGTCTGCAATCTCTGAAAGGTCAACAACGCTGGTCTCTTCTGGGGTCTACATTCCGGTCGTGACAAGCCCGACCTTAAGTCAATCTTAGAAAAGTAGCTTGGCCCTTGGAGTTGATCAAACAAGTCAGCAATTCGAGGGAGAGGATACTTGTTCTTGAGTATGTCCTTATTGAGTTGTTCGTAATCGATACCCATTCTTAAAGACCCATCGTTCTACATCACAAACAAAATTGGAGCACCTCATTGAGAAATACTAGGTCTTATGAAGCCTTTGTCTAGTAAATTTTTTGTGTTGTGCCTTCAAGTCTTTCAATTCGGTTGGAGCCATCCGATAAAGAGGAATTTAAATGGGTGATGTATCCGGTGTCAAATTAATACAAAAATCAATGTTCCGTTCGAGAGGAACATCGGGAAAGTCATTAGGAAAGACCTCTGAAAATTCACTCACTACGGTGACCTACTCAATGGGATGAATTTCGGAGTCTATATCTTGGAATCTTACAATATGGTATAGACAACCTTTAGAGATCATTTTGCATGCTTTAATACAAGAGATGATGCAACCTCTAGGAATAGAATTTCTCCCCTTCCACTCTACAACGGGTTCATTTGGAAAGCTAAGATTCACCATCCTTGTCCTACATTCAATAAAAGAAAAACAAGCATGCAACCAATACATACCCAATATAATATCCAAAATCAAGCATATCGAGTTCTACTAGTTCAACATAAGAAACTCTATTGGGCAACATTATAGGACAATTTCTATACACCCTTTTTGCAACAACCGCCTCACCCACCGAAATAGACACTATAAAAGGTTCATCCAATATATTGGGAAAATGTCAAACTTTTTGGCTACTAGAGGGGTAAACAATGATAAGGTAGCACCAGGATCAAGTAAGGCATAAACATCTATAGACAAGACTTTCAACATACCGGTCTCCATGTCGGGAGAAGTCTCTTGCTCACCCGTAAGTGGTTCTTCTTTGGAGCCTCATTTGAACCACTTTCTTTTGCTTGACCACCCTTTTCTTGCCACTTTAAATTAGGCAAATCCCTAAACTTGAGGCCACTCTTGATACGACCAAAACAATGGCCCATTCCAATAAAACATTCACCAAAATGACCTTTCCGCACTTGTCACATGTAGCTTTTCATGTGGTGAGTTTCCACTCCTTCCCTTTTGAGCTCTCGGTTTAGTTACCATATAATCACGATCCTTACGAAACTCGAATGGATCTTGATTAGAAACCCTCTTCTAAAATCTAGGCTTGTCGTGTATCTCAAGCCTATTCTTTAAAGAACCTTCATCAAAAGGTCTCGCCCGCTAAGATTCTCTACTCTTCCTCTTAGCCCTTTCTTTTTCCACATGTTTGGCATGTACCATAAGGCGAGAAATGTTCATGTTATCATGTATCATAGTCTAATGACACTTGTTTTGAAAATCATCTGACACCCCCATCAAAAAGCAATTCATTTCATCTCTAGGATCAGAAACAAAAAAAGGAGCATATTTCGACAATTTAGCAAATTTTAAAGAGTATTCATGAACACTCGTACCTCCTTGGCGAAGGTTGATGAACTCCACTACTTTAGATTCTCTCATCTCCCTAGGAAAGAACTCATCAAGAAAAGCCTTCTTGAAGATCTCCCAGTTCACCGGACCTCCCCTCGAAAGCCTATTATCTCTCCATGCACATATTATACTTGATCTACGTGCTTGAGTTGATAGGTGGCAAACTCGACCTTCTCACTTGTGGACAATCCCATATCCAACAATATCCTATATACTTCATCGATGAACTCCTGGGGGTCTTCTTCAACCTTAGACCCGTACAAAGTAGGTTAAGTCCCTTATACGAGAAGCCATAGTAGTAACTTGTTGATGAGGACGGGGTACAACCTCTCAGTTAGCTTGGGTCTTCATAGATTAGGTTTGAGAAAACGGGAGAAGGAAAGATCTTATATCAACATCCATCATGGGTGGAGGATTGACCGTATCTTGTTCCATATTTGCATTTTCTTCAAGCGGAGGAACTTTATCACTACTAGGAGGAGCTCCCACATTAGCAGTATCCTCTTCAAGACTTCGTGTAGCATTCATTCGAGTGTTCATTATTCATATAATCACAACAATAGGATTAGATGCAAAAGCACACCACAAGTATACTCTAATGGCACGATATAAGATTTCCAAGAAAATGAGAGTTTCCTAGGCATCATGTAGATTCCCATCCATAAGTGTGGCACGCTTCACAATTATTAACACGAACTTGCATAGACATGGTTGAGAGATACATTAAATCCAATGATAATTCAACCTCATGCTCTAATACCAAGTTTGTCACATCCGGGTTTACCCCCTAAATGTAACTGGCGTTGTCATCCTTTTGGAGGACTAAGACTAGACTATTAGCTTACATCATCACATTCATAAGTCGAATTTAGCAGAAATATTATAAATTCTCATTACTTCTACATGGATATACATAGACCTCTAAATACACATAATATATATATATATATATATATGTGTGTGTGTGTGTGTGTGTGTGTGTGTGCGTGTGTGTGTGTGTGTGTGTGTGTGTGCGTATCGAGTATAAATAGACCCTTCGTATAGGAAGGTTACATAGCCTTCTACTTTTATTGCACGTGAGTATATATAAGATAGAATATAGTCTTCAAAGGTTTGTCTCATCTCATAACCATCTAACACAATTAGAAATTTGAGCATAGCCCATACATGAATGTAAAGAGAGCCACTTATAGGCTTACACAATCCATACTCAAATGAGAAGTGATAGAATATAAGAGTTTTAGAATTAAACAAACAACATAAGCTCGATATTAGCATCGCCCTCAGAAAACGAGGACCTACCCTACTTGGATGATCAAAGGAACAAAGTCTTCGTCAAGTCGCCTTCCGAAAACACTTCAACGACTGGAACCTAAAATGTTGGGAAAAAAGAAGTAATGGGGTTAAAACACCACTTGTACTAAGTATGAGATCATATGTTCATATAAGATCATATCATGCTAAAAAGGACATGTTATAAAAATATGCTACTTTATTCCTTGAAAACCTTATGCATCATCAAAGGAAACATACAATTCAAAAAGGCATATTCATAAATTCAATGTGAATAACATACTTTAACTCATTATCTAATATAACCCTATCATCAAGTTACTACATCACAAGCATGGATAACAATTCATCATATCATAGTAAAGCAAAACTACTATTTTTGAATCCTCAAAAGCCAACAAGTGCAATAACAATGAAAGCCCCATAACATTACTCAATCCAACAAGAATCATGGTTAATATTCAACTTCACATAACATAACTTTTTTTAAATGTTCGACATCATACTTTTAACAACATAGACCAATTGCATGTTCATAAGAGTATCAATCACCATATAATATCATTTATATGTAAAGTCATAATACTATCATATTTTGCATTCATTATCATATACATACATAATATAAACCTTCTAAAGATTCCATCAAGGTAGACTAGTGCAAGGCATAGGTATAGTCCTATACCTTTACCTAGGAAAAGTTAAACCTCTCAAGTCACTTTAGTTAATTATCTTCATTTGTTCATTTTTAACTTAAGGAACGCTTGCCTTAACCGACATACCTAAGTGGTGGAATCCGATGTGGTAAAACCTTACATCTATGGAAGGTGGTCTACTAGACAAAGTAAAACCAAACATAAGCGTAGCTTTCTAAGTGGATCCACTAGCTAGTCTTCCTATGGGGGAAACATAGATCAAGAACTAAGAGATAGGTATAATTCCTCTCCATACCATTTGGCAATTGGGGCCTTCTCTCGGAATCCATTGGATCAGTATCCCTTTTTGGGGAGTCAACACCACATTTATGACAATGGGGTGAATCTTCTTCTATGGTAAGTCATCACCTCCTATTGTCAAGTTCACTCGGTGCTAAGCTATGCCCCTTTATTAAAATGTCTTTAAGCCTTTAATTATCAATCATATCTTAATTTAGGTCATAGGTATACCCCTTGTATGATCATCATCATCAATATCTCAATAAGAATTGCATGAGTATAAGTCATTGCATTACAATTCATATAAGTGAGGTTAGCACATTAGCATTTCATATCATAAAAAGGCACATTGATAGTCATCACCATTCTTACAACATATACACATTAATCAACCTCACGACATAGTAAATAAATTTCAATTCAACATCATACCACCCTATCGATCCTAAGAAAAGCCATACTCCAATATCATTTCATGACTTAATCATACTTAACCACAATTTGAAGTAAAGGATAGATATCATAAGACTTACCAAGTCTTATTCATGATTCATCATCAAGGTCTTACTATAAATCCTCAATTCAACCCAATTTGGTTATACATCATCATAAGTCAATAATCAACGTGATAACAAGGCTATGAGAATCACTACATTACAATTCAATACTACATCATAGCTTAAGACAAGACACTTAGGTCAATTATTTTCCTACCCTAGATCATCTTGTCAAGAACTAGCACGAATGACTACAATTTATTAAACTTTGTTCATGATCAATGTAACAACATCATTGTATAAGAATTCAAGCAATAACCAAGTAAATTGAACCAATTCCAACCTAATTCATATCAATGTCAAACCTAGGGTTAAGGGTTAAAAGTCATCATCTACAAACTATACAAAAACAAGAAGATATATCTCACAATTTAGTTAGAATACATCTTAATATATTCATATTATCCAATAGAAAAATATAGAAAAACGAATTCATAACCTGATTTTCGAGATTGAGAAGAACCCAAATGAAAACTCAATTTTTGAAAATACTTTGAAGGAAACCTTTGAGGAAAGAGGTCTCAAAGGTGAAGTGGATACCATACCTCAGGTTTGATGAATATTTGATGGTGATTTCGTCCCATTACATCCCCCGAATACCTTCCCAAGATAGTCTTCAATGGAGTCTCCCAATAGAGAGAGAAAGAAGTGAGAAGGAAAAGGGTTTGTTTTGAGAGTTGTAATTAGATTAATTGGGGTTAGGTTCCCCTAACTAAAACACATAACCACTTAACTAATTATTTAGGACTTAACTTAAAAAAATTAGGAAAATGGACCTTCACAGATGATTCCCCAATCAACGGTCTGTGTGTGAGTTGACCGTCACTTTACCCTTCCATGCTGCACATCCATCATCTTGATCAGAGACTATGCATACGAGGGCCTCCAAAAAAATGTCTAAGTGTTTGTCGAAGGTTGGCATCTATGCCTGGTCGATCAACACATGCCCCGTCGATTGATCTTTTGTGGGTGCGCACTACCCAGACAATATTGACACCAACGTGCATGGGTCCTCCTCAAAAACCCTTTGTTGGTCCTTGGGGAGTCGTACCCGTCCGTTTCGACCATGAATTAACTTTAGCACCTATTAACTATAATTACACAAATTTTCATGTACTTCCAACTCCTAAAAGCTCGTCAAATAGGCTTAGACATGCTAGTACCTCCTAGAACTAGTTTCTGGATGTTCTTGGACGTTTTGGTTTCTAGACTTTCTGAATGACCTATATTTACTAAAATAGGCCTTAAAACAGTGTTTGGACCTCATGAAACTTATTTTAGACTTGAAGACACGTCTTGGATTTTTGAAGTGTTACATGCACAATATCTGAAAAAGGCACTATTGTCCCTATTCAACTGTCCATACAATTTGCTGATAAATTTGCTTATCAAATTCTTGATAAAACCCAGCTTTAGCGATATTTGGGGTGTGTCAATTATGTCGATTACTTTATCCTGGGTGTGAGCAATTTATTGAAGCCTCTTCATGACACACTAAAGAAACCTCATTCCCTATGGACGAACTTCCACACAAATGTTGTTAAGGAGATCAAACTTAAAGCAGGGGATCTTCCATGCTTATCACTTCTTGACCCCTCTATTTTTAAAATAGTTGAGACAGATTCTTCTGACATAAGTTATGGTGGGATCTTAAAGTAAAGACAAAATGAAAAGATCATATCATTGCATTTGCATCCAAGAATTAGAATAAGACCTAACAAGATTATCCTACTATTAAAAAGGAAATTTTTGCAATTATTTTATGCATCTTAAAATTTAAATCTTATTACTAAATCAAAAACTTTTACTACGCATTAATTTTAGCGGTAAAATCAATTTTGCAAATTGATGTCCAAACAATGCTTCTGAGCATATATTTCTAGATGGAAAGATATTTTATCTATTTTTGATTTTCATATATAATATATCAAAGGGAGCTTAAACTCTATCCTAGACTTTCTTACTCGAGAATTCTTGCAGGGTAGGTAATTATGGGTAGAAAAAAGAAAATGGATCCATTAAAACTAAGAACATAGGATGAGATTGAAGAAGCGGCTGAACATTAGCCTTCCAAGACCCCTTTACTTTTTGCTTATCAACAATAAACAAATTCAGTTACTAAATAGCAACCCTCAACCACCACATACGGGTAAACCAACCATAATATCAAACTTCAGCATGTTACGCCATGAGATGAATTCCACCATCTTTCCTCCAGGAATGGAAATCCTAATTCAATTTCTAGTTCAAAAAAATGGGCTAATCTAGTAGAAGAGGAAGAAGAACAAGAACAACTACCCTAAACAATGTCCAACTCTAGGACAGAGGAAGACTTTAAGAATTGGCAACAACTCATGGATTTTAAGAACCCACAATTATGAGTAGTTCCAACATAAGAGATTTGATTAATCGATACCTCTTTATCAAGAAAATGTGTAACCAAGCGGCGACATAAAACCACACTTCGACATTTTCCTCACGCTCTGTGGCTTCCATCAGCACCACTAAAGCACCTGTTAGGTGGAGAACCCCATCAATATTTTATTTAATTCCTCACAAAACACAAGCACAAACACGGTATGCCTAGTACCAAACAAATCAACAATACGAGAAAATCAGCCTCTAATGAAGGGAAATCTAGTCCGTGAAAGTTTAAATCTAGTCCCAAACGAGAAATTGAGACCAGAAAAATCTTGTTGTCACTCGCCCCTGAAATTGTTGTCGCTATTGGTCAATTAGGACTGTTTCAAAAAACTAGTCCCTAAATTTTTTAGAGACGACAAAAAACACTAGTTCTGTAATACTTGAAGGGACTGCATGTCTATTCTCAAAGGGACCATTAATACCTTGATATTCAGGTCATTATACATCTTTTGCAACCTGACGCAACCTAGTCCTAGTAACTCTTTTGAGACTTGTGTGTTCTGGTTCTAGGATACCGTTATTGATGATTAAAAATCTTCTTGCATATTAGCTCTATCGACCATATCAAACTGGTCTAAAGGTAGTTTAGGGAACAACAACAACATGGTCCTAAAATAACTCTAAAGACAAGTTGTAATTCTAGTCCTAATTTATGATTTAGAGACGAGCAACAATATTGGTCCTATATTGACCTTTAGAGACCATCAATAATTATGGTCTCTAACTAATCACCATTGATCCCACAACCATTGATTATCACAAGAAACTAACAAATATCAAATTAATTATAACTATAAATCTGGTTACAAAAGATGATATGGAAAGAGTTGCAAAGTGATAGAAATAATAAAGAGTGAGATTGATTACAACATATTTGTGAGCATCACATGATGTAAGTTTCAGTATTTGCTTGATCAACAAAAAAAATTATAACATCCAAGGTTTTGCATAACATTCATAGCAAAGTAAGAATGAGTTAGTCCATCTTCGAAGCTTGTATCCTCATTCAATAACGAACAAAAGTAGGGCAAAAAACTTAATGCTTAGTCTTTGTCATAAGATATTCGGGAAGATCTACTAAATCTGCATGGAATAAGAAAAGAATCTATTAGATACAGTTTCAGATACATCAATCAACATATCAGAAGTGTAAAACTGAGAAATTGGCAACTAACTTTGCAGGAAAGTGTAAAACAGAGAAACTAGCAACAATGTTAGGTTGTAGCTGTCCAGAAATTTTACGCTAAGTAGATATATACACCCGACACATACCAATAAGCCTCCTTAGGCGCCCCATAAATGTAAAGTGCAAGTCCAAAGGAGAGTTAGGGAAATAAGATTTGATGTAAACTAAGGAAGCTACTCAAAATTTCCACGTCCCTCGAAAACTCTGAACAACAAAGATCAAAGTAAATTTAAGGAACTTTAGAAAATGAGATACAATGTATTAACAACTACTGTCAGATAATACCATCAATACACAATAATTCACAAATCTATTAAAGATGATATTTAACTAACAGTGACACTTAAAAAGAAAGGTACTTGTATTTCTAGAATGAAATATTTAATGTTAATACCAATAAACAATACCTCAATACTACACGAAGTTCTTACATAAATCCCAAACTAGATTGCAAGTTAATCATTACTTTAACATTCAAAGACTACACACAAGGATACATATTGTATTACTCGAACGCTCCAAAAATACAATACTTTTGGAGGATCTCGACATTTTTGGGTTGTTACGGCAACATAGGTTTTGCATAAGTAGCATTTAAGGCAGTAGATTCAAACAATCATGAATGAAAAAAACAGATCAACTGGACACAAGTTAAGCCAGATGAACTATAATTAGACAGAACATGGTAAACTAGAAAAGCTTGAAGCAGTGTTACAACCCAACAATTTTTTTTTTAAAAAAAGGTTTGTGACGTTATGAAGAAAATAGTAAAACAGAAAAACATGCAGCAATGTTAGGTGTCAGCAATAAGACATTAAAGCAATGCAAAAAGGATATCTTAAGAGACGAGAAGGATGAACAAAAATCAGGCAAAATATGATAAACACGAGAAGTTGGAAGCAGTGTTTCCACATAGCTGAAAATTTAAAAATAAAATTTGTCGTTACGCTGAAAATGATAAACAGAGCCATCACAATTAAAGAAAGATGAGAAGTGCAGATATTAAAAAATGAATCACATCTCTACAGTAACTAGCTCTAAAGAAAATAAATAAAAAAGTAAGGTTAAGTGTTACTAACTTGTTCAGCTGAAAAGGCAATGGTGATTCAATTGAAACAAATGATGTTGCAGGTGGTACATGTGATTTCTGAGCAAGGAAGAGTTCTTTCATATTCATTATTTTATTCATTTTATCTTCTATGGTAGACAATCGATCATTCAAATATTTGTTTTCCTCATTCGAGATTCGGTTTTCTTCATTCAAGAATTTGATATCTTCTCGAGTCGAACGTAGCGCAGCCAATAATTCAGCCTTAGAGGAAATTCATATTTTCAATTCTTTTGCTTTTACTCCACCCCCTAACCCAAATACATGGCTATAAGTTTGAGGTCCACAACATTTTCCAACAATCTCTATAATAGGTAGAGATGGATCTGCTTGAACCATTTCTTCGAGTTGAGCCTACACAATATATTAAAGAAAATTTTCTATCATAACAAATCAATTTCAAGTAATTATTATATTAAATTTACCATACGCGTATGTTTTTAAATTTCTTCAGGTTCTAGAAACATGTCATCTTTCCCTCCCTTTACATCAAAGTCAAACATGTCAAATAATACTCCTTACAAAAAGTCTATTCTGAGTTGAGTAGAGCGAATGTAAGTTCATTTTATTACCATCAAGCTTAAGTCGTTTTTTAGCTTTTCAACTCGCATACTCGTATATTCAATATACTGATGTCAGTTGTCCTGCATCATTTTGATGATGCATACGCTGGTAACAAGGATCAACATCCACCGCATCGTTGATCCAGTATGAGAACTCATAGTTAGTGGTGAGCCTTCTTGCTTTCCGAAGGATTCTTTTATATGTTTTTCAGTCTTTAAATTTCAGAATGTTGTTGGATTTTTGCCAATATTCATTATAGTATTTTTAGAGTCTTCATTGACAGATAGTCAGTTAGTTCAGTTTAGTCTCTTTTATTTCAGATGTTACTTTTGAGACTTAAGTGTCATTTTGGATAACATAGTCAAGTTTAATTATTTATTTCAATAATATTCTTATTTGATAATTGAGTTGAGTTAAATGAGTAAGGCCAAGGGTTCGCTCAAGACAAACAATGGTCAATAGTTGTCGGCCACGTCTAGGGTATAGGCTCCGGGCGTGACATCTATCTAGGTAGATGCACTAAGTTAGAGTCCTACGTGGGCACATAGTTAAGAGTCAAGGATATTGTTACTAGAAACCCTAACTATGTGAATGTGGGGGTTTCCATCTCATGAGACAACGCATATATTGGGAATACGAACTTGCTAAATGTGAGGAAACCCATATAGGAGCTGGACATACTAAACATGAGACCCCCATCTCATTTACATGCACTTTCGGTGCTAAGTATCTGTTCCCTTTAGTAGTACTTTTTAGTAATCCACTTGTTCACATTAGCCTTTACTAGACTCTTATGCAAACATCTTATCTAAATAGCTCATAAAAGTTCATAAGTGAGAACAATCCTTTCACATTAAAAATAGTAGAAAGTGAGTAAACATTTCACTTCAAAATTTCATTATAATCATGAGAACTACCTTTCAATAATATAACAATCATACCATAAAAACATACATACTTCATAGCTAATGCAAGTATATAGGGTTAAGGTTGAGGAAACCATGTCATCAACACCACAACAACACAATAGATATGACATCATTACTATCTAAGTAATTCATCTTTCATACATGAGTTCAATTAAGAACAAACATTCATACCTTCTTGACCTTCATGTAACTTCATAATTCAATGAACCCACAATGCATAATTAATACATAAGATAAGGTAATCCATTAATTAAGAACATAATTATCATCAATATAAAAAATTTACATATTCATCATATCAAATCCAAGATTCATACATTGGTGAAGAACATGGGCCAAGGTAATTTCAAGTGAACAACAATAATTATCCATAATTATACACTTAAACAACTTTAAGTGATCATAATTCATCATAATTGATTTATAATTTCGTTTTTCAATGAAGACCCATGAGTAGAGAAAAACTCTAGATTTTGGGAAATTTAAAAAACATCTTTGAAGGGACTCTTGGGGAAAGAAATCTCAAGATTCAAATAAACCATACCTTAATGAAGTCCTAGCCAAGAAAATGAGTAGAAACTTGGATAATTGATCCTCTTCTTGGAGCTTCAAGGTCCTTCAATGGAGATTTAGCATAGAGAAAGAATTTAGAAAGAAGTGATAGAAATTTGATTTGTAAGTTGGGGATTTGATTTTGTGTAGGAATGGGTTTAAAATGACTTAAATTTAATACATACTTATCCCCTAAAATACTAAAAGAACCCCTCACTTGGATGGACCTTTTAATTAAGTCAAACTTGACTTTATTTTCGTAATTATCGTCGCGGAACATGTCCGCATCGCGAAGGTGTTCCCTGAAGTTTTTAGAAATAAATTTTGGTAAAAGAAGAGTGTGCAACAACGTCTGTGATGCGGATCAACCATTTGTACATTGGTGGAGCGAGTCCGCGACTCGGACATGTTCCCTTCACTCATTGTGCTTGATGCCTTGGACAGCTTGTTGGCCAAATGATTGAGTCCTCCTCAAGGACCCCTACGGTGGTCCTTGGGGGATTTCACCTGAACGTTTTGATCCTAAAAATATTATTGTAAATATGTAATGTATTTTTACAAAATTTACCCTTCATATGACACTCCCAAGCCTTCACAAGACCTAAGAACACCTACTAGTTCAATTTCTTTAGTTTCCGGACATCATGGTCGTTTCTTGATTTTTTGAATCTAATACTTCCAAATAAAGTTAATTACATTAGTTTAGGCTGGGTCATTGGATTTCCAAGGTATAATATTATTAGACTATCGGTGTCATGTAAATTAGAATTCGTAATGTAGTAAAATAAATGATTTTGATACTTATAGTGTTTTCAGTGGCCAAAAGATCAATGGAATGTCGAAGAAGGGGCTTTGAGTGTTCAAAAGTTATGGTAGTTCGACACTACCTTGCAGTATTATTTATTCTTCTTTCTATCTTATCCGCATTAAATTGATTAGAACATCCAAAAACAAAGGAATGTAGTGGGATGGTAAGTATTGTACTAAAACCTTAATCAGACGTTTGGGGTTCATATGATGGCTTGAAGTCAATGAATTACCCCTCTAATTAGAATGAATCTATATTAATCAAATATTAATGAAATAGTATCTCCTTATAAACATTATATTAAAAGTCCCCCCAAAAATACATAAACAATAAAACATGACTTTCGTCTATCAAAGTACTGTCATCGACTACATAAGATTTTGAATAAGGGACTTGCCAAGACATCATTTAATCCAAACTATTTTAGAGACTCATTGAAATCCAAGAGATGTGTTTTTATATTTTAATTAACTTATCAAGTATACAACTAATTATATTAAGACGTATAATATTTAGATTCTTTATGTAGACGCCTCAGATAGGAAAAATACTTTTGCAATTGATGAATAAAATATTTGTACAACTTTTTTAAAAATACAAATATAAACAATGAAACAATTACATATATGAAGAATTAATAACAAAACTTTTAAACACTTAGAATCAAATATTTTTCATTTTAAGAATAAAGAAAATATTTCATTTCTTCTTCGGATAAATATTCTTGAAAATTTATCGTAGGGATGTGCACTCTCAAAAACTCTTATATTATCAAATGTTCATAATTAGATTATTAACCTAGTTTAGCACCGCGCGAAGCATGGGAAATTTACCTAGTTTCACTATAATGCAATTTAAAATAAGTATAATAGAAAGAAAAGTAGTTTAAAACATGATGTCAACTCTGTATGTATCCAAAGATACAATATAACTTTGAGATGTACGTAAAAATATAATTAACTTTGTAATATAAAATACAATTATCTTTTAAGGGAGTTTCGTTAACTGACCATCATCATTTAAGAGTTTAGTGATGATACAATATTTTGCCTCATGCCGGCCGTCCTATACCTTTCCATTACTATAGAACTTGAACTACTAAGTGGATCCACTATTATGTTCTAAGCAATACTAAAGGAATCATATAAAAAAGTATGACCCTTTTCTACCCATAGTGACTACATGGTTTATGGGGGTTGTGAGTTATTTGAAGTATGCCCCATATCGGGGCTCAATAGTACACCAAAAATATTATTGTATTCGATCTTATGTTATGAAACATGCTTTTGAATTTGAGATTAGTTTTCAAAACAAAGCTAAAAGTCTATCTTGGAAATCTTTGTTTCCCTACTTGCTTCTTTTAGAAAGCTATTACTCTTTTATGAAAACGAGCCCAAATGTTCTTCGGAAATTTTAGTTTCCATTCTTATTTAAATGTGAAAATATTTTTCTCTCTCTTTGAGAATATATAGTCTCCATAAACATCTTTGAACAAAGAACTTCAACTTTACTCTTCACTTAACTCAAACATAAGTCTTAAATCAAAGTTAAAATGTTTTTAAAAAACTTTTGAAAACTTAAAATGAGCTTCTCTTACTTGACTCTTGACTTCTATGACTTTGATCTTAACTGCTCTTGACTTGCCTCTTAAATTATTTTTTAATTTAATTATGGATTCAAGGATTAATGTTTGTGTATGGAAAGATTTCACGATTTTTAGTAATGATTTTAGATAGCTAAACATGAGAAAAGACAAAAAGTAAAGATTTGGAGGTGAGTGTGCGATGTTGAAGCATATTTAACTTTTAGTTCGTAAAAAGTCTTTTGAGGCAAAATACCTCATGTCAGCTCCACGGAGCTGAAATTTTCAAAACTAGGAACTAGGCATGCGGCCACACTCAAATTTTTCCCATGGAAATATTTTCTTCATTTTTCTTTCACAATTCACACAGACTCGGTTCTTTTTCTCAATTTTTTTTGATTAAGATACCCCACAAATGTACCTAAGAACCTAACCCGAAATGAACCTATAACAGAACGTAATAGACAAAACTTCCCAATCCATGCTAATTAGATAACAACACATTAATTGAGGAATGAGTATAAAGATATCAATATTCTAATGCTTTTAGGACAAATCCAAACTGAAATTAACATGCTTGACACGTGAGAGAAAGATCCCAACGTTATGACAACCTAACATACCTGGTAGAAGAAATCCTTTGGCGAAAACACCATCGTTCTTTGTTAATCTTGATAAATTTTTGTTATCTCGTTCTCCTTTTCTCTTCTCCTTTCTCCTTAGCCCTAGCGTGAAATCCCAAATTCAAAAACTGACTAACTTTAGTCTTAAGCCCTACTAACATGCTTCACATTCTTTCACTTAGTTGGTCCTCTGATGGAACCAAAAGTCAACTTGTTAATTGGCCGACAAGTGGCAATTTGATCCCATTTCATGCCAGAACGTGGCAATCTGATTCTCAATCACACACCATAATCACAATTGAAAGTACATCATTAATAATCCAATATTAGTTCATGATTTCATGGTAATGACAATCACATCACATTTTCAAAGTCTATGATTAATATTGCAACCTGCATACATAAACAAGTATCATAATGAAACAAGACAAACATATACCGCTCATAATAGAACCACAACTATCACCTACCTTGGAACAAGCTAGAAACCCTAGACAACTTGATCCTTCCCTGTCTGATTTATTTCGCTTGTTCGTGTTCTACAATCAACAATTTATATATGGAAATCAATAAGGAAACACTAAATTTTCAAAAAAAACTCACATTCTATGAACCCTAGTTCAAAACACATGACCCCAACTAGTCGATTAGTGTTAATTCCACCATAGGATTCTTCAAGAAATCCTTTCCCATCAATATTGACCCATTATAAAACATTCTACATATAAAAAAATGAGTTAAAGGAGTGAAAGCTTACCTCTCACTTCTAGAATTGTGGAAAACGAGTTGGAACAGCCCAAGGGTCGTCCGTAAGCTCAAAATATTGAAAAATATAAAATAAGGTCGTCTAAGGATTTTATTTATGAATTTTAAATCCATCATCCTGCTACAACGGTATTGCTGCAATGACATTAATTCCACAACAACAGCAAAAAGTGAACAAATGAGCTTCCCTTGAAAATCCCAAAATCCTTTCATTCTATCTCCGCCTCGACCGCTAAAGCGATACCCTTTTCTCTATAGAGGCGTAGCTGTAGATACATGAATCTTGATGTAGCTGCACGAAGCAGGTAGTGAGATCCTTAAGGGAATTACTCTTTTCCTATTACAACACTCTCTGAACTCACTATGCTCAAAAATTCCCTTAACACCAAAATAAATTCCCGATGACCTACTTATCCTAGTTCAATTTCATAAAGTCCCACAGATTTCTAACGAGTTATCTAACTGATTATGAAATTAAATACACATTTAAACTTTACGATTGCTACCGAATATCCTTACACTGTGATAATTCTAAACTCCTCCAAATTTGGACAAGATTGGGAAAGTCTTATTACTATATAAAAAAAAAGTTTTCCAGTCCCGACTTTTTCATATTGGCATTTCTATAATGACGAAATCTCATTGATACATATAAATATAAAAACTAATGTTTCAAACAAATGCTTCAATTTTTAGGTGAAAAAAAGATAAATAAAGACAAAATGAGACAATTCATGAGGACGTAAGGACATAAGTAATCAACTTTTTCATAATGTTTGATAACTTAGTAAAAGATTTTAGCATCATCATAAAATCTATGTGTATATATGTTTTTGTGAGATAATTGATCATTTGGTTTTTATTCTTTCTATATGTTATTTTTAATTCATAGCACAGAGAAAGTCCTATCAAATATTGTACAAAACATATAATTTACGATATCTTTGACGATTATGTCTTTGAGATAAACATGCAAGGCACATTACCTAACTTTTTCGTTAATATTTTTAATAAATCATTGATAAAAACTCTACTTTTTCATAAAGAATCAGAACTTAATGAATATTTTGTAAAACCCTATATATTAACATAATTGCTTATATATCAAAATAATTTAGGCATTAGAGCGAACAAAATATTATTATTGAAGTCTTACATACCTTAGTGATGAATCGTGAACAACAATCTTAGAAGATGAACCCTACCCTAGGTATTTTTAAAATTCATGAGACAAGAAATTTAGGAGTGTATGAGAGGGTTTTATTATTTTAGCAGACAATGAGGTCCATATTCACTCTTTGCGGAGTCATCACAGTGTTTTTTCTAGGTTAGAGTCTCTCTCATAAATTATATCATTTTACTCAACTTAGATTGATGAAAACTTGACCAAGTTTGAAAGAAGACTCATAGACCTTTAGTTTGATAGGTTATGGCTCACCTAAATCTTAATATTCTAAGAGATATCGTTGTTTGAAGTTTAAACTTAAATGTACTGATGTGAAAACATAGTTTATAGAAACGCTTTGAACTTGGCTTGGTGTTAAGGTCCCTTATGACGCTAAATAACATCTTATGCCCTTTATACACTTGGAAAAGACCTTAAAACACATGTGCAAGTAGGACATCGTCCTGTTAAAACTCATATACTTACGACGAGTAGAGTTGTTAGGTGTTACATGAGTTCCTACATTATTTTTCTATACATGGTCATAGAAAAAGGCTAATATATTCACTTGATTAGTGCAATTAAAATGTGATATTAATTTTCTATAAGGTGTATCTGAATTATATAGTGAACCGTTGGTATATTTTATGACAATACTCATGTCTATTTCTATCTTTTTATACAATTTAATTTAATTTTTATATTTTTTAGATAAATTTTACAGAGCTTAAGGACCCTTTATAAAAAAATATGCAAAAAATGGATAAAGAATCCCAAATGATATAAACAAAAAGCAAAACAAAAAAGTACCTAGGCCAAGACCATTATCCTCCTACTGTCTTCTCATACTTTCTCCATTCCTTGGCTCCTCCTCCATCTCTACCAACTAACAGAGCCCTGGTTTTCCGTTTCTTTTGGTTGTGGGTGATTCACACCTACCCATGTTATCTTCTCTTCTTTCTCCACTCACAAAAATAATTAGCTACCTCCATTTTGCATCCCTATTTCTTTGAAATTCTATCAATAATTAATCTTAGTATTTATTTTGTAGAGGTATCTTTTAGTGGAGGCAGTGGATCCAAAGATAATATTGCAAGAGGTACCAAGTCATGAGTGTTATTGAAAACATCATCTGTAAGATCCTCTCCTTCATTTCTACATTTTCTTCAATTTGTTTTCTCCTCTTTGATGTATCTTTGATTCTCAGATAATTCGGAGATGGAGACATCAAATGCTCCTGATCTTTTAATCAAAGGCTTTCTTTTCCATCCTAATAATTTATATTGCTAATATTAAATTTAAGGAATATCATATTAGTTTTTATTAATCTATATTGCGAATATTAAATTTAAGATATATAATATTAGTTTTTATTAATAGATTATGTTAATTTTATCCATATTAGAATCTATATAATAATAGGGAACTATATAATACACTTTGGATTTCTATAATATGAAATAAGTTTTAACATAACAATGTGGCCTTTAGATGTGTCCATAATGCCTCATAATGTATCTTGTCTGTATCTTGGAACATATACAATATCGTATTTAATTTGTTATTCCTATGATGATTTTAATACATTGAAATATTATTTACAACTATAATAATAATATATATTTGTGCTTATTTGTGTCTATTATAGATGCATGTATATGACATTCAAGACTCGGATTTAGTATTTAATAACCAATGAATCGTACCCAAACAAGAATTACTTGGTACTATTGAAAACATGACTTTGCTTGTTATCAAAATTCTAGTTTTTTTTTATATTTTTATACTAGATATCTATTATCTTTGTAAAAAATTCTATTCCCCCCAACCCCCCTTCCCGCTTCTAGGCTTTGTATGACATATCAAGAGTATAATGTGTGTATTCTTGAAAACACAAAGATGATTTAGTTAATTTTTAAAGGGGAGATGGACAATCAAGATGCAAATTAATCAGTTGTCTAGATATTGTTGCATCATTTATTTTTTAAATCTTTATATGTCTTTGTCCACCATTTTATCAGTTATTTTTACTAGTTTTTTTTTCTAAATATAAATCTCTAGTTACTGTATAATTTCATACACTTTATAGGATTTAGAAATTATTGCGAAGAGTTCGATATGTTCATCTATCTTAAGCTTATGGTTCCCCGTTTGACAAACACTTACTTTTCATTCTATATCAAATCTACTGGATTTGTAAAGTCAATTAGTTCCTCCAATAGACATATACCAATTTCAGAAAAAAGTGCTTCAATTTCATTTTTCATTCTTCCTTCTTTGGAGGAAGAGGTTCCTCTACTTCAAACAACAATATTAAATAAAGTGTTTTTTGACAGAAACATGTTAATTCTTTTATGGAGGAGTGAGTTTATAATAATCATCGCAGTCATCTTCATACGAGGATTTACACTCCTCTTAATCAGACCCCTCCTCATCATCAGATTCCTCCTTATCAGCCTCCTGATCTTTCTTATTCTTAAACATGTCTATAGAGCGTGGCCGAAGAAGATATGTTCGTTCTTTGTTGTTGTTTTCACCCTCAACAACAAGGTGGGATAAAATTACTACATCATGACATTCTCCTCTTCCAAACTATCAGATATTTCCTCACAAGTTCCTTGAATGAACTTCCTCCTCTTGTTACCTCTAGAAGGCTCCACCATTCTTCTTTTCCTTCCAACCTCTTCAATATTCTTAACAACTTCAGAGTACTCTTTAGACTCAGCGTAATCACTTAGAAGAATTTAACTTTTGTTGTTTTCACCCTGAACAGTAAGTGGAGGACTCCCCAGTTGGATATTCCCAACCAAAGGCCATTTCTCGTGATTTCCACCGTCCACCCACATTCACAAGTTGTGAATCCAATTCTGTAATGGGACTCTTAAATTTCAGACACAACCATTTTGAAATAAAGGCATCTCCGGAGTATATATATGCACCTAAGTCAAATTCCACAACCATTAGTACACTAAAAATTGATAAGAAAATAATTAAGTTCATCTTTGAGTTCCAAAAGTAATAAAATATTTGTCATTTTGGAAGTCTAAGACAAACTTAATTATTTTCTAATATATTATTGTTGTAATAATGGTTGCATAATTTGACTCAGGTTCATATTTATGGATTCAAGGGATGGATTTGTTTCATGATGGTTGTGTCAAAATTGTAAGTGTCCCATTACCACATTGGGATACACTATTTGTGAATGGGGTTATAAAACATGCATGGGTGCACAATGGGACTCAAGAGAAATGGCCTTCCGTATGGATATCCCATTGGGAAGTCCTCCACTTACTATTGAGGGTGAAAAGAACAAATTCCCCATTCTTCTAAGTGATGACGAGGAGTTTGAAGATGACTATGATGTTTTTGAGAGTATTGGAGAGGTACGAAAGAAAAGAAGAATGGTGGAGCCTTCTATAGGTGACAAGTGGAGCAAGTTTATTTCAGGAACTTGTGAGCAAATATCTGACAATTTGGAGGATTAGAGTGACCCTGATGTAGTTATTGTACCTCAATTTATTGGTGAGGGTGAAAACCACAATAAAGGCCGAGCGTATCTTCTGCGGTCACATTCTATGGACAAGTCTAAGAATAAGAATGATGAGGAGTCTTATGAAGAGGAATTTGATGAGGACTCAAATAAGGAGGGTTTTGATTACGAGAAATGTTAATCGTCGTATAAAGAGGACTTCGATAATAATAATTAACTCACTCCTCCAGAAGTGTAGGAACATGATTTTGTAAAACAAACAAGTCCTTTAATATTCTAGTTTGTAGACGAGAAACCTCTTCCCTAAGAGAAAGAGTTATGGGTAAAGACAATTGAAGATCTTTTTTCTCAAATGGGCATGTGTCTCTTAGAAGAAATAATTATCATTACGAATCCATAAGTTTGACATATGCATTACGCGGTCAACAAACTCATACTAATGCTAGGACTTGCCGCAAGCTAATTAAGAAATGACAGAAGTCTACCGAAAGCCCTTGGTACTTGTATGATCAATCACACTATTAGCTTCAATATTTCACTAAAATTTATGTGAATGACTGTGAAAACTCTTCAAATCCTATTCAGTCTAATTAGATATTTCACCGAAACAAAGTGATTCAATTCTTTCGCTCTTTTTTTTCAGATTCCGAGGATGAGTCGGCCGATCCTGACATCATTTATGAAGAGCCTAAGTGAAAAAATAAGTGATTGTCAGATGGGGAACCATAAGCTTAAGATACATGAATAAATGGGACTCATGATAAGTACAAAAATGATTTTCTGTTGATTCATGGTGTAAGAGTTCTCTCTTTCATTAAACTAAATTAATGAATACTGATTACAAATTATGATGATATGTGATACACTTGATTTCTTAACTCAGTGTAAAATAGTTGCTTTCAATGCATTGTTGATTTTAATCACATATTTGTAATTAGAAACAAAATTATTACGACTCAATAAAACACAAACCTCTCCCTATCTCTCTCTCTCTCTCTCTCTCTCTCTCTCTCTCTCTCTCTCTATATATATATATATATATATATATATATATATATAACATTAAAAACATGAATTCACTAACTTAAATGTGAAGAGTTCGATATGTTCATCTAGCTTGAGCTCATGGTTCCCCATTTGACAGTCACTTACTTTTCGTTCTGTATCAAACCTACTGAATTTGTAAAACCAATTTCTTCCTCCAATAGACATATACTGATTTCAAAAAAAAAGTGCTTCAATTTCATTTTTTCATTCTTCCTTCTTTGGAGGAAGAGGTTCCTCTTCTTCAAACAATAATATTAAATGAAGTGTTTCTTTGACATATCTATCTATATATATATATATATATATATATATATATATATATATATATATATATATATATATATATAGATATATATATATATACATATATATATATATATACATATATATATATATACATATATATATATATATACACACACATATATATATATACACACACATATATATATATACATACATACATATATATATATATATATATATATATATATATATACATATATATATATATATGTCATGGAAACACAAAAATAATATTTATTTTAACAAATTATTATTGTTTTTTTAGTAAAAAGTGTACGCTTCATTTTACATTAACTTTAAGAATAATAAAAATATTTTTAACATATAAAATAAAAGATATAGAAACAGGGCAAAATTATCGATTGTATCCTCAACATTTTATATTTAGTTTATATTATTTAGTTTTATGTATGAAGAAAACATATTTATTTTCATGACTATATGAGTTTTAGACATATTAATAAATATTGGTTTCAATTAAAAATGCAGTGACGCATCTTTTTTGAGACATTAAAAATTCAAGGATGTGGTGACGCACCTTGTTTAAAAATATAAATAACATCTATTAATTTAAAGTAACACTAATAGACAATTATTAGGTGTGATGAACTTGAGAGATGAAGAAAATTATGTCTCCAAATGTCAAAGTCAAGAATGCAATTACACATCCGATTTAAGGCTGATAAAATTCAACAATTAAAACTAAGTAGATCATAGCCTTTAGACACAACATATCCAAAAATTGTAAACATCATAATAAGTCAATGAAAGCGACCGTGCTAGAACCACGTGACTCGAGCATTACCTAATATCTTTCCCCCGTCAACGAAATTCCTTACCCGAATTTCTAGTCGCATATTAAACAAAGAGTGATTTCCTATTGATTATGGATTAAAAAAACAAGGTGACTTGGAATACCATAATTCAATTCCAAGTGGCGACTCTGAATAATTAAAGTAACGCCTTAATCAATAACGCTACTTGAATTGAAAAAATCCTGTCGCCGCCATGCAAACAACACCTTTTTTCGCGCGACGGCAGATTTTTTCTAATTTAAGCAACGTTATTGATTAAGAGACTACTTTATATATCAGAGTTTCTACTTGGAATTGAGTTATGGTGTTCCAAGTTACCTTTTTATTTAATCCCTAATCAAAAGAAAATGACTCTTTGTTTGTTCTATAAACTAGAAATTGGGGTAAGGAATTCTATTTATAGGGGGAAGGTATTAGGCATTCCTCGAGTCCCGTGGTTCTAGCATGGTCGCTTTCTTTGACTTATACAGATGTTTACAATTTTTAGATATATTGTGTCTAAAGGTTGTGGTCTACTTATTTTTTATTGTTGAATTTTATCAGCCTTAAATCGGATGCATAATTGCATTTTCAACATTGACATTTGAAGACATAATTGTCTTCATCTCTCAATTCATCACACCTAATAATTGTCTATAAGTGTTACTTTAAATTAATAAATGCTATTTATATTCTTAAACAAGGTGCGTACTACATCCTTAAATTTTTGTTGTCCAAAAAAGATGTGTAACCGCATTTTTAATTGAAACCAATATTTATTAATATGCCTAAAACTCATCTAATCATTAAAACAAATATTTTTCCTTCATACATAAAACTAAATAATATAAAATTAATCTAAAATTTTGAGGATAGAATATGTAATTTTGCACTATTTCTATGCTTTTATTGTGTCGTTAAGATTTGGAAGGGGGTAGACAATGATTAACCTAGTTATAAGAATTACTCTAAAATTGCTAAGTAAAACTGGGAACCTTTGAAAAATTAGTTAGCCTGGGATTTGTTTCCCCTTTGGCCGTTAAAGCGAGATTATTATTGTCAGGGCGATGCGGCTGGAGCGAGATTTCTCCTGCTAGAGCGGGGCAAGGCGAGACAAAATCTCAGCCCTATTTTTCTAGTAAAAATTATGGACCTTAAATTTTACCTCTGTGTTCAACAATCAAATATAAGTTATAAGGTGTGTTAAAATTATCAAAAAATTTGGCAAATAAGGGTCGGATATAGTGATCACAAGCACTATAATTGTTGTGATCGAATAGATAATATGTTGTTTGATCCGGGGTCTACTTATTCGAACGTGTCAGTTCAATTTTCGTGGGATTTGATGTTGTTTATGATGTACTTGATGCCCTCATCCATTTTTCTACCCTAGTTAAGAAGTCCGTTATAGTCACGCATGTGCATCGTGTTGTCATGTTGTGTGGTGGATTCTCAGGTTTTGATTGACTTTCTTATGCTGGAAATGACTAACTTGATATATTCTTAGCTTTACTTGGTTTTCCCCTATTATAATGGTCTTGATTGTAATTCCAGGTCGATAACTCTAGAGATCCCCGATAGGGAAAGATTAGAGTGGAAAAGGGTGTACAAGCCTAAGATATCATATCTTTAATTCGGGCTAGAAAAATAGTAGTGCAAGTTTGTTTGGCGTAATTGGCTCATATTCGGGATGTGGATATCGAATTTCCCTCTATTGATTTTATTCATGCGTTGTTAGAATTGAGATGCGTTGTTAGAATTGAGAGAGATTAAAGATTAAATCCAAGAGCTTCTTGGTAAAGGTTTCATCCGTCCTAGTGTTTTCTCGTGGGGTGCTCCTGCCTTTTTTTGTTAAAAATAAGGAGGGGTAGTATGAGAACTAGTGATTTTTTAGGTTAATACATAAGGGAGTGTATTAGTACCGGAATGAAAAACTTATGGATAAAGAAACTTCTATTGAGTATACTTTGCTGAAAGAAATTGACTATTCTAGTTAGAAAGTGCGTATCAAGATTGAGTTAGTTTTTAATATTTGTTGAGTGTACATGAGTTTAAGGTGTTTGTCGATGTAAATGTTGACTTGTAGAGATAGTCAGGGATGACTTAGCATAATGGTAATAAGAGTTTTTAGTACATTGTGACCGGATGCAACTATATAATAAGATTGTGGCTAAGCAAATTTGGTGTAGTAATTATGACTTGTGAATATCTAAGATTGTATATTTCTAATATTTGGTGAGTAACATGGTTGTATGTGAAGTTTTAAGAGTTCGTGGGACACCACTCATATAGAGTTTCAAGGATAACAATATAGTGGGATTGTAATGACCGGGAAACACCCCTAGATGTTACAAGGCGTACTTGACGTCTCGGAGTTCGTGTTCGAGCCTCTTAGCTTTCATTCATCATATAGGTATAAAAAGTAGTGCGAAATTAAAACTTTTCACAATATAGTCAATAAGAAACTCTTTCATAAAATGTAAGGAACGAAGTCTTATCATCATAAACCATTCTAAAACTTCTTATTATCATAAGGTCCCGACCCTTACCTAGAAAAGAAACTAATACTCTATTACAAGTCTTTAATAGAAAGAAATTAGAAACATAGTCCATGTCCTAGAACATAAGAGGACATACTGATCTTGAGAGAACTCTATTTCCCAAGCTTCAACTTCTACAAATCTTCACTTCCTTTAACCTATACTTTTAGAAATAGAGAGGAATATGAAGTTACTAAAAATAATGCACTAAGTATGACCATATGCAAAAACATGCTTAAAACCAGACATTTTTTAGTTTAAATGTATTTTTCATGCTATTTTAGTAAAACCTCATGAATCAAGTGTACAAGAAATCATATAAGTCATCATTAGCATACAAGGTAATACTTTCATGATTCTCAACATATAGCCATTTTCATTAAGAATACCATTATTCACTTAGACCCTCCCAAAATTTATCCTAAGATTCGACTAGGTAAGACATGAAGAGACCGCCCATAAAACGTCATCATATACACCTAAGTGATCCTTAAGACTACCAAAGACAAGGACACTTCATCTCATATGTTAATATGTATTACTATATGAAATATTCATGCATTTAAGAACTTCACATAAAGACCTTCCTCTAAGACAACTCCCAAGTTACACTAGCGCAATGTGAAAGTAGCATCCTAAAATACTCTTCCCACTTAGTATTCCTTAGGAATCAGCGACTAGGCACATCACATTCAATCATCTAATAACCTTCTAAACATTAGACATAAGATCAACATGCTTCATTAACATTAGACATCTATTTAACATACTTCATTAACATTATACAGTAACTCATTTATTCACTTTCATTACAAGGACAAACCGAGACTCCCTCCAAATGTCTACTTGTGCAATGCATAGATGTCGTTCATTCCACCACTTACTCTTAGTAGTACACTTTAAGAAAGACATATTTCATTACATTTATTTATGGGGCCTAGATTTAACCGAGATAGATCATGAGAGCTTGACATCCCGGTATTAACCGTTGTCGGATGAGAGATCCCCACTTGCCTAAGGTAGGGTCATTCTCTTAGACTTTATATGGATCACCAATAGCTAAACCTATGCGGGCATAGTTAAGAGATAAGAAGATTGGTTCTAAGTACTATATCTCAAATCACGAAAATTAGTCATCTCAAGAGGTACATTGGATACAACATCTCTACTCACGAAGAGTATCCACCTCTTCTTCAAATCCTCTTGGTACTAAGCATATATTCCCATGGAGTTTTTGACATTCATTAGCTATAGGTTAAGATATTTCTACCAAGTACTGCATCTCAATTCATGAAGAGTATTTATCTCAACATATCATTCATTCATTGGAAAAATCTTGTGAATAGTGAGGTTGATACTAGAAACTACATCTCAACTCACGACGAGTGTCCACCCCAAGATCCCCCATTCGTTAATTGATGTTTTATTATTGAAAACCCTTTTAGTAGACTCTCATTCATTACATTTTCATTAGCTTTATTAATTTATTATGTGTGTGTGAGTATATGTTATAAATCCTTTCACATAATTATCATCATTGGTAACATTGTCTCCTAATCATGATCATACTACATTTATTATAATTACCACACTATCATGCTTCACATTCACATCATACTTCTATTAGACATACTATCTTCAAGATACCCATTCATATCTTAATAAGACATCACTATACATATGCTTCATGACTTTACTTTACTTCACATTCAATGTATTCAAGGACATAATCACAATTAACATGTGCATTCATGTACATCAAGTAAACACCGCCACAATAAATTGACCATACTACACAAGATCAATTCCAGAAGACTAGAACAATTTAGTTCAACTTACCCTTCATCCAAGTCTTTATCACATTTAATCAATTCTCCAACAATTCATCATAATTAGGCATAATTGATAGTTGATAATCATAATACAATACAATATAAACATAATTCTAACAATATCCAATCAAATTCATCAAACCTACTTCAGAAGCCAAAATTAGAGAATTAGGGTGATCATGGGATCATGAAATTTTTTTATCATATATTCATTAATTAACATTGGAAATATCATAATTAATCCATTAAAACCTTTTGATTCAAGAACCCATGCTTAGAATTCGAAATTGGAACTTTTAGGAGTTTGAAACCTTTTTGAAAAAAAGCCTTTGAATTGGCTCCTTGAATGAACGAAGAATCAATTATGAATTACCATACCTTATTTGATATAAAACCCGAGAAATTAGGTTGAAAACTTGGAGAATTTGACCTTCTTCAATGGAGTTTCAAAGCATCATCCATGGAGGTTTTAAGAGAAAGAGAATGGAGAGCTTTTTTTTTTTTTAACTTGAGAGTTTTATTTTTATTGGTGAATTGGGGTTAAAAATGACTCTAAAATCGTTTATAATAAATCTCAAAAGTACCCAAAACACCCCTACACTAATTGGACCTCTTAGCCAAGTCTAATTTGACTTTAGAACAATACAACCAAATTTGGGACATGGTTGTGCGTCGCAGGCACACTTCAAAATCTTGATTATGGAATTAATTTTGAGGCAGATTGGTTCTTGACAGGCCTGCATCGCAAGGCAAAATACGCAATGTTGGCAGCCTTCTTGCCATACCTTGGGTCCTTCTCAAGGACCCTTTGGTTGTTTCTTGGGGAGTCGTGCCCCAACTTTATTATCCTAAAAATGTCCCTCTAGGTGTTAGTGTCATCCAGACTGATTTTAGACTCCAAAACACCTAAAAATATGAACATCAAACAAGGACACACTAGCACACAACCAAGGCTAGTTTCCGGACATCTTGGTCGTCCTTTGACATTCAACTTCTATACTCTTTAAGACACACCCCGTAAGCTATTCTTATAATTTTGATACCTTATTAACCCATAACACATATGATAGGCTCTATCTTGTCCTATTTCGTTTTAAGGGTTGCAACAAGAATTTAGTACAACCTTTAATGAGATGGAAAGAACATTGTATTGATTGGAAAGTCTAAAGAGATATCCTTAGACGTGTAGATAATTTGGTGCAGAGTTGATTAATTTCATTAGTGTTGTTTTATCTGTGGTAATATCACAAGCCCATCAAATTAGTTACAAACTATTGGAGAAGACTTGACAAAGGAGTATACAAACACTAGCTCGAAGGTGATAAAAATTTCCTTGTTTGTTTCTGTCGCACCCCATTTTTCGCAAAACAGGGTTTGTGCACGATCTAACAGTTCTTTTGGGATTTTGAGTTTGGAGTTGCCACCTAGCGAAATAAGGCGTGTTAGGGCACCTATCTAACCTAACTAAGTCTAGCTAAGGTCAACGAGCCAGAGATTAGGGTAAGGGTTCAAATTACCTCGAGGGGGGGTGTTAGGCATCCCTCTAGGTCCTCAAATGTGGGTCCCAACCATATCTCATGCAATCTAGGTGGAGGTTAAAAGTAGCAAAAGGTCACTTCATTTATTAATTTATTTAAGCTTGCTAAGTGATAACAAATATAAAACAATTAAGACTATTTTATTATTTTTTATTAATTTAGACATGCAAGGCTAGGTGATAGCAATAAATAGACAATCAAGTTTATTTTTTATTTATTTTAACATACGAGACTATGTGTTAAACAAATCGAACAAAGAGCTCGTATTATTATTTTAATTAATATTTGAATATGCGAGACTAAATGATAACAATAAAATAGGTATACTAAACAAATAATAAAGAGATAAGCGAGAGGATAGAAAAGAGACAAATAAATAAGTAAAACAGTTTTATTATTTTTTATTTGAATCTACCCCAAATAAATATAATTTGAAACAAACAAGTAAAGGGATAAAAGTGAAGGGAGACTCTAAGAGACTTTTTGATCAGCACTCGACTTTTCTTTTATTTTTCGATAGGCTGCCGTATAGGGACAGTCAAAACTAAAGTTTATCTTTCAAGCCTGAGTCTATGTCATCATCTCCGTAGGGCCAACTACCCCTACCCAACCACCTCATGCATAACGTACCTAAAAGGTGCATAATCGTCCCAACTTAATGTCAAAGAGGCATTGGGCTCTTAAAGGGTGAGTTTAGACAAAATAGAATATAAGGCCAAGTCAAACAAATAAGGCAAACAAGACGGTCATATTAGCAATATAAGTCTCAATTTGGCCTCTAAAAATCAATTAGACATGCTTGCAAATAACACATAACCGTGAAAGGTTCTCATGCTAAGTTCGTGAGCATACAAAGTTATAATAACAAAACAAAGATTAATTATGAGAGCAAAAATATGACATGAATGTAAATTTTAGTGTTAACTTTGAAGTGAGCAACAATTAGTGACATGATAGAATTTATTTTATTACCAAATGGCAGAGGACTATGATCTCACATGCATATGTATTTTAAAACAACAGAAAAAATTAACTATCAATGAAAAAATAGGACAACAGATTATTATTTATTTAGGCAGAAAATTTATTTTAAGAACAACAATAGATTTATAATTGCTTCATATAAAAGAGTTGCTTTAGACTTATACACATATTGTAACAAAAATTACAAATGAAAATATACACAATATTAAAATAAACAAAGCTTTTTCCAAAATTTCTTCTAGGCCACTCTTCATCATCTTGAACTTTAATCCCAAAACCTGCTAGAATAAGTGAGGTAACACGTATACAATGGAAGAATGATTGTAATGTAAAATATTCATAGTAACAAATTTCTCTCGTATATACAAATATAAACAATGCACATAAGAAATAAAAAGGACAAAACATAGGCATAGACATATCAACACACATAGGGAAAAGATAAGGAGTGCTTTCTTTTATTCCCAACACACAACAATAATAATAAATGCAAAATAAAAAGTTAAAAAAAAATAGAAGGCTGACCAATAGTAAATTGCTAATTAAGAATACTAACTGATTAAGTAAATAATAGTAGAAACGAGAACAAGTTGATTCAACTCTTACTCGTACAAATGCAAGGGCAAAGAAACACTTGAAAGTTATCGGAGTCTTGTTTTGTTTAAGAGTAGCAATAATTTTAGTAGTAAGAGAGTGAGAGCTCTTGTGTTAAGAGAGAATGAATGAATTCCTCTATTGAAAGAATTAGAAGGGGCTCTTATATAGTAGAAGAGGGAGGAACAAATAAGAAAAAGAAATATTTAAAGGAATCAATTAATTATCATATTTTCCTTCATCAAAAAGAGAGCCAAATTAGAAAAATTTAAAATATTTTTTATCAACTATAAGCAAGTAATAAAATAAGAAAAGAGAGAGTAACATTATTTTTCCTTAAATAAAGAAGAACCAAAATTAGAAAATTAAAAAAAATCATTACCAAAAATAGATAAATAAGAATAAAAGTTAGGAAAAAAATAATATTTCCAAATAAAGAAGATCCAAAATATTGAAATATAAACAAATAAGAATAAATAAGGAAGATTATATATATTCCTTGAATAAGGAAGAGTCAAATCAAATTTAATTTTTTTAAAAATATTTTTACCACATAAAAACAAGTAAGGAAATGGCAAAAAAGGGAGAAATATTATCTTTTTTTATATATATAAAATAAAGAAGGGTTAAAATCAACAAAAACAACTTTTTGAATTATTATTTTTATTTTACCAAATATATGAGCAACTAAATTTGAAATGGAAATAATTTAAAGGTCAAACATTTATCTAATAATAAATTACCATAAATAAATATGTAAGAATCAATCTAGGCAAATATTAAAGGAAAAGGAGATCAATTAATATTATTTTCTTTATTTCAAAGGAGTCGAAATAAGAAAATTTTAAAATATATCATTACCAAAAATAAATAAGTAAGAATGAAAGTTGGGAATATTAATTTTTTTTATAAATAATAAAAATCCTAATCAAAAGTTATTTTTTTACCTTAGCCAAACAACACAAATTAAGGGAGATAATGAATTAAACCCAACCTAAAATATCATCCTTATTAAGGAATGAGAACGAAATTAGACTTATTTTAATCAACTTGTTATTCTACCAAATAAAGAAAAAATCTAGCCACTTTAGTTGAGATTATTCTGCTTAATTGATCAGAACTAATAAAAATAATTATTTAAAAATGCTATATCAAGGAAGGGAAAAAATCACAATTATACAAAAAACAATATATAGTATTAAAAATATACTAGGCAAGTCTAAAACGGAAAGAGGAGAAAATTAATCAATATTAACACATTTTACGGATCACGATCAACAAATGGACAAACCAATCAAATAACTAAAGAAACATTCAAACGATTATATCAAATCTGCTATCAAGATCCACTAAATCAATTTCAACAATCACTAAAAGAGAATAATTAAGTAAGCAAACATAAACCTTTGGATTATAATACAAAATTGAGTGCATGATATTAATAAAACCTAAGCAATAACAAATTCTAGCATGTAGTAGTTCACTCCAAAAGACTAAGCTATTATGGTGTATCAAGAATTCAAAAGAACACAATTCAGAGACTCACAAACAATAGCATACGCTTAAGACGAATTTCTTATGAAATACTGATTTTAACTAGTGAAGTATGCATTGAAATCAGTCACACTAAGAAATTTGTTAAAATGAAATCTAACTTAAAATAGGACAGACTTGGACGGATCTGTAAAGATCCGTCTTCAATAATTTCAACCCTCATATTATGACGAAATGGGGTCGGAGTTGTTGTCGTCCAGCGTTACTGGCCGGAGCAGCTATTGTTGTCTCGCCAGGCTGCTGCTGGCCGCCTCCATCGCTGTTGCTACTGCTTCGCCTGCTGCCTGCAAAAGGAGAAGAGAAAGGAACAGATGAAGGGGATGAGAAAAGATGGGAGGGGAGAGAAGGCAATGGGGAGAAAGAGGGAGAAAAGGGAACGACGAGAGAGGGGAGAAGGACGCGGGGGAGAGGGGTGACGATAGAGGGGTGTCGCCACCTTTGGCTGATGGCTTCTCCGGCGGGAAAAGAGAAGAGGGAAGGGCGGCGGGAGAGGGAGAAGGGCGGTTGCCAAAAAAGAGTGTGGGGCGTCGCCACCTTTGGCATTCGCCTGAAAAAATTGGAGAGAAGAGGGGATTCTTGCGGCTGATTTTTGGAGAAGAGAGGGAAAGAATGGGAATAGATTTTAGGTTTAGTTATTTGATAGATTAAAAGAAGGATTTGATCTCAAGTGATCTAATTTAAAATGAAGGGTTAGGATTAGATCTAGGAATAATTTTTTAAGATGGATGGATGAGATTAAAAGATGAAAAAGTGAAATCAAATTGGTTGGAGGATTGGAATGGCTAAAATTGAAATTAAATTGGCTAGAATTGAAATGAAAGAGTGACTATGATTGTAATAAAAATTTAATTTGAGTGGCTAGAATTGGAAGAAATTATAATAGAATAGGCTAGAATTTAAATAATTTTAAGGAAAGTGTAGGAATTAATATTTAATTAAAATACTACATTAAAATATTTTTATGCAATTGAAAATCATTTAAATTTTAAAAACATTTGAAATTCATTAATGATTTTTAAAATATTTGATAATATTTATAATAATTTTATTAAGTGAACATACTATCATATAATTTTATCGCAAAATTGATTAAAATTCTAAACTTTAAATAGATTTTAAAATACGTATTTAATCGAATAGTAATCCTAAAAGGGTCAAAGGTCGGTCAAAATTCGATGTCAATAGCTACCCCTTGGTTGATTGAGAATGAAGAATGAATTGTCAGGCACCCAATGTTGACGAAGTATCCGTTTTTGTCCAACCGCCGAGAGATGTTAGTTGGATCGATTGAAACGATATAGAGTTGAAAAAGGGTACGATTGGGACTTTGGTATTAAGTCTCCTACATATCTCTGGTTATACAAGAATCGGGTCGTGTGTAGTTGTAGATTCAAGAGCAAATGAAACTCTAAAGAATTGAAAGAGCGCTAAGGTATTTGAAAGGCACGATATAGGCTTTAATGGATAAGATTAGTGTAGCGAGAACAGAGATGGAGAGGCTAATAGAGTTATGACAGATAAGCAGGAAGAGCATGATAGAGTAAGGTTATCAGCCTTTGATCAAGGTTCAGAGTATGAGTAGCAAAGAATTGATAGGGTCTTTGTTGTGATAGATGATAACATGATAATTGTAATCAAGGGGCGATCGATCATATCTGCAAATTCTAGAAAAAAATGTTATCATATAAATAGATAAAGTTTGACCAACAATGACAAAATTTGAGTTCTAAATAAATGACAAGAGGTGATAAGAAGCGTATCTTCTTTGAGATGCCCTCGTACACTTTGGCTTAACTTGTTGAGGAATTACAACCCATCTCCGAAGGTTAAAGTCAACCTCGAATAGATCTCATAGTATAGAGATATAATAATTTAAGGAAAATGTCTAGTTGTAAGGAGAGTCTAAACATCATTTTAAGGCCAGCGAGCCTAAGTGTCATTTTAAGGCGGACGACCCAAATATCTTATAAAGCAGACGAACATAAATGTCCTATGAGGCGGACGAGCCTAAATATCGTTTAGAGGCGGACGGCCTAAATGTTTTTTAAGGAGGAAGACCTAAATGTCCTATTAGATTGTCAAGCCTAACTTTCGTTTTAAGGCGGACGAGACTAAATATCCTATAACGAGGATGACCTTAAATGTCGCATTGTAAGGCAGACAAGCCTAGATGTCGCATTGTAAGGCGGATGAGCCTAAATATCGCTTTGTAAGGCAGACGAGCCAAGATGTTGCATTGTAAGGCAGACGAGCCTAAATGTCACATTGTACGGCGGACGAGCCTAGATGAAGAGACAGTAGGTCACAATGGCGAGTTGAATCGGATGATATCTTCATAGTAGCTGAGTAGCCGAAACGATAATGCGAGTAGCCAAGAATTTGTCAGAGCCTTCGTTTGTAAACAAGGGAACAAACTTTCAGAAGGCAATTTTGTCTGTAATCTGCACAATTGTAACTTGTAATAGAGTGGTTAGAGCAGAATAAGTGGTAAATGTAAACATGATGTAATTTCCCATATTGACCATTAATGTTTGCCTTAAGACCATGCAAAATGATGTCTTAGGCTATGATGTCTAGGGTCATGATACGCAAAATGTATCCTCAGGTCATAAAAATGTTGTCTGCAGGCCATGAAATGATGCCTTTAGACTATGACACCTTCGGATCATGATAGACAGAAATTAAACCCTTAGACTATGATATGATGTCCGCAGGCTATGAGGTTGATGCCTTTAGACTATGATACCTTAGGAACATTGTAAGCATAAAATAAGTCCTCAGGCCACGACATGAAGTCCGCAGGCCATGAAAGATGATGTCTTTGGAGGATGACGCCTTTGGAATATAAATAATGAGTAAAGAGAACGTATCTGTTTTTTGGGCATCAATTGATACTTGTGACTTGATTTGACTCGGGTACATGCAATGATGCATTCTTCGGGCACATGCAATAATGCATTTCTTCGGGCACATGCATTATCGGGCACAATGCAATGATGCATTTCTTTGGGCACATGCATTATCGGGCACAATGCAATGATGCATTTCTTCGAGCACAATGCACTGATGCATTTCTTCGGGCACATGCAATCATTATTTATCGGGCACATGCAATATCGAGCACATGCAATGATGCATTTCTGTGGTCTCGAGCATAATATAATGATCCAGTTCTTTGAGCATAATGCAATATCAGGCATAGGTGAAAATAATGCAATATTAGGCAGAATATAATTTACCAGCACAACAGTTTGCTTGAGGGAGAGAGGTAGCTTGGACATTCCTCTTGTTGAAAAATGTGCCTTCGAGTTGCGATTTGTTGTACTTAGAGCGATATTGGAGATGTTTTTGCGTAAGTGCTTGTTTTCTCTACATTCAAAGAAAATTCATGAGTTTAAGAAATGGAGGGAAGGTTGATCTGCTTCGTCTGATGTGTTCTCCTTTGACCCGCCATCCACACCTCTTCCAGCATTTGTTTTTCATAAAAAGGGAGAGGAACTTTGAAAGATTTTGAAATTATCATTTAGTAAAAACTGATGTCGAATCCTTGACCATGGCATAGGTTGAGACTTTACAACACCTGATTCAAAAGTAGAGCTATCGTTCTGATCTCCTTTGTAAGCTGACTGCTTGTTGAGAAGAAATACTTTTGGCGAAATTTTTGAGTTTACTCAAAAATTATGCCCCAGTATGAAGTAGTGCAAGGAGAAATCTTGATGGAATTTTTGAGATCCTCTCAAAAATTCTGCCCCAGTTATCAATAGAAGGGGAAAACGAAAGTTTCATTCAATATAAGACCGAACCCCATGAGAGCGCCTACGTATCCCCTCTTAAACGGGAATCAGGTCTGACATAGTTCCAAATTACAAAGAGCATGAATCAATCTCTAGATGTAATATTTTTTCACAGAATCTGAATTGATAGGTTTTGGCCAGACTTCTCCATCCATTTCTGCAAGTATGAGGGGCCCGCCTGTCAGTACTCGAGATACGATGTACGGACCTTGCCAATTTGGTGAGAATTTACCATTTACTTCATCTTGATTTTGAAATATCCGCTTCAAAACTAGTTTCCCAGGTGAGAAATGTCTAGGTTTCACTTTCTTGTTGAAAGCTCTGGCCATTCTATTCTGATAGAGCTGACCATGACAAATGTCGTTAATTCTTCTTCCATCTATTAATGCCAAATTCTCTACCCGACCTTGTATCCAGTCAGCGTCACTCAACATTGCTTCTTGAATGATCCTTAGGGAAGGTATCTTTACTTCGGCGGGTATCACAGCTTCAGTGTCGTATACTAAGAAGTAAGGCGTGGCCCCACTGGAAGTTCTGATTGTCGTACGATACCCCAGCAATGCGAAAGGTAGATTTTATTGCCAGTGTTTGTGGTTGTCAATCATCTTGCACAATATCCTTTTGATGTTTTTGTTTGCTGCCTCAACAGCCCCGTTCATTTGTGGCCTGTATGCTGTAGAGTTTCGATGACTGATCTTGAACTTCTAACACATTGATCTCATTAGATCACTGTTTGGGTTGGTGCCGTTTTCGGTGATGATTGACTCAGAAATTCCAAACCTACAAATAATTTAACTTTTGACAAAGTCATCCACAACTTTCTTGGTCACTGATTTGTGGTAGGTGGCCTCAACCCACTTGGTGGAATAGTCAATTACGATAAGAATGAATCTGTGCCCGTTGGATGTTGTAGGCTCTATTGGAGCAATGACATCCATGCCCCATGCTGCGAACAGCCAAGGTGAACTAGTGACATGGAGTTCGTTGGGGGGGAGGGGTACTCGAATCATATCTGCGTGAGTCTGACATTCACGACATTTCTGGACGTTGCGAATGCAGTCTGTCTCCATAGTTAGACAATAATATCCTGATCTCAGAATCTTCTTTGCTAAAGTAAAACTGTTTATGTGAGGGCCACAGAAGCCTGCATGTATCTCTTCGACCAGCCTACGAGCCTCTCCTGCTTCGACGCATCTTAGCAGCCCCAAATCGAGAGTTCTCCTATAGAGGATTTACCCACTTAAAAAGAATTTGGTTGCTAACCTTCTAATTGTACGCATTTGTACATTTGTTGCATCTTCTGTGTATTCTCCACTCTTCAAATATCCTCTAATGTCATTGTACCAGGGCTTTCCATCAGGCTCTTCCTCAACGTGGAAACAATAAGTTGGTTGTTCATGTATGTAAATGTGAATAGGATCGATGTAATTGTGATTAGGGTGTCGAATCATGGAAGACAGAGTGGCTAAGGCATCTGGAAATTTATTTTGGACCCTTGGTACATGTCTGAATTCTGTTTTGACAAACCTTTTACATAGCCGATGCACACACTCTAAATATGGTAACAACTTTTGATTTTTTGTTTCCCAATCACCTCAAACCTGATGGATCAATAGGTGTGAATCCCCTATTATTAGCATTTCCTAGACATCCAAGTCAATCGCCAGTCGGAGACCTAGTATGCAAGCTTCGTATTCGGCCATATTATTTGAGAAAAGGAATCTGAGTTTTGCTGATACCGGATAATGTTGCCCGGTGGGTGAGATCAAAACAGCCCCGATGCCGTATCCGTTCAGATTTTAGCTCCATCAAAGAACATTCTCCATCCATCATATTTTTCAGAAATGTCCTCTCCCAAAAAGTCCACCTCTTCATTTGGCAAGTAGGTCTTCGTCGGCTGTAATCATCGTCCATTGGATTCTCTGCCATGTGGTATGCTAATGCATGTGCTTTCACTGCTTTTTGCATGACATACACTATGTCGAACTCGCGCAACAATATCTGCCATTTTGCCAGTTTGCCTGTGGGCATGGGCTTTTGAATGATATACTTCAAAAGATCCATCCTTGAAATTAGATAAGTAGTATGCGATGAGAGGTAATGTCGTAACTTTTGGGAAACCCATGTTAGAGCACAACAAGTGCACTCCAATAGAGAATATCGGGCTTCGCACGATGTGAACTTCTTGATCATGTAATATATTGCATGTTCCTTCCTCCCTATTTCATCGTGTTGTCCCAATATGCAACTAAAAGCATTATGCAATACTGAAATATACAATAGTAATGGTCTGCCTGAATCTGGTGGAACCAACACAGGAGGATTGGATAGATAGTATTTGATCTTGTCAAATGCCCGTTGACATTCGCTTGTCTATTTCACCGCATCATTTTTTTTAACAACTTGAAGATAGGCTCACAGATGATGGTAGACTGAGCTATGAAACGACTAATGTAATTAAGTTACCCTAAGAAACTCATTACCTTCTTCTTGCTCTTTGGCGGGGGAAGGTCACGAATGACTTTGTTCTTTGATGGGTCCAATTCTATACCTCGATGACTGACAATGAAACCTAAAAGCTTTCAGCAGGCATGCCAAAGACACATTTTGCCGGATTCAGTTTCAGATTATACTTGCGTAGCCTGGCAAAGAATTTTCGTTATTCCTCCAGATTATTTGAACTTTCATTTGATTTGATGATGACGTCATCCACATAAACTTCAATTTCCTTAAGGATTATGTCATGAAACAAAGTAGTCCTTGCCCTCATGTATGTAGCCCCAACATTCTTTAATCCAAAAGGCATCACCTTGTAGTTATAGATGCCCCACGGCATGATGAAGGCAATTTTCTCAGCGTCGTCTTTGTGCATCTCAATTTTATGATAGCCGGCAAAGAAATCCACAAATGATTGAGTTTCATTCTTAGCACAATTATCAATTAGTATGTGTATGTTTGGTAATGGAAAGTTATCTTTAAGGATAGCTTTACTGAGATCCCGGTAATCCACACAAACTCTGACCTTGCCGTCTTTCTTGGGCACTGGAACGACATTCGCAAGCCAAGTTGGGTATTCTGTCACTTGGAGGATCCCAGAATCTAATTGCTTTGATACTTCTTCTTTGATTTTCAGACTCAACTCGGGCTTGTAACTTTTTCAGCTTCTGCTTTACTGGAGGACATGCTGGATCAGTCGGCAGTTTATGGGCTACGATTGAAGTACTTAGCCCGGTCATATCTGCATATGACCATGCAAAAATATCCTTATTCTCTATGATAAACTCGGTATACTATTTATTGTCTTCTTTGGTCATATGGATGCTTACTTGGGTTTCTTGTATCACCTCTACATTTACGAAATTCACCACTTCTATCTCTACCAAGTTTGGATTGGGTTTTTCCTCGAATTCCTCAACCCTTTTGATTAACTCCTCGGGAACCTGATTGTGTTCGACTTCTTCTATGTCATTAATGTTAAGTTGAACAATCTCATTGTATGCCATAGTCTCAGATTCAACATTTTTATAGTGGATTTTGCTAGTGAGAAAGAAAAATAAAGAACAATTAAATATAAGGTACAAAAAGATGAATGGGGAAAAGAACTTTATTGATAAAAATTTGAAAGTTTCATAAGTTCTCATTTGAAAACAATACAGGGGATGGAAATTAAAATGTTTATTGAAAACTCTTTTTATTTAAATTAAAACTTGATAGAAAACATCTTCCAAGGCTACCCAGATGCTCGACGAGGTCTGGATGGAGTCGAGGTCCAGTTGTTGACGCTGATCTTTGCCTCCTTGCTTCCGCTAGGTCCCCCTTTCTCCTCCTCGTTGAGTCGTTTGAGATCTCATCAATAATGCCTCCCATGAAACCTGCTGATCGAAATGATTGATGCAATGGTGGTATGGGTTTCTTAAATGGATAGTAGTACCCATCTCTAGGTGGTTGCCAATGGAGACATTCTTCGTTAGAGTACATATATCCCAATCCAAAAGTGGTGGAATGTCGAACAGGTTGTATAGGTTCGACTATCTTTTGCAATTCAGCCCCAAAACCTTTCCCAAGCTCGAAACCAAACCAGGCCATCATATCTATGATTTTTTGGCTAAACCAAGGTTGAAACTAAATATTACCAAAAAACTCCACTGTATGGTACATTTCACCATCCATATAATTTCTTTCATCAATCGTGGATACATGATGCCCTTTTTCTCCACGGACTACAACCTCTTAGTAATCCTATTCAAACATCAAGCATTGGAGAAGAGTAGATGGGACCGCTCTAGCCATATGAATCCATGGACGACTCAACAATAAGTTATATGATAAAGGGATGTCCAAGATTTGGAAAGCTATTCGGAAAGTGACAGGACCAATGAGCATGTCCAAGGTTATCTCCCCAATAGTGCCTCTTTGAGAGCCGTCAAATGCCCTCACATTCATCTTTCATGTGTGAAATTTTGCACTATCCACGCCTAGGCTCGTCAGTGTGCTCAAAGGGCAAATGTTTAAACCTGAGCCTGCATCAACTAATGCTTTGTTTAACACCTTATCTTGATATTGAACTGAAATGTACAGAGCTTTATTGTGGGGTTTTCCTTCGAGTGGCAGCTCATCTTTGTGAGAAGATATTTTGTAAGCCTCAAAGACCTGCCCCACCATTTGGGCTACCTCTACATGAGTGATGTTAGATGGGACATAAGCTTCACCAAGGTTCTTCACAAGGGCATTCTGATGAGTTTCGGAAGATTGCAGTAACGCTAGAATTGATATTTGGGGTGGGGTTTTACTCAGCTGCTCAATGACAGAGTATTCTTTAGCTTGAACCTTTTTCCAAATACCCTGATCTTCAAGCTCTACGACTGGTGCTTTGGATTTTCTAGAGCTTTCCTGAACCAAGTTTTCAAAAGAGTATATTCTTCCAGATCTGGTGACCCCTGTTGCAACATTTGTCTCTTCCACTTTTGTTTCTCTTTTGTTGTAATCCAAGGTACAGCATGTGTATCACATTGTATTGGGGAAGATGCCATATAGACAGTAAATGGTGGTATGGGTGCGGCAACTTCTACTTCAAATGGGGCGAGTCCTTGCACTATTATCGGTGCTTGGGCGGTGGTAGACGTGGATTCTTCTGTTTCGAGGGTCCAGATAGATTCTTCCCAATCCCAGACATCACCAACTTCCACCATGTTGACCTGATGGTTAGGAAGAGGCTTATTTGCAACATTGGGTGTAGAATCCTTGAGTTGGATTGTTTTGTATCAATCAACATTTGAACCTTATCCTTGAGGGCTGTGAAAACTTTAGTAGTGTGACCCTTCATCCCAGAATGGTAGGCACAGACCTTGTTAGGGTCGTACCATTTTGCGCGAACATCCCCAGGTAATGCAGGAATTGGGGAGACGTGCCCAGCCTGTTTCAGTCTTTCATAAAGTTTTGTTATGGGTTCAGCCAAACGGGTATAATTTTTTGTAGGTCTTCTTTCATTGGGAGGTCTGTTTTTGGTAATTTGGTGTCTGAGTGGGTGGTGGAGTTTTGAAGTGTGTTGGTTGAACATTATAGAGAGGATATGAGGTATGCAAATATTGAGGGGGATTGTTTTGGTAATATATTGGCATGGGTTGGGGAGATATAGAGGGTGGAGCTGAGAGATATTAAGGGTATGAGTTATGAGGGTATGGGGATGGTGGTGGGTTTGTTGTCTTGTGCCTCAAAGGGGTCTTGGTTCCATGAGACATCATTACAGAACCTGTTTTCTTTCAATTTTCTGTCATTCCACCAGATTGCAGAGCTTTGTTGGTTGCTTGTAAAGCCTCCAAGTTGATGATAGTCCTATTCTTTATGGCTTCTTCAATTCTTTCGCTTTGTTTGATGATTACAACGAAACTCTTTTCAGCCATCAGCATCATTCGGTCATAGTATTGTGGTTCTTGGGCACATAAGAAGTAGTCATTCATCTGAGATTCCTTCATATGGGGTCTGTCCCTAGCCGCTTCATACCTCCATCTTATAGCATATTCTTTGAAGGATTAACTCGATTTCTTCGTCAAATGTTGAATGTAAAACCAATCAGATGCATTTTCTATATTAAAACCAAACCTGTTCATGAAATCCGTTTCCTTATCTACCCACTCTACCCATTTTTAAGAGTCTTGATCAATATACTATGCTAGGGCCTCCCCAGTAAGACTCCTCATAAACAACTTCATGAGTATCCTCTCGTCTCTTCCCACCCCTACAAGTTTGTCACAGTACATTCGTAGGTGGGCTTTGGGATCCCCAATGCCATTGAACATCTCAAATTTTTGAAGCTTGTATCCTTCGGGCAGTTTGACATCAGGGTGCATGCACAGATCCTCGTAGCTCAATCCTCCTAACCTCTTGTTTCCTTAAACATGTTGCACCTTGTTGGTCAAGATGCCTAATCTCTCAGTCGGGTTTTTTATTAGAATGTCCTCTTGGTGGGACTCTGATTCATGGAGGTCATGGGTCAGAGGGGAAGTTTCCACGTATATTGGATTGAGGTTGTTTTTTCCAAGAGTATATGGGAGATTTGCATTTGGGGTTGTTTCTGGAAAGGTTGGCTTGGTTTGTTGGTAATAGTGGTGGAATGGAACTTAGGTATTTTTATGTAATTGAAAATCATTTAAATTTTTAGAACATTTGAAATTCATTAATGATTTTTAAAATATTTAATAATATTTACAATGATTTTATTAAGTGAACATACTAGAATATATAATTATCAACCAAAATTGATTAAAATTCTAAACTTTAAATAGATTTTAAAATATGTATATAATCGAATAGTAATCCTAAAAGGGTCAAAGGTCGATCAAAATTGGGTGTCAATAGTTTCGAATTTAGATAAGTAGATCTAGGGGAATAGACCTTACCATGAAAGGTATTTTCTGAGCACTGTGGGTTAAAAATGTGTTGTAAATATGGTAGAATTAAATTTATTAAAAAAAAAAGGTTCTGTCTGGAATTGTGTCACTATAGAGGGAGTTTATCCGCTATAGTGGAATTGGTGCCACTGTGGCAGACAAGATGGGCTTAAAATCGTAGATTTTTGAATCAGGGCTCATTGTTTCAAAATTGTCGTTGAAGTGTGATTTTGTGCCGCTGCAGCAACGCCGCCACAATGGGATGGGTGCCGCTGTAGAGGGATGAGCGCGATATATAGTCGTTAATAAAAATATAAGCTAATGTTGACAGATAAGAAGATTGTGTTAGACGATTAAATTACCATTCAAAATTTTCATTGAAAGTCTGTATTGAGCGTTCAAAAGGACTTACACCTAGGCCGAGTTGTAAAGTGTATTACTCTAAAATTATTAAAGTACCTAAGGAAGGTTTTCACTTTAATAATATCGATTTCGAGCAACGTAAATAGTCAAAGTATCCATGTTAATTGGTTAGTATTGAGAGTGTGACCTCAATTGAAATGATTGGAAGATTATGTAGAGTCAAGTGAATGAAATGGTTTATATCAACTATTTAAAGAAAAACCCTTCGAGGTAGTCGATAAATTCTTATGTGACCATCTATTTTGTTTTGTGCATGGTTGTGAGTGTGATGACCTAACTATTGTCACAGGTGCTTTTATTTTGAGAAATGATCCCTAGTGGTGGATAAATGTATCGATACTGCGATGTTCTCTTTGATGAGTGGGATGATTGGGAAGAATTGGTTATTTAGACGACTTATGTGGTATGGACTTGTAGTTGTTAAAATTTTTTAATGGTTTTACTTGTACCACCTTGCTTATGAGAGTTTATAAAAGATATATCATGTGTAATTATCGTTGGTTGACAATCTTCATATTCATCTAGTTGTTGAGGTCATGTATTGATTGTGTGTGATTCAATGTGAGATCATTGTATCTAATTCTATTGTTTTTAAGAGGTTATTTATAATTACTAAATCTAGAATTTCGGAAGTGTTGTTGGATGGGTTGTAGTGTTGGACATATCTCTCAAGGAGTATTTTATGTCTAAAGATTAAAATTTTTATAATTTAAGCCTATGAAAATATATGTTGTGAGATGGAGATCCACCACCATTTTAGGCCTACGACCACACCACTAAAGTGTAGCCCAAACTAGCTAAAAGTGTGGCCGTTGATAAAAGGCTACAATTTTGGACTTTAGGCAACACTTTTTAGGTGGTGACCTAAAGAAGCGTAACCTTTAACATTACGCAATATTTTTTAAATGTAGCCATCACAACTACACTTCTAAAGCGTTGCCAAAGAGGTATAAGGACACCGTTTGTAGTGATTCATTAACAACACCTTTTTCTTATTCTACTACACTTAAAAGCGTTATCTTTGCCTTTTTATTGGTCACATTTAAAAAGTGTTGCCTTTTATATCTCATCTATAACAACACTTATAAAGTATAACTTTTCTTGGACATCCTACAACAACACTTTTGAAGTGCTGTAACGAATGGTAGAATTTTGTAGCCATAATTTTTTTAATAATAATAATTTTTATTTGCATATATTCAATAATCCCAAAATTAAATATACAAGTGCTATAAAGCATAAAATTAAATAATAATCAAATCGAAGCGATATATTTCAGATAAACTTCGAGAAACATGCCTTGTACAACTAGTATCAATAAATTCAACAAAATCAAATGCATTCAAACATATATGACAATAGTACAAAAACACTTCATCATTCACTACAATAGATTGAGTTTACTCTTGGCCACAATTCAAATTAAATTACTGGCATTTTTCTGCAAATTCAAAATAAAATTATAAGTTAGTGACATAAATCATGCATTTAATATGCTTAAATTCACACTAAGCCAAGTCAATTCATAACAATAAAGCCGTGAAAGTGCATAATTGGAGAGTATTCACCGTAAAAATGGCAACATTTAGCCTTCTATGTCCCTTATACTCATCAGAAGACTATTCTGGTATGTATATTTTGTATGACTAAAAGAAATCGACTAAATAGCTAGAGACTTAAAGACAACCTTCACAATTATTTTCATTCCCGTTAGTAATACTTTAAGGCTCCTATCTCGTTTAATACTATAATACGAAAAAAATAAAAAAATAAAAAACAATGGGTAAGCTATTACAGAGGAGTGTGCAATAGGGATTATTATCAACTTATTTATCACTAATTCATAAACATGCAGTAGTTAGTTTGTATGGCAGATACTCTTTTTGAAGGAGTCTGAAGAGACTGAACATATACATAAAGAGATAGATCATATTAAATACTAGGGAAAACCATCTTCACCACTTGATACATTGAAAAAAAAAACAGGGGATGAGTTGAATGAAGAACAACTAGACAAAGTGGAGTTAAACGCCTCTTCTATCTAGAATCTTAAGGGACCAACAACATTTCAGAATTCTGATGCTAATGTAGCCTAGAATAATGATGGCACAACAATAAAGAAATATTTCTAACAATGAGAGTATATACAATACATCAAGAACTCTATATTATTCAGCAGAAGTAGCACGTCTCCGAAAATTGGGCACAATGGAACGCCAAAATAGTGTAAGTCATTGCGACTTTATCATGATAAGAGAAATATTTATATATAGTTTTAACTCATGCTAGAATTTGATACCTGTTTCTTCTCCTCATCAAGCTTTTTCTCTTCTCGCTCAGTGAAGGCTTCACGTTTATTCAGTTCTCTGCCCCAAGATCAAGCTTGTTCTTCTTGTTCTCCTGCTCTAAGCTTAACATTTCTTGCTCCATTAGGACCTTCTGTACATGCTCACGTGCAAGCCGTTTCATCTCTGTCTTATTACTGCACCATGAATGGTTACCAACGACCTATAAGTCAATTGAGAAACTAACATACAAACTAACAAACATGAAAAGGCAGAAAGCCGACATACAAACTAACAAACATGAAAAGCTCAGATAATATTATTAATTGGTGAAGAAATTAAACATCAACTAAGCTTTGGAAAAAATAGTCTATGCAATCTGTCAACATGTGAACACCAAGCTCACCAGCAAATAAGGGTTAGTGAGTGAAGTTGTTCAGAACTCAACTATTTTGTATAACTAATACAATAGAATAATTGACAATCTTATATATATGCATAAGAGATTGACAGGAATACCAAGTTTTTGTAGATACACCCTCCCATAACAAAAAAAAAACAATAAAGCTCAGTGAAACAAATTTAGCATATCAAGAGAGGGTTCTAAGATCTTTTACCCCTCGTCAGCATAACAGATACCAAGAACAAATAAAAGACATAATACTCTAAAAGATGCTTTATCACAATAAACTTGGTATAAACAACAACATATAACAAAAGAAGGGTCACAATATATGAAGGACACTGAATCACAACATAGGAAGAAATTGTACACCCAGAGTTTTTGTGCAGTAATTCAAATGATTGGTAAAGAAGACATTGTTATAACTTTCAAGTCTTGAGGTAACACTAGCAGGATAATGGTAACAATAGAAGCTGGCATTTCGTTACGAAGATATAAACTAGATTGATTTTCATTGCTATTGGATGAGTTATGAAAATGAACTTATACATAGAAAGAACAGACCTCTTCCGGAAGAAGCAGTTTCCTAGGATTGTTGTTTATGTTGGAGGATGTGAATACTCTGCATAAATGATAAGAGAGGCTGCTTCAGTAGAAAGAGAACTCCATTTGCAATCAAATGATTGAGAGTTTTAATCACCAAAGAAGAGAAACGGGAAACATACTTTTGATCCCCAGGGAATGGGAGTTATGGGGTGGGATCTTCTAGGTCCAAAGTAACACACACATACACACAGAATATCTGCAGAAGTTTGTGACATAAAAAAAATCACAGCCACAACATCTGCATAAGTGTGACTGATAGGAAGACTTGAACAGGCTGCATAAGTGCTACTTACTTTTCTGATTAAATTTTTTGATATTGGTGATAAGAAACAAGCTAAAAATCTTTTGCAGTAACTTGTCAATTCAAGATGGACATGGTAAAAATAAGTATTACAATCTTTTGATAAGTTTAGCTGAAGTAGAAAACTTGCCAATAAATGTGTGAAGTACAACTCCAGAGAACTCCAGATGATCGTACTAGCATTGTAAATAAAGAACAAAAAAACTCAAAGAAGGTACCTAGTCATTGTCATATAAAATGCAAGTGTCTGTAGCAATAAGATTAATGCCAAGGCCACCAGCCCGGGTGCTTAGCAAAAATATCCTGAGCTCACTGTTAACATCATTGAACTCCTTGATCTATTCAAAGAAACAAGTACAGTCAGATCTTTTACTTCATTACAAAAGGAGTATAATTAGATCAACTTAATCAAAAACTTTCAGATAACCCAATTATTTCATATTCCCGCTAGACAATTTATTCAATCTGTTTAAATATTATTATTTATTATCAAGGTTATAATTAACAAGATCCATTTGTCTTCTCCTGATTTGATTGTTGATGTGTTTGCGTAGTTGAGGCTCCAGGTTCCCTGCTAGGATTGTATGTCTGCAGGTTCTAAAATCAGTGTACAAGCTATAGGGTTAGTTTATATAGCTGCTGCAATATGATAAAATATAGTGCTGGAAATGCTTGCAAGAGTAAAGACAACTTTGTCGGTCTCTGTCCCATCATGTACTTCTGTTGGAAACAATGTGTCACATTCATTTTTTTTGCTAGTGATCCTTGTTCTCGTTCATATTATTATACTCGGTGTAATTTGAGCTAAAGAAACTAACAGACAACTTACACATCAAATCTCCTTGATTTAATTACAAGTTGCGTACATTCGATGAGATAACAAGAGAAGTGATTGAAAAACTCAAATCTGCACCAGGGCATACATACACAATAGCAGAAGTCATGTAAACTGGACATCTTATTGCAATAACAGATCGTTGTTTCATATGTTAATAGTGGTGGCATAAGATTGCAACAAGGTTAGTGCTTACTCAGTTATAACTCTGTTCCTAGCACGTTGAACCCAATCATCAACGACTGCTGCTGCGTGAGTATCTGTTAAACCATCCTCAAGGGGTTAATTGAGTCACAAGTTTTTAAAATCCAAACAAGTTGAAATAGTTGACTTTATAAAATTAAATGAATAAATAAATAAATGGTTTTCAAATCAGTTTGGTTGATTCCTTTAGTATTTTTCTTAGTACTATAATTTTATTTATTAGTCTTATATATAGTTAGTTCATTTTGTAAAGTACACGAAAATCGCCTCAAAAGGTTCCTGTTTTAGTTGAAGTTTTTTTTTGAATTTTTTTTTGTCAAAATTAGTATTCATATTTCGAGTACTTAGTTCATAATTGAGTTAGTTGCTTTGTCTTCTAAAATTTAGAAACTCGTAGGTTAATTACATATCAAATTCGTCTATGTAGAAATTCTAACCAAGTTTGTCATCTTTTCCTAAATGTCATTTAACCTCAACTCCAATTAGCCTTAATGGATTTTTCTGTTGACCATTTTTGGGTTCGAACCATGTTGGGTTTCTTTAACCCATCTGTGCAGCCCGTTCCAACACCAATCATTAAAAATGCTCAAACCCACCCCGTAGCATTTAACCTGCCCAATACTCATCAAACAACCCGACCCAATCCCATAATCATCAGAACCCGATTCTCTGCTTTTCCTCTTTTATCTTTTCCCCTGCTCCGCCCTATACGAAATGGCAAGTTAATGCAGCCGCGCCTGCCATTTTCGTCCTTGCGACCTTAGGATGAAGACACGTCATACTCAAGGACGAAAGAATCAATCCCAGTCGTCCATCTCCATTTCTATCCGTTCAACGGGAGAATCATTCGAGAATATTCGGGATTTTAGGGGCAGATTTGAGGTTGAAATTCAAACCTAGGGTTAAAAACACTATTTTGCCCTTGTCCTTTCCCCCAAAATTTGAAACCCTAATCTTTCTCTATATATATGCTTTTCTAATCATTGGGGGCAGGAGGATTTTTTTTTTTCAAAAAAAAGGGGGATCTTAGTGAGAAAGAAATGGTGTGAGGTTAGAAATTTGAGTCTAAATATCCTTTATCACTTAGGATAATCTAAGCAAAAGTAGACAGAATAGCTATACGTAGAGACACATTCCGGTTTGGTTCGAAAGTCGGAGTTCGCCTTGGGATTCTCATTCGCTATCTGTATCTCGAATCTCATGGTAGAGGATAACTTTCCTGCTCCTTTCGCCTCAGTCGATGCTCAAGAGGAGGTAAACCCTTTCTTAACCCTTCTTTTCATTTAGTTCTCCACTATTCTGAGTCCTCCATTTCGAGTGTTCTTGACCGTAATTAGTTTCTTTCGGATAATGGCTGATCGTTAGTTTGCATTGCTTTCCTTTTAGATGTCTCAAGTTTTTTTTTTTGCAAAATGTTTGGTTGTACCTATTCCTTCATTTTGAGATTGTTCCTTGTGAATAGAGGGATTAGTATGATTTAGCTTAGGTCGGGGTGTCGTTAGCTGAGCTCTATGCTTTGTTGGGAATTTCCTGCCAAGCTTGTTTCAGGCCTGCATTCGGTTTGTTTTAGTTCGTAGTTGTTGCTCATCCATTGATTAGTATTGATTTGATTTCATTATTATCTTTAAGAATGGCCTGATTGTTCTCTCTAGCTCCATTCTTATGTGAGCTCGACTTTATCTTAGATTCCTCCTCGTTTTAAATTCAAAATCTTGTTCGGTTCGTTTGCTAAGTTCAAATTTGGAATCGTAAGTTTACTGTGAGATTCTTGTTTATCTAAACTTCTGCTTTCATATGCACTCTTTTATGGGTGAAATTTTTGCATAAGTTCGAAAGTATGAAATTATAGCCGGAGTCCTCTTTGGTCATTGATGATATACAAATTTTGAATCTTTCTAGTTTTGAGCCTTTCCTGAAAAAGCAAATAGAGTTTGTTTGTGCTACTAGCGTTGAATTTACAGTGTTATTGTTTGGGAATTTTTAATCCATGTTAATTCCTTTCCATTTTGTTTCGATCAGCCTTAAGTAGTTTCTTTGTAATGTAATGTTTAGCTCTTTCAAAATATTGATTCTTTTCACATGTGTTTGATTCTTAAATTTGTGACAATTTGTTTACTAATATAATTATTTAAATTAATTAGTAGTCATATAACCTATTGTTGTTTATTGTGGGTGTGAGAACTCATGTATGTATGTCCCATTTCCCTTTTGGGTGTGTTGAAAATTGCTTTGGTCATGTTTTAATGCATTTTAATAAAGATGTTATTTTGTGAATTAGCACGAACTGAGAATGCTAATCTTTTCTCTTTATTTGCATGTGGAATCTCATCCGAGTCTCCTTGCATTCCACCCTTGCGTCTCTCTTTGGTCCATGGAGGCCCAAATAGATTTTGCTCAGGTCAGTCGGTCTCAAATCCGACGGACAGGTCCCAAAGTTTAAAGGATTGAAGAAAGCCGAAGAAGTTGAAGTAGAAGTTTTTTATTTTAGTTTTTCATATCTTGTATTTTGTTATCTTTGGGCCTAAGCCCTTGTCGTCCTTTTGTATTTATTATTATTTATTAATTGTTTAGACTAGGGCAGGTACAAAACAAATGTGCCAAAAACCCAAAACAGGTGGGTCCAAATCTCCGGTCAAGGCGGACAGAGTCCCTGATTTTGACCCAGATCTCTTCCCCTCTCTCCCTTTACTTGGTTTTTACTACCTATCATTTTACTTTTTGTTGGTTCTAAAGGTTATGAAAATTTGATTCCCCGCAAAACATCACTTTTGTTTTAACGACTCGACCAAATCCAGTAATTATCTTTAAAGGAATTGAGAAATTAAAATTCACTTAGATAAATAAAATTTCACTTTCAAAGCAATCTTTAATGATTTTTCGGCTTTCACTTTTCAAACAACTCTAGAGAGTACTTTTATCGCAATTGTAACCCTTAAACAAATAGTTAGTTGTTGGATAACCACAAGTTAGCGGAACGTATTAGGTTCTTTCAAAACCTTCCTAAGACATTAATATGAATCCCTGAAGCCCCTTAAATGTATTCAAATGATTTGACCTATTTAAGTCTTTTGAAAAAGTTAGTTTTCTTTATTTTCCTCAAAAATCAGGTGGCGACTCTAAAAAGTGTCTTAAACTCTTACAACAAAATATTTCTCCTTTTTTCATGATAAAATAGAACTGGAGACTCCGCTGGGGAATTAGGAGGATTCTAACCAAAAAAGTAATTTTATTTAGCTATTTGTAATATTTGCTTACTTGTTTTCTTTACCATGGTTGTGGATTTGTTATATTTCGTGGCATCTTTCCGCCAATTGGCAAGAAGTATGTATTAGGAAAATTAAACTTAAGTGGCTTTCCACTACTTTTTAAAGAAATACACAAAAATTCATTTGGAAGTATCAAACAAATAGTTGGAATGCAATAATCCGACGTTGTTTGGTACCTTCACCTAGGTGTTTGTCCGACTCGGGTAACCGTCAACTTGAAACCTATTCTAGTAAGCCAAGGCTAGAGACAAACCAAAACAAAAAATAAGAATTATCCTATGAAGGCTTAATACCCAAGGCGTATTAAGTCTATTTAGTAAAAAACCGCCAAAACTGTGTCTAAGGTCTTCGGCCTCACGACACATCATTTTATGTGGCATTTGAGTGATGTAAATGTGAAAACCAATTTAAGGGTAGGTAAAACTAACTAGCTTCTGTTTTTTAGAATGGACCATTTTCTAAAGTTTTACATGGTTGTATCAATGCCACCGCAACTCACGATGTGGTATAATAATCTGGACGGAGATCGTAGAAGAACCCTCAACAAATACATGTGTGCATTGACAAAATTGATCAACATGAATGGTTGGCAAGAACTAGTTGAGGTCCTTACAGGGTATTGGGATAGCCAAAGAATGGTGTTTCTATTCAGAATCTCCAAAAATAACTCAACTTTGGAGGAGATCAGAGACTGTATAGACACAGTAGGTACTGGTATAGAAAGAAAAGCAATAAAACAAGAGACATCTTCATCCCCAATAAGCCTTCTGTATAAAATATTACTGACTTGTTCGAGTTTGGAAAAGACTTTGCCTACTCGTGCCAATAATCCCACGTAGCATTCAGAGATTTTTATATCCAATTTGTACATGAAAGCTTCTACGCCAGTTAAAACTAAGAGTTCAAGATCTCCTATAGAGAATGGAATGAAATTCGTCCATTAGCTTTTGCTGTAGCGTTATTGGGAACAGTGGTATTTCCGCATGGTCCGAGTCTGAGTATCAATACCCGAGTTATAACACTCGCGCATACTTTGTTCAAAGGGTATGAGAACCAAGGGATAACAATGTAATACCCAATTGCTCCAGTCATCTTGTCCGATATGTATCGAGCCCTTGGAAAATGCATAGAGGGGCATTGATACTTCCAAAGATGCAACTTACTCCTTTAGTGGTGGATGCTCACCGATTTACCAAAGGGTGCTGGGATTCGGGAGCAGCATACTCTTGACAACAAAAACACCCTTAAATATTTGAATGACATGTTGTAGTGGGCAAATATGGACAATCGGATAAGAAGGGGGAGATAGGCTAAAATTTACTCCAAATTGAGAGACGAGCCGCAGAAAATTTGTGCTTCCTCTACCGGTTATTCGGGGAATTCTCCCTTATTCACCCTTTCGTGTCTTTTGAAAGTTAGGGAGGATACAAAATGTACCCAAAGAAGTGTAATATGGCGCTTATGTATAAGATATTAGAGATGATAGAGTGCATGACACGTATGAAAGGTTTAGAGAATGGAAAACTGCCAAGCGTATGGATAAAGACACCATCGCCTCTAACCGATTCAATGCTCGATATGACAAGGGTTACAAAGAACGGCTGAAGAAGATATATAAAACTTCTCCTCCCAAACCCTGCGCAGCTTTCGCAACGTAATGGACAAAAAAGCCAAAGCAGTGGCTGAGCTACAAGTGGTAAATAAAGAGGCCCAAGAGGTGTATGCTAAGTTTGTGAAGAATCAAGATACTCTTGAGAAGGCAACTCAAGAGGTGGAAAGACTAAGGCGTGGTTATGATGATTTTGATACCTTGGTCAAGGAAAAAATCGAGAGGATGCGATATGAAAGCTTGGAAGAAAAAGGACGCTTGGGTGAAAGATTCTTGCTGATGTTAAGATATATGTTTCAGCAATACAAGACTCAGTGGGACGGCGACGGAGCAAGACCATCTGGGGAGGCAATGTCCGACCAAAACTTTTTGAGTCTTAAGTTTATCATTAAAAAGACAAATCCCATCTCCAAATCCTAAAACACTATTCTACTCTCTTAGGAAAGGCAAAGAATTACTGTTATGGAAAGGAATAAGAATATACATATAGAACTCACTGAAGAAGAACTACAAAGAAAGATCAAACATATCAATCGAGAAATTCAAGAGGCCAAAGAGGAAGGGATTAGAGTCGACATGGCCAACACAATCTACAAAGTTGTGACCACGTCTCTGGATGAGGATCTGGCATCACAGAAGAAGAGAAAGAAAAATTTTGATACGGAGATAGAGGACTTGCGAGAAAAGTTAGACATGGTTCAGTTGAAAGTGCAAGAAAGAGAAGCGAGAGAGTCGAGGATAGAATCGTAGACCGCCGCTCTGTTAGCTAAAAACATGTCACTTGATGAAGAGCTGACAGTGGAAATGAAAAAATTCACCTCCATAAGAAAGGATGGCCGAACTGAGGAAGAAGAACAAAGCTTTCCATAGCAACATGATTCATAAACTTCAGAAAATGCGTAAAAAATACCCCATCTACGAATAAGGAGCTAATAGTGGTCTCGATAATGCTCACCCTTAAGCAACCGGGGAAGACGACGAGAAGGAAATCGTCTACAAACCTCCATTCCTAGGTCGTCTGAAAGGAGGAGACTAATGCTGCAAAAAGAACGGAAATGACACGTATCGTCATCATTTTATCTTTAAAAAACTCTATTGTTGCCTTTCAATTTTTTCTGTAATAGTAATGAACGAATGAATGAAAATGTTTTATCTTCTACCCGAACAATGTTGGGCCTGAATTCTCCTTGTGAGATACATAGGCAGCCTTTTCAAGACCGGCCCCTATCTTTATAAATTTTCATTCTCCCCCTCTATGCTACGAGAAGATACGAAGGCCAGATCAACGAACGTCAAAGAGCAGCAGAAAGAAGACCGTAGATCAACGTGATTTAGCCTTTCTAAGACAATGTCAAAGCGAAACCAAGCAAACTCCTGCTTGTTAAAAAATGTGTTTCCGACCTCACTCGTGGGTTGAAGATATCCTCAAACAAAGAAACTTGTGTGTTTATCTGCTCTCTGTGTGATATTATACATTGTACTCTGAATTTGTACTGACAAATATGCCTTTGAGTTGTTTTCCTTCCCAGGAACATTGAAACTGATCTCTATCGAATCAAAAGCTGGCATATCATCCCTATTTAACCAGATCAAAAGGTCCCACATATTCCTTTCCTAGACAAAGCTCAGACAAAATAAAGATTATTATGGGGGGATAATAACGAAGAAGTACGTCTTACTGATGTTGTAGTGGCTCAATCCACCATAGCAGACCAAAATGAGTTGATTTTGCAGCTGATGCAACAAAATGCCGAAATAAGGGTAGAAATGCAAAGGAGACAGGATCTTCCTCCGCCAGGTTTTGTCACTAACATTGCTCATGGGAGACCTTTAATCTATTTACTTTCTTCAAATATGGATCAAACTCAGAACCATCCATCTACACCTGCTCAGAATCCATCGATTATAGATATGACTACCCAAAATCCCCATATGCTTCCGCGTCCTACCAAACTCAATATCCTCCTCAAAACAAGAATCCCGAAATGCCACCCCATCCTCAAAATACCCATCATCAAACGCTCCACCACTGCAAAATCAAAACCAAAATCAAAACCAAAATACTTGCAATCCCCCAACACCCCACCACAATTAAATAAGAATACAAACCCTCAAACGTACCCACAGAATTATCAAACCGCTCAGAATGCTCAGAGTCACTCTGTAGATCCACCCTTACCAAAAAGAGCCACCTTCCAAATTTCCGTCCCCGTCGAGCACAATGTGCACGGTTCTGAGCTGGACCATTATGAGGAACACGAAAAAGAGTGGAGGGAAAAGGAAAAGGAAAAGGTCGACGTAAAAGAAGAGATCAAGAAAGCCATGAAAGAGCTCCAATACATCCCTGATATCTTCGGCCTTAATTATGAAGACTTATGTATTCATCCAAATTTTAACCTTGCAAAAGGGTTCAAAATCCTAGAATTTGATACTTTCAGAGGAGTGGGGAACCCTATAGCTCATCTGAGAGCCTACTGTAACAAGCTCGTGGGATTTGAAAGGGATGAAGCTTTATTGATGCGACTCTTCAGCCGAAGCCTGAGTGGAGAAGATCTTAAATGGTTCACCTCGCATGAAACCAGGAAATGGCCCAGCTGGAATGCAGTGGCCAAATATTTTATCGATCTATTTTCTTACAACGTAGAAATTGTTAAAGACTAATACTCTTTGGAGAAGATCAAGCAAATATCAACCGAGATCTATAGGGAGTTCGCCTATAGGTGGATAAAAGAAGCGGCAAGGGTGAGACCACCCATGTATGAGAAAGAAAGTGTTGAAGTATTCGTGCACGTGCAAGAGCCTGAATATTATGATAGAATTATGTTGCTCGTTGGAGCAAAGTTTGTCGAGATTGTCAAGATTGGTGAGACTATCAAGGACGGTTTAAAATCAGGAAAGTTAGCCCGTGTAGCCGCATCGCCTAGATCTTAAGGGTTGTTGAAAAAGAAAACATAAGAAATCGCTGCTGTTTCGTATGGGGGAAAGAGAATTCCCAGAAGATCGTCATATTCCCAAGGTCATTCTCGGCCTTCCCTAAAGTCCTACCAGGCTTGCTACGCGCAAGCTAGTCATCCTAAAAATCCTCCAATTTATAAGAATGCTATCGCCACTTATCAAAATGTCCAAGATCCACAATACCAAAGTCTACCCCCGAATTACCAAACTTCTTCTCCCATTTACCCAAATAATCTTCCCCCTACCAAACTCCATCTCCCTACCGGGGTATTGCTCCCAACTGTGCTAATGTGCAGTCAAGCTACCGAGCACCCTCTCCTGCGTATCAATTCCAAGACTCACCATATCAATTTTCCCTTCCGAATTACCAAGCTCCATCACAAAACTACCAAACAAATCCATATCCTAGAAGACAAGCTCCCCGTCCAAATACCAGAAGTTATGAACAGTTGCCTGCTCCCCCAACAAGGAAGTTATGACCCTTCCTGACCCTGATTTGAGAAGAAGACTTCAAGGAACTTCACTATGCTCGCTGAAAGTCGAACAAAGCAGTATGAGCGAATGGATGCGTCCGGATACATGCATCCTGTGGGGCCCAAACCCATGTATGTCAATTTAAAATTCTACAAACCCGATCAGAGATGTGCTTATCATTCCAATAGTGTTGGGGATGATACTGAGGATTGTATCAACATCAAGCACAAAATTTAGGATTTTATTGACTAAGAGGTAGTCTCTCTCCAACCAGCGGCACCAAATGTCAACACAAACCCATTGCCGAATCATGGGAGAGGCAATGTCATTATGATCAAGACAGACGATAATTGGTATAGAAGAAAATGATTACTCTAATCGTTCATGATGATTTTGAAAAGGTTGTAGCTTCTTTGAGCATCAAAGAGAAAAAAGAGTTCGTTATTTTGACACTCTCAAAGGTTGTTGCTTTTGTTCCATCAAAATCTCATCAAGCCTATGTTCGTTATTGAAACTGTTGCTGATCAAGGCATGATCAAATACGTAAGATGTAACACTCCTAAAAAGCTTGATCTCGGAGGTTAAAAGAAGGATTAGGCTAAAAATCCAATAAGCAAAGGAGAAGCGGAGGAATTCTGGAGAAGAATGCAACTGGAAGATTATTCTATCGTCAAGCACTTGGCCCTGCTGATGAGTTCTCAATCGCACAGGCAGGATTTGATGAAGGATCTTGATTATACGTATGTACCCGCAAGAATAAGCAGTGATAATGTGGCCGCTCTGATTCACCAAGTTAATCGAGGGCACCAAATCAGCTTTTGTGATGATGATCTACCTTTTGAAGGGAGATCACACAAAAAGGCGTTGCACATCACTGTGATATGCCGCGGAAAGGTTGTCAACCTCATCTTAGTAGATGATTGATCTTCTCTGAACGTCTATCCGTTGTCGACATTAAGGCAATTTAGGTTTGACTTGGAAAAACTTGAGCAAAATCAAGTCAACGTGAGAGCCTTGGATAGAGTACAAAGAGATACGTTGGGAACTGTGAATCTTATCATCCCAATGGGTCCACAAGAACTCAGTGTACAGTTTCAAGTATTGGATATCGATACCAGCTATAACCTACTTCTGCAAGGGCCTTTCATCCATATGGCTGGAGCTAACCATTATATTATACAATAGATGATGAAGCTCGATTGGAAGAACGAAGAGCTAGTTATTCATGGCGAAGGGAGTCACTCTAGAAGACAGGCCCTGATCATTGATTAGATATTATGAGGTACAAATTTCTACATGGTGGAGTATGTAAATGCCACCGTTGAAGACTTGTCCTCACAGACTGCAATGCCTCCCGTGTACAAAATGATAGCCACTGTGATGTTGCAGAATGGTTTTGAACTAGGTTTCGGATTGGGAAGAAGTTCCCAAGGAATTATTGATCCTATTTCGTTACTCATCAAAGGATCCAGATATGGTTTGGGGTACATCCCTAAAGATGATGACATGAAGAGGAAGAAGAATAATGATAGAGCATTGTCTAAGACGATCCCACATTTGTATCAATCTTTCCCATTCTGGGAGTATGCCGAGCATGAAGACCTTCGGGAAGGAATCTATGATCTATTTGAGAAGATTGATGTTGTTATTGAGGAAGAGGTCGAGCTAGATGGTATCCGCGATGCTGAGCCAGAAGAGATGCTGCAGAATTGGACCTCTACGCCCATCCTGATCCCCCAAACTCCTCGGTATAAGGAGATCATTTGATGTATATCAAAATCGGTGGTAGTCGAGAAGAGGACCAAGACCCACCATTTTGCATTTTCTTAACTGTTTGAATTTTTAAATTTCCATCGTGATGTTAAAAGAAGGAAACATGGCCCTCTGCAGTGGCCAAATTGTGCATTGTTTTAAAATTTGAATGAAAGCCTCTTTCTATTTAAATTTATTTATTTTTTTAGTCATTTGTTATACTTTGATTTTCTAACTTTGTTGGTTTATGGTTTCAGTAATGTAAGATCTAAACTTGCCAATTTTATGTCATGTCACAAGCTGAATGAACAAAATCAGGCAGGTGATGAAGAGGTTAATGATTACGAAGAAAAAAGTGAGAAACCAGACTATGTCTCCAAGGAATTTTGGCATTTTCAAAACCAGCATAAGCCGAGTCTAGAAGAAACAGAAACGGTAAATTTGGGGGATCTGTAGTGCGTTAAAGAGGTCAAGATCAGCATTCACTAAAATGAAACATAGAGAGAGGGACTAATTCATTTGCTTACTGAATATATTGAGGTGTTCTTCTGGGAAGTCAGCGACATGCAAGGGATGAGTACCGATGTTGTATCTCAAAATATACCGATTGACCCGGGGTTTTATCCAGTGAAACCAAAAACTTGGAAATTATAGCCTGAACTAAGTTTAAAGATCAAAGAAGAGATCACAAAGCATATAGAGTCTCAATGGGTGGGAGTGACACAATATCTAACTTGGTTGCCAATGTTTTTCCGGTCGCCAAAAAAGATGGGAAAATCAGAATTTGTGTCGACTATAGAGACCTCAACAAAGAAAGCCCGAAGTATAATTTTCTATTGCCGAATATTCATATTTTGATTGATAACTGTGCTAAGCATGAAATGAAGTCATTTGTGGATTGCTACGCAGATTACCACCAGATTCTGGTGGATGAGGAAGATGCAGAAAAGACAACTTTTATTACACCTTGGGGTGTATATCATTATAGTGTGAAGCCATTTGGCCTCAAGAATGTTGTTGCTACCTATATGAGGGCTATTACGATCATATTTCATGACATCATTCATAAAGAGATTGAAGTGTATGTGGATGATGTCATAATCAAGTCCCTCGAGAGTTCGGACCACTTTACACATTTAAGGAATTTCTTTAATCGTTTGCGTCGTTACAACTTAAAGTTAAATCCACACCAAATTCTCTTTTGGAGTTCCAGCCAGGAAGTTGTTGAGATTTATAGTCAACGGAAGGGGTATTGAGCTCGACCCTTCTAAAGAAACTCAAGAGTTTCCTCCACCGAAGACGAGAAAAGAGTTGATGAGTTTCTTAGAGAGGTTAAACTACATTAGTCGATTCATATCTCAATAAAACATCGTGTGTGAGCCTATTTTCAAACTATTAAAGAAAGATGCCCTGACAAAGTGGACTGAAGAGTGTCAGACTGCTTTTGATTCTATCAAGAACTATTTGTCCAATCCACTGTAATTGGTTCCTCCGCGGGAAGGGAGTCCTTTGTTGCTGTACTTTTCTATCTCAGATAATGCATTCAGATGTGTACTTGGTCAACACGATGAGACAAGAAATAAGTAAAGGACTATCTATTATATAAACAAGAAGTTTACTATATACGGGTCTCATAACACTTTGTTGGACAGAACGTGTTGTGCTTTGACGTGGCTTTCCCAGAAGTTGAGACATTATTCGTCTTCCTATACTACATACCTCATTTACAAAATGGATCTACTAAAGTATATATTCTAAAAGGCAATGCCGATCGGAAAGTTAGCTAAGTGGAAAATGTTGTTGAGTGAATTCGACATTGTGTATGTGATAGTATGAACCGCTTAAGACTTATTTTCACGAAGAACAAGTGTCATTTCTGAGTGAAGGTATTTTTGAGGCATACCCCGGTTGGACATTATTCTTCGATGGAGCGACGAATCATCAAGGTTAAGGTATTGGGGCGATTTTAGTATTAGAATCTGGCATCATTACCCCTTGGCAACTAAATTTTGATTTAATTGCACGTACAACATGACTGAATACGAATCTTGTATTCTCGGGTTGAAGATGGCCATTGAAATGAATGTCTAGTTGTTAGTTATTGGAGACTCGGATTTTTTGATTCAATAGGTTCAAGGACAAAGGGTTGTGAAGAACCCAAAGATTATGCCGTACGAGCAATATGTGTAGAAGTTGTGCAAGAGGTTTCGTAAGATCGAGTTTACACACACTCCCAAAATACAAAATGAGTTGGACGATGCTCTGGCCACCATCCCTTCAATGATTAAACATCCGGATACAGATTACATTGACCCTCTGGATATAGAGTTGAAAGAACATCCAATCCATTGTTCTCATGTTGAAGCAAAACAAGACAGTTAGCCTTGGTATCTTGATATAAAGAAGTATTTTGAGTCTGGAACTTATCCCAAAAATGCTACGTCTAACCAAAAGAAGTCGATACACGTATGGCTCTTAATTTCTTTCTAAGTGGAGAAATACTTTATAGGAGGACTCCAGATTAGGGTTTACACAGATGTGTTGATGCTGTCAAAGCTGCAAAACTTATTGAACAAATACATGCTAGAGTTTGTGGCACGCATATGAATGGGATCACTTTGGCAAGAAAGGTCCTTCAAGCTGTGTATTTCTGGATGACTATGGAGAATGATTATTGCAAGTTTGTGCAAAAATTCCATAAATGTCAAGTGCACGGTTATTTGATCCGAGTGCCACCTCACAAACTTAATGTTATGAGTTCATCTTTGCCATTTGTAGCTTGGGGTATGGATGTCATCGGTCCGATAGATCCAGTCGCTTCTAAAGGAAACATATTTATTTTGGTTGCTATTTATTATTTCACCAAGTGGGTGGAAGCAACTTCTTACAAGTCGGTGACCAAGAAAGTGGTGGTTGTTTTGTTCGCAACAATATGATATGCAGGTTTGGAATACCAGAATCCGTCATGACTGATAATGGTGCAAATCTCAATAGTCACTTGATGAGAGATATATCGTAACAATTTAGGATTATGTAGCGGAACTCACTTGTTTATCGCCCTCAAATGAATTGAGTTGTAGAAGCCGCCGATAAGAATATTAAGAAGATTCTAAGAAAAATTATTGACAATCACCGGGTTGGCATGAGATGTTGTCATATGCTTTATTGGGTTATCGGACGACTATCAGAACATCGACTGGAGCTACTCCATACTTGCTAGTGTATGGGACAGAAGTAGTCATACCTGCTGAAGTCAAAATACCGTCTTTGAGAGTCATCCAAGAACCTGAGTTAAGTGATGTTGAATGGGTCAACAAGCGGATTGATTAACTAACTTTGATTGATGAGAAGAGAATGGTTGTTGTCGGTCATGGTCAATTGTATAGACAGAGAATCATTCGTGCCTTTCACAAGAGAGTAAGAGCCAAAATTTTGAAGTTAGTCAGTTCGTTCTTTAGCGTATTTGTCCTTATCAAGACGAGTACAAAGGAAAGTTTGCACCAAATTGGAAAGGTCCTTAAAGGGTTCGTAAAGTATTATTTGGAGGTGCTTTGGTTATGTCAGAGATGGATGGCAACAACATAAATCTATCCACTCAGACGCCATCAAGACATACCATGTGATGCTTCGGTTTGCATTTATTTTATCTACTTGTAATCATTCTGTTTGCTTGTATTTGTTTTGCTTAAATTTTTATAGGTCTTTGTAATAAACTACATCTGACCTGAATTCTCAAGAATGAGATATGTAGGTGGCCTATGTTGGCCTCGATCACTCCTTTTTATCCTTTATAATATTTCTTTGTATTTGAACTATGTTCGACCTGAATTTTCAATAATGAAATACGTAGGCGGCCTGTGTCGGCCTTGGTAGGTTGCTTTGTAAATTTCTTACTTTTCTTAACCTTTAAGGGGAACTACGTTTGACCTAATTCGTGCATTAACGGGATACGTAGGCGCCAAAAGGGTTCGGTCATATCCCCAGTAAGATTTATTTTCCTCTTTACAATAGAAACAGTTACAAAATTTTAGGATCTCAAAAAATCTCAAGAAGGAGATTTTCCTCAGCAAGTCAAGGCTGAAGATACTTCAAAATTTGCAACTGGGACAAAATTTTTGAGAGAATCGCGAAAATTCCATGATTTACTGATCGAAAGTTTAAGATAACCAAAACTTGTAATTGGGACAAAATCTTGAGGATGGCCTCAAAATTTCAACCTGGTTTATCGACAGTCTCGAGCGAATCCAAATACTCCCCAACGAATAATCAGATATACCTCCAACCATCAGGCTTAGAAGTTCACTAAGCTTGATGTGACATAACACTTGGCAGTGACCTTTTTCAAAGTACTACTTTGCGAATATATATTTTTCTTAAAGTTTTCCTTTTATGTTTTATTTGTTTTGGCATAAAATATTTGTTTTATCTATCAAGAGTTGGGAGATCAGGAAGATCAATGGGGGATAGCAAGACGAGGAGCAAACAACTGAAGAAATCGACACAGATCAGTCTGTTTAAAAACTAACGGTTTTTCTGTGGATGCAGGTTTATATCTTTGCTTTGATATCAACAAATTCCTTCGATCGATGAATATGGAGAAGTTAGGGGAGGAGAAAGCTCTCATAAAATTTAATGGTGTTCCTATAGACGCAGGAATTGTTTTATGTAGCTTATAATGGAGACTTAGGAATATAACTGATTTATTTAAGTCATTTCCAACATTATGGAGTCTATAAGGAACGTCTAGATAGATTCGCAGGTGAATCAATCAAAAATCTGAAGAAAGAGTTTGTGGTTCCCGTAAAATATGTCATATGCATCATAATGTCATATATGATAGTATACATTACCCAGAGGGGTCATTTATTTTATTATCGATCAAGACGATACATTATTTGGACAGTCATTTTATCGTTGTTGTCCGATGATATGATATGATTATCCAGAAGGTACACTGAAGATCACTATGTTGATCGATTTAGGCATCATCTCCGGTTGGTAACAAGGATTACATCAAGAGTTAATACTTATGCATCACAGGAGGATATTCAGGCATCGCGAGTCAATATCCATGCATCGCGAGTCAATACCCATGCATCCCGAAATATCATGCATAGCGAGTAAATATCCATGCATCATGACTCAACATCCATTCATCACGGAAGATCATGCATCGAGACTCAATATCCATGCATCGCAGAAGATCATGCATCGTGAGTCAATATCCATGCATCGCGAAAGATCATGTATTTCGAGTCAATATCCATGCATCACGGAAGATCATGAATCGCGACTAAATATCCATCCATCGCGGAAGATTATGCATCATGAGTCAATATCCAAGCATCGCAAGAAGATTTCATACCTACAGAATTTATACATTGCGAGAAGATTTCATCCCTCGCAAAAAGTTCATACATTGCAAGAAGATTTCGTACCTTGCGGAATTTATGCATCGCTCACCCCTCGCAAAAAGTTTATATATTGAAATAATATTTCATATTTTGTGGAATTTATGCATCGCAAAAAGATTTCATCCCTCTCAAAATCTACGCATCACGGAAAGATAGTCATACCCCACAAGTAATCATGCTTTACAAGAGTAGAAGTCGTTCATTTGAAGAAGAATATTCATTTATTGGCATCAACCACACTCTTTTATTCATGATAAGAGTAAGCAACATGAAGAGTACATTGATATCAAAAGAAATATCACCACTGCATCAGCATTTATTTATTTTGACATCAGATGTAGAGTACATTGACATCAAAAGAAATATCAACATTGCACCATCATTTATCTATTTTGACATCAAGTGAAGAGTACATTGGAGATTACATTGCAAACATAAGACATAAGCTTTATTTGTTATACGTCAAACCGGTCGAGTTGACTTCAAATGAAGAATGAGAACATTTAAGTGTCGACACGGTAAAAGACACTTTCTCCCATCTGAATTGCATTTTTAAGCTGACGAGTTTTATCTCAGTCTTTGTCGAGAGCATCCAAAAGGATGAATTCTCCAAAAAAATAAATCACAGGTGCGGACGACATCAAAAAGGATGCAGCACAACGTGGAACTTTTTCTTAGCAGCGAACTAGGACATAGTCTGAAGAGGAATGCCAAACTTTTAAGATGCGAAAAAAGGATCGACTTCCACCACAATCAAACGACACCCCTATCAGAAGGTATATGGTTTTTTATTTTGTTTGGTCCGTTTTCAGTATCGCATCTGGAAATTTTGATCTACCAGAAGTAAGCTTCCAATCTGAGTGACAACACGCTAGGAGATTTAGAAAATATGTTCATGTAAGTTCTTAATCGTGGGTGTGAAGTGAACCACATTCACGACTAAGAGGTTACAAGCTTCCTTTTCATGCTCAATTTAATTTGTCACTAGTCCGAAACCAAAGGTTATCTAACATAATGGTTTCCCTTTTCAATCGATCGAGTCAAAATACAAATAGCCTGACTCCTATGATTTCGGGATATATAGGCGAACTCAATGTTCAAAACTCAGATGTATTCGAGGATTCTCTCTTAACCCCAATCCTGAGCATTTCAGTTTCCTCATAATCTGGTGTCGAAATGACTTTTAGTTCTTTCAAAATTGAGCAATAAATCAAGCATATCGAACTAGAGGTGGACTGCAATCTCATATAGCCTGAGATACATAGGAAACTCTTGGGCTTCAGCCATAATTTCTTGAGCCGGTACCAGACCCCTTCCTAAAAATGAATATGTGGTTGGTCAAAATTGGTATGGTCAAGTTGATTTTCCTCAAATTGATTGAATCAATCAAAGTAATAATAGGGACAGTTGTTGGCATCCATTTTTTGACCCTCCCCGATGTTAATTGAGTCACGAGTCTCTTAAATTCCAAACAAGTTGAAACAGTTGGCCTAATAAAACTAAATGAACAAATAAATAAATTGTTTTCAAATCATTTTGGTTGATTCCTTTAGTCTTTTTCTTAGTAGTATATTTTTATTTATTAGTCTTATGTATAGTTAGTTCATTTTTCCTTAAAAGGTTCCAGTTTTACGTAACGTTTTTTTAAAAAAAAATATTTTTTGTGAAAATTAGTATCTCATATTTCGAGTCCTTAGTTTATAATTGAGTTTGTTGCTTTGTCTTCTTAAATTAAGAAACTCGTAGGCTAATTACATATAAAATTCGTTTGTGTAGAAATTCTAACAATGTTTGTCATATTTTCCTAAATGTCATTTAACCTCAACTATAATTAGCCTTAATGGATTTTTGATTTGACCATTTTTGGGATCGAACCAAGTTGGGTTTCTTTAACCCATCTCTTTAGCCCGTTAACGGCAACAATTGTTAAAAATGATCAATCCCATCCCAGTAGCATTTAACCAGCCCAATACTCATCAAACAACCCGAACCAATCCCATAATCATCAGAACCCGATTCTCTGCTTTTCCCCTTTTCTCTTTTCCCCTCTTTTGCCCCGTGAGAAATGGCCAGGAAATGCAGTCGCGCCTGCCATTTTCGTCCTTGCAACCTTAGGATGAAGACACGTCATATCCAAGGACAAAATAATCAATCCCACTCGTCTATCCCAATTTTTAGCATTTCAATGGGAGAATCGTTCGAGATTATTCGGGATTTTGGGGCCAGATTTTAGGTTGAAATTTAAACCTAGGGTTAAAAACATTATTTTTCCCTTGTACTTTCCCCCAAAATTTTAAACCTTAATCTTTCTCTATATATGCTTTTTTAATCAATGGGGGAGCATTTTTTTTTTTCAAAAAAAACAAGGGTTCTAGGAGTTTAACTTGTGTTAAAGATCTTCGTGAGAAGGAAAGGGTGTGAATTTAGAAATTTGAGTATGAATATACTTTAGCACTTGGGATAATCTAAGCAAAAGTAGACAGAATAGTTATATGAGACGCATTCCAGTTCGGTTTGAAGTTCAGAGTTTGCCTTGGGATTATCGTTCGCTATTCGTATCCCAAATCTCGTGGTAGAAGATAACCTCCCTGCTCCTTTCGCCTCAGTTCGCTGCTCAAGAGGAGGTAAATCCTTTCTTAACCCTTGTATTCATTTAGTTCTCCGCTATTATGTGTCCTTAATTTCTAGTGTTCTTGATCATAATTAGTTTCATTCGGATAATGGTTGATAGTTAGTATGCATTGTGTTCCCTTTAAACGTCTCAAGTTTTTTCTTGAGAAATGTTTTGTTGTAGCTTATCCTTCATTTCAAGACTATTTGTTGTGAATAGAGGGATTAATTTGATTTAGCTTAGGTCGGGGTGTCGTTAGCTTAGTTTTATGCTTTGTTGGGAATTTTTTGCCAAGCTTGTTCCAGGCTTGCGTTCGGTTTTTATTAGTTCGTAGTTGTTGCTCATCTGGTGCTTAGTGTTGATTTGACTTCATCCTTATCTTTAAGAATGGCCTAATTGTTGTCTCTAGCTCCATTCTTCTATGAGCTCGAATTTATCTTAGATTTCTCCTCGTTTTAAATCCTAAATCCAAGTCAGTTCCTTTGCTTGTGTTAAAATTTTGAATTGTAAGTTTACTGTGAGATTCTTGTTTATCTAAACTTCTGCTTTCGTATGCACTCTTTTATAGGTTAAATTTTTGCAAAAGTTTGAAAATATGAAATTATAGTCGTAGTCCTCTTTGTTCATTGGTGATATACAAATTTTGAATCCTTCTAGTTTGAGCCTTTTCTGAAAAAGCAAATAGAGTTTGTTGTGCCACTAGCGTTGAATTTACAGTGTTTTTGTCTGGGAAGTTTTAATCCATGTTAATTCCTTTCAATTTTGTTTCGATTAGCCTTGAGTAGTTGCTCTCTAATATAATGTTCACCTTTTTCAAAATATTGTTTTTTTTCACATGTGTTTGATTATTAAATTTGTGATGATTTGTTTACTAATATAATTATTTAAAATTAATTGTTCATATAACATATGGTTGTTTATTGTGGGTCTTAGAACTCATGTATGTATGTCCCATTTCCCTTTTGGGTGTGTTGAAGATTTCTTTGGTCATGTTTTAATGAATTTTGATAAAGATGTTATTTTATAAATTAGCACGAAGTGAGAATGCTAATCTTTTCTTTTTATTTGCATCCGGAATCCCATCTGAGTCTCCTTGGACTCCATCTTTGCATCTCTCTTGGGGCCATGGAGGCCCAATTCTATTTTGCTCAGGTCAGTCGGTCTCAAATCCGAAGGACAGGTCCCGAAGTTTAAAGGATTGATGCAAGTCGAAGAAGTTGAATTAGAAGACTTTTTATTTTATTTTTTTGTATTTTGTATTTTTTTATTCTTGGGCCTAAGCCCTTGTTGTCCTTTTTGTATTTGTTTTTATTTATTAATTGCTTAGACTTGGGCAGGTACAAAACAAATGGGCCAAAAACCAAAACAGGTGGTTCCAAAACTTCGGTCAAGGCGGACAGAGTCCCGGATTTTTGACCCAAATCTCTTCCCCTCTCTTTCTTTACATTCTTTTTATTACATATACATTTTACTTGTCGTTAGTTCTTAAGGTTCGGAAATCCGATTCTCTGTAAAATGCCACTTTGGTTTTAAAGATTCGACCAAATCAACTAAATATCTTTAAGTGATTTTACAAATTAAAATTAACTTAGATAAATAAAATTTCACTTTTAAAGCAATCTTTAATGATATTTTGTCTTTCATTTTTCAAACAACTCTAAAGACTATTTTTATCGCAATTGTAAGTCTTAGACAAATAGTTAGTTGTTGGATAACCACAAGTTAGCGGAACGCCTTAGGTGCTTTCAAAACCTTCCTAAGACATTAATATGAATCCCCAAACCCCCTTAAATGTTTTCAAATGATTTCATCTGTATAAGTGTTTTGAAAATGTATGTTTTCTTGACTTTCCTCAAAAATCAAACGGCGACTCTAAAAATTCAAAAACTCTTACAATAAAAATTTTCCCCTTTTTCATAATAAAACATACACCAGAAATCACATGACAAGAAACTCGTAATGACAATACCTAGTATGGAAAGCAGTCTTAGGAATGTCCTCTTGTCTTACTCTAAGCTGGTGATACCCTGGCCGTAGATATATTTTAGAAAAGAAAATTGAACCTTGGAGCTGATCAAATAGATTATCAATTATGGGAAGAGGGCATTTGTTATTTAGAGTGACTTTGTTGATTTACCGATAATCGATACACATTCTAAGAGTTCCATCCTTTATCTTAAAGAACAACACTGGAGCACCCCATGGGGATATGCTCGACTGGATGAAGCCCTTATCAAGTAAATCTTTTAACTGCAACTTCAACTCTTTGAGTTCAGCTGGAGCCATTATATAGGGAGGAATGGAAATTGGTTTGGTGGTTGGATCTAAGTCAACACCAAAATCAATTTCCCATTCAGGAGGAATTCAAAGTAAATTGTCCAGAAAGGTATCTTGAAACTCATTCGCTATTGACATAGAGTCTATGGAAGGAATATCATGCTCTAAGTCATTGACTCTTACTAATTTGTATTAATACCCCTTGGATAACATCTTATTGGCATTAAGATTGGAAACTATTTGTCTTGTTGGATTTGAACCACGCCCTTTCTATTCCAGCTCTAACTAATTAGGAAACTGAAGCCTTACTATCCTATTTCGACAATGTATGGTAGCATAAAATTTATGGAGCCAATCCATACCCAAAATTGTTTCAAAGTCAAGCATTGTTAATTCTATTAAGTAAACATAGATAACTCTATTAAGAACAATTATTGGGCAATCTCTATGTACCCTTTCATCTCTAATATTGTCCCCTATGGGAGTACTAACTAGAAAAGTTTCAAGCAAGATCTCAGGAAGCAAGTCAAATTTCCTAGTTACTAAAGTAGTAATAAAAGACAATGTGGATCCTAAATCTAACAATGCATACATAGGAAAAGAAAAGACATGTAAGCTACCAGTGACCACATCCTCTGACTTCTCCTACTCCTCTCTACCTTTCAAAGCAAAGAACCTGTTCCTCTTGATTAACACCCATAACACAGAGAATCTTGTGGACCTCGTCCACAAACTCCTGAGGATCCTCATTGGTTTTGTACCTGAAGTAGACTGGAGGATTCATCCTGCAGAAATCTCTCAGTCTGCTAGCCATGGTGCTAGCATGTGGGTTCTCCCTAGGAGAACCCTATCTAGTTGCCTGGGCTATGATAACTTGTGCCTGAGCAGTGATGGCTTGGGCCATCTGAACTTGTGATGCTCTCACTTGTCCATTTGTCAACGTAGCTGGGTTGATAGGCACTTGTACTCAAGAAGCTGGGGATTGAGGAGGATCTTGGTTTCCCCCAGTAGATTCTTCTCCAACTCTCCATGGTTATGTAATGGTATTCATCATTCAACAAGAATTGGATACAAACTGATAATTTCGAGAAAATTATACCTGGGGTTTTCACTTCTTCTAGCGGTGTTGCCCTTCTCCCTCTCTCCGTTCTCTATCTGAAGGTATGACACCCACCAGCTTATTTCAATACATGGGTCAAATGTAAAAGGTTATTAAATGAATTATGGATTTGACCCACTCACGATTAACTATATTAATTATTTAATAAATATTCATCAACTAGATACTTGTAGTTATCAAATAGTTTAAAACACCCTTTTAATTTTTTTGGAAAGAGTCAAAATAGTCTTAATTCTCAAAACGACCTAGATGGTCGTTACATCAAGTCACTAGTCACTATGGCCGAAGGTTATCAAGCCTGTCTCTTGATATAAATAGTCACTCCTTCCTTTCCTTTGTTAGAGAATCACCTCTCTCTGGTCTGGTATGAATTCCATCTCTTTTGTAGTCATGCATGTAATCAGCCAAGGAGTGAGGAAAGCCGCTTTCAAGCTAGTATAGTACCTCTCTCTCCTCAAATCGAATATTGGACCCTGTTATCGAATAGGTTCTTTCAACTAGGAATGGAGTGTATGTTTTAAAATAAAATATTAAAATATTTATGGTAATCTTTCTTAGTTTCATGCACATATTAAATTTCCAATATTAATATATAAGACAAGAATTGTACTTAAATGGTGTCCATCATTTACAATCACAACTTCAAGAGGAAAGGTTATTGCAGAGCATTTTTATATTGATATTATTTTTCTGTTTTGTTTGTTATGTGTTTTACCAAATTAGGTAAATTAATGAATAATTCTACTTAAGAAATGTCACTTTTTCTCCATATTTAATTTTTTTTGTTGCATTTTGAAATGTTTCAATGATATCTATTCATTTTGTCTCATAAAATAATTAACTCTTTCAAAATATGTATTAATCATTTAAAAGTAGTTGTCCAACATTCTTTTAATTATAATTAATTAATAAAAAGTTTAAATTTAGTATATCAATTCTATTTTAGAATATCTTATACTATATGAAATGATACACATATGCAACACACATGCCGTCAAACTAGTCTTAGGTATAAGTAGTAACTTGTTAGTAGAAAAAATATAGGTTGCTAACTGATTCCCTACTCCAGCAGAGTGACCATTTAGTCGAACATATTTATATCTACTCATAATCTCCATAGAATGATCAGTACCATTTTCAAGAAAATCTTCTTGCTGTTTCTTATCTATTCAGACATGACATTCATGAATATTGAAGCACCGGATCAGCAAAATGAGATGTGAAGACTATCGATGATATCATCAAGTTCAAGTAAAAATAGCATAAGAAACATACAAACTCAGCAAAAAATGTGCTTGTTGTAAGATGTTTTGGAAAACTGTGATCAAACAACTTAACTATCAGTTCTTTTTGTTCATTCTAATTAAATTTTTAGGTATTACAGACATTCAACATTGTAGAGCCATGCAGTGAAGCACAAAATCTTTGATAACGAGCGAGCAGATGAATAGAAACTCAACTCTTAGTTACCAAATAGATGAAAAAACTTTTCTTGCAAAACTCATACTTGGATTACATAAAAGATAACAAAAATCCAGATACTCCAATCACAAGTACAAAAAGCAGATTAAATTTGAGAAAAAAAATCATCATATATTCCAATTACGAACTTGAAGAATCATCATACATTGCAGTTGGGAACTTCAAGAATCATAATACTACATAGTGAAAATATCCCAATTTCAGAATTGAGCCTTTAGCTATTACACAATCAATACGAAATAAAAGACAATTCTTGAATCATTAACAAAATTTGAACATAAAACTTAAAGATAACTCAATTTCTACAAAGCCAATAATCAATCAATTGATAAAGGCCTTTTTCTTGAATCAACAGCCAGAAAAAACAATCTGAAAACAAACGTTGAATTCCAAGGATGCCAATACATCCCAATTTATCACCTATAACAAATCCGCAATCTTTGATCAATGTCAAAATCGATAAATAATGGTCATCATCAGGCAGCTATGTAACGGTAAAACTTTCACATTCATACTTCTTAGGGACATTGTTCTCTGAGTGATCGAGTGATCCCACAATATAAAACACACCTCGTTCTCGTTCACAATAATTCTTGCTATCTCCAAATCCATGTGTGGAAAAATGTACAGAAAATGGAATCAACAGCTCTCAATTAAAGAGTTCATGATGGCTAATGGTTTTCCTGATGTAGTATATGTTATTCGGGTTGATGTCTCGATTAGCTCTCGAGTAATTTTTCGTTGTGCATTGTTAGCTTTAAAGGCTTCTTCTTCAGCTTTTTATGAAATGAAATTTAAAAAGAATGTCTTCTTCTTCAAAGAGATCAATTGCATCCATTGTTGATTAGACATTTCACAATTAAGAACTCGAAATTTGGGGGAGAATTTTAGCGGGAAACAGAGACAAATATTTTTATTTCTCAACTAGAAAAAATTGATTTCTCAACTTTGGGCCTAGTGTCCAATATATAATACAATATAGGCGGTTAAACTAAGCCTGATTAGTCCATAACTACACCGTTATGTGTGGGGGTGGGGTGGGAGATTAAGATTTCTTGATCATTAAAGAAATTTATAGAACAAATCATTTTTAAGTATTTCTTCTATGAAAAAAGGATATAAGATTTCAAAAATTGTGATCAAGTGACGTTGAAAACTATTTCTTCCCTAGTTAGGGGTAATGTGTTCACTGGGTCATTACGAATAATCCAAAAGAATTGGGGTAAAAAATAACCTATTAGTGATATTTCAAAAAAAAAAAAACGAACTTATCCACATGAAAAACATAGAAACTTTTGAATTCATGTTATGTGACTCATAAGCTAAAAATGTGGTGTGGATCGTTAGAGGATATGAGTCTCGTTCACTACATCATTATGGATGATCCCCAAAAATCCACTCAGTAATATTTCCAAAAATTCATAACCATGAAATATTGAAAAAAAAATAGGTTTATGTTTCATGACTCCTAAATGCTAAAAATTTGGTGTTGATATGTTGTTTGTGTTGGTATATAGCAAGAGTTAATGGGAAATGCAAGAAAGATGGTAAGACAGAAATTTGAAATGTCCGAAACTTGAAAAGTCCTCTTATTCTTTATTGAAAAGACATTTCTCCCTTATTGGTGGTGAAAAGAAAAATATAAGTGTTTAGATATAGAAAGACTCTTATTAATTGTTAAAAGGGTTGGAAAGAAGAACCCCTCCTCGCGTAGTTGTCGTCACCGCTCGCTCGGCTTTGGATTTGGAAAATGACTAAGAGATTATTTTTTGGACAAAGTTTATTTTAGTTATTTATTTATTTAATTATTTAAATTAAATGTCCACATGTTTTAAATTAATTAATTGATAACTGAAACTTTTCAATTATTTAGTTGAGATTAACCAAGATTTTATTTAAAATACTTTTCCTTTTATTGAAATTTTCCACTGTTAGAAATGATTGCTCTGAAAAGTTACAAGTTTCAAAAATAACCATGACCATTTAAATGGTTGCAAACTTTCATGAATGTCCGTGTGGATTTCGAAAGAATGCAACCTTTCACAATTAGTTCCTCTTGGCCATAAATACTAGTGGATCTTCGAATTTTGTTTTTCTTACAAAATATTTTGATTTCTTCTTCTTCTTCTTCTTCTTGTGCACAAATTTTCTTCATGTAATTTAATGTTGTTGAGTGGCTCGTTGCCACCAGCATTTTGGGTATGAATACACTATTGATTTAAATCATTTTATCCTGAGATGACATATTACAAATCAAAACTTGGATACTAGAGGTGAATAATTTTCTTAAGGGGAAACTATGCATTCAGTGTGCTTAATCTTTTGCCAATCTAATTTTTCAGATTCTAGTACGTTTACAGATTTTAGTCTTTTGTGAATTAATTTATATTTTGTTGTTCTTACTGGCTCATTAAAGTTTGGTAACTTCTTGTTTATTCAAAGTTTGTTGAAATATGTAATTCTGTTTTTAAACACAGATTGACAACCATCTTAAGGAAATTATTTATTTATTTTAATATCTGTTTCTAGTGTAGACAAAAACCATAGCGGTTTTGTACCATATTAAGTCAACAATTTAATTTATTGCTTACTAAGTCTGTATGGATTTATGTTTATCAGAATTGACAAACAACAATGTTACAGTGGATGTTATTACACCACCACGAACTGTTCTACCACTAATAGAGAAACAAGGAAAATTCTCTGGTGTGAATTTCAAAGGGTGTCAACAATGAATATTTTTCTGGCTTACCACTCTTGATCTGTAGAAATTTACCAATGAAAAAACTCCAGTGCCTGATGATTAAATGCTAGATAGGGAATATCATGATTATTGAAGGATAGAAACAAGAAGACTTTCTATGTAAGAACTACATTATGAGTGCTTTAGAGAATGACTTATATAATGTCTATAGTGCAATGACAACTTCGAAAGAATTGTGGGATGCATTTCCTTAAGAAAAATCACCATTTTGAAATTTTCAGAAGAAAACATTTCAACCGTCATGCTTCTTAGGGATATTTTCCGCCGCTACATTACACATGTCAACATGCACATCACACCCATTCTCCAAATTTTTGGCTGCATCCAACGGTCATTATCGAAGAATGTACTCAAACGTCTCAAAAATGGAATACCCAGCTTTACTACAATAACCTCGTCACGGGAAATCTTTTTTTTTAATCTACCAGGGGTTTTCCAAATTGATTTTTGGGGGAGGATATATGTCTCTTAACTCAATTAGTTCTCGAGTCACTACATGTAGAGTTTTGTTAAGCTTGCAAGCTTCTTCTTCAGCTTTTGATGGAATGAAATTGTAAATAATGTCTTTTTAAGGCTAAGCAAACACTTTTGATCTGACATTGAAGAAATTGATGGAAAGATGCACTGAAAAAAAGAGAGGCAGCAACATTCTATTTATACCCGTAAAATTAGGTTTTAATTTTTATTCCAACCTTGAGGGGGAACATAGAATTTGGGGTGATATTTGTTTTTTCTTAACAACCTTAATATTATTCCAAAAAGGGTTTTTAATAATTATTGAGTTACCTAATTAGCCATATTTTTATTTTTGAAATTTTTTCCTTTTATATTTCTCTCTATTTTTTATTACAAAATTAAGTTTTATTCCAAAAAGGGTCTTTCAATAATTATTGCGTTACCTAATTAGTCTGATTTTTATATTTAAAGTTTATCCTATTATATATATCTCTATATGGTAATGTTTTTTTTTTCTCCTTAAATATTTCTTCCCACGGAAAATTAAATATTGGTGAAGCTTGTTTATTTTCCAATAGAGAAAAGGGTTTGATATATACCTTAACATTATTTTTAAGAGCTTATATATCACTCATTATGAAAGTGACTCATTTATACCCCTAATAAAATACAAATGACTCACATATATACCCTTTCCTCTAATGAAAGAGAAAAAAGTAATTTTAATTTAATTTTTAATTGTATTTTTGTAAAAAAATATAATCCATATGTTGTATATTTGATCTTCCTCACATGTTTTTTTACGTTTATTTTTCAATGAAAGATTTAAATTTATTATTTTAATGGACTAATTTTTTATGTTTCACTAATTTTCTTGTAAAATTTATTATTGATGCACCCGTTTCTTTTTACAAATATAAAAACTAGGTACTCATAAAAATTCTATTCTTTTTTGTTTGCACTAAAGAATGAATGAAAAAACTAAGAAACTCAAAGAATGATAATCAAAGAAGACAAAAAATAATTTATGTATGAAAATTTTTTTAAAATACAACTTGAATTTTATTAGATTTATCATACATACCCCCACATGATTCTTTTTTAAAAAAATTAAAACTAATTCTTTCCACTTATGTTAGATAATGGATCTATATGAGCTCCTTTTGTAATGGTAGAGATATATGTTAGTCATTCATATAACGATAAGGGTATATATGAGTCACTTTCATAACGAGGGATATACCAATTCTAAATGACAAAGTTAAAGGATATATCAGACCATTTACCCTTTCCAAAAAGATTTTGAAAATCGAACTTTAACCAACAAAGTAAAGTTGAGATAGTAAATAAACTCAATAGTCTCTAATATGATCTGTGAATATTTAAATATATCAAATCTATAATTGAATTTATTAAAGTTTCACAAAGATGAAAAAACTTATTAAAGCTACTTTTAATTAGATGAAAATTATTAGGATGTAGAAAAACTATATTAAAATAATAAGGATGCATTTCATTAAGTCCAAATACATCAAAATGTCATGAATATATTTGTCTTTTTGTTCTTAATATTTCACCTCGTTTTCTCTTCCGTCTTCAAGAAGCAAAACAATTATCTGTCTCTATTCATCTTCACTTCATTACAACCAAGAAAAAAAGTTGAAGCATCCATAAAACCCAAACCCATCTTCTCCATTCGTTCATATTCATTTTTTTTCTTATTCCGTCATCTTCTTCTCCGTTGCTAAAATGGTTACCAAAATCGTTAAAGAAAGAAGAAAAATCCATCAACAAAATTCCTGCCCAGTTTCGAATTAATTTGTCTACCTCAAACTTTTGATTTTATTTCCAATTTAGTTAAGTTCAAAATTCTAACCCTAACCCTAAATTTGGTTTGATCTTGAATCATTTTTATCTTCTGCTATGCATAGAAAATGAGATAGACCAGACAGTAAACAATCTTCAGATCAGATATCAAATGGTTTTCTCCGAAATTTCAATGAAGAATAGTTAGCAGTGGTTTCTTCATGTTCTTTAGGTAAAGTTAGCAAAACTCAAGTGAAAAGTTTTGATTTTTCTAACAGAAATGTGATTATAATGTGGTTAGAAGTAAAAATTCAAGAAGGGTAGTTGTTCTGGATGAGATTATTTGAATATAAAAGATTTAACCTCTGAGGCTTTAGTTGCGTTAACGGCTGGATCTCTATCTGACTCGTTAAAGGATGAGAAAATTGAAGCTAGGGTTGTTGGTGTAGTTGGCTGGATAGAACAATCAGTATATTTTAATTAGGACACGTTATTACAAAATGGAGTGAAAATGTATCAATTTGGGTGATAAAGGATATGTTTAGTGATGTTATACCTGAACGATGTAGTGAGTTAATTATTCTGCCTATAACTATTTGTTATCCTACAAATTAGTTTTGGGTTGGCATTGACAATTAAGAACATGATTCTAGTTGCGCCGAGTGAAACCAAAGTGATTGTTATTGGGGCAGGTCTTGCCTGGTTAGTGGCTACACTACAATTGATGTTATATGGGTTTTAGGTTATTGTTTTTGAGGGACGAAAACATGCAGGTGGAGATGTGTATACAAAAAGGATTGAATGAGGGAACAAGGTGGCAGTTGTTGATCTAGGAGGGAGTGTTTTGATAGGTAAATTAGGAAATCTACTTTTCGTGTTGGCTTGACGATTGTTGTATTCACTTCATAAAGTGAGAGGTCAATGTCCATAGATGAGTATTTGGATTTAAATATGGAGGATGCTTACTATGAACTTTTTGACAAGGAAAGCAAGGTTAGACAAGAATAATCACAAGTTATTTCTCTAGTAAAGGGATCAGAGACTTTTCAAAAGGATTCACGTGTTGCGCGGAATGTTGAGCAGGTGAGCTTGTTTAAGTGACATCTGACAAATCTGTAATATGAAAACCCAAGTATTCTTTCAGTGATTTCCTTAGAATATTGGGACCAAGATGATCCCTATGATATGGGAGGGTATCATACTTCTTTCCCAGTGAAAATGAAAGATTAGTTCATGCTCAGGCTGATAATGTGCCTATTATTTTTGAAAATTTGTGTATGTCATTCGTTATGGTAGAGATAATGTGAAGGTGATTACCGTAGCCGATTATTTGAGGGAGATTTGGCACTGTGCACCATTTCTCTAAGTGTTCTGAAGAGTGGTTCGATCACATTCATTCCAGAGTTGCCTCAACAAAAGCTGGACACAATAAAGAGATTGGGTTTAGGACTACTAAATAAGGTTGCAATGCTATTCCCATATGTGTTTTGGGACTCCAATATTTATATATTTGGTCATGTTGCGGATAATCCTAGTTGGCGGGGGGGGGGGGATTCTTTGTATTCTTCAACCACACAACGGTTTCTGGTAGGGCCTTTTTGTTTGTTCTAGTCGCAGGATAAGCTGCACACAAGTTTAGAGAATGACGCCTACTGATGCAGTAACAAAAGTGCTTCAAATTATAAGAGGTAAAAGATAGGTTCCACATTAACTTTGCTTTGGTAAAAATAAGATTTTGGTATATTGAAAGCAAAGTCAATGTGGAACGTATCACTTACCTTTTCAAATTTGAAGTACTTTTGTAACTGCATCAGTTAGGGCCATTCTCTACAACTTTTGTGCAGCTTCTCCTGCGACTAGAACTAACAAAAAGGGCCCACCAACAACCGTTGCATAGTTGTAGAATAGAAATAATGTCCCTCGACAATTAGAATTATCAACACATGACCAAATATATCAACATTGAAGTCCCAAAACACAAACATGAATAACGTTGCACCCTTATTTAAACAGTTCCAAACCCAATCTATTTATTGTGTCCAGCTTTTGTTGACCCAACTCTAGTGTGAACCTGATAGAACCACTCTTCAAAACTTTGAGAGTAATGGTTCACAATGCCATATCTCCCTTATATAATTGGCCCCGAGTACTCACCTTTACACTATATCTACCATAACAAATAACATGCGCAGTTTTTAAAAAATAATAGACACATTTTCAGCCACAGCATGAACTAATCTTCCATTTCCACCGGACAAGAAACAGTGATCCCCTCCCATATCATAGGGATCATCTTTGTGCAAAAATTCTAAGGAAAATTGTGAAAGATAACATTCATTTGTATATTCATTTACTAGATGCTAGTTAAACAAGCTCATCTTCTTAACATCCATCGCAACACCAAAATCCTTTCGCAAAGTCTCCAATTCCTCTCAAAGATACACAACTTGAGATAATTCTAGCTTGCCTTTTCCAAAAGTTCATTGTAAGCAGCCTCCACCTTTTTTAAAATCCAAATAATCGTCTACGGGCTTTCCATCGGCATGATAAAGTGAACATTGGTGTCTCACATTAGGAAGTTTGTACGTCAATTGTTGACCTAAATGACACTTCTAACATATTTGAGATTTTTTTGTCTCAGATGTACTTGAATAGTTCCATTTCGCCAAGTACTTGTGCAGATTTGATTTTCTTGGTCTATTTTCAAGCATTTCACAGATGATGAAATCTTCAGTCCGCTATTTCAATGCTTCCATATCAGGGTTGAATATTCTGGTTAACTTCTCATGACGAGGGAGAATTTTCTGCCTCTTCATAATGTGTCCAATACAAACATCAGCTGCATAAAGTCTATCTTCGCCGATATCTTCAGCCAACAACTCTTTATTTCATCCTATAAGAAGGAAGAAAATGGATATATATCCTCATTGTGTAAGTGAACTTGAAGTTTTATTCAGAATGATCAGTTGAACAAACATTTGTGTTTTGGGGCTCTTTAGTTTATCTGAAAGTATTGAACAATAACAACACAACAGCTTGTCAAGTTCCTTTAATCAGTACAATCGTTTGAAGGTCAAAATTCTCATAGATTTTACATGTACTTGATGAATACATTTATGTCAATTTAGGGATATTGGCTTCCGTGTTTTAGTAATATACAGTGAGATTTTTGTTAATGCTAACTAAAATCGCACACATACAATATATAATTCTCCGTATATGTGTTTGTATGTGTGATCAACTGTACACATATGTATGTGTTTTCATCGCAAAAGTTGGATTATCTGTATTTGTATGATGCATTTTGGAAGCAACAGTAGGATGTTTGTGAAAAAATCAATAACTATATGTGTGACCAACTGTATCTAAGTAGCGTCGATATTCCAGTGCCATTTCTAAACACAAATTAAGAAGGAGCAGTTTTTACAATTGCGGTAGATAAAGCAAATGAGGAGTGTTCAATTATGCTTTTTGTTAGTGCAATAGTTCATGCAACACCCGTAACAAGAAAAAACAATAAAGAAATTAAAAAGATGAAAAAGTAATTTAAGGAAAGTATAAAAAATATTAAAATTTTTAAGTGTTTTAAAGTTGAGTTTTTTGTAAACTCTAAACGATAATAATTTCTAGCTCAAAATGAGTTAGATGTGTTTCCGGATATCCTAGGAAAGATCTTTGAACAAACATTCTAACGCAGCCGAGGTTGCGGGATTCCGAGTGTATGAATGAGATATGTCCATTAGAAGTAGGGCTATTCAAATAAGGAAATGTACAATCCGAATTTTAGAGGGGCATTATGGTCTTTTTCTTCCAAATTATTTTATTTCGTTTTTGGGTAATTAATTGGAGTCTAAGCTGATCTTAGTATGTTTACACTTTTAAAAAAAATGGTTAGGGTTTTGATAAAGAGAAAAGAGAAAGGAAGCAAGAATCGTCAAGATCTTCAAGAATTTGTTGTCGATTTCGTCAAGGCGTGATACCTAAGGGGTACGTGAGTTCAAAAAGCGTATGATTCATTCACACACGTGCCAAATAAGTTTAATTCCGCGTGAAATTGAACTAATAATTGGAAGTTTGAATTTCTTGATGTGTGTTTTTTTAATTTACTTTCGTTCTTTAATTTGAAATGATATAAACGAATTCTTTAGTTTTAAAGGTCAATTTAGAGTTGTTTTGAGTAAGGTCATGAGTAGATTTGCTGGGTATCAGCTCCGCCTCGCGGACTTGCTCCACAGATTTGGGAAATTTTTCCTCATATCGTGGAGCGGTCATAGACTGTTCTACCTCTAAATAGACTTCGCAACAAAAAAATTAAATACATCTCCGCGTAGTGGACAACCTTTTAGATAGTGATTTTTTTATATTTTCTCATGTTTAGCTATTTAAAATCATTCCTAAACATCATGAGATCTTTTCGATCACAAATCTCAATCCTTGAATCCATAATTCAATTCAAGGATAAATTAAGAGTCAAATCAAGAAAAGTTAAGAGGAGTCGAGAGAAGTTCATAGAATCTTCCAAGAGTCTTTTACAAATGATTTAACTTTGTTTTAAGACTTGAGTTGTCAGTTTTGAAAAAGATAAATTTGAAGTTCATTTCTTCAAAAGAACATGGGAACTATGTATTCCCAAAGAGTTTAAAATGTTTTCACATTTAAACAATTAAGGAAACTTTGATTTACAAAGAGCCTTTGAGGTAGTTTCAGATAAGAGTAAATGTTTTTCACAATTAAGCAAGAAGAGAAACTTTAATTTCCAATATAGCCTTTGAGCCATGTTTTGAGAAATAATCTCAAACCACAGAAAGAAGTTATGTTTTTAAACAAAAGAACTAGCATATTTTGGAAGTAGTATTATGCACCTATATGGGGGGGGGGGGAGTTATCAAAGCTCTAAGCGGCCATAACCATGTAGCCATCATGGGTAAAAAGGGGTTATGCTTTTTAGATGATTGCTTTAGTGATTATTTATCATATATTAGATAATCAACTTAGTAGTTCAGGTTCTATACCCTCGGAAATATATAAGATGGTTCTGGCGGCGTGAGGTTCAGTCATGTATCATCACAATAACTCTTAAGTGATGGTTGTTGGTTAGAGAAACTCCCACAAAAGTGATTGTATTTTTATATGCACAGTTTCTTGTATTTTTACATACATTTAAGAGTTATATGTATCTTTGCATACACACATAGTTGATATCATGGTTAAAACAACTTTTCTTTGTACTGCAATATTTTTAAAGTGCTTTATATTGAAATAAGTTCAGTGATGTTGAGTTGAATTAAGTCAACGAAATTCTTTAGTTCCTGACAAGATTATGTCTTGTTTTAGAATTTCCTCACATATTCTTACCGTCAATATACTGATGTCATTTGGCATGCATCTTATTATGATGTAGACAGAGGTAACCAGGATTGGAATCCATCGCATCATTGATCCAGTTGAGCAATCAAAGTCTTGTGGGGAGCCTCCTTGCTTTCGGAGGACCCCTTTTCATTATTTTTAGTTATTATTAGTTCATTAGGATTTCGTGGGCCTGTCGCGACATCTATCTCTGTTGTTTAGACGCTTCATAGACTGTCAGATATTAGTTATTTAGTTCTATTTCAGGTTTTAATGGTTGAGAATTGAGTTGCCACTTTTGACTAGGGAATGTTATATTGATACATTGTTATTTTTTATTGATCAGTTCAATTTACCTTAAAATTATTTTTTCATTGTGAGTTAAGTCTTTCGTTGAGTAAGTAATCCAGGGCAAAGGTTCGCTTGGGGCCAGCAATGGTTCTCGAGTGCCACTCCCACCCAGGGTGAAGGCTAGGGGTGCGAAAGTTGCTCTGGCTTATTAGACCAAAACATCTTCTTATATTTGTTTTTTTTTTGCAATAGGAAGGAATATCATAAACAATAATCAAAAGATTGAAAAGAAATTAATTGAGTCAAAGAAAGCACATGCTAACTGCAATTTTCTCGCAATAGAAAAAAAACATTGTTTAAGAAAAACAGAAGAACTTTTAACTTTGACCAGAGTATATTTATGTGTTTTTCTCATTTATTTAAGTGGAAAGCCGTATTCATATGACTCCACAAACATAGAAAATTTAATTTAAAAAATTCTTGAATTGAAATCAGACGATTGTCATTGTGACCATGCTGACATGGGCAAATCAAATATTTGTGGCATTTAATTATCATGTAATGCTGCATGAAGAAGCTAAACAAGTCTTGCAAGAATGTATCTTGGCTTTTAATACTTTCATAGAATTTCAACAATTTGGAGTTGATACTCTTACATACGCCCCTCAATTAATATGTAGTTTTCACATAGAAAATATAGGTCTTATTTATAGTCATAGAAATCATAATTTCTTGTCCAAGTATGATATATTTGCTAGATACAATTTCTCTGAATAGTTAGTTCTAGATTTCGATGGAAACAAATAATCTACAAACTATTGGGATGAAATTTCTTATGTGAACGATCATGATAATGTTCGTTGTCAATACTGTTGGTGCCAAAAAAGAGAGATTTTTATTTTTGTTTGCAACTTAGAGAAGAAATCAAATAGTGGAGAATTGTTCCTTTTCAAAATTGCACATCTAAATTAAAAGAGAAATGTCGTAAAAAGGAACGAAAAAACATGTACTAAAAGGGACTGCGCAAACTAAATAGGGAATTTTAAAAATCATCATACTCCATAATGCAAATGTTCCAATCTTAAGATATTACAATTATTTGCAAGAGAAATACTAAAAATGAATATGAAATGTTGTTTTTTATCCTAAATTCTTGGACATTTCACTAAGCACGAACTTGAGAAAGTAATTTGAACATCAAACTTGACTTTTTTTCAAATTTCATCACCAACGCTTAATTCGCGACTATTGAACAATTTGAGGCACGAAAGATAAAAGTTATCATTGTTCGATTTCCTTATGAAAAACTTTCCACCTTCATAATTTTAAGTGATATTTTCCTTTGTTACATCGCACACATTAACAGACACCTGTCACCCATTCACCAAACTTTTGGTCGTATCCAATGTCTTGTATCGAAAAATGTTCTCAAATATCTCAAAAAATGGAATCATCAATTTTTCTACAATAACCTCAACACAAGTAATCTTTTTCTTGTTCTGCCGGGTTTTTTCAAATCGATTTTTGGGGAAGGGTATATGTCCCTTATCTCAATTTGTTCTCGAGTCACTACATGTGGAGTGTTTTTAAGTTTGTAAGCTTATTCTTAAGTTTTTGATGGAAAGAAATTGTAAACGAATGTTCTCTTAAGGCTAAGCAAAGGCTTTAAATTATACATGGAAGAATTTTTTGGAAAAAATACACTAAAAAAAGAGGCAGTAACACTTTATTTATAATCGTAAAATAAGGCTTTAATTTCTCTTACAAACTATAGATCAAATAACTGATAACAATTTGTTTAAATCTTTCCGAGAAATTGTATTTCAATAACTAATGGGTTGCCTAGTTAGCCAATTTTAATTTCTATTCCAACTAAAGATCAAATAATTTGTAAGAATTTATTATTGTTTTGTCAAAAATTGTCAGGATCGTACATATAAAGTTTGCATGAGATAATTCTTACATGACCTTGTTTGCCTTATCCAAAAGTCCATCGTAAGAATCCTCCACCCCTTATATCCAAATATTTATATATGGCTTTCCAGCAGCACGATAGAGTAGACCATGGTCTCTCGCCTTATGAATTGTATACGACAATTATCGACCAAACATACCTTGTGGATTCCCTAGTGTACCTTTCAAAACACTTCCTCCTAAATTATCGGCTGCCACCTTTTTCCATTCTTCCATTATTTTTTTATACACCCTTCCACTTTCACACTTTTACACCTCCAAAATAGGAACCTCAAACCCAAATAACATCAGTTGTCGTGCAGCCGCTAACTCCACAAGACCTGCCCCCCATAACAATTTCTCTACCTTTACTTGTCTAAACTACAATCGTGTTCTTAATTGCCAACGACATCCAAAAACTAAAATACACATATGATAACAAATAGTTATAGGAAAAATCCAATAACCCACTACACCGTTCAGGTGTAACATTAACATACATATCTTATGTCACCTAAAACCGACATCTCTTCACATGATTTTATAATAAGGTGATTCCTAATTAAAATATAGTTACATTGTTCTATTATACAATCTACACTAACAACCCCAATTTAATTTCCTCATCCGTTAACGAGTCATAAGGAAATTAGGTCGTTTATGCAACTAAAGCCTCAGAAGTTGGTTCTTTATTAAAAAATATACTCTCATCCAAAACAAATCCCTTTCTCGAAGTCTTACTTCTGACCACTTTACAATAAACATTTCTATTAAAAAAATCTGAACTTTTCACTCTGGTTTTTCTATCTTTACTTGAAGAAGATGAAGAAACCAATGCTGACAGTGCTTGATTGACATTCCCGCGAAAACCATTGGACACCTGATCCAAAGACTGTTCATTACCTGGACTCCCTCGTCTTCTATTCATGGGGATAGAGATGGGATGAAATTGTTTTTGTATTGAACCAAAATTAGGGTGATTATAAGAATTTTGAAGTGAATTGAATTGGTAGTAAAACTACTGTTCGGGTTTTATTTTGACAAATGAATTGGGAATGGGAGAGGCACTTTGTTGATCTAAATTCAAGATTGGGTGATAAATTTGGGATTGGCGTCACTAGCTCTATTTCAACCCCGCTGAATACTAGTGTTCGAGGAATAATATTCGTTGATGGTAGCTTGAGTACATTTTCTTCGTTTTCTGGCGCAAATCATGGTGGTTGGTAAAACAGGATATTGTGGGAGAAGAAACTTTGTATTTATTGGCTCTTCTAAGGTAATTATTTATATGTCATTTTTCTCTTTCCAGAATTAAATCTTACGGCTTTTTAACATCTTTATAAGTCTCTACTATTATATCTTTTTTGTATGACTGGGTTCTGATAGCTCGTCTTAAAAACCACCTAGATTTATGACTGAGACTACATTTTACATAGATCTGATTATCGACCTTGATGTTGTGTCTTGCTGGTTATTGAAAAATCAATTCTTTTTCTCATTGTGTGCAAGAACTGTACATATTTCATAACTCGATTAGTATAAGAAAAAACACTATTTAAAAGTTTATTTATGTTGATCGTGTGCAGACACTACTCAGTTGTGCATGTCAATAATTATAAAGAGCAATTTGATTTCTTCAAACACATTTATGCTTTAGTTCAGACGAGGGTGTCATGACCTGTGCCTATGCCTGGACGTGGCCGACACTCATGAGTCATTGCTGGTCCCCTTGAACCCTCATCCTGGATGACTACAAGTGGAAGACTAACTTAAGCATACAAAGCTTAAAAACTGAAATAAAACTCTATAAACTCAACTTTACAAGGTTTTAAACACATTTAGGATTTATTTAAGATAAGGGTGTCATGACCCATGCCTAAGCCCTGGACGTGGCCGACACTCAAGAGTCATTGCTGGTCCCCTTGAACCCTCATCCCGGATGACTACAAGTGGAAGACAAACTTAAGCATACAAAGCTTAAAAACTGAAATAAAACTCTATAAACTCAACTTTACAAGGTTTTAACTCAAATGAATAACTTTTAATAAAAATAATATATTGAACTTTTCATAAAATAAGAAACTTTATGTTAAAAAAATTTGTGTTAATAAAACTAGAAAGTACTGATCGTAATAAATTGTTTAGAAACACAAAGTAACCGAAATTTATAGAACCAGTAAGCAAGATGAACAGAAATGTATTTCAAAAAAAATACTTAAATCTGTAAAAACTTACCAGAATCTGAAATAATCTTTAGTTTGGAAGAAAATCAAGTCTACTGAATTCACAATCTCCCCTTAAGGAAATTATTCCCCTCTAGTATCCGAGGTTTGATTTCGAATATAACCTCCCAGGGTAAAATGATCTTAATCAGTAGAGTGTAGATACCAAAAACTCTATCGTCAGCGAATCAATCCACAGCAGGAAAATACACGAAGAAATATGTTTTAGAAGAAGAAGGAAAATAAAAAAAAAATCATTTTAAAATATTCTGAAGACTGAGTGGTATTTATAGGAAAGAAGAATATATTGTGAAAGGTTGCAACCCTTTCAGAATTGACATGACCATTAATGAAAGGTTGTTAACTATTAAATGGGTATTGACTGTTCCTGAAAGTTGCAACCTTTCAGAACAGTCATGGTGGGAATTTTAAATATAACGGAAAAATAAAATGGGTCACGCGCGCAGATTTTAGTCGGATCGGATTAACTAAAAAGTTGAAAACATTTCGGTTAACTTCTGTCATCAACTAATAAATTGAATATATTTTTTGGCCATTTAATTAATTAAATAAATAATTAAAATAAATTTTGTCCAAAAAATAATTTCTCGATCATTTTCCAAAGCCGAAGCAAGCGACGACGACGACGGCGCAAGGGATTTCCCTCTTTCCAACCCTCTTAACAATTAATAGGAGTGTTTATGTATTTAAACTCTTCTATTTTCCTTTCCATTACCGATGAGGGACAATTGTCTTTTTCATTAAAGTATAAGAGGACTTTTCAAGTTCTCAACTTTTCAAATTCCTCTCCTTCCCTCTATTTCCCATCAATTCTTGCAACATACCCAACAATCCCCCACATTGATTGGGAATTGTTATAACATAGGAATGCACAGACAATTGTGTACTTTACAAGCAAGGATTAATTGCATCTGGATAAGTAGGTTTCCCCTTGGACTTTCCGTAGTGAAATATATCGGAGATACTCGGTCAATCGGTAGATGTGATATATTTGAACAGTCGAGCATTGGTGTATACCTAGACAACCATATGTCACACAATTAACCCTTTACTGTTTATGATTCTTACGGTTGTGTTCGTTTCAGCCATGAACACCTCCTTGTTTCATGAGTGTATAGAGAGAAGTTTTTTGACATAAAATCTCTTGGAAGCGGCTTCCACTTCACACTCACATAGGTAATTTCTAACCGTGTCATCTCGTAGATACACTATTTTGTCAAATCTACAAAACTTAGAAAATCATTAAAAAATTTAAGCTTTATTACCTCACTAACAAGCCTTAAAGTCTTAACCTTTTCCTGAACATTGTCTTCATCATGAGAATGGATTCGTTAATTGACAATGTCGAACCATCAGCCACAACTCTGTTTTTCTCCTTGAATCTATCTCTTGGGATCTCCAATCTGCTAGAGTAGAGTTATTGTCATGCTGACTTGTCCTAAGCCGTAAACCCATTCCCTTAGATGATCTTTCGACTGCCTCTCTCACTAGGCTTTCGTTAGTGGATCTGACACATTATCGCTTGAATTTACATAGTCAATTTTGATAATTCCACTAGAGAGCAGCTCTCTTACGGTGTTATGTCTCCGTCGTATATGACGAGACTTCTCATTGTACATAATTCTCCCTGCCCTACCTATTGCTGCTTGACTATCGCAATGTATGCAAATTGGTCCAACAGGTTTGGGCCAGAATGAAATATCCTCTAGGAAATTCCAAAGTCATTCCGCTTCTTCACCAGCCTTATCCAAAACAATGAATTCAATTTCCATTGTGGAGCGAGCAATACATGTCTGTTTGGACGATTTCCAAGAGACTTCTCCTCCATCAAGTAAGAACACATAACCACTCGTGAATTTTACATCATTTGGTCCGGTCATCCAATTTGCATCATTATATCCTTCAATCACTGCAGGATATTTATTATACTGCAAAGCATAATGTTGTGTATATTTTAGATAACCCAACACACATTTCATAGCCATCCAGTGAGCTTGATTTGCATTACTAGTGTACCGACTCAGTTTACTAATAGCACATGCTATATCTGGTCGCATGCAATTCATAATATACATCAAGCTTCCCAACACTCTGGCATATTCCAATTGAGAGTCACTTTGACCTTCAATCTTTTTAAATGTACAGCTTAAATCAATTGGAGTTTTGACAACATTGAAATTCAAGCATTTGAACTTATCCAATACTTTTTTAATATATTTAGATTGAGATAATGCTAGTCCCTGGTGAGTTTTGATAATCCTGACCCCTAAGATCAAATCAGCAACACTTAAGTCTTTAATCGAACTTGTTGGACAACATGCGCTAAGTAGCATTTATATCGTCAATTTCTTTACTCATTATCAACATGTCATCAACATACAAGCAAACGATCACTTCATGATTCATAACATTTTTAATGTAAACACATTTATCACATTCGTTAATCTTGAATCCATTTGTCAATCGTGTTTGGTCAAATTTAGCATGCCATTGTTTGGGTGCTTTCTTGGGTCCATAAAGTGACTTCACAAGTCTACACACTTTCTTTTCTTTACCAGGAACTATAAACCCTTCAGGTTGTTCCATGTAAATTTCTTCCTCCAGCTCTCCATTTAAGAAGGTTGTCTTTACATCCATTTGATGGATTTTAAGATCATGCACCGCTGCTAGTGCTATTAACATCTTAATTTATGTTATACTTGTTACTAGAGAGTATGTGTCAAAGTACTCCAAACCTTCATTTTGTCTGTACCCTTTGACTACCAGTCTATCCTTATATTTGTCAATAGTCCCATCAGGTTTCATTTTCCTTTTGAAGATCCTTTTTGATCCTAAATGTTTATTTCCAAGAGGAAGATCAGCTAATTCCCAAGTGTGATTGCTTAAAATTGATTCAATCTCACTGTTGACTGCTTCTTTCCAATAAGTTGACTCTGATGTAGGCATAGTTGCTTTAAATGTTTAAGGCTCATTTTCAAGTAATAGTGCTACAAAATCTAGTATGAAAGAAGCAAATTTTCGTTGCCGAGTACTACGCCTAGGTTCCTCACTAGTTAGAATATTTTTCATTGATTCTCATCGTGGTTGTTTACGTCTTTCACTTGTTGACTCACTTTCAGTTTTATACGAATAAATGTTCTCAAGAAACTCTGTAAAATCTGATTCAATTATCGTATTAACATGAATATCAGGATTATCAGATTTGTGAACCAAAAATTGACAAAATTTACTATTCACAACATACCCAATAAAGACACAATCTATTGTTTTGGGTCTAATTTTAACCCTCTTCGGTAAAGGAACCTCTACCTTGGATAAACACCCCCACACTTTGAAATATTTCAACTTGGGTTTTCTTCCTTTCCACAACTCATATGGAATTTATTGTGTTTTTCGATGGGGAACTCTATTGAGTATTTTATTAGCTGTAAGGATGGCTTCCCCAAAGGTTTTGCGGTGAACCAAAATTGATTATTAAGGCATTCATCTTTTCTTTAATGTTCTGTTCTTCTGTTCTGCCAAACCATTTGAGGATTCATTTATGTATTCTTCTATTCATGTTGTCTTAGGTGACCATGTTAGAATATGCCTTTGTCATTATGGGTGTAGTGTTAAAGTTGAGTCTTTGGTTATTCCTACTTGGTTATGTGAGTATATGTTGATTACATTGATGATGTTATGATAGTATATAAGATGGATTGAAGATGTTAGGGTTGTTTCTAGGTGCTTCTAGAATGACTTGCATTATGAGTTAAAAGTGAAGTATGTAGTGTCTTGTCTTGGTTGACTTGTGTCCCTTGATTGATATATATATGGTTATCACTATGTAATGTCTTGGTTTAGGGTGTTAGAACTCTTAGTCTTGAATGTATTAATGACATGTGACCTTAATGAACTTAAGAGAGTCTTTTATATGAAAACCTTGATTTAATGGTAATGTAAATATTGTTGAAGTTGTAAGCTGTAATGGTATCCTTCAAAGTAAAGGGATGATAGACTTAAGGTTAATTGGATGGAGCAGCATCATATTAATCCTTAGGAAATTCATCATGATTTTCTTGTCGCCATTGTAAGGTAGTCCTAGTGGACCTTCTTTGGTAGGGTAAATGTGATTGGGTTATGAATTTGTTATGGAACGCTCTTATGTGAACCTAATGTGTGAATTACTATATGAGAAAGAAGGCTAGAACCGAGTGAGTATGGTTAGGGAAAGTAGTTCTAATTAAGTATGAGACTAGATTACAAAGTATGCCCTTTATAATTCTTAACCATGTGCCTACATGGGATGTGTCAAAGTTCTACCCTTGGCAAGTAGAACAACCTCATCGGAGTAGGATAGAACTCCGGATTCCATGTCTTGCTATCATGGTCTATGTAGGTTATTTCCTATTCTCATCATATGGAATACATATTAGCATTAGAGAAGTTTATGAGGTTTAGGTGGTGGTATGGGACGCTATCTAGACAATGCACAATAGACTTTGAAGGTATTATTTGGAGTTCCTAGGTCTTGTTCAAGACCATTACTTGAATGTCCTTTATGTGATGTATGAGTCTTAATGAACTAATGACTTATGTTAAGAAGTAAGTACACGAATAAGTACCTAATCTAAAGTGACTTAAGGATTCCTTACCTAAAGTGTGAAGAGGGCATAAGAGATGGTCTATTCATGTCTTATCTTTGGATTTCTTGAGGATGACTCTAGTTAGGGAAGACGTTTGGTGTTGTGTACATGATCTAAGCCTTAGGTAGTCTTAAGGACTATTTAGGTAATCTTGAAGAGGTCAGTACGAACATTATCTTCTTGATTTACTTAAGTAGGTATTTTGATAGCCTTTGGAAGGTGAATGCCATATCATCTATGTGTTGGTGTGCTAAGTGAGAATGACTCTATTCTAGGGAGTCTATAGGATCTCTTAAGTGTGTGTGTAAGAGATTGTATGGGCGGTCGCTTCAAAACTCACTCAAGTGATACTTAGACTCATCTTTAGTAGAAGAATCTTACCTTGATATTTGTGATGCTTGTAAGTGTGTATGTGACTGAGTAATCTTAAGGGTCGTTTAGGCACATCTAGAGAGGGTGTATGGGCCGTCTCTTTTTGTGTGACTTAAGGAAATCTTAGGATATATTTAAGTGGGATAATTACATGATAAAGGGTGTCTAAAGTGAAGGTTCACAACTTCACTGTACAGTGAAGAAATTCACTGTAACAGTGAGTTGAGGTCACTCTAAAGTGGCTTCAAAAATTATGAGTTTTGGTTGAATGTTATCTTAAGTGTTTCTAAGTTGATAAATGTTGTTCTTATGATTATAATATGATTTTAAAATGAAAAGATGCATATTTCTAATAAAAGTCCGTTTTCATGATTTTTATGCATAATGACATACATAGTACATGTGGTTGTACTAACTCCATGCTTTTATCTATCTATATAGTTCTTGGTAGGTGAAGAGCTTTGGGAAGAAGACTTGGACTTAGAAGATCATTCAAGAGAAGTCGTATGTCCTCACTTGACTCGAGGTCATATATGTCTTTTATGTTTTCATTCAAAGTATTGTAATAGACTAAGTATTTCTATATTCGTACTTTGAAGTATGAGATGTGTCCCAAGTATTCTTGTGTCTTAAGATGATGAGATTGAGACTTAGTATTTCCTATTACTTTTATATGAAAGAGATTTTTGAAGACTATATTATGTTTTTTGAAAATTTTAATTTCGCACTACTTTTCACTGTGTCTATGCGATGAATGATATGAAAGGGCTTGTATAAGACCTCCGAGAGATCGAGTACGCCGGTTACAATCCGAGATTGTACCCTAACTTCTAGAGTGTGATTTCGGGATGTGACAATTCGGTTCAGTTAGGAAACTTTTCAAATTTTTTAATAAATCAAAAAAAATCATCTCATTGTTCGAAACAGTTATACACTTAATTAAAATTCCTCAATTTTATTGAAAAAATGGCTTAAATTGATTCTGTTCGTTAGGTTCGAGTGGTTCGATCAATTTTTCTGATTCTTTTGACACCCCTATGAAATTAGTGACAACAATAATCTTTGTTCCTCAATTCCTGATTAATACTTATAAATTATTTTTGTGTTTATGAAAATTGTGACTACCGAGTATCGATACTATGACACTTTACAGTGACAATTTTGTTATTATGAGATAAAAATAATTAGTGACGATATGATTGTTTTTACTATAAAATTGTGCAAAAGTAAAGATGTCATGACTAATATATACATTTTGGGACAAACCGCGATTAGTTTTAAGCAACGAAATAATGTTTTTTCAACTACAAGATACATTTAATATTAGAGATAAATAATGACGTCGTTGATTAAACTAATTATTTAGTGTCGCATTAGCTTCATTGACCTTAATAATCTTTTTGACACCATTAACTACAAAAATTTATATTGAAATTGTGTCTGTATAAATTTAGTAATGTTTATGTTGTAGATACAATAGATTTGATGAACTACTTTTCATTACGAAAGTTCTTTATCTTGATAAAATATAAATTTTCAAATAACAAAATTATTCATTATCAATAATCAAGCTTATTATAATACCTCTAGAGGAATTAATAAAGTTCTCGCCCATCATAAAAAACTAAAATCTCTGATTTACAATATTCAACCATCCGAATAAGTCTTACTAATCGATCTAACTATGAGTTATCATAACAAGTGAAGAGAATTAATAGGGAGGGAAACAATATTAATATTTTGGAGGGTCAAAGGTATAAGTTGGCTAGACAAGGCCAAAAAGGTAGTTATGTGGGGGTGGGTGGTTTCATGTGGTCCAAGTCCACTACTAGGGCCAATGTTTATAGTAGTACTATTTAATTTGTAACTTGAAAAATGGAGAATATTATAGGTGGCGGCAAGGACAACATGTTTGTCTGCTCCTAACTCAACCAATTTTCCAATTTTAGTCTAATTTCTATACACATTGTATCTTATAGGATTTAGGGTTCTGAATTTTGAACATTCTAGACATGTTAATGGCAGACAAACAACCCCTTTTTCATACTTCTATTTTTCCTTCATCATCACCCCCAATATATGATAAAGATTTTGCATCTGTCTTACAAAAGAAATTTATCTTATAATTATGTCATAATATCAAAAGATATTTTGATATATATTTTACGTATTTTTAATTTAAAATTCAAATATTTAATTTACCTTAATTTCAATATATATTTTTTTATTTTTCTTAAACTCCTTATTAAATTAAAAGCATACAAGCAAATTAAAAAAATTTATATTGTACATTTTTATTGCTTGTGTTTGCATATATCTATGATAGGCATATTTTTATCTTTAAAAAAATATTTGTTTCCACTACTTCTTTCAAGAACACAATTTTTTTTAGCTTTTTTATAGCCATTCAAAAATAGGGGTGGGTAAAAATTGAACCAATCAATAAATTAAATCAAAAAAGTGTTATTGGCTTATTGTTATTGGGTTATAGAGTTATATGTTATTTAGTGGTGTTATTAAAAAAATTATTAGTTTATCAATTCGATATTAATTTTTAATATCGGATTAACCGTAAGCAATTAAAAATATAATAATTTACTAATTTTATTTTTAGTCATACACTGTCAAACAAAAAATATTAGTATAATCATGAAATTACGTTATAATTATAAGGACCCTACACAATAAACATTACTTAACTCCGCTCTCTATATTTACCCTTTATGTTTTAGTATTACTTTAATTTTTGGGTTCACAACGTCAAAACCTAAAGAAATAAGAATGACAAACGGTTAGGATTGCGAATTATGAGTATTTGCTATATTTTTACACTAAGCATAATTTTTACATTTAGTGAGTAATTTGATTCCTCTCATCTTTATTTCGCGTTAAATTGTTGGACAAATTATAATTTGTTGAAAAACATTTTTTTATTGGTTAAATTGAAAATCGAACCGTTAAATAAATCGATAAGAACTATCATTTGGTTTGTTATCGATTTAACATTTTTAAAACAAAAAATCGTAGTACTTATAATTAAACTGAACTGACTAAGACACAACCCATTTCAAAAATTGATTCAGCTCGTGAAAACACTTTTTTATTGACCAAACTACTCAGATCTAAGAAAAACATGTTTCTAGGTTAAAAAATGTTTGGCCAAGCATGCTCAGTCTTTCAATTATTTTTTAAAAAAAATAAAAAAATCTAAATGATTTAATCCAACCAATTTTTATTTAAAATTAAGAAGTTAATTCAAGCAGCTGGATACAAAATCTCATCCAAACATACAGTTGAAAATATTGTCGAAACACATTTTTGCACCAACATAGTCAAGACCAAATAATAAAATAGGAAGAGGAAGAATCAAAGACCAAAATAAATTGACTTTTTATTCATAAAGGAAAATTCCCTCAAGTTTCTTTGATTTGACTAATTGCCCTTTGAAATATGCAAAACATGAAATACGAAGTAGGGGCTAGGGAGTAATCCTGTTTAGTTAAGTAGTTAGTGTACATTACAATAGAAACTTAATTATAATGTATTCAAATTTTCAATATAATTAGGTCATTTATAAACTAATTTTACTGTATTTTTGCTGTAATTATCAATTGGTCTAATAAATATGAACCTCTCTTGTCTCAATTTATATAAATACATTTTTTTAGTTAGTCTAAAAGGAAACACATGTTTGGTCTAACTTATTTGACAAAAAATCACAAAAGTATACTCTTCTATTTATAACGTAACTTATTTTGAGGATAAGTTTTGAAACATTACAAAGTTTTTCATATTTTTTGTGTCCAATTAAATCATATCACGTAATTGAAATAAAGAAAATATCAAGCTACATTAATTGTATTGAAATTCCATGCTATCAATAAATATAAGTTTAAAGCCGTTAAAATTGCATTAACTTATTTCTTTAAAAAAATCTTAATAATTTAATTGGCCGATTTTGACAACTTTCACCTGTCAAAATTTAATTCTCACCTTACAATCTACGCATCTATTCCCCTTGTATCTTTTAAAATGCATTTTTAAAAAATATTTAAAAAAAAATTCCTCAATTAAATACAATTCCAATACTCTGAAGTCAAATACGAAATGCTACTTTACCTACTATGACCATAGGAGTGTAAACAAGCAACAATGATAAAAAAATATATTATCATATAAATGTTGAAGTAATTTTTTAATTTTTTAATCAAATTCATGTCCTTCTAGTGTTACTTTAAGCATAAAAGTAAATATAAATTTGTTTATCAATATTAAAGCAGAAAAGTCCAATTATCTTTTGGTTGATATTTATATTTTTCTCAAAATTGTGTCCAACTTATGATTACCTTGGATTGTCAAAAATAAATAAATAAATAAAATTCCCTAGAATTATCCCTCCTTTTTTTTTCTTTTGGCAACTCTCAAGTAAAAAAAAAAAAAGGTTTTAAGTATGTAGAATTTTAATATTTAAGTTCACCAAATTATAAAATGTCATAATAAGGAGTTGGTGAAAAGATTAGTATTCGAACTAGTTGTTAGTCACGTAAGACAAGTCATGAAACACCATAATTGGACAAAAATGGTAAACTAGCTATATATAATAAGAGAATATTGAAAAACTTAGAAACACTACGACTTTTTTTGTTTGATACTCCTATAAGATATTTTAAGATAATATAAGTTTTATTATTCACCTATCTACTTTTTCGCTGGATCAAAAATATATATTTATTTTTACTAATCTGATTAATAAAATCACGAGATATTATCATTTAAATGTTAATTTATACTTATTATTAACTAATGTTATTTTTCGATGCAATTTTAAAAGCATTAAATTTATTTAGTTTAAAGAATGATTTAATAAAATTATCATTCTATTTTTATTAAAATATAAAAAATATGTTAAGTCAATATTTTAAGAGTAAAATCCGATCAGGGGGAGTACAATATTTTCAAAATAGAAGAATAATCGACATTTATTGTAAGTTGTAAAAAAATGTGTGCTAAGTGGGGACTTTGGAGAAGAAAGTCACTAAGTTTGAGATATCCATTTATAACGTGTTGTGTAAAATCGAAAGAACAAAAAAGAAGAAATTAACTTAAAACAGACAAGTGTGACACAAAAATTCTTTTGATGGATGGTGAAAGTAGTTGTGAGTTGTGATATATGCACTCAATTCCTATTTCCATTTAAGCGATATAAAGACAAGAATACCATGAAAATAAAGATGGCTATATTAGTTAAAGTTTGAAAATTTACTAAGATATGTACATCTTTTGTCTATATTAAATTATAGGACGGTTACCAAATATACTTTATACAGCTCAGTTAATTAATTTATCAACATAATTAAAATACATACACTAACAATATATATATTTATATATATGGTATATAAGTATGCATATTATATCTATAGTTCGTGGCAAATTTAAAATTTTCATTTAGGAGTGTTGGGAAAACGCGGACAAACACAAAAGTATATATGGTAAAAGTAATGGAAATAAAATGGGAAAATAACGACACCAAGAATTTTACGTGGAAACCCTTCTGAATAAGGGAAAAAACCACGGACCAAGAGGAGCAATTGATATTACTATAGTAAGGAATTTTACACTGTGTAGTCACGAATACAACACTCAAAGTGACTACTACACACTCAAAAGGAACAACACTCTTTTGGTTTCCGTCTTACTAAAATATCGCTCACACTCTATTTTTCTTCACAGACTATTTTCTTATATAGTCTATGGAATACCTCACTTTGCTCTCAAAATGGTTTTTCTCTCTAACTTGGTGTGTTCTACAAATGAGCAAGAATGCTCTATTTATAGAAAGATAAAACCATGCTTATGTCACTAATGACATATGTGAACATAGCAAAGTCAAGAATGGTTGCAAATCTTACCAATTTGCCAACTACCAAATCTTTTCTTTTCAACTCCAATTACTATTCCTTTTTAACAATTGCTTGTACCAATTGAATAGCTAAAGTTGACTAAAACAATGGGATGGATTTAACAAATCTCCCCCTCCAGTCCCATTTACTGGAAGAAGGTATCTTCAACTTCTTTAGAGAGAGCTCATACCCACAAGTTCTTTGCATAACTCGAACTTGTCTTTCGGTATCATCTTGGTCAGCATATCTGCAGGATTTTCACTTGTGTGAATCTTTTTGACGTGGAATGATTCATTCTCCACCTTGTCACGAATCCAATGATATCTGACGTCAATGTGTTTTGTTCTTGCATGGTACATGGAGTTCTTGCTCAAGTCTATTGCACTCTGGCTGTCACAATAGACAATATACTCCATCTGATTCAAACCAAGCTCTTGAAGAAATCGCTTTAGCCATATCATCTCCTTGCCGGCTTCAGTAGCCGCGATATACTCAGCTTCAGTTGTAGATAGTGCAACACACTTCTGCAACTTTGACTGCCATGATATAGCTCCCCCTGAAAAAGTAAACAAATATCCAGTAGTGGATTTTCTGTTATCAAGGTCACCTGCCATATCAGAATCTGTATAGCCTTTCAAGATTGGATTTGATGCTCCAAAACACAAGCATTCATCTGAGCTTCCTCTAAGATACCTGAGTATCCATTTCACAGCTTCCCAGTGTTCTTTTCCCGGATTTTCGAGAAATCTACTGACAACACCAACTGCGTGAGCAATATCAGGTCTAGTGCACACCATTGCATACATTAGACTTCCGACGACGGAGGAATATGGAACTTTGGCCATGTTCTCTTTTTCCTCCCTAGCTGTAGGACACATCTTCTTGCTCAACTTCATATGACCAGCAAGAGGTATACTCACAGGCTTCGCATTCTTCATATTGAAGCGCTCCAGTACGCGTTCAATGTACTTCTTCTGGGACAAATAAATCTTCTTTTCATCTCTAAGACGAGTAATTCTCATGCCCAAAATTTGTTTGGCATGGCCCAAGTCTTTCATAGAAAAAGACTTACACAACTCTTTCTTCAGCTCGTCAATCTTGGAAGTATTCTTGCCCACAATCAACATATCATCCACATACAACAAAAGGATGATGAAATCATTGTCAGAAAATTTTTGTACAAATACGCAATGATCTGAAGAAGTCTTCTTATAGGCTTGCTCCCCCATAACATATTCAAACTTCTTGTACCACTGTCTGGGAGCTTGTTTTAGGCCATAGAGACTCTTTTTGAGTTTGCATACAAAATTTTCTTTACCATCTACTTTGAAGCCCTCAGGTTGTTCCATATAAATCTCTTCTTCTAGGTCACCGTGAAGGAAAGCCGTCTTCACATCCATCTGCTCAATCTCTAAATTAAGAGTAGCAGCCAAACCTAGAACTGTGCGAATCGAGGACATTTTCACAACAGGAGAAAATATTTCGTCAAAGTCAATACCTTTCCTTTGACCGAATCCCTTAACAACCAATCTAGCTTTATACCTGGGCTTCAAGTTGTGTTCTTCAACTTTAACTTTGAACACCCACTTGTTCTTCAAAGCTCTCATGCCCTTGGGCAATTTTACCAACTCATAAGTGTGGTTCTCATGCAAAGACTTCATCTCGTCTTGCATGGCTTCAATCCATTGATTCTTGTGCTCATCTTCCATGGCCTCCTCATAACATTCAGGTTCTCCCCCGTCAGTGAGTAACACATACTCATTGGGTGAATAACGGGAGGAAGGAAACCGCTGTCTTGTGGACCTCCGAAGCGGAATATTTGATTCGTCCACAACTTCATGAGCAACAGGATCATCAATAACAATATCATTGTTATTATCAACATCAACGTGTTGATTCGATACATGATTCTGGGCGTCACCATGATTATCAAACCCAACAACATCATGCACACTTGTGTGAGGAACTTCATCATGATGAACTATACCATCAAAACTTGAAGATTCTACCTTCTCCGCTTTGTCAACATCTTCAATTGTTTGATTCTCCATGAAAATAATATCACGGCTTCTCACAAGTTTCTTTTCAATTGGATCATATAGCCTGTAACCAAATTCATCTAGGCCATATCCAATGAAGATGCATTGCCTTGTCTTGGCATCTAACTTTGACCTCTCATCTTTCGGCACATGTACAAAAGCTTTGCAACCGAATACTCTCAAATGGTCATAGGAAACATCCTTTCCATACCAAACACTATTTGGTACATCACTTTGCAAAGCAACAGCAGGAGATAGATTAATAACATGTGCAGCGGTCAATAAAGCCTCACCCCAAAATGAGTTTGGCAACTTTGCTTCAGAAAGCAAACATCTAACTCTTTCCATCAAGGTCCTGTTCATCCTCTCAGCCAAACCATTAAGCTGAGGAGTCTTGGGAGGAGTCTTCTGGTGTCTAATACCTTGATGCTGGCAGTATTCGTCAAATGGTCCACTATATTCACCACCATTATCAGTACGAATACATTTCAATTTCTTTCCAGTTTCTCTTTCAACTGAAGCCTGAAACTGCTTAAAGACACCTAACACTTGGTCTTTAGTCTTCAAGACATAGACCCAAAGTTTTCTCGAGCAATCATCAATGAAAGTGACAAAGTAAAGTGCACCACCCAATGTCTTTGTCTTCATTGGACCACATAAATCAGAGTGCACTAACTCAAGCAACTCTGTCTTTCTCGAAGGAGGGTAGGACTTAAAGGAAACTCTATTTTGTTTACCAGCCAAGCAGTGCTCACATTTTTCTAATTTAGCACTTTGAAAATTTGACAATAATTTCTTCTTGGCTAGAACATTAAGTCCTTTTTCGCTAATGTGGCTAAGCCTCTTGTGCCATAATGTTGAAGAGCTATCGCTCTCAACTGCATTCACCATATCAACACAAACAGAGGCCGTAGTCCAGTATAGACCACGACGTTTGTTACCACGAGCCACAACCAAGGAACCCTTAATGAGCTTCCATTTTCCATCACCGTTGGTACTAACATATCCTTCATCATCTAAAACACCAACAGAAATTAGGTGCAGACGAACATCAGGAGCATGTTTCACATTGTTCAAAACTAGTTTAGTTCCAATACTAGTTTCCAAACAAATTGTACCAATACCAACCACCCTAGAAACAGTCTCATTACCCATACTCAAGGTTCCAAAATCACCAGGAGTGTAGGAAGAGAAAAAATCCTTCCTTGATGTCACATGAGATGCGGCACCAGTGTCCACAACCCAGCTTGACTCATCACAAGCAATATTTATCATGTTTGCATCAAGAACGGTAACAAGATCTTCGGTGGTAACGGTGGCTAGGCAATTTTCATTTCCATCTTGTTTAGTTTCCTCTTTATTGTTCTCCCTCTTCAACTTCCTGCAGAACTTCTTTGTGTGCCCTTTCATGCCACAATGATAGCACTCAATATCCTTAAGTCTGCCTTTGGATTTGCTCCTATTTTGTTCTCTATGCTGAGAACCACGAGTTTTATGTCTCCCCCTGGGGCCAGTTATCAGGACATCCGACGAAGAGGAACTTTGAGTTTTTCTTCTCATCTCTTCGTTCAAGACACTACTCTTGGCGGAATCCATAGAGATCACACCATCCGGAGCAGAATTTGACAATGACGTTCTAAATGTTTCCCATGAATCTGGTAGGGAACCAAGTAGAAGCAAGCCTTGAATTTCTTCATCAAATTTGATGCCCATAGCAGATAATTGGTTCATTATCCCCTGAAAATTATTCAGATGGTCTGTCATCGGAGAACCATCATGATACTTCAAACTCAACATCTGCTTTATTAAGAACATTTTGTTGTTGCCAGTCTTTCGAGCATACAAACTTTCAAGATGCTCCCAAAGGGTTCGAGCATGTGTTTCTCCAGAGATATGGTTCAACACATTATCGTCGACCCATTGCCTAATGAATCCACAAACCTGTCTATGCAACAGACTCCACTCTTCATCTGTTATATTATCAGGCTTTACAGTGGTAAATACTGGTTTATAAAAATTCTTGACATAAAGCAGATCTTCCATTTTCCCCTTCCAAATGGCATAATTAACACCATTCAAAGTAACCATTCTACTTGTGTTGGCTTCCATTGTTTTCCCCAAAAAAATATAGTTATCGCAAATCAAAGTAAATCTTTTCTGATGTGGAAGTTCAGACTGTGCTGCAACCACAGAGCATACTCAGATAAAACCTTGGCTCTGATACCAGTTTGTTGGGAAAACGCGGACAAACACAAAAGTATATATGGTAAAAGTAATGGAAATAAAATGGGAAAATAACGACACCAAGAATTTTACGTGGAAACCCTTCTGAATAAGGGAAAAAACCACGGACCAAGAGGAGCAATTGATATTACTATAGTAAGGAATTTTACACTGTGTAGTCACGAATACAACACTCAAAGTGACTACTACACACTCAAAAGGAACAACACTCTTTTGGTTTCCGTCTTACTAAAATATCGCTCACACTCTATTTTTCTTCACAGACTATTTTCTTATATAGTCTATGGAATACCTCACTTTGCTCTCAAAATGGTTTTTCTCTCTAACTTGGTGTGTTCTACAAATGAGCAAGAATGCTCTATTTATAGAAAGATAAAACCATGCTTATGTCACTAATGACATATGTGAACATAGCAAAGTCAAGAATGGTTGCAAATCTTACCAATTTGCCAACTACCAAATCTTTTCTTTTCAACTCCAATTACTATTCCTTTTTAACAATTGCTTGTACCAATTGAATAGCTAAAGTTGACTAAAACAATGGGATGGATTTAACAAGGAGTTCAAAAAATATAAATATAAATATGTAAATAAATTCAAAAAAATTAAATGCTCACACCAAGAATCAAACTTTAGATGTGAAAGTTAACTTAAAGGTCACTTACTGTTACTATGTTATAGTTTTTTCTTTATCCACGAAGAGGTTCAAAATTAATATATCTATATAAATATAAAAAATGTATCTTAAAGATATAGTGAATTTTTTTGTCGAGGGGATTCTGATGAACCCTTCGGAATTCATGTGGATCCGCCCCCTCTCTATAATAGATAAACTTTAAGAAATGACTATAGATTAGACTTAATTAGAGATTTCTAACTATATATATTACAAGTAGTTTAAGATAAATTTTTTTTTTTTTAAAAAAAAATGTATATTACAGGATCTAGGAAGAAACCGCGTGAGAGGAAAATTGTCCATCTGAAAAGCCAGCGTTCAAAGTCTCTCTTCAAACATCAAATTCCATTTAAAACTCCTCCCTCTCTCTCTCTCTTTTCCATCACAAAATCCAACTTCTCTTCTTACACTTGACATTTTCTTTTTGATTTCTTGATTCAGATAATTTATATTGGAATAAAGAACCTGAATCTTTTATGTAGTCATTTATTTTCCTCCTAAACTAGTAATACCAATGGTGACAAAGCTCAGTATTTTATTTTTTGTTTTGTCGAGTTTATTCTCATTTGGTTTTGTGGTGTCTAGGGAATTTGGGATCAATCTGAATACTAGTGCTTCTGGTATTGAATTCCCTCAACATCCAAGTTTCAATGTTGTTTCTTCTTCTACTAACTCAGGTTGCAATCATGTAAAATCGACAAGTATGTTAACCCGAGAAGAACAAACTAGTCAAGATGCTCAGCCAAAAGAAGCAGTCAAGTTTCATTTAAGGCATAGATCAGCTGGTAAAACTAGAGAGGTTAAAAACTCTGTTTTTGAGTCTACATCAAGGGATTTAGGTAGAATTCAGACATTGCATACAAGGATTGTTGACAAAAAGAATCAAAACCCTGTTTCAAGATTGGGTGAAAAAACTGTTATTTCTTCACAATTTGAGCTTTCAGGCAAACTAATGGCGACGTTGGAGTCAGGGGTGAGTCATGGATCAGGGGAATATTTCATGGATGTTTTTGTTGGTACACCTCCTAAGCACTTCTCTTTGATTCTTGATACTGGTAGTGATCTTAATTGGATTCAATGTGTACCTTGTTACGATTGTTTTGAACAAAATGGTCCTTATTATGATCCTAAAGATTCTTCTTCTTTTACTAATATAACTTGTCATGATCCAATGTGTCATCTTGTTTCATCTCCTGACCCTCCACAGCCTTGTAAGACTGAGAATCAAACTTGCCCTTATTACTATTGGTATGGAGATAGCTCAAATACGACTGGTGATTTCGCGCTTGAGACTTTCTCCGTTAATCTCACAACCCCTAGTGGGAACTCTGAGATCAAGAAAGTGGAAAATGTGATGTTTGGTTGTGGTCATTGGAATAGAGGTTTGTTTCATGGTGCTGCAGGTTTGTTAGGACTTGGTAAAGGACCACTTTCGTTTTCGTCTCAGCTACAATCTTTATATGGACATTCTTTTTCGTATTGTCTAGTCAATAGGAATAGCAACTCTGGTATCAGCAGTAAACTGATTTTTGGCGAAGATAAGGAGCTTTTGAAACATCCAAACTTGAACTTCACTTCATTAGTTGGTGGGAAAGAAAATCCCGCAGAAACGTTCTACTATGTGCAGATCAAATCGATCATAGTTGGAGACAAAGTGCTAAAGATACCGGAGGAGACGTGGAGTTTGTCTCCACAAGGTGTTGGTGGCACAATCATTGATTCAGGAACCACTTTGAGTTATTTCGTCGAACCAGCATATGAGATGATAAAAGAGGCATTTGTTAACAAAGTGAAAGGCTATCCATTAATACAAGATTTTCCCATTCTTAGACCATGTTACAATGTGTCTGGAGTGGAGAATCTTGAATTGCCCTCATTTGGAATAACTTTTAGTGATGGAGCTGTATGGAATTTCCCCGTCGAGAACTACTTCATCAAACTTGATCCAGAAGACATTGTTTGTTTAGCAATTTTAGGTACTCCTAACTCTGCCATGTCGATAATTGGTAACTACCAACAACAGAATTTTCATATCTTATATGATACAAAAAGGTCTAGGCTGGGATATGCACCAACAAACTGTGCTGATGCCTGATATGCTGACTTACAAGGATGGAAAACTGTAAACATAGTGGGAATTGGAAGGATTATGTTCCATTTTTTTTACAACTTAATAGATACAAATGTAGGTTCTATCATTCTCTTTTACTTTTTAGGTGTGTAGATGATTATACATCGTTTGACAGAAACTAGCTACAACATATACGAGTAAAGTTTCAAGAACTCTCATGTTTGAATGACTGTTTTTATAATTTATTACATTTTTCTCATCTATATAGAGCGGTAGCAACATACTTGCTTTTGGTATTTGAATGGAAGAGGAGAATCACCCGTCTATTAGCCATTTCTTCGACAATGATCCATCCTGGAAAGACAATATTCTTGTTGAATTTCATTTAGATTATTACGTACATTGTATAGACATCTGCACAAGTTTGTGCTGTTGAACCTGCTAAATGCTAAGGCTCATAATGTCAAGAATGCATCATTTTCTTCTCCACATCTGTTTCTTGGTGGTGGTTAGATTGAGTCCATGTTTTTGGTTTTGGTTTATGCTTTTCCAAGAGTTTTTGGTCAAAAACATCCTTTAATTATACTCCAAACTTAAACTACATCTTTAAAGTATATTTTTAGCACAAAACATCTTTTAACTATACCCCAAACTTAAACTACATCCTTAAAGTATCATTCTTACCATAAAACATCCTTCAAGTATTTTAAAGTGAGCAATTTTCATCCTTTACTTGAATATCTCGTAAAACTACCCGATATGTCCCATAAAAATTAAGTCGTTCCTTCCTAATAATTTTTCTTAGATATGCCAAGAATAATATCGTGAACTTTTTCGTAATTGAGTTAAGAATTATGCAAAACTTTTAATTTGACCCTTCTTTTAATTCATTTTTCATGTAATTTAACCAAATAATATAGTTAGTTTAAATATGTTTCTTCTCAATTGAATATTGTAGAAGTGATATTTGTTGGAGACTTCCGCTTCTGATAATGTAGAATAAAACTCAAATACGAGACATAATCAATATTTTGCTCACTTTAATATTAGATTGACCTAAAATCTATTGATTTATTTGGCTGTAACATTCCGAAAAATCATATGTCTAATGAAGAGCCCAATATGCCCTTAGGATAGTCTATTAGGGGTACATAGGCACCCCAATGCCCAATATTGAGAAATATTGGGCATAGTATAGAAAAATTGGCTAAGGGATATTAGCCAATTTTCTATATATGAATAAGAAATATATTTTTTTGGATTGTCATACCCCAATCCAAAATTGATGTTCAATAAATATACCTGCAAGGAAGACCCTAAGCTAAAAATAATAGTATTCACATAGTAGATATTGAAGTACTAGGCATCCAAGTGTCAAGCCTAGTACAATTCCACATGACCATTTAAAAGAATCGTGTAGATTAAACAGTGTCCAAGGACATAGTGAGGATCCTTGAGACAATAAGTAAATATTTCCAAATGAACCATAAATAATAGTTAGTTAGGAAAGTGCAACCAACCCATGTGCAAGTACATGTGCAAGACATGTGAAGAAGTTGCCAAAGGAGGGGACCATCCTTACCGAATTCGGTTAGGATAGTTAGGGGGGAAACGTGCACAAGGGACCACTCCATGTGAGGCCTAACCTCCCTACCAATTCTAGACTCTAACTTACTGCCCAAAATAACTAAATAACCTAGGACTAACCAAATCGGACCCATTAGGGCACCCGACAACCTAGGACCAAAATCGGATTGACACTAAACTAATACTAGTTAAAGAGACAACCTAGTACCTAACCTAGGATGGTCCAAAATGTTAGTTATGATCCTAACAACTAAGGGGTACTTTAGTAATTCTCCTTGGTTACCTAATTAATTAACTTATCAAATTAATTAATTAATTTAAAAGGGCTAAAATAAAAAATAAAAAGGAAATTTTCAGATTTTGGTTAAGACAAGAAAGGGACAACCTAGTACCTAACCTAGGATGGTCCAAAGAGTTAGTTAAGATCCTAACGACTTAATGGTACTTTAGTAATTACCCTAGGCTAATTAATTAATTAATTTATCAACTTAATTAATTAACTTAAAGTGGCAAAACCGAAATCACAAAAAAATTTCCAGATTTCGATTAAGACAACAAAAAGACAACCTAGTACCTAACCTAGGATGGTTCAAAGGATTTGGTTATAACGACTTAAGGGTACTATAGTAATTAACCTAGGTCACTTAAATAATTAAATTCGTCATTTAATTAATTAAATTAAAGGGTTTAAACCGAACTTCTTACACTAACCTAGTATAACTCAAGAAACATCCTAGTACTTAACCTAGGATGACCCAAAAAGGTTAATTTTTGTTCCAATGATGTAGGAAACTTTAATAGTTATCCTAGGTACATGAATTAATTAAATTAACCATTTAATTAATTGATTTAAAGGGTGGAAATGAAATTCTTACGAAAAATTTCAGATTTGACCAAGGATTGTGTTTTCCTAGTTCTAGTCAATCTAGGAGGGCCTTTTTAGCAAGTATTTAATTAATTTATTTAATTAACTTATTAAACCCTAAGTTGAATGAGTCAAGATCAGTTCTTAAACGTATAAATCACTTTCAAACCCATAGAAAAAACGGACGCAAAAACAGTAAGCAACGAACGCAAGAAAAAGGCAGAAAATTTATCGATTTCACTAGGGCGATTTCAAGGTTTCTTCAAGGTTTAGTTCAAGGTGGTCTTCGTAGATTAAGTTCTAAATAAGGTATGAGTTTCTCTCCTGGACTTCTTTCTCCAAGAGAACTTTCTTTCTATTGATTCAAAGATCTTGAAAACTAGGGTTGTTTCCCGTCGTTCTTGTCGAACTCATTTCCCTAGTATCCTTGTTAAGATTTCAATGTTGAATAAGTTAGAAGTCATGTTGTTGGTATGTGGTCCTGGTTGATCTTAATGTGTATCGTTTTTTATTAAATAATGATTGAATGAACCTATTAGTTGGACTCTTTTGTTGCTAAGTGTTATTATAAAAATTAAAAGAAAGATACTATGTTAAAGATATGTCCGAAAATGTTATGTATGAAGATGTTACGGTCTGTTGTGCATACTTGCTATTAATATGACGTTACGAAGATGTTAAAGTCATCAAATGTTAATATGATGCTGTCCATTACGACTTAAAAATGTTACTCTAAAGTCATGAACTAAGATTGGCTTAACAAATCCACTATGAAATCATATCTTGAATGAATTGGCTATCTGGTTCCAATAAAATTGGCTAACTCTATTTGTCAAAATGAATATATGCTAATGGATAAAAACTTATTTAAATGATTAAAAGATTGTCTAAGAGTTCATACATATGGCAAATTAAATAGAACATATGTAAAATTGGATTATGCTAATAAGAATGAATTTGCTAGTCTAACATCCCAAATCTTGAGCCAATACTAATCATATGCTAAATCTTGTGTAATTAGAGTATCAAATGACAATATAAGCACTTCTAAAGTAATATCAATGAATCCATCACCAAGGGCACGACACTCATTGGGAAAATTCGCAACATGCTCAATAAAAAATGACATATGAACTCATGAAACTCATTGAATGAAGTGCTCATCGTCCATAAACGATGATATGAATCTACTACACTAAAGTAAGTAAGTAATGTGAGTTATAACATAATTAAAGGGGTCTAAAGTAAGTAAGTGACCAGAATGAGGTGTTAAAGGAAGTGAGACAAGTCTCACTTACAGCTAAGCTGCTATGTTAAAAGAATACTCATGTATGAAGGTGTTAGAATGTGTGAAACTAGTCTCTTTAAAACCAAAGGATGATATGTAAGAAAAATTCACATTTCATCAATGTAAAGTAAGGATGAATAGTCATCAATAGAGTAAGTAAATCTCAATCTAGAAGCAAGCCTCCATAATGCTTGAGTCAACACTAAAAGAAAAAGAAGAAATGAACATTCACGTAAAGCGGTGAGTAATTATGAAAATCAAATGTGCTAATTTTAATGAATATGGTGACAACATGATAAGAGGATAATGTGAAAGATGATAGCAATCTCAAATGAGCCTAAGTAAATGTTACCAAAACGTGCTCACCTATGAGAGTGTAAAGCTAACGAAGTGATTAGTCACTATGAACACTCTAACGAAAGTATTGAGATTAATGTATACTTAATACTAATGATGAGATGAGAAATCATCTATTGAGCTATGATGTCCTCATACTAGAAGTCAACTTCCATGGCGTATGAGTTGAATGTAATGGAACTTTATACTAAGCACCGATAGGCTAGTTAGTAGATTTTATAAATAATTTATATGACTTGTAACAATGAGTGACATGATTTTAGATTTAATAAAAGATTATTTTATTGCTAAAAAAAATAATAAAAAAAATAGAAAAAAATAGAAAAGGAATTAATTAAATAAATTAATAAAATAAAATAAAAAAAGGGGCAAAGTGCCATAACCTGTGAAAGCCGCACGGCTTATGAGAAGAAAAAAAAAAGAACGATCAGAAAGAAAAAAAAACGCTATTAAGAAAAGAAAAGAAAGGGAGAAAAGAAAAGGAAAAAGGAAGAGAAACAACGATATTTTTATCTCGAGATATCAAGGTAATTATTCTTATCCTTTCTATTAAATTTTTGTGTAACTAGGAATAGATTTTTAGGTTAAAACGTGTATAATTTATACTAATATATGAACTTGTGAACTTGGGGTTATAAATGTGTATAAGTATTATGGTTCAATCATTGGACAATGATTAGTCCTAATCATTGGACAATGATTACTCCAAGATTAGGATTATTAATAGTGGAACGATAAATATGAATTTGAACATTGAAAATAAGTGGTTTCAGCAAATAGTTTTGTAGTCCGCCATTGGTGTGTTGGGCAATTAGTTTCGGCTTTAATTATTTTCATTTAATTATCATATTAGGATTCAAGTTTTGATATATTGAGATATGTGTTAAATAGTGGGTGCATTATGATATATAAAATCATTATAATTATGTTATTCGGAGAATTAAGATTTAACCCTAAACTTGAAATTCAGAAAATATGAGATTTGATCAATTGGTTGGAATAAAGATTTAGAAATTTTATTATAAATTTGGATGAGTTTTGGGTGTAAGCTAGAGATATAGCAATATGAATGTTGTTAGTTTCGAAATCATATCGTGGTTATTTATTTGAATAGATTTTATTGGTTTGGAAGTCAACCAAAAGAGGAAGGCTCAAGTTCTGGAGTCATTGTTCGACTACTTGAGGCAAGTGGATTTCTAAACTCTTGTTAAGTGTATGAAATGTGTCTATGTCCTTGTGGTATATGTCGGGAGTAACGGGATTGGTGATGGGTTGACTTGTCCACATTGATTAATTCTAATGATGAAAAGAATGGGGATAACAAAAGGCAATGTGATTAATGGTTTATGTCTTTTGTGTTGAGAAAGGGTTGAAGGCTTGTTGAATCATTATTGATGTAATTTCATGTTTGTGTGGTTGTGAACTGTGTGACGTTATGAAAATGGTCATCTCCTCATTATATGTGTGAACTTGTCATCTGCATTATTCTGAGGCATTGGTTGTGACAAGTGTTATGTGCATTGAGAAAGAATGGGTACTTAAGAGGATGTACCATTTCGAGGGACGTATCGCGCGCCGCGATGGTTACTATTATCGAGGGTCGTGTCGTGCGCCGCGACAGATGCATGGACAGATATGTCCCCCATGGGTCCCGGACTGAGAGACAGCGGGTGTGTATCACTAGGTCAGACATGCATCATTATACTTGACATTGCATTCCATTACATTGCACATACTTATCATTAGTGATCTTGATATTGTGTTTTGCTGATCTAGTGACTGCCTTTCTGCAGAACTTGTGATTGACCAATATTGAGCTTGTTATTGCGGGTATATAATTTGTTGAAGTATTGTTGTTGAGGATATGTATTTTGTTGAAGTATTGTTGTTGAGGATATGTAATTTGTTGAAGTGTTGTTGTTGAGGATATATAATTTGTCTAAGTGTTGTTGTTGAGCTACGTGCTATGTAAACTGTGAGTTGTTAGGTTGGGTTGAATTTAATGCAGGTTGTAGTTGTGGAGGTTTGGTTGAGAGTGGTAGGAGTACCCGTATTTCATCCCCTTATCTTGTGTTTAGAGGTTTACTTGCTGAGTACCGTGTGGTTTGGTACTCACCCCTTGCTTCTACAAATTTTTTGTAGGTTATGAGCCTGGATTTTTGTTATACTTTTCATTCTCTTCTTTTCCGAGGCTTCTTGGAGATTTGTGAGGTAGCTGTTTCCATTTCAGCAGACTTTCTTCTCCTTAATTATGATCTTGTTCTACTCTAGAAACAATATCATATGAGACTTATATTTTCTTTTGATCCGATTGTAATACTTTAGAGGCTTGTACACGTGACAACCAGGTTTTGGGGTATAATGTAAGTTGATAGTAAATTTTCCGCATTTTTATCGTAATAGTTGAGTTTTAGGCTTACTTGTCTTGGTGGGATAAGACGAGTGCCATCACGCCCATTTTGGGTCGTGACATTTATACTAAGCACCGATAGGCTAGTTATGAGCGGTGATGCCTTCTTTCGAGAAGGGAGGAGGCTCACGTAACTCTCATGAGATGAGACTGTTCGGCATGCCAGGTATGGGTGTCTTTATATATCCTAGACTTTGAACCTATACTACCAATATAGAGATCTAGTAGGGTTCGACTCCCTATATACTCTAGCACGTTCAGGTCACTTTGGCCGGTGATTTTACCTCTTTTCGGTGTGAGGCAGACACTGGATTTCATGACGCTCACACGATCTATGTCGGTTAAAGTTAAAGTTCCCAAAGAAAGAATGTGGTCATCCTCAAAGTATGAAAGATCATGAAATACACGATACCTAAGGTGTTTGTGCAAGACAATTAGAAGGTGAAATAATATTCAAGTAATCACATTAGGTCATTCTTGGTCATTGCACTTCATGATCCCGATGAGAGTCTTAAACTGCATCCTAAGTATAGCTGGTGTTTACATCAGCCTACGAATAAATGAAATGAATAATGTGAAGTATGAATGAACGAATGAAGCAGACTCTCTATTTGCTAAAGAAAACCCTCGTGTTGAGGTCCCATATGTTAGGCCCTCTTTTGAGATGTCTTATGCTACATCAACGATTTCAAAGTCTCGTGTATATGAAATGTATAATATATAAAACATGAGATTAATGAAATCAATGGCATGATCAATAGAGAATTGCTTATGAAAGGTAATGAATATATAGTTTAAAGAATGACTCACTATAAGGTAGGGAAATCATTCCTTAGTCTTTGGATTACTTACATCATTCTTTGTGGGTATGAGACTACAATAAATCATTGAACTTGTAAGTAAAACATAGGACCAAAAGAATTATTGAACTACACAACAAGAAGAAGAAAAAGACTGAAAAATAATCTAAGTGTATAAAGAGGAGCTCTCGGCCTAAGAGGATAAAAAATCTCAAATCTTTGCCCGAAATATTCTAAAATTATTTTGATGATACTAATGTCTTGTAATAATATAGAAAATGAGTTGTGTGCTTTGAATGCATTAAAATACATCATATTCATACCATAATTCACAACTAACAATTTTGGAAAGTCTAATGACTAGGCTTTCCAGAAATAACATGTTGTTTAGGAAGAACTTTCTATGATCATGCATAGCCTTATGTGTATGTGTGCATACACCCATACTTAGCACAAGTGGTGTACTAACGCCTACTATTTACAATTTTATAGATGCAGGTTATGGGACAAATTGAGGACTCTTGCAACGGCTTGGACATCAGCGTTTCTCCAGACCATTTGGTAGGTCCTCTTGATTTCAAGGATGCTACAATTTTAGTATAGCATTAATTTTATACAAAGCTAGTGGATGTTGTCCCTAGCGTTTCTTTTGTACTTTCATTTTAAAGCTTTTGTAATAAGGCCGTCTTCGGAAAAAGTATTTATGATATATTCTTATTTTTTTTTAAATTAATTCTTATGATAGATGGTTGTTACATTTATGTTGATCTTAGTATATGATGAATTCATAAAATAATTATATGAAGTCTATGTATTTTTTAGACGTTTAAAAGTTTTAAATTTTCTGCTAAAGTTAACCATATGAATGTGATGAATGCAAGATGAGGCTTGTCTGTGACCTCTGAGAGGTCAACGACGCCGGTTGAAATTCGGATTCCAGAATCTGGGTCATGAAAAACTTGGTATCATAGCATGAGATTAAATTACCTAGGATCTAAAACTAAACACAATCACGTTACGTAGTTTATAACTTATGGTTGTGAAGCGCGCCACAATCACGACTTAGATACTATGCGATGATAGGAAATTCTCCCTTCTTCTACTCTTTATCGTGCTATCTAGAGCTTTTACACTTTGTGTGATTATAAATATCTAACTTTCTTCTTGTGTGAACGCATAGAAGAATACACACAAGAATTAGTAAATCCAAGTAGTCTAAGGCGCCAGGCTCAAGATTTGGCCTTCCCAGGAAGGGGCCATAATGGAAATGACCAACGTGGACGAAAGACGTGCGGTGAGTATGGTTGTTCGCATGGATTTGAATGCATGGTAAAGTCTAAAAGTCTGCTCTGAGTATTGATGAGGAGGAGAAGGCTAAGTTGGCTGCATACCAACTCAAGAATATGGCTTAGACATGGATTTGTTTCATAAGTGTTATGCTATAACAAACTATAGAAACAGGGTAGTAAGGCTTCTGTTTCCAAATAAGTTGGGCTAAAATGATAAGGGCGTGGTTCAAATCCAACAGTCCAAGGCAGATGCTCCGCCTCGGCCAAATATTGTAGTCGAACCCCCAAGAGAAACCGGTTCTATGCGTTGAAAAGAAGAGAGGAACAAGAGATGTCCACGGATGTGGATAATGGTAACTTTCTTGTCTTCTCCTTTCCTGTTTATGCATTATTAGATCCAGGATCTACCTTGTATATGGTAACTCCTTTTGTGGCTAATCAATTTTACATACTTCCTGAGATCTTACATGAACCGTTTCTAGTTAGTACTCCCATAAGAGACAATGTTAAGGCCGAAGAGGTATGTAGAGAAATAGATGGCATAGTGACAAGTCCCTTTGAAATTAAGTTGGGTGTCATTAGGTTCAAATCTTAAGGTAAATAAGAATGTTATCTATGAGGTTAGATATACTCTTTCTAAGTCTGGTTTACGTTAAGAAACTCTAAGTTTAAGAGCTTTAGTGGATTTGATGCGGTAAGTCCCTAATTGTATGTCTTATAATAGCACTATGTGAGTTAAAACGAAGTTATGTTACATTTTATGTTGTTGTTTTTGTGTAGCATAGGCATGGTTTCTATGTTGCATGATTTGTGATGTGCATTAAGTTAAGTGTGATTGAGAAGGAAATTCTTTAATCTCAAATATGAAGCTTCATACAAGCTTGAAAGATGTGCATCATCCAAATAAGTGTATATCAGATATTCAAAAAAGAGATACGTTTAAGTATGACAAAGTAACTTTCGAAAGTCACTTCTTTGTTTAAGTGTTGTGTAAGTGTCATTCGGGGATAAATGTTCCTAAATTGGGGATAATGTAACATTTCAGAAAATCATATGTCTAGTGAAGAACCCAATATGCTCTTAGGATAGCCTATTAGGGGTACATAGGCACGCCAATGCCCAATATTGAGAAATATTGGGCATAGTATAGAAAAATTTGCTAAGGGATATTAGCCAATTTTCTATATACGAATAAGAAATATATTTTTTGGGGTTGTCATACCCCAATCCAAGATTGATGTTCAATATATGTACATGCAAGGAAGACCCTAAGCTAAAAATAATAGTATTCACATAATAGATATTGAAGTACTAGGAATCCAAGTGTCAAGCCTAGTACCATTACACATGACCATTTAAAAGGATCATGTAGATTAAACAGTGTCCAAGGACATAGTGAGGATCCTTGAGACAATAAGTAACATTCCCAAATGAACCATAAATAATAGTTAGTTAGGAAAGTGCAACCAACCCATGTGCAAGCACATGTTCAAGACATGTGAAGAAGCTGCCAAAGAAGGGAACCACCCTAACCGAATTCGGTTAGGATAGTTAGGGGGAAAACGTGCACAAGACACCACTCCATATGGGGCCTAACCTCCCTACTGATTCTAGACTCTAACCTACTGCCCTAAATAACTTAATAACCTAAGATTAACCGAATTGGACCCATTAGTGCACCCGACAACCTAGGACCATAACCAGGTTGACACTACCCTAGTACTAGTTAAAGAGACAACCTAGTACCTAACCTAGGATGGTCCAAAAGGTTAGTTATGATCCAAAATGTTAGTTATGGTCCTAACAACTTAGAGGTACTTTAGTAATTCCTCTTGGTTACCTAATTAATTAATTTATCAAATTAATTAATTAATTTAAAAGTTCTAAAACCGAAAATAGAAAGAAAATTTTCAGATTTCGATTAAGACAAGAAAGGGACAACATAATACCTAATCTAGGATGGTCCAAAGAGTTAGTTAAGATCCTAACGACTTAAGGGTACCTTAATAATTACCCTAGGATAATTAGTTAATTAATTTATAAACTTAATTGATTAATTTAAAGTGGAAAAACATAAATCACAAAGCAATTTTTTCAGATTTCGATTAAGACAAGAAAAAGACAACTTAGTACCTAACCTAGGATGGTTCAAAGGATTAGTAATGGTTATAAAAACTTAAGGATACTTTAGTAATTACCATAGGTAACTTAATTAATAAAATTATCCATTTAATTAATTATATTAAAGGGGTCAAACCAAAATTCTGACACTAACCTAGTACAACTCAAGAAACATCCTAGTACTTAATCTACGATGGCCCAAAAGGTTTAATTTTTGTTCTAATAATTTAGGGAAACTTTAATAGTTACCCTAGGAACCTTAATTAATTAAATTAGCCATTTAATTTATAAATTTAAAGGGGCATAATGAAATTCTTACGAAAAATTTCAGACTTAACCAAGTATTATGTTTTCCTTGTTCTAGTCGATCTAGGAGGGCCTTTTTAGTAAGTATTTAATACATTTATATAATTAATTTATTAAAACCTAAGTTGAATGAGTCAAGATCAGTTCTTAAACATAAAATCAATGATAATATAGGCACTTATAAAGTAATATCAATGAATCCATTACCAAGGGCATGACACTCATTGGGAAAACTCCCAACATGCTCTATAAGAATAACATATGAACTTATTGAACGAAGTGTTCATCATCCACATACGATGATATGAATCTACTACACTAGAGTAAGTAAGTAATGTGAGTTACAACATAATTAAAGGGGTCTAAAGTAATTAAGTGACCAGAATGGGGTGTTAAAGTAAGTGAGACAAGTCTCACTTACACCTAAGCTGCTATGTTAAAAGAATACTCACGTATGAAGGTGTTAGAAGGTGTGAGTCAGTCTCATTAACACCAAAGGATGATATGTAAGGAAAATTTTACATTTCATCAATGTAAAGTAAGGTTAAATAGTGATCAATAGAGTAAGTAAATCTCAATTTAGAAGCAAGACTCCATAATGCTTGAGTCAACACTAGAAGATAAAGAAGAAATGAACATTCACGTAAAGGGGTGAGTAATAATGAAAAACAAATGTGCTAATGTTAATGAATGTGGTGACAACATGATAAGAGGCTAATTTTAAGGATGAGATCAATCTCAAATGAGCCTAAGTAAATGTACCAAAACGTACTCACCTATGAGAGTGTAAAGCTAAAGAAGAGACCAGTCTCTATGAACACTCTAACGAAAGTATTGAGATTAATGTATACTTAATACTAATGATTAAATGAGAAATCATCTATTGAGCTATGATGTCCTCATACTAGAAGCCTTCTTCCATGACGTATGAGTTGAATGTAATGGAACTTCATACTGAGCACCGATAGGCTAGCTATGAGCGGTGATGCCTTCTTTCGGGAAGGGCGGAGGTTCACGTAACTCTCATGAGATGAGACTGTTTGGCATGTCGGGTATGGGTATCTTTATATATCCTAGTCTTTGAACCTATACATCCAATATAGGGATCTAGCAGGGTTCAACTCCCTATATGCGCTAGCATGATCAGATAACTTTGGCCGGTGATTCCACCTCTATTTAGTGTGGGGCAGACACTGAATTTCATGATGCTCACATAATCTATGTCGGTTAAAGTTAAAGTTCCCAAAGAAAGAATGAGGCCAGCATCAAAGTATGAAAGATAATGAAATGCACAATACCGAAGGTGTTTGTGCAAGAAAATCAGGAGGTGAAATTAGATTCAAGTAATGACATTAGGTCATTCTTGGTCATTGCACTTCATGATTCCGATGAGAGTCTTAAAATGCATCCTACGTATAGTTGGTGTTTACATCATCCTACGAATGAACGAATGAAACAGACTTTGTGTTTGCTAAAAAAGGCCCTCGGGTTGAGGTCCCATATGTTGGGCTTTTACTTGAGATGTCTTATGCTACATCAACGATTCCAAAGTCTCGTGTATATATGAAATGTATAATACATAAAATATGAAAGTAATGAAATCAATGGCATGATCAATAAAGAATTGCTTATGAAAGATAATGAATATATAGTACAAAGAATGACTCACTATAAGGTAGGGAAATCATTCTTTAGTCATTGGATTACTTACATCGATTCATTGTGGGTTAGGGACTACGATGAATCATTGCACTTTTAAGTAAAGTATTAGACCAAAAGAATTATTGAACTACACAACAAAAAGAAAAAAAAACTGAAAAATAATTTAAGTGTACAAAGAGGAGCTCTCGGCCGAAGAGGATCAAAAATCTCAAATCTTCACCCGAAATATTCTAAAATTATGTTGATAATACTAATGTCTTGTAATAATATAGAAAATGAGTTTTGTGCTTTGAATGCATTAAAATACATCATATTCATATCACAATTCACAACTAACGATTTTGGAAAGTCTAGTGACTAGGCTTTCTAGAAATAGCATGTTATTTAGACAGAGTTTTCTTTGATCATGCATAGCCTTATGTGTATGTGTGCATATACCCATACTTAGTACAAGTTGTGTACTAACCCCTACTATTGCTATTTTATAAATGCAGGTTAAGGGACAGATTGACGACTCTTGCAACAGTTTGGACATCAGCGTTTCTCCAGACCATTTGGTAGGACCTCTTGATTTCGAGGATGTTACAGTTTTAGTCTAACCTTAGTTTTAGACAAAGCTAGTGGATGTTGTCCTTAGCGTTTCTTTCATACTTTCGTTTGGAAGCTTTTGTAATAAGGTCGTCTTTGACAAACGTATTTATGATATATTCTTATTTTGTTTCAAATTGATTCTTATGATAGGTAGTTCTTACATTTATGTTGTGCTTAGTATATGATGAGTTCATGAAATAACTATATGAAGTCTATGTATACTTCATACATTTAAAAGTTTTAAATTTTTTGCTAAAATTAACCATATGAATGTGATGAATGCAAGATGAGACTTGTCTGCGACCTCTCAGAGGTTAATGATACCGGTGGCGATTCGGATTCCAGAATTTGGGTCGTGACATTGGTTAAGAAAAAGATAAAGATAATTAATCTTCAACTTCTTTCCGTTATGAAAAAATTCAAATTATGTACGTTTATAGCTTCCAATCTTTTTTAGTTTCCATAAGCAACAATGTCTAAGATTTTTTTATATTTTCCAAGAACATTCTTGTAGCAAATAATGAAATTATGCAGAATGACTTTTGTTGATGGTCACATTAACTATTCATGTTTTCGTAAGATCCATTAGTTTTTTTTGACAATATCTAACAAAAGGATGAAAGTTGTTCATTTATAAACACTCAAAGGATGTTTTCTGCTAAAGATGATACTTTAAGGATGTAGTTTAAGTTTAGGGTATAGTTAAAGGATGTTTTCTGCTAGAAATGATACTTTAAGGATGTAGTTTAAGTTTTTGATATAGTTAAAGGATGTTTTTGGCCAAAAACTCTTTTTCCAACATAGAACAATAATTTTCTGGCCTCCACAATTCTTCTTATTCTTATTCTATCATATACTATGTTTTTTGTGACAATTTTTTCTCACCCTCCCAAGAGAATAAATAGTGTTTTCATTTCCACAGTGACAAATCTAGAATCTTAAGGTTAAGAATGCTTCCTTACTTACCAATCACAGAATATAAGTAGAGCCGTTAATATGGTAGGCCCGTTGGGCTGTCCTGGCCTAATCCGAATTTAATAGGGTTGGGCTAAGATTTTTGGAGCCCATTTAAGAAAAGGGTTTTTTATCCCGGCCTAAATAAGTTTGTTGATTTGTGGGGCTTGAGAAATATAGGTAGGGCTGGCCCGTGGGACAATATAAATTAATTAAAAAATATAATATAATATTAAAATTTAAAATTAAAGAGAGTCCAAACTCAAAACAATTAAGTTAATAGTTTCTATTTAGATACTTATACTTTTTTCTTGGAAAAAAACTTAATAAATACTATAAAGATAATTTTGTGGGATAATTTCAGAGACCTCACTCCAAGTTTCGCCCTATAACACTGATCTCCCCTGTGATTTACGATATTACGTCTACCTCCCTTATTTCCATTTACTTTTAACCATTCTATAGATCTATTAAAATAAATATAAATTAATTTAAATTTGATAATTTTACCCTTTTTACATTAGTTTCTTTATATTAATAAATATTAAATAAAAACAACGTATTTAACAAACATTTTAAAAATAAATCAACACAAATACATGTTTTTTATCAATCAAAGATCAAAGTCTTCATTTAAGCTGACTTTTCATTTTCACTAAAAATAAATCTTCATATCTATTTCACCTTTATCAATTCATGTAGATTTTCCCTCTACAATAACCCATCATTTTTCAGCAACAATTTATTCAAATAGAAGATAAAAATGATCTCCTCAAAAAACAAAGTCGATAAGAACAATCAAATTTTGTCTTGTTAAACATTTCACGAGCGAAGAAGAAATATGATCCAACGAATATATATAAATCATTGAAAATTAGATTTAAAATTGTATATATAAGGGTAAAATTGTCAAATCTAAATTAATGTATATTTACTTTAAATATATTTAAAGAATGATTACAAGAAAATGAAAATATGAGAGATAGACGTAACATCATAAACCACAAGGACGGTGAGTGTTATAGAGCAAAACCCGGAGAGAGGTCTTTGAAATTATTCCAAATTTTATTTATGAATTTGATTAACAAGTAGTAACATTAACATCAAGCAATAAAATGAATTAGTTCGGCCTGACCTGTAAAATATCAAAACCTATATGGGTTAGCCGGATGGGGTGGACTACTAGCCCATATTGACAGCTCTAAATATAAGTAAACAATTTTATGACTTGTCATAAAAAAAGACAATCATTATAAGGACAATAGATTTAAAAAAACTACAATAATTATTATTTTGGATAACAAAAAAGTTTTTGTTTTTTATAAAAGTTTATTTTAGTAAAAATAAGCAAAAGGTCTGAGAGAAAAATTGGGAAAGAGTGCAGTATACAACTTTTTGCACCCGTTAACAACTACTACATTAATTAACTACTTATTGCTTGATTACTTATTATTCAAATTTATACCATTCATTAAATTTTCATTATAAATATATACGTAGTTTGATACGAGATTAATGTATGCTCATGCATCGAAAAGCTTCGATGAACGCTACATTTACATTTGAGATATTGGTTCTTCTTTCTTATTTTGGGTCCCTCTTTTTTTACAAGAATATTATTATTCCCTCGATTTCAATTGATTTGATGTAGTAGTTTGGCTAAGCATCGATTTTTTCAAAAAAAATTAAAACTTGTGATTTAGAATAAGTCAATAAATGAATGTATGACGATAAATCATCTCACTAACAATAAAATAAGTAATTTAAAGTTAAATTATTAATAAATATACAAATATATCATTTTTTAAGACAAAATAATACAAAAAGTATCTCGTATAAATTGAGACAAAAGAGAGTATGATTTATATTACGTGTACAATTACAGGTGGGCATGGTTTAGTACAATACAATATTTGAAAGTTTTGATACCATAGTTTTTGTATTCGATTTTTAAAATATTGTACCATTCCATACCAATTTAATTCAGTATGGTTCTATATATTGGAGTTCGATTTTCATATTCTACGGTATGATAAATCGGTAACCATAATTTGTTTAACTTTGACTAATATATACTCGTATAATAGAGTGTTATGACTTCGATAATTAAAACAAATGTCTTAGTTGTATCATACTAAATAACTCATTTGTTAATCAATTACAATTCAAATACATTCAATCAAAATAGAGCAGTCAAAGTTTAATCAAGTTTCAACTTTTAAACATTTAGTTTATACTAATACTAGGTTGCATATTTGTTAGTATTTTTTTATGGATAAATTTTAGGAATTACATAGTTTTAATATGAAATTAGAATATCTCTCTCTTTAGTTTGCAATTTCATTAATCTCTTACAAAGCAACACAAACCGGATGCATAATATGTAGCTCGGATACATTAAAGAGTATGTTGGATACATTATAACATAAACTGGATACATAATGTAACGACCTGTTTAGTCGTTTTGAGCAGTAGAGTTATTTCTGGTAATAGCTGTCTGGGTCGACGGATCCCACGACAGACCGTCATGGGCACGATGGACCGTCGAGGGGGTCTCGTTCCAAAACACTTAGATTCTAAAAATTTGGGTACTCAGAACAACTCTCTGAACTTCGCGACGACATGGCAGGATGGACCGTCGTGGGCACGACGGACCGTCACAGACCCTTTAGTGAAATTTAATCTCTGAACTTTGTGACGGAAGCAGCAGGATGGACCGTCGCAGGCACGACGGGCCGTCACAGGCTGCGTAACCCTGACTGGGTCGGATTTCTGTTAAATGTTTTAAGGGGCGTTTTGGACTATTCCTGCTTATAATTATAAAGTTAGTGGTTTAATGTTAATAATTCAATTACTTGGGGGTTAAAGGAGACAACCTTGGAATAAATAGTGGGTTACTTTTACCATCTTTTATACTTAATTATATGGTAATTAGGGTAAAAGAAAATGAGTTTGAATAAGGAAAAATAGAAAGAACAGAAGAGAGGGACGAACTAGCGAGAGAGAAAGAAGAACGAAGAGAAAGCAAGGGCATTGGGGAAGTAGATTGCTTGATCACGATTATTCGGTGGAGGTAGGTTATGGTTTATGCTATTTCATAGTAAACTCTTAATAGCGAATGATATGTATTGGGTAATTTTGTAAAGTCTTCTATATGCTTAATTGTGTGCTTGCATGATGTGATTATGTAATTGTGATAAAATAAGCATGATGAGGCTGTTGAATCTTAAACCTTAAAACCTCTTTGTTAATGATGATGCCTTGGTATAAAAGAAGGCTTGATGAACTAAAAGAATGAGGTTAATGGATCGGGTGTCATGTTCCGGCACTAGGATAGTAATAGTGGATCGGGTGTCACATTCCGACACCAGGATAGTATTAATGGATCGGGTGTCACGTTCCGACACCAGGATAGTAATAGTGGATCGGGTGTCACGTTCCGACACCAGGATAGTATTAATGGATCGGGTGTCACGTTTCGACACCAGGATAGTAGTAGTGGATCAGGTGTCACGTTCCGACACCAGGATAGTATTAATGGATCGGGTGTCACGTTCCGACACCAGGATAGTAGTACTGGATCGGGTGTCACGTTCCGACACAAGGATAGTAAAGAGAATAAATCTTGAATTATGCTAATATACTCAGATTTAATTAACCTGTTTCCCAAATGAGTATGGTGTGGAGGCTTGATTCCTCATAGATGTGCTTGGGTTGTGCCCAATGGTTATGGTACTTGTTGTTGTCACCTGTTAAGTGTTATGGTTGATTTTATTTTATTATTTGATATATATTGCTCTCTATTCTGAGTTGGCCGATGATACCTACTCAGTACTTGTGTTTTGTACTGACCCTTACTTGTATGTTTTCTCTTTGTTATTTGTGGAGTGCAGCAAACGTACCGTCGTATTCAACTCAACCGCAACTCTAGCCAGTCTTCATCACGTCAGATTTCAGGGTGAGCTATTGTTCCTAGCTCGGACTGGATTCTCTCTCATTCATGTCTTGATGTCCTTGAAGTTCAGACATGAACCATCTGTTTTCTTATTTTAGTTTCCTAGACACTCTTAGATTTATTAATTTGAGGATAGAATGTTCTTGTGATGATGACTTCTTTTGAGTTTTAGAAGTCATTTATTTATTTCGTTAATGAGTTTTAAGTCTTCCGCATTATTTTCTGTTTATTATGATTGAATTGTTGGGGTTTAGATTGGTTGGTTCGCTCACATAGGAGGTTAAGTGTGGGTTCCACTCGCGGCTCATTTTGGGTCGTGACAAACTTGGTATCAGAGCATTAGGTTCGTTGGTCTCATCACACAAGAACGAGTCTAGTAGAGTCTTGAGGAACGGTAGGGGGACGCCTTTAATTTTCTTTGAGAGGCCATAGGACTTTAGGAAAATTCCATTCTTTCTTTCTTTCTTTCGTGCTATTACTTGGATCCAATTGGTATCTAGGTGATACAAATTGGTATCTGACCATCTTCACTCTATTTCACAGATAGTTAGAACTAGAGCAACAACCGCGCCAACACCAACACCGGCAAGACAAGATGCGTTTGAGCCAGCCACTGGGGTTGTAGCTCGAAGAGGAGCAGTGGAAAGAGGCCGTGGTAGAGGTCGTGGGAGGACATCCTCTAAAGGAAGAGGACAAGCTCCTGGCCCATCATGTACTAGGGCAGTGACTCCTCCACCGACTGAGGAAGTATTAACAGAGGGTGAGGAAGGGGGAAATGAACAAGGGCAGAACGAGGAATTACCACCCCAACCTACCCCAGAGATGATTAATCAGGTCCTTGCTTATCTTAGCGGGTTATCTGATCAGGGCCAACACCTCCAGTGTTTTCTGCACCAGCACCTCAGGTTCCGGGAGTACAACATGCAACTGCTGGGGCTCCCTGCATGGATGCCTCATTGGAAATAGGCACGTTTCCTCGATTGACTACAGGGCCTATAATGACAAGTGATCAGTATGAACTTTTCAGTAAGTTCTTGAAGTTGAAACCTCCAGTTTTCAAGGGTGCTGAATCTGAGGATGCCTATGACTTTCTGGTTGATTGTCATGAGCTACTACACAATATGGGCATAGTAGAACGATTTGGCGTCGAGTTTGTGACCTATCAATTTCAGGGGAACGCCAAAATGTGGTGGCGATCGTATGTTGAGTGTCAACCAGCACAAGCACCACCTATGACTTGTACATCATTCTCTAGCTTGTTTATGGAGAAGTATATACCCCAGACTTTGAGGGATAGGAAGAGAGATGAGTTCCTGAGCCTAGAGCAAGGCAGGATGTCGGTTACTGCGTATGAGGCTAAGTTTCGTGCATTATCTAGGTATGCCACCCAGCTTTTCTTCAGTCCACAAGAGCGGATTCGCTGTTTTGTGAAGGGATTGAGGTCAGATTTGCAGATTCCAGCCTTACAGGTATCTACTGCAGCAAAATCCTTTCAGGAAGTGGTAGACTTCGTGATAGAGGTGGAGGGAGTGAAGCCAGATGACTTCACCATGGCATCAGCAACTAAGAAGATTCATAAGGGAGGTGAATTTGGTGGGTCTTACTCTAGAGGGCAGAGTTCAGGAGGTTATCTAGCCCGACCTATTCAGTCTTCACTACAGACTGTAGCTGGGGGTCCACCGCAGACCGGTCAACATTTCTCTGAGTTTGGAGGTTATCCCCAGACTCCGTCGTTCTCACAGAGACCTATGCTTGAATCCAGAGAGTGTTATGGATGTGGAGAGACTGGACATATTAAGAGGTATTTTCAAAAACAGAGTTACAGACCCCCAATAGTCAGAGGTAGAGGTGGTCATGGAAGAGGCCGCTATTCTGGAGGACGTGGTGGCCGAGGTAATGGTGGTCACCAAAACGGCCGGGGTGACGGGCAAACTGGAACTTCTGCAGCGCAACATGGTAGGGGCAACGGGCAGACAGGTGATAGCGCCCATTGTTATGCTTTCCCTGGGAGATCTGAAGCGGAGACATCTGATGCTGTCATCACAGGTAATCTTTTGGTTTGTTATTGCATGGCTTCTGTATTGTTTAATCCTGGATCTACATTTTCATATGTATCTTCCTCATTTGCTACTGGTCTTAATTTACATTGTGAATTTCTTGACATACCTATTCGTGTTTCTACTCCGGTGGGTGAGTCTGTGATAGTTGAAAAGGTGTATAGGTCTTGTCTTGTGACTTTTGTGGGGAGCAATACTCATGTAGACTTGGTTATCTTAGAAATGGTTGATTTCGATGTAATTCTGGGTATGACTTGGCTTTCTCCAAACTTTGCAATCCTAGATTGTAATGCCAAAACTGTGACATTGGCTAAGCCTGGGACAGATCCGTTAGTGTGGGAGAGTGACTACACTCCCACTCCAGTTCGTATCATCTCCTTTATTCGTGCTAAGAGAATGGTTAGTAAAGGGTGTTTAGCTTTCTTGGCACACCTCAGGGATGATACTACCCAAGTACCTTCTATTGAATCGATTTCGATAGTCCGTGAGTTTCTGGATGTGTTTCCTGCAGACCTTCCTGGTATGCCACCGGATAGGGATATTGATTTCTGTATTGATCTGGAGCCGGGTACTCGCCCCATTTCCATACCCCCTTATAGAATGGCTCCCGCTGAGTTAAGAGAGTTAAAGGCCCAACTTCAAGAGTTGTTAAGCAAAGGCTTTATTAGACCAAGTGCATCCCCTTGGGGTGCTCCTGTTTTGTTTGTGAAGAAGAAGGATGGAAGTTTTCGGATGTGCATAGACTACAGACAACTGAATAAGGTAACTGTTAAGAACAAGTATCCTCTTCCTCGCATCGATGATTTGTTCGATCAGTTACAAGGTGCTTGTACCTTCTCAAAAATTGATTTGAGATCTGGTTATCATCAATTGAAAATACGGGCAACGGATATGCCAAAGACTGCTTTTCGGACCAGGTATGGACATTATGAGTTCTTAATAATGTCTTTTGGGCTTACTAATGCCCCTTCTGCTTTCATGAGTTTGATGAACGGGATTTTTAAGCCATATCTGGATCTCTTTGTCATCGTATTCGTTGACGATATACTGGTATACTCAAAGAGCAAGAAAGAACATGAGGAACACTTGAGAATTGTATTGGAAATGTTGAGGGAGAAAAAGCTTTATGCCAAATTCTCCAAGTGTGAGTTTTGGCTAGATTTAGTGTCCTTCTTGGGGCATGTGGTTTATAAGGATGGAGTGATGGTGGATCCTTCTAAGATTGAAGCAGTGAAGAGTTGGGCAAGACCTACTAATGTTACAGAGGTAAGGAGCTTTGTCGGTTTAGCTAGTTACTACCGTCGATTTGTCAAGGGATTTTCTTCTGTTGCTTCCCAATTGACAAACTTGACTAAGCAGAATGTTCCATTTGTATGGTCGGACAAGTGTGAAGAAAGCTTTCAGAAGCTCAAAACCTTGTTGACTACTGCACAAATTCTTACCCTGCTAGTGGAAGGTAAGAATTTCATTGTTTATTGTGATGCATCCTATTCTGGTTTGGGTGCAGTGCTAATGCAAGAGAAGAATGTAATTGCTTATGCTTCGAGGCAATTAAAGGTGCATGAATGTAATTATCCGACCCACTATTTGGAGTTGGCTGCGGTAGTGTTTGCATTAAAGCAATGAAGAAATTATCTATATGGGGTTAAGTGTGAAGTCTATACAGATTATCGCAGTTTACAGTATGTCTTTACTCAGAAAGATTTGAATTTGAGACAGAGGAGGTGGATGGAACTACTGAAGGACTATGATATCACTATCTTGTATCATCCGGGAAAAGCTAACGTTGTGGCAGATGCGTTAAGTAGAAAAGCAGGGAGCATGGGAAGTCTAGCTCACTTGCAGGTTTCTAGACGCCCATTGGCTAGAGAGGTTCAGACTCTGGCTAATGACTTTATGAGGCTAGAAGTAAATGAGAAGGGAGGATTTTTGGCCTGTGTGGAGGCAAGATCTTCCTTTCTTGACAAGATTAAGGGAAAACAGTTCACAGATGAGAAACTGATCCGGATTCGAGATAAGGTATTGCAAGGAGAGGCTAAAGAAGCAAAAATCAATGAGGAAGGTGTGTTGAGGATTAAGGGAAGGGTATGTGTACCCCGCGTCAATGATTTGATTCACACTATTCTTACAGAGGCTCATAGTACAAGGTATTCTATACATCCTGGTACAACCAAGATGTATCGTAACCTAAAGCAACATTTTTGGTGGAGTAGGATGAAGCGTGACATTGTTGATTTCGTTGCTCAATGCCCGAATTGTCAGCATGTAAAATATGAACACCAGAGGCCTAGAGGGACACTTCAGAGAATGCCCATTCCTGAATGGAAGTGGGAGAGAATTGCAATGGACTTCGTGGTTGGTCTTCCAAAGACAATAGGTAAGTATGACTCTATTTGGGTGATTGTTGATAGGTTAACTAAGTCTGCTCACTTCATTCTGGTTAAGGTGACTTACAATGCAGAGAAGTTAGCCAGGCTCTATATCTCAGAAGTCGTTCGGTTGCATGGAGTTCCACTTTCCATCATATCAGAGGTACACAATCTACTTCTAAGTTTTGGAGAACATTGCATGCCGAGTTTGGTACTAGGTTGGATCTTAGTACTATATTTCACCCTCAGACCGATGGTTAGTCTGAGCGAACGATTCAGGTTTTGGAGGATATGCTTCGTGCATGTGTGATAGAGTTTGGTGGTCATTGGGATAACTTCTTACCCTCAGCAAAGTTCTCATACAACAATAGTTATCACTAAAGTATTGATATGGCCCCATTTGAGGCACTGTATGGGAGAAGATGTAGGTCTCCCATTGGGTGGTTTGATGCATTTGAGGTTAGACCTTGGGGTACTGACCTTCTGAGGGAATCGTTAGATAAAGTAAAATGCATTTAAGAAAAGCTTTTAGCGGCTCAAAGTAGACAGAAGGAATATGCAGATCGAAAGGTTAGAGACTTGGAGTTTATGGAGGGTGAGCAATTTTTGCTAAAGGTTTCTCCCTTGAAAGGGGTGATGCGGTTTGGTAAGCGAGGTAAGCTTAGTCTGAGGTATATTGGTCCATTTGAAGTTCTGAAGCGCGTGGGGGAGGTAGCTTATGAATTAGCCTTGCCCCCAGGGCTGTCAGGAGTGCACCCGGTATTTCATGTGTCTATGTTGAAAAGATACCATGGTGATGGAAACTACATTATTCGTTGGGATTCAGAACTTCTTGATGAGAATTTGTCTTATGAGGAGGAGCCTGTTTCTATATTAGATAGGGAAGTCCGCAAGTTGAGTTCAAGAGAGATTGCATCCATCAAAGTTCAATGGAAGAATCGACCAGTTGAAGAGTCCACTTGGGAGAAAGAGGCCGATATGCAAGAAAGATACCCACACCTTTTCACAGATTCAGGTACTCTTTCTCGCCCTTGTTTTTCTTCTTGTGATCATTCGAGGACGAACGATGGGTAAATTGGTATCTATTGTAACGACCTGTTTAGTCGTTTTGAGCAGTAGAGTTATTTCTGGTAATAGCTATCTGGGTCGACGGATCCCACGACGGACCATCATGGGCACGACGGACCGTCGAGGGGGTCTCGTTCCAAAACGCTTAGATTCTAAAAATTTGGGTACTGAGAACAACTCTCTGAACTTCGCGACGACATGGCAGGACGGACCGTCGTGGGCACGACGGGCCGTCACAGACCCTTTAGTGAAATTTAGTCTCTGAACTTTGTGACGGAAGCAGCAGGACGGACCGTCGCAGGCACGACGGGCCGTCACAGGCTGCGTAACCCTGACTGGGTCGGAGTTCTGTTAAATTTTTTAAGGGGCGTTTTGGACTATTCCTGCTTATAATTATAAAGTTAGTGGTTTAATGTTAATAATTCAATTACTTGGGGGTTAAAGGAGACAACCTTGGAATAAATAGTGGGTTACTTTTACCATCTTTTATACTTAATTATATGGTAATTAGGGTAAAAGAAAAAGAGTTTGAATAAGGAAAAATAGAAAGAACAGAAGAGAGGGACAAACGAGCGAGAGAGAAAGAAGAACGAAGAGAAAGCAAGGGCATTGGGGAAGTAGATTGCTTGATCACGATTCTTCGGTGGAGGTAGGTTATGGTTTATGCTATTTCATAGTAAACTCTTAATAGCGAATGATATGTATTGGGTAATTTTGTAAAGTCTTCTATATGCTTAATTGTGTGCTTGCATGATGTGATTATGTAATTGTGATAAAATAAGCATGATGAGGCTGTTGAATCTTAAACCTTAAAACCTCATTGTTAATGATGATGCCTTGGTATAAAAGAAGGCTTGATGAACTAAAAGAATGAGGTTAATGGATCGGGTGTCACGTTCCGGCACTTGGATAGTAATAGTGAATCGGGTGTCACGTTCTGACACCAGGATAGTATTAATGGATCGGGTGTCACGTTCCGACACCAGGATAGTAATAGTGGATCGGGTGTCACATTCTGACACCAGGATAGTATTAATGGATCGGGTGTCACGTTCCGACACCAGGATAGTAGTAGTGGATCGGGTGTCACGTTTCGACACCAGGATAGTATTAATGGATCGGGTGTCACGTTCTGACACCAGGATAGTAGTAGTGGATCGGGTGTCACGTTCCGACACCAGGATAGTAAAGAGAATGATTCTTGAATTATGCTAATATACTCAGATTTAATGAACCTGTTTCCCAAATGAGTATGGTGTGGAGGCTTGAGTCCTCATAGATGTGCTTAGGTTGTGCCCAATGGTTATGGTACTTGTTGTTGTCACCTGTTAAGTGTTATGGTTGATTTTATTTTATTATTTGATATATATTGCTCTCTATTCTGAGTTGGCCGATGATACCTACTCAGTACTTGTGTTTTGTACTGGCCCCTACTTGTATGTTTTCTCTTTGTTATTTGTGGAGTGCAGCAAACGTACCGTCGTCTTCAACTCAATCGCAACTCTAGCCAGTCTTCATCACGTCAGATTTCAGGGTGAGCTATTGTTCCTAGCTCGGACTGGATTCTCTCTCATTCATGTCTTGATGTCCTTGAAGTTCGGACATGGACCATCTATTTTCTTATTTTAGTTTCCTAGACACTCTTAGATTTAGTAATTTGAGGATAGAATGTTCTTGTGATGATGACTTCCAGATTTTGGGCATAATAATAAGTTTTGAGTTTTAGAAGTCATTTATTTATTTCGTTAATGAGTTTTAAGTCTTCAGCATTATTTTCTGTTTATTATGATTGAATTGTTGGGGTTTAGATTGGTTGGTTCGCTCACATAGGAGGTTAAGTGTGGGTGCCACTCGCGGCTCGTTTTGGGTCGTGACACATAATATGTCGCTCGGATACATTATAAAATAAATCGGATACATTAAAGAAATAAGGAATTTTAGAGGTTTTTAAAAATAGAACGGGATATTGAAAATAAGAGAAACACAAGATGTCTATTTCAATAATTTTTCGTGTGTGTGTGTGCGCGCGCATGCGTGCGTGTGCGTGTGCGTGCGTACGTGAGTGCATGTGCGTATGTGCGTGCGTGTGCGTGTGTGTGTCTGTGTCTGTGTCTGTGTGTGAGATTATTTCTAAATACCAAGTATCGTATCACATATATAAAAAAAAAGTTAAAATATATACCATACTAAATACCTTAATATGAAAATAAAAATGTTAAAATTTTCGATATTACCATATCTACCCCTATATACAAGGACAATTCCTCAAATTGACTCCAATAAAGCCGAAAGAGACCGTGTGAGGTTTGTTGATCTTATCACTTGCTGTCGAAGATCTTCTTCCATTACTGCATGAGGGCTTTCTGTTTGGGACTTAGATGGCCTAATTGAAAGCCATGTTTTTTTATATTGTTTTTAAAAAATATTCAAGTGATTTGTATCTGTTTAAACTTTTCAATATATTTGTTTATATATTGCTTAGAAAATCCTCTATTTTCGATTAGGGTCGATAAGAAATTTAAAATTGCTCCTTAATGGCGGATTCAGAGAGGACTACAAGAAGAACCATGTAATGATCGATTATTTTAGTGGTTTCTCATATTTTGATTTTTGTATCATTTTAAGATTGATGTCTAGAATGACGGAAGAAAGCAGATTTAAGTATGTACATGACCCTATTCGCATGCAAAGTCTTCCTCAATTACAAAATATAAACATTATCAAAAGCAAAGACACAAACAAGGGAAAGGAAAAGAAAAATGATAGGCTCTTCGTCTACCAATAGTGAAATCGAAAAGGCTGATGAAGATCAAATGGTGGATGATCAACTTCATGAAGATTTAATGTGCATATGTATTCCCTTGGAAATATATTTGTATTTTTTTTATTAAAAAATTTACTTATGTTTGGATACTAATTCATAACTAAACTATAGTTTATCTATCAATTTTTCATTGGTTTTTACTCATTAAGTTTTGTAATCTTATCTTCATTTGTATTTCATACTACTAATTGGATACAATGTAAGTTTTGTAGTTCATAATATCATTTTATTGGGATACCGTGAATACAACATATATATGTATTTTTTTATATTTGTATGCATATTAGTTTGGTATATATGTCATCAAATTGTATTCATCATCGAAACTAGATACAAAACTAGTAGTTCATAATAGTAAATATGCAGTTGACTGTGTGGAATATATATAACATAATTTTTGTTTAAATACAACCTTGTAATACATAATATTATTTTGTGGAAATTATGCATAATACAACATGTTTTTTTGTTATATTGTTTCTTATTTTGTATTTATTCTAATTGTATGTCTAGTAATTTTGTATTTTTATCATCAAAGTGTATTCAACCTTGACAGTGAATATAATGTTAGTAGTTCATAATAGTATCTCTGTTGCCAACTATTTGGAATAATACATATTCTTTATTTATATTTCTTTTTTATTAGCATTCATTTTAACTGTACACCATCAAAACTTTTGTATTTTTGTCCTTAGAATATATCTCAATATCTCTCTATTTAAATCTTGATTTAAAATTTTTAAAGATATTCTCTTCCATAATTTTTTCCTTTCTGTTATGAACAAATTATTATATTCTTTAAAATTAAATAAATGAAAATAAATACATAATCAACCCTATAACAAAAGAAAATATTGACATTTTTAATAAATATTGAAAATGTAGCTATAGAGCCCTATTAAATGCTAAAATATTGACATTCTGAAAATTTTCTCTTTTTTTTATGCAATGCATGTTATTTTTAAGAGAAGATTTTATGAATAGCAAACATAAAAATCATATTAGCACTCTATAGCTTCAGTTTTGTTATGGAGCATCTGATTTGTATAAAGGTCATGTAGGCATATCGTTTGTATAAAAATGCAACGATTGTATATAAATATCAGTTAGATAACTGTATATATGTAACTACTACATATATGTAGTTATTATTGTCTTTGTATATCTGCATATAATTTGAATTTGTATATACAATTGAATCTAATTAAAACATTTGTATAAATATCTCTCTCCCGCTTTTCTACAACACGAATTATTCATTGTAATTTGTATAATTTGTGTTCGTATAAAGCGAGAAAGAGAGAAATGCAAAAGAGATTTGGTAGGGGAAGATTTATATTTGTATAACTATAAGTGTATAAGACAAAAATATATGTATTTATATTTGTATATACAATTTTCTTTCGCTTTATACAAATAAAAACATAATTTATACATTTGTATTTGTATAAAGTGAGAGAGGCGAGTGATATTCCAAAATTGCGAGCCAGATTTGAATGGCAAAATATTTGCAACGAATTAGAATTAAATGAAACTGTAGCTACAATATTTATTTTGAATTAATAGTTTGATATAATATACAATATTCCCTATTTTTAATACAAAAAATCAAATATTACTCAAAATCTAATCTTAGTATAACTAATGTAGCATTACTAATACATCATATTCAAGATCCTACCAAACGACCTCTAACTACGTACCAACTACTCCCCTCTTTTCTATTTATATGTCACCATTTTAGAAGTGATGTTCCATAATAAACTAGGTAAATTATCATTGTATCCTTATTTAGTGCTATGTTGAAGTCAATTTTTTAATAAATGAACATAAATTAATTATTTTGATTAATTAAATCAACCAATCACTTAACATGAATTAATCATTTGCTCATTACTAATGTAGTATTATTAATATATTGATTTTGTGAAATGACAAGTATTAATGAATATCTATGTAAAATTTGATAGATAAATAGAAACAAAGAAAGTAGTAACTCTTTTTTGGGTCATTGTTAACTTTTAGAGACCATAATTGGGCTGTTAGTTAGATCAAATGACACAAACTTGCAAAGTTGGCTCCAACTGACTCATGAAAATCAAATGGATAGAATGGACTGTTTGTTAGCCATATTAGTTCTTCATATAAAATATATAAATGTGTAGAATCATGCTCACCATGTATTATTCAATAACTTTGATTGCATGAGATCCACTTGCGTGTATTAGTAAAAAATAGGAAAAAATTAGGTTGAGATTGACAAATTTGAGTTGTCTTTATTACACGAACTATATGTGTTATCCATTGCGTGTTATCTTGGTAAGACTAAATTTTATTGAAAAAGACATATGAAAAATTAGAATGACTACGGATTGGAATTTGGAAGCAATATAAGTTTCTTATGTACACATCTGAAGTTAAGCAGAGGCATTCACAAAAGGCCGAAAAATAACAATAATAAAATAACGTGATAATTGAGAATGCAATAAACAACAAATTATGATACATGTCAAAAGCAAGAAACTCTAGGGATAAGGTTAATATTATAAAAAAAAACTACCAAGCCTAACCCGTCAAAAAGAGAGACAATGTTTCTCATCTACTAACCTTCTACTCTAATCCACAATTTGCACGTTCTCTTATCAAATGTCAATGACATAAAGTTGCATCATGTATCTAATGGCTATACAAATTAAATTCTAAGAAAAAAACTAGTTTCGAGGTTGGTCATTAGGGTTAACTTTTGGAGAAAATAAGCAAATATCCCATAAAAAGAAAATAATTACAAACATATATCCCTTTACATTTATATCCCACAAAATAATACACTATATATCTCATTTACTAATTTTGCTTAGTTGATACTAAATTCATATCATATATACTATATCGGTATCATTACGACTGATAATTTTCCAGAATTGATATTATATATATATATATATATATATATATATATAGAGAGAGAGAGAGAGAGAGTCATGATTTCAATTTTTAGAGTCAAATTATAATAACTTTGACTAGGATTAGTACACAGTAAATACTAATATTATTTAATACTATCTGTTATTATCCCCCCTCAAGCTGAGCTGAGCGGAAGCGAACGGAAGCTTGGAACTGAGGTAATCGTGCTGTCGGCTCGGGAGAGGCTTGGTGAGAATATCAGCCGGTTGTTCTTCAGTGGGTACATACTGCACAGTCGTGGTGCCGGCCTGAACTTCATCGCGAACAAAGAGACAATCGGTATCAACATCCTTCATTCTGGTGTGTAGGACGGAATTCTTGGCCACACAGATGGTTGATTTGTTGTCACAATAGAGAGCAGGAACAGTGTGAGTGGCGCGGAGTTCGCAAAGAATATATGTGACCCACATGGTCTCAGCAGCAAGAAGAGCAAGGGCCCAGTATTCAGCTTCAGTCGAGGACCGAGAGACCTTGGGTTGTTTTTTTTGTACACCAGGAGATCAGGTTCGGCCCCAAAAAAAAGAGAAACCCCGACGTAGATTTTCTGTCATTTTATCATTCGCCCAATCTGAATCTGAGAAACCCCGAAGCTCCAAGTCCCCGGGTCGAATGAGTAAACCATGACCAAGAGTGCCAAAAATGTACCTGAGAATGCGTTTTAGACAATGATAATCATGTTCACTTGGTTGATGCATGCGCTGAGCAACTCGGTTGACAGCAAACTGGATGTCAGGACGGGTAATGGCCAGATACTGTAGAGCCCCAATGAGGCTGCGGAAGTGGGTGATATCGACAAAGGGGGTGTCGGCTCCATTCGTAGACGAAGAAACTACCATCGGTGTTGGTTGACTGGTGCATTTTTCCAGTCCAGCTTTCTGCAACAGATCTCGAGCATATTTTGACTGATGAAGAAACAAGCCGTTGCCTGTCCGAGAAACCTGCATTCCCAGAAAATAATGTAACGGGCCAAGGTCCTTCATTTTAAAGGTAGTATGCATAGCTCGAGTGACATCCTGAATGAGAGCTGCAGTAGAGCCTGTAATAATGATATCATCTACATAGACAAGAAGAATGACTGTACCGTGTGCTGAATGTCGAGTAAACAGACTTGTGTCGTGTACGCAACACGTGAAGCCGAGTCCCTGGAGGAACGTTTTCAGACGTATGTACCAAGCACGTGGGGCTTGCTTGAGCCCATACAGAGACTTCTGGAGTTTGCAAACATGTTGAGGGAAGCAGGGATCAACATAGCCCGGTGGTTGCGTCATGTAGATAGTTTCATCAAGCATTCCATGAAGAAAAGCATTGGAAACATCCAACTGATTGATGAGCCAATTGTTGCGCACGGCGAGTGACAGTACCAGGCGAATGGTTTCCGGTCGAATAACAGGACTGAATGTCTCAGAGTAATCAAGCCCATACTCCTGATAGTAGCCTTTAGCAACCAAACGAGCCTTGTACCTGGAAATACTGCCATCTGCATTGTGTTTAATTTGTACACCCATTTACAGCCCACTGGGTGCCGCCCATGGGGCTTAGGTACAAGAACCCAAGTATTCTGATCAGTCAAAGCCTTAAACTCGTCATCCATAGCATGACGCCAATAAGCATTTTTTGAGGCAACAGAGTAGGTTGTTGGTTCACTATCGGGAAGGGGTGTATTTGGTAGTATGGTAGCCTGAAAGGTTTTGGATTTAAAGATACCGGCTTTACCACAGGTTAACATGGGATGAGTATTGGGGGGTGGCACGGGCGGTGGTGATTTGGGGGTGGCCGGGAAGGACCCAAAACGGATCGGGCTGGAGATGTTGTGGGTATGGGGTGGTTCGGGTTGGTTGTGAGTGTGGGTGGTGGTTGCGGGTGTATTGTGGGTGACGGTCGAAGGGGTGATGAGGGGTGGTTGGGTAGTGGGTGGAAGTGTGGGGGAAGGTGGTGAGGGACCCTGTGAGTATGTTGGAAAAAGGGGAAGGACGCCAATGAATGATGTATTTATGGAGGAGGAAATAGACTCGTAGGGAAACTCATTTTCCACAAATTTGACATGACAAGATATGTAGACTTTATGAGTTTGTGGGTCAAGACAGCGATAACCCTTGGAGGTAGGATGATAGCCCAAAAAAATACAAGGACGGGATCAGGGTTGTAATTTGTGAGTAATATGTGGGCGTAGCCAGGGGTAGGCAAGACACCCAAAGACACGGAGGTTGGTATAATTGGGAAGTTCTTGGTAAAGGAGTTGATAGGGTGATTTGTTGGAGAGGGTGTGACTGGGCATTCTGTTAATGAGGTAGTTTGCGGTGGCTAGAGCTTCTACCCAAAAGGAGACAGGGAGATGAGATTAATGTAGAAGAGTGACCACCGTTTCAATGAGATGGCGATGCTTACTCTCAGCCACCCCATTCTGTTCGGGAGTGTATGGACAGGAGGTTTGATGTATAATTCCCAGGGATTGCAGAAACTGGCCAAAGATGTTATTTACATATTCCTTTCCATTGTCACTTCGAAAAAGTTTAACATGAGAATTGAATTGTGTTTTGACCATTTTTTCAAAGGTGACAAAGGTGGTGTATGCCTGTGATTTGTGTTTTAGTGGGTACAACCAAGTGTATTTTGTAAAATCATCCACAAAATAAATATAATAGCGAAAACCAGAAAATGAAGGAACAACAGTAGGACCCCATAGGTCAAAATGAATAAGTTGAAAAGGTGCAGTTGTACGCTTCTCAGATAAAGTAAAAGGTAATTTATGAGATTTAGCAATTGAACATGAGTCACAATTGTTTACATGAATGGAAGAAAAACCTAATTGAGACATTAAAGAATTTATTATTTGAGCAGACGGGTGACCCAGATGACTTTGCCACAACAGACTGTGGCCATCAGGCGAAAGAGCCACCGGAGCCACAGGAACACTTTCTAAAACTTGGTGGGCAGACGAACTTGTGCCAGGAAGAACGTACAGACCATGCTCACAGGGACCCTGAAAAATCACCCTCTTGGTAGTATTGTCTAGGATCTGAAAATCATTAGAGGTGAACAAGAGTAAGCAATTATTGTCTTTTGTGAATTGGTGAACTGAAAGGAGATTGGTTTTAATAGAAGGGACATGGGTAAGGTTACCTAGGTGAAAGATAGCGGTGGGGGTTTTAATGGTACCCGTGCCAGTGTGAGAAATATTAAGGGACTCACCGTTGCCAACAGTAATACCATTGGATCCATGATATGGATTTGGAGCGTTAAGCTTGGATAGATCAGAAGTAACGTGCATGTTGGCCCCAGTATCCAACAACCATTCAAAGGAAGGGCTGGCTTGAGATGCATAATTGGCACGGTTATCACTATTTCGGCTCTCCTCATACCGAAACCAGTAACGAACAGCGGTGTGTCCTATTTTCTGACAGATTTGACAAGTTGGACGATCCCGCTCGTAAGTGCCCTGCCCGCCGCTGGAAGATGACTGCCCGCCGCTGCTGAAGGAGTGCAGGCTGTTGTTGCTGCCGTGTTGCTGACCGTCGTACGGCGGACGACTGCCCTGCCGACCGCCGCGCCCGCGGCCTCCGCTGTTTCTGTCGTAGCCGCCGCGGCTCCCCTTCCGGCCGCCACCACGCCCCCCGCGATAGTTCTGGCTTGCTGTGAGGGCGGTGGACAGCTCCATAACAGCGGCTTCTCAGAGAAGAAGTTTGCTCTCCAGATCCACGTTGATTTCTTCACTTTTTAGCCACGAGGAGAGAGTAGCCAGGTCAACGGGCGTTGGACTGATGCGAACCGCCTGTTTAATGGAGGAGTAAGCTGATGGGAGCCCCCGAACGACGCACATGACGAGATCTTTTTCGAGAATGATTTCGTTCACGGTGTCGAGGGCTGTTATGATGGTGGAGACCTCGTCTAAATACTCCGCCATAGTTTTCGTGCCTTTGGTAATTGTGTGGAGACGATCACGCAATTGAAAAATATGAGAGTGGGAAATTGATGCATAGCGTGTTGCGAGGGCCGTCCACAGGGCTGAAGCAGTTGTGTAGGATCGGACGTGTTTCTGAACCGTGGGAGAGATGACCGCAATCAAACATGATCGGATCTGGCCATCCACTGCTTTCCAGGCGGCATGGGCCGAATTGGTTTTTTCTGATTTATCCATGGCGGTGATGACTGCCGGCGGCGGTTCTGTGCTTCCATCGACATATTTGAGAAGGTAATTGGCCTCAAGGGCTGTAAGAACGGTGATTTTCCATGTAGGGTAATTTATGTCTGATAATTTTTTGGAAATCAGGGCATGAAGATGCGTGAGAAGGAGTTTAACGCCAGAAGGAAGTGAATCGAGAGGATCCACCTCGGTTGTCATGGCTGCTGCCGCCCAAGAGAAGAGAGGGAATGATTAGTGCCCTAAAGAGAGGCAAAAAAACCTAGAGAAAAGAAGATCTAGGTTTTCTGGCTCTTGATACCATGAAAGAATATTGATTGTATTGAAGTTTTAACCTAATAAGGGAATACATAGGAGATATATATAGGGGATATAGGAAGGAGTACTAATCCTAATAGGACTAGGATTAAGGAGTACTAATCCTAATAGGACTAGAATTAGTACACAGTAAATACTAATATTATTTAATACTATCTGTTATTATGACCCAACTTTTATATTGTGAGATGGTGTTGATGGACTCGTAATCAACTAATCATACAATATTATTTTTTTATAGTTTACTGAGATGGTTCGGGAATGGAAAGTGATTGTGTGAAGGATTGTGGTGTGTTTGCTTGACCTTCAAGATAGGTTATGACTTACTCTTATTAGAGTGAGTTTTGATAGTATCTTATTGTATAAAGCATGTTATGAGTTGGAATATTGAATCAAGATTATAACAATTAATTTTTAAATTCTTAGTAATTATATATTATTTTTTATTTGTAAAAATGCATAAGTATCCCCTCAATCTATGTCTGAAATTACAGAGACACACTTATACTATACTAAGGTCCTATTACCCTCCTGAACTTATTTTATAAGTAATTTTCTACCCCTTTTTTGCCTACGTGGCACTAGCTTGAAAAAAAGTCAACCAACGTTAAGCCCACAAGATAGTGCCACGTAGGCCGAAAAAGGGTAGAAAATTATTAATAAAATAAGTTCAGGAGGTAATAGGACATTAGTATAGTATAAGTGTCTATGAGATTTCAGGCATAGGTTGAGGGGCTACTTATTTTTTGTAAATTATAACAAGTTTAGATATTTCAAATATTATATTAAGTTTTTCGTTTAAATATGGGAAAATGCATAGGTACTTCCTCAACTTATGTATGAAATCCCAAAGACATTTGTACTATACTAAGGTCCTACTACCTCCCTGAACTTATTTTATAAATAATTTTCTACCCCTTTTCGGTCTATGTGGCACTAGTTTGAAAAAAGAGTCAATAGACGTTGAGCCCCAAAAGATAGTGTCAGGTAGGCTGAAAAGGGATAGAAAATTATTTATAAAATAAGTTAAGGGAATAGTAGGACCTTAGTATAGTATAAGTTTGTCTCTAAAATTTTGCGCATAGATTGAGAGAGTACTTATGCAATTTTTTTCTTTAAATATTTGAGATTTATTGTTTTACTATTTGGTATGAGTACCACAATTCATTCATTATATTTGAATTATTATATCAGAAATTTAATATGTTTACTTATTTCAGATTCAATTGTTTTACTATTTGGTATGAGTATCACAACTCATTATTATTTGGACTGTTATATCAGGAAACTTAATATGTTTACTTATTTCAAATTCATTGCTTTACTATTTGGTATAAGTAACACAATTCATTATTATTTGAATTATTATGTCAGGAAACTTAATTTTCAATACTTATAAATACACTTTGATAATTACTTATTTAAAATCATGAAGTAAGATTATCGTACATAGCGAGCTTCCACAACAAATATAGTGGTCATAATCGAGAATTGAAACTGATGCATATTACACAAATATTGTCTTTTAAGGAAGTATTAGTATTAAACATTTGAACCTAATAACATTAAAAAAACTCATTTTATACATTTTACCCATCTAACTAAATATAGTTATTCAATTTACAGTTGTGACAGTAACTAACCATTTAACACTCAACAAAGAAGTCATTCAAATTGGATGAGTATTACCTTCATCAATTTCAATTTTTACTCCTTTTTTATTTTTGTTATTGATTGCATTATGTTTTTAATATAACTTATATCGCCTATACTATTTGCTTGAGATACCCGTACAATATACGTATTCAGAAACTATTCTATTATATAAATAAGCATACAAATAAATGAATATATGATCTATTAAATTATTTGTTAAAATTGAATGCATAATTGTTTATAATAAATATTTTATCCAAACATAATTAATAAATATAAATTCCATGGTTAATAGTATGTATCTCATTACATAAGATGTGAGAGGCAGAGATGAGGATGATGAATAGACATGCTCGCAGATAAGATTAGAAAGTCAAGATATCTAGGATGAGATCGGAGTGATATTTGTAATTAAAAAAACGAGGCATGTTAAGAGAAGATGTGTATATTGTTTGATGAGGAGGTCAGTATGAGAGGTTGACAAAGGTGGGTTTAGATAAGAAGATATGAAAGTCACGATTTAGGAGCAAGGTTAAAAGATAGTACAATGTATCTCACTTATGGGTGACAAATGGTTGGATTGGATCGAATTAAATAGATTGGATATAGATTGAACGAAAATGGGTTGAATTACAATCCATCCAAATAAAATATGGGTAAATATAGATTTGGTCAAATATGATTTGGGTAAAATGGCTTCAACCCATTTAAAAAAATCTGTTTTTCAAAAAAAAAAAAAAAAAAATTACCCCCTCCCCGGGCACCCCCCCCCCAGGGTGCCCCCTTCCCCTCCACCTTCCACCAACCTACCCCTAAATTTTTTTTTGCTTTTGCAAAAAAAAAAAAAAAAAGTGATTGCCCCCCCCTCCCCCCCTCCCCAACCCCCCTACAATTTTTTTTTCAAAAAAAAAAGATTGCCCCCTCCCTCCGCCCCCCCCCGCGCCCACCTTCCACCAACCTTACCCTTAGTTTTTTTTTCAAAAAAAAAAAAAACTGATTTTGCAAAAAAAAAAAAAAAATATCCCCCACCACACCTTCTACAACCTACTTAATTTTTTTTTTTTTCAAAAAAAAATATTTCTAAAAAATAATGTTGAATTTTTATTTTTTAGCATAATTAAGAATTTGAGTGAAAGTGAAAATTAGTGATTTATTATGGGTCAAATATGGATATCCATATTTAACCTATTTTGACCAAATTTGTAGAGACTCTTAGAATAGATTGAAGCCTATATTTAATCAATTAAAGTAGAAAAATATGAGTGTTCTAAGCCATTAAATATAATCAAAATGAACTCATTTTATTAATATGGGCTGAAATTGTCATCTGTAGTCTCACTCTCCTACAGGCATTGTTCTCATAATTTCTTGTTCTTCAACTACGGCTTCTACTTCTGTTTCGTATGCTTCTTTTATCACACTATTCTTCTCTATATGATATGCTATCCTTTCTCTCTCTATATCATATTGTCTTGTTATGCTTTATTTGAGTCGAGGATCTCTCGAAAATAATTTATATCTATCTTTAATATATAGGGATAAAATTTGTGTACATTCTATCTGATTTTAGAACACACTTATGGCAGTACACTAGGTATGCTATTATTGTAAATATCCACGGGCTTACGCCTCATGTATCGAGGCTGTCCTATACTATGTAGAATGCCCCACCTTATGTTGGGCTATTGCCCATGTTCCAGGCAAAGGTCCATGGCCTAATCCTCTTTGGAAAAGGATTGAAATTATTCTCTTTATTTGGTTTCCAATTCTATTAGGAAAAGGATTGGAATTGTAATCCTATTTGTAGTTGGTGTTGACTTTGTAAGGAAAAATACAACAATATAAATAGAGGATGATTTTGAGAGAATAATTAATTGTTCATTGGTATTGTCTTTGAAAGACATTAGAATATAAGAGAGGTTTTTGAGAGAGCTTTCAACTAGAGAAAAAAGAGAGAAAGAAAAGGGTTCTTTTGCTGCAGTCTTTTTCTCAGACCAGCAACGTTCAGATCGTGTTTACCAATTAAATAATCGTTGGATCGGGCTGAAATTTGGACTGAGTGTTCCTGACATCTTGGTAGTTGATTTGAACGGTAGAGATCAGATTCTTAGGTCAGCAAGATCCTGTTTTAGGTCCCGAACAGAAGCTGGGTTTGGGTGGTGTTTCTTTCTATTTATCTTTTGTTGGTGTAGCTATTGTTTGTTCTCTTTTGGCACTTGTTGTGTAGCCATTAGAAGAATATTTGTAACCCTCTTATTGTTCTAGTGAATTAATTTGGATCTTGTCGATCCCATGGTGGTTACCTTCGATTTGAAGGGTTTTTCCACGTTAAACTTGGTGTTCTTTATTGTTAGATTTTTGGTTTCATCTTTTCGTCACAACAACTGGTATCAGAGCTAAGGTCATCTATATGGACGGTAATATGAGCAAGATTATATGTCTAAAAGGACGAAACTACAACATATGGAAAAGCAAGATGAAAGATCTATTGTTCGTGAAGAAGATACATCTTCTGATTTTCTCTGCTCATAAACCCGAGAATGTGACAGATGAAAATGGGAATTTGAGCACCAACAAGTATGTGGATATATAAGACAATGGGTTGAAGATAATGTTCGCAACCATATTGTGAATGAGACACGTGCTAGAACATTGTGGAAAAAGTTAAAGATGTTTTACGCTTCAAAAACTGGCAATAACAAGTTGTTCTTGTTAAAGAAATTGATGGCCTTTAAATACAAGGAGGGAAGTCCTATTATTGATCATATAAATGATTTTCAGGGTATTCTTGATCAGCTATCAGGAATGGGTGTTAATTTTGATCATGAAATACAAGGACTTTGGCTTCTTAAAACTCTACCAGATTCTTGAAAAACTCTTCGTGTTTCTTTAACAAATTCTGCCACTGGTGGAAAGGTGACTATGGAATATGCAAAGAGTGGTGTGTTGAATGAAGAGGTTCGAAGAAAATCTTAAGACACATCTTCATATTCAGATGTTCTATATACAGAAGATCGAGGGAGACATAAGACAAGAGATCCGAGGAGTAGAGGTAAAAGTAAAAGCAAGTCAAAATTCAAAAATCCAAATATTATATGTTATCATTGTGGAAAGAAAGGACATATTAAAAAAATTTGTAAGCAATCGAAGCAAGATCTTAAAGAAGGGAAGAAGGAAGAAAACAATGAAAATAATGTTGTTGTTGTTGTCCAAGATGACTTCTCTTCGCTTGTGATAAAGACGTCATCAATTTTGTGTCTCAAGATACAAGTTGGATAGTAGATTATGGAGCTACATCACATGTCGCACCAAGAAAAGACTTCTTTTCATCTTATACTTCTGTTAACTCTAAGGTGTTAAAGATGGGTAATGCTTGTGAGGTTAAGGTGTTTGGTGTTGGCACTGTTTGTTTGAAAACCAATATTGGTTCAACGTTGGTCCTTCAAAATGTCAAGCATGCTCCAGACATTCCAATAAATTTGATCTCTGTAGGACAACTAGATGATGATGTCTATAATAATGACTTTTGCAATGGCCAATGGAAGCTCACCAAAGGCTTACTGAATTTAGCTCGAGGAAGAAAACATTCAAATATATACGTGACACAAGGATCGATTCTTGGTGACTCTATAAATTTGACGGAGAGCGAGACTTTATCAGAATTGTGGCACAAGAGGCTTAGTCATATGAGCGAGAGGGGGATCACCTATTTGGCTAAGAAGAATTTGCTTGCTGGTATGAAACAGGCAAAAGTGAAAAGATGTGTTCATTGCTTAGTAGGGAAACAGAAAAGAGTTTCTTTTCACAGTCATCCTCCTTCAAAAAAGTCTGAGCTATTGGAGTTAGTACACTCAGATTTGTGTGGTCCTTTCCAAGTGAATTCAAAAGGTGGTGCACTTTACTTTGCTACTTTCATTGATGATCATTCTCACAAGATTTTGGTATATCCTTTAAAATCCAAAGATCAAGTGCTTGATGTGTTTAAATAGTTTCAAGCCTTATCTGAGAGACAAACGGGAAAGAAATTAAAATGTATTCCCACTGATAATGGTGGTGTGTATATTGGTCCCTTTGATAACTACTGCAAATCGCAAGGAATACGTCATCAGAAGACTCCTCCAAAGACTCCTCAATTAAATGATTTGGCAGAGAGGATGAACAGAACTTTAGTTGAGAGAGTTAGATGTGTGCTTTCAGAGGGTAAACTTCCAAATTCATTTTGGGCTGAAGCACTTAACACTGTTGCTTATGTATCAATTTGTCTCCTGTTGTTGCTTTGGATGGTGATGTTCCAAACAGAGTTTGGTTTGATAAGGATGTTTCTTATGATCACTTGAAAGTGTTTGGGTGTAAAGCTTGTGTGCATGTTCCGAAAGATGAGAGGTCGAAATTGGCTGTTAAAACTAAGCAATGTATCTTCATTGGTTATGGTCAAGATGAGTTTGGATATCGCTTTTATGATCCAATTGATAAGAAACTCATTAGAAGTCGTGATGTTGTGTTATTTGAAGATCAAACTATTGAATATATTGACAATACTAAGAAACTAGATTCTCATACTGATGAGAGCTTAGTTGATGTTGATCCAATTCCTATTATTGATACATCTTTTGCACATGAGGGAACCATAGGTAATGATCAAGATAATGATGAGAGTGTAGAACATATAATTGTTCCTACTGATGATGTTGTGGTTGATAATCAACCAACTCATGTTGGGATGACCGCTTCGGATGCTCCAAAAACTTCTTGTAGAAGATCTACTAGAGAGAAGTGAAGCTCAACACGTTATTCTCATGATGAGTATATTTTATTGACTAATATGGGAGAACCTGAAGGTTATGATGAAGTCATGTTGGATGCTCATATAGATAAGTGGAAAGAACTCATCGTAGACAATCATGAGTTTTGTAGAAGTGTGGCAGGCAGGAAACCTGTCAAAAGTTCCTCCACTTGAAGTCCATTTGGCCCCTTGGCTGGAGGGGGATTTTGTAGGGCTAGTGCCCATGTTCCAGCCAAAGTCCCATGGCCTAATCCTCTTTGGAAAAGGATTGGAATTATTCTCTTTATTTGGTTTCCAATTCTATTAGGAAAAGGATTGGAATTGTAATCCTATTTGTAGTTGGTTTTGACTTTGTAAGGAAAAGCAAAACTCTACAAATAGAGAATGATTTTGAGAGAATAACTAATTTCTCATTGGTATTGTCTTTGAAAGATATTAGAACATAAGAGAGGTTTTTGAGAGACCTTTCAACAAGAGAAAAAGAGACAAAGAAAAGGATTATTTTGCTGCAGTCTTTTTCTCCCACCAACAATGTTCAGATCGTGTTTTCCGATTAACTAACCGTTGGATCAGGCTGAAATTTGTACTGAGTGTTTCTGACATCTTGGTGATTAATTTGAACGGTGGAGATCAGATTGGGAGGTCAGAAAGATCCTGTTTTAGGTTCCGAACAAAAGCTAGGTTTGGGTGGTGTTTCTTTCTATTTATCTTTTGTTGGTGTAGCTATTGTTTGTTATCTTTTGGCACTTGTTGTGTAGCCATTAGAAGAATATTTGTAACCCTCTTATTGGTCTAGTGAAGCAATTTGGATCTTGTCGATCCCGTGGTGATTACCTTCGGTTTGAAGGATTTTTCCACGTTAAACTTGGTGTTCTTTATTGTTAGATTTTCGGTTTCATCTTTTCGTCACAACACCTTAGGCTCTGGCCTTTTAAACCACTGCTTTTTAGTTGCAAAGTATAGTTGTAAGACTTTGGATCAGGGTCTAATGATCATCTTGAAATTAATCCTTTGTCGTGATGTATGACTAATGTCTAATGAGTTAAAACCAAATTTAATGATGTTTTCAGTCATGTTAAATCAATTTTTTGAATTAAATATGGATTAAAGTGTCTCCATCGTGGTCAATTGTTCAATAAATTCTCAGTACAGAGAATAAATGATAAAAATATCACAACTTCTGATGATAAGTAGTGTCAGAAATTGCCCTTTCAAAAGCAAATAGACTACATCTAGAAAGGTGGATTAATCAGAGCTTATTACTAAGGTAATTAAAAAAAAAGAAGGAAAATATGACTTAATTACAAGTTACAAGTAACATTTATTTCAAAACTGGAAAGATTCACAGCAAAAATCAGAAAACCTTTGACAGAAAAAAATCATCATATGTAAGTTCCATTTGTATATGCTAATTTAGTTGAATTGGATTTTCCATTCAACTGTTGAAAGTTGCTCTTCTTTAACTTGTTGAAAATTAAGTACTATGTTAACTCCTATTCTTGAACTCTTATATTCAATCTTCTTAGCCAGATGGAGTGGACAATCATATTTAAAAGATCAAACCTTTTAGGAGATCCATCATTGATCACAAAATGTCTTTGTACTTGCTTCACTCTCCTATGCATTCTCAAATACTGACTCTGAGAAATGCTCATTAGAATCTTCTTAATATTTGGTATGTCCTTCACACCAATAGTCACAGAGAACGCATTCCAATTTAAGACATCACTAAATGGTGGCACATAGTTGTCTGATATCAAGACAGGTATACATTCTGCATATATCGCTTCGACAACTCTTGGACTTGCAACTTCATATCCACTTGGACATAAACAGAACCTGCTGTTCTTCAAAATGGTTTCATAAGATTTGTCATTTGGAAGTTTTTCATAAACCAACATATCTTCATCTTTTCCTTTCCATTGTTCTAGTAGATGGTGTCTTATGTTACCATGTAAACCACCAGCAAAGAATGCTAGGATTGATCTTCTTGATGGTGAGGGACCTCCAATGAGTCCTTTGATATCACCCGTCTTGAGATTGATTTCCGGTAAGGATACATCTTTTAGAGGATTAAAACCTTCTGAAGTATTGGCATTGCATAGAACTCTTATGGAGGTGTTGAATAGATGTGGAACATATGAAGTCAAATGTGGCCCCTGTAGATCATCAATACAAAAGGTTTTCATCAAAATAGGCAAATTTGATGACGATTTATATGTTCATCCGACTTTCCTTTTTAGTATGTTTCATACATAATGTTTCTTTCTCGACAATTCTTTAAGTTCAACTTTACACATGACATGTTTGAGATGACACAATTAAACGATATTTTGATACATTTCTTACTTTTTTAAACTCTGTGTCAAGTTAAAACAGACAAATAAATTGAAACAGAAAGAGTATGTCAGAGTCTGAAACTTAGTTGACTCTAGAGAATTTGCTTACCCAATCATGACAAGAGAGCATGAAGTGATCAGCACCAAGACTTCTGTTCCAAAAAGAATGTCTTTCAGAAATGACTTTGACATAATCAGCAACAGTCCTACCAAGGGCATGCATATCATGGGCACCAGGGACAAAAAGGTATTGAACCATTACAACTACACTGAATGGTAGAAAATACACCAAGGCCTCATCTGGATTTTTTGTTCGATAAAGGCTCCCCCTTTCCATTTCATGTATAAATCTTCCCTCTGTTGAATATATACTCCTACACGGACCATTATGGAATATTGGAGGTTCTCCTTCTTCATACACATATGCCTTGAAGTTCTTCTCCATTTCAAGATAGCTCCTACCAACATTTTCGCGAAAGATACAAATTATGAACACAACATTACTGTAGATTTAGTTTAAATTCTATGCGCTAACGGTTTATACACAACCATTTCATATATAAAGTATTCGTAAATCTCTATGATAAACATTAACCGATAACATGATAAAATGGTAGTTTATATGACTCATTATGCGAGGTCGAACCAATAAAGCTTGTACTGGACTGGTAACTACTCCAATATCTTTAATCATATGTCTCGGATTTGACGAAGTGGCATTTGTTAGAGTATTGGACTTTCCGGCACAAAATGTGAATTTAGTTTGACTCTAATACAGATACTGCAAATCGAATGAGAAACAAAAAAAAATTGTGAGAGGTAGAATTAGTAGTACCGGTGGAAGGAATTTGCATTATGGTACATGGGGCCTTGAGGAACATAATCAGGGTCATGATGGTTAGATATCATACTCCCATTTCTAGCAGCTTCTCTTATTGATGATCTGGATTTTGCCAAAATTGCTTCAAGCCTTTCTAACCTTCTATACATTTTAAGTACCTCTTTAGTTGCATTATCACCATGTTTTCCTACTTCATTAGATATATCCTTCTCAATCTCTTCTTCTCCATCATTTGATTCATCCCTCTCAATGTCTTCTCCTCCTTCCTTCTATTTACAAGTTAACAAAGCACAATAAGAAAAAAATAGATGAATTCGATTCGCTGAAGGTTACACAATCACGTTACTTAAAAAAGAAAATAAATCAAAATATTTTTTCAAAGAAAACAAGTTCCTTAAAAATGAAGATAATTACTAAGAAAAACGAGTTCCATAAATGGTCTTGCAAACTTATTGTCCCCTCTTCACATCCCTTCCCCTCCAAAACACCCACTCCTCCACCTTTTTCCCATCTTATAGTGTTTAACCAAAAAATAAGTAAAAGATTCACTTATTTTTCAGGAAAATATTTACCTTTATACTTAACATGGACAACCATAAAGTAAACACAATCATTAAACGTTAAATATACTAAGGCTGACAATATTGTATATGACATATATCCTCAGTATACACATGCATAAGAAAGAAAAATACAACAATATATAAAACAAGGGAAAAGTAGGATTTACTTGGGGAGGTTGATGAGGTATTGACTCTTCTTCAACTACCAAATTCTCATGAAATGAATTATTGTTGAAAGGAGAAGTAAAAGATGAAGAAGCCTCATGTTGCTCTTCATAACTACTTAAAGACCTTAAAGAATAAGAGTTAAAGATTCCAATAGACTTCCATTTCCAAACAGAAGAAAATGGCACAAAAGATGAACTACTTTGTTGACCTATTAATGTACAAGCAATAATTGAAAGAAGAACCAAAGGAATGAAAACCAAAAGAGCCAAATTAGATGACAAAAATGAAGGCAATTGCAACTTCTTGAAAGACCACATTTCCAATTTTTCGCATGCCCACTATACTCTCTTTAAATTTAAATAAATAAAAATAAGAACGTTCTGAGATTCATTACTTCATTTCAACTTATTCTTTGCTGCAAAATTGCATTATTCTTGCATATCATGTGTTTAAAATAAGCTAAAAAGGGCACTTGCTAAGTAGCCAACACTTTTATGGGGATCTTCTCCTCGAAAAGTTCCCTTAAAGTTTAAGCAATGGAAATTTTATGCTTACTTTTGTCCTTTTTTTGTTTGCAAATAGTTCAATTCCCAAAATCTAATTTTCACCCTTTTATGCTTTTCTGATGTAAATGCTCAAGATAAAATTATTTTTTTGAATTTTAATCTTAGTACTCCACTCCTCCACCTTTATTTGTCATATTACGTTTTTCGAAAAGTCAATTTAACTTATTTTTAAAGTTGAATTTAATTACATTAATTTAATTTTTAATAAAAAAAATTAAATATTCAAAAACTATACAAAATGTATTATAAATTGCAATTTTTCACACACACACGCACACACGCACGCAATGCGCGCGCGCGCACACACGCACGCACTCACGCACGCAACGCGCGCGCGCGCAAGTATATTTTGAAAATGGTTAAATATTTCTATACTATTGTAAATAGTTTATATATACTTTCCTTATATTTTGGGGTTATATATATTTCTCCCATTATACTTTAATACATATATGTCCTTAATTTTAACAGACATATTAGCTTGCAAGTCCAAAAAGAAACCCATTCATTTCCTATTGACCCACCTTCAAAGAAACTCATTTTCTTAAGTCTTATCTTCTTTATCTAGAATTTCCATAGAATCAGGCCTCAACCATCATGAAATATCACTATGAAATACAAGAAAGAAGTGAAAAGTTAATACCATCTAGACTGAATCATCAACATTCGAAAACCAACACCAACAAGAACATCCCACAATAAAAATGGAAAACTTTTAGTAACACAAACGATGCAAATACCTTTTATGGAAAGTTAGTTGATTTTGAGTCGATAAGCCTTTCTATTAAAATTAGAGGTATATAATTTATCAAAGTATAAGGGAGGGAGATATATGACCCCAAAGTATAACGAATGACATATATATACTACATTCATTAATATAAGGGTATATTTGACCATTTTTCCAAATATATTTTTAGTTGCAATTACACTATTATCATTAATTAATTGCTGCAAAATATCTTGTAATGTTAACTCAAAATTTCAATCATAAATTTATACAGATCTATAGTATGTTAAAATGAAAATATTTGAATTGCAATGTAGTATCAATCACTATCATTCATAATTTTCATTTTGTTGTAGTATCACTGGTAGGCGGAGTTATAATTAGGAGTTTAGGGATTTTAAATTTTGAAAAAATCCTTTTGGCCAGAAAAATTTGATCATAATTTGGCCAAAATGACAAAATGATATGTTTACACTATAATCTAATTTACTTTAAAACATTTTTGCACTTTAACTTAAATATTAAATATATTATTCAATTATGTTTTCAAGACATTGAAAATGATTAGTGAGATTAATTATTGATGATTTCATAGTTAAACATAGAAAAGGAGCCAAAAAATTCACCAAAAAAAACATAATTCAATTTTCCTCCTTTTTACTTATTTTTTTAGTTTTTTTTTTCATTTCATATTTCTTAATGATAAGAAAAATTTCAAAAAGTATAAAAGAGAAGTAAGGTATTAATTATCTATTTTAATTTATAATTTTTAGTCGCGAAAAGATAATTTATATCGAAATTTAAATATTAAAAATTTATATAAAAAATAAAAATATGAAATTGGCCGAGTTGGCTAAAGACTTACTCTTATTTATTCAAAGGAGTTATTATTACACACCGATTTTCTAGAAAAAATATTAATGATAAAATATATTTTATCCAATTATACTCAAAATTATGTGAGTGAAATATGAAGAAAACTAAAATTACCATCATGTTTCCTCTATTATGTGATTACCTTCATATTTTCGATAACATATGAATCATATCATACGCAAAAAAGACTCATTAAAATTAAATTTTATTTATCATTTCTGTACTAGAGACATATACACTTTTTTTTTAATATAAAAACGTTGATGGTGCTTCATTGAAATTTTTTAATAACATAAAAAGGATATATAGAGTTTTTTATGATTTCAAAATAAACTTTGATAAATTTTTTTAAAGAAAAACATCTTTATAGTTCTCCGATGATAATATCAACACAAATTTAACATGAACTAGATTTAAGTTTCATCACGTATACATTTTTCTTTATTAGTATTGTTTGTTATTTTATTAAAATATGTTTGCTATTAAATGATATACTAAAATATTAAGTATATATAGTTGTAGTCACAATATTTTTTTTCTCTTTCATATTAATATTTGTTTTGAACTGATTAATAATTTTTAAAATTAAGTAATTTTATTGCATTTATTATATAAATAAATTTAAATTATCTATTTAAATAATTATTTAAATTACATTTTATATACTTTTTTTATACAATGTAAAATAATTTAATAATAACAATCAAAACTCAAAATACTTTAGAATTAATTGACAACAACACATTAAAGAAAAACTAAAAATCATATGGTTTATAATATCTATCTTATTTAACAACAACCCAAGATAACTACACATTAACGCTGAAAAATTACATATTTAAAGTTTATGTTTGGTTATTATATTTTAAAAAATTAAATTACATATTTACAAGAACATATTTAAAAATTAAACTGCATATTTAAAAAATTTAAATTATTTATTTGATTAAAATTCTACATTAAATGAAAATAATTTTTAAAACATATATATCCTAGTTATGTCATACTTTACTTATACACGTTAAAAATGTTGTAAATTAATATATACATAAATACATCTATTTTAAAGTATTATAATTGATAAGTAGATATTAAGTGATCTTTTATTCATTTGTTTTGAAATATCCACTTAATTAATACTATTAGCGTAACTAGATTATTTATTCATTGTTAAAATTAGTGAAATAATTCCACCATTTTCTATATATGTTAATTTTTGTGCGGAATGATTATAATATAAAAATAATAATGTGTTATTCATGACATAATTTTGAATGTTTATCATCACTTATTTTAAAAATATTAAAATTTCAATAGAATTTTTCTCTCAAAATATATTCATTATATAGACTTATCTATTTAGTTGATTATATTTAAAGAAGAATTTATTTATTTTTTTAATCTACGCTTAATTCCTATATTTTACAATTTTTTTCTTATAAAATAATTACGTATAATCTTTAGTAAATAAGATAGTCATTTGTAGTTATTATTAATGAGAGATTTAATTATCTTTTTCAATAAAAAAGTTTATTTTAAGCAAAATATAATTTTTCAAAGGTATACTAAGGTATACTCTGGCACCTTAGGATTCAAATTGAGTTTAGGAGAGGGGTATAAGTAGAACATAATTTGCTATATAATGAAAAAAAAATATTAATTTATAAAAATAACATTACAAAATATTTTTTTAATTAAAGCATACATTTTTTTTATAACTAAACAATACTTATTTTTAAAAATAAGTTGGATGAACTACACACACACAAAAAAAAAATTAATTTTCTTGGCAACCAAATAGTTAATGTTTAATAGTTCAAGAAGTTTGGGAATTAGAAAAAAGTTAATTTTGTTTGGTGGGAAAAGTATTGAGAAAATAAATGTAAAACTTAAAATAAGGATAGTTTAGTCTTTTTTTTCTGGCCATTTAGCATTACTCTTAATTTTTTAGACATAAGAAAAAGATATTGCAAACCGTGAGGTTAGGAGTTAGAGGGCTGAATTTTAGGACATCATACTGAGTAAAATTTACTTTTTAGTGGAGTTTGAATTTACAATACTAGTGTGAAAGACAATTACACTATTCCTTTTTTATCATTGAATTATTAATCAATTTTGGTAGAAGATTCACAAGTTACTATAAATATATATTAATTTAATTTTCTAATAGAAAATAAGATCTTGGGTTCGTTCAAATCTAAGAACCTTTATTTAACTTCGCCTCTAATTAGTGTCAATCAATTTATTTAATTTTTTTTTGAAACTTTAGAGTATTGTTAAAGTAAAACTTTAGTCACGTACTCAAAATGCAACATGCAACGTATCCATTCATTTAAGATATATAGTCAAAATTGTACAAATTGGGCTATAGAAGAGGCCAAACCGCCCTCCAAGTTGTGATAATATTCATGATTATATAGCAAAACCCAAAAATTATAAGCTGTAATATTTTGACGAAAAAAATAGTTAGACTTTATTTATTACGCATATTTTTTATTAAGTGAATTTTTGAAGTTTTTTTTGGGATAATATTTGGGAGTTTCTTCGAAGTTTTACTCTTAGTTATTTTTCTTGTGATTAATGATATTACGTCTATCTCTTTTATTTTGATTTGTTTGTAACCATTTTTTAAAAATATATATAAAATTAATATAAATTAATTATAATTTAAAACAACTTTGTCCGTCTTTATATTAATTTCTTCACATTAATCCATGTTACATTAAAAATAACTTATTTAATAATTTTTTTTAAAAAATAAATCAATGTGAAGAAATATGAACTTTTGTTTGGTAAATAAGTCGTGTTTTTAATAATATGCATTAATATGGAGAAATTTACATAATGAATGACATATTTGTCAAATTATAATTGATATATTTTTATTATAAATAAGTTAAAACAATAGTACAAAGAAGTTAAAATAAGGGAGATAAACTAAATATCGTAAACTACAGGGGAGGTGAGTGTTATCGAGGAAACCAGAAGGGAACTCTATGAAATTATTCCTTTTTTATTGTACAAAATAATTGAATTGTTTAAAATTTTATAAGATAAATAATTGAATATTTTTTTTCACATTTTTCCTTTCATTTTTTTCATTTTTATATTTTCTAGAAATAAACTATACTACTTACAAGATTATTTTTTATTTCACAAAGGCCAATAATAAAAATTATAATTTAAATTATGTCCTTAAATATTTACTTAATATATGTATTGTCTCACAGATTCAGGTAATATGAAAATAGAGGGAGTACTACTCTATTCTTCAAAAAATTATTCTAGAATAATTGTATTCTAAGAATTCAAATTAAAGTTGATAATTATTTTTTAACTAGGGAGTGAACATGATGCAGTATTGAAAAGTTTGTTCGATAATTTTGATTTGTGGTTTCTAAAAATACTAGATCATTATCATAAAAAATTAATTTGATGTGATTTGATATTTGAAAGTTTGCTTTCGATATTTACGATATGGTAATTGGTAAATGGGTCATCATAGTTTGATCAACTTCGATTTACATATATTCGTATAATAAGGAAACTTGACTTTGACTTTTCAAAAAACATTTCAATTATATCATACTAATAGCAACATATGTAAAAATATTCAAAATAAAGCACAAACAATTATCTTTTATATATATATATATATATATATATGCGTTCTATATGTAATTCTATAGTTTGCCACTGTATTCGATATTTTTCTTATGAATACAAAACAACATATACCAAATACCAATTTTTTAAATATACATCCCAAGTATAATATCAAATATTATTCACAGTATTTAAAATTTTGATTACGATATGATATTTTTGCGCACATCTTGAAAAGATTTTAGCGCCTTTATATCTATCATACCATGCCCATTCCAATTTTTAACTATATCTCTTGAGTCAAATAATAATTTTAAAAAGATGTTATTCAATATATTTTTTTGAAAAGATCTAATTTAACAAAGTATAAATTAAACTTTTTCTTATGGATGTAGAGGAATAATTAGCAATATAGTGGATAGACATGAGTTGGTGTAGATTGCTTCGAGATTGCAGTTAAAAAGTTCATTTACCGTAACGTATATTAAATCAACAGTAAATAATTGACAGCTCTTTAACTTTGTTAGTTTGTTATATAAAATTAGTATACCTTGTTATAAAAGTGACTCATATATATTATTAATTATATATAAATGATTCACATATACTTTCTTCCTCTTATGAAAATAAAAAAAATGAATTTTATTTTTTTAAAAATATAATCCCATATGAGTGTATTTAATCCTCCTCAAATATAATTCTTTTGATTTTTTTTGTTTCAATTACCAATTTATATTTATTATTTTGATGTCAAATTTATTTATGTTTTACTAATATTCTTGTAAAACATATTATAGATGATCACATTTTTTTCTTTAAATACAGAAATTAAATTACAATATAGACAAAAATAACAGCTTTAAATTATAATATAGCCACAAAAAATAGTTTTAGTTTTTTTCACATTACACTAAGGAATGAAAGAAAAAACAAAACAAGAATAAAAAACTAAAATAATTATAATCAAAGAAGTCAAAAAATAATATATGTATGAAAAAGATTAACATATACCTTGAACTTTGCTAGAAGAATAATACATTGTAACACTCTGAAAAGTTAAAGCCTAATCTAGAGCCTAACACAAATTTCTAGAGGTTTAGTACTATTTTAAAACCTAAAATAATGTTTATAAGTCATCCAAGAAGTTTTAGAGACAAGACGCCAACGAACGTCCATGACGTACATAAACTACCTAAATTGAACTAGTTGACGTTATTATGTTTGGTGAAGGCTTGAGAGGGTCAAATGAATTATAAAACTTGTAAAAGACTTTAGATAGGTAATATGTAGTATAGAGGGTCTAAACGTTCAATGACTCCCCAAGGACCACCCGAAGGGTCCTTGAGGAGGACCCCAACATGGGTAGGCAGGCTGCCAAAATAGTTTTGCGGCAGCCTAGATTTTGCACCCACTGCGCGATGCGAAGCTGCCACGCAGCTTGGCAAATTTTTCCTCGCGATGTGTGCACTCCATGTGGCTCACTGCCTCGATCGGAATTTCAAAAATAAAATCAGAAATTAGCCTCGTGACGCGGAGCCACTTTCCAGATTCATTGAAATCGTATTTTAAGCATTTTGACTTCACAAAATGACCCAATTAAGCGAGGGTGCTTTGGGTAATTTAGGGGGTGATTATATATAGCCTAAGGGTCAGTTTTAAGTCATTTTTCACTCACCTAAACCCAATCCCCAAAACAATCCCAAAAGCTCTCATCTCTCTTTACTTTCTGTCTCTCAAATTCCTCCATTGAAGAAGTAAGAAAGCTTGAAGAAGAAGACCAATTTCTCTAGGATTTCACTTCAATTTTGTGGATTAATCTTCATTAAGGTATGGGTTCTTCACTCTTGGGATTCCTTTCCCTAAGAGGTCCTTTCAAAGTTGATTTCTAAATCACCCAATTCCAAGAGTTTTCTATTCTAATGGGGTTTCTTCTAAACTTCAAATTGATGATAAATTGTGATTGCCTATGACTAATTAAGTGTAGATTGTTGGTTAATTGATGCAATTTCATATAGATCATGTCTCTTTCCCCAAATTCTCCAAATCTTGGATCTTACTTATAAATTGATGGGAATTGATGAATCTATTGATTGTTAAACTTGTTTTATCTATTCTAATTCATCTATGGATTGCCTAGGATAATAATTGTTGGGATTGTATGTATTTCTTGAAGATTTCATGATGAACCTATTTCTCCTAAGCCTAGGTTATGAACATAAGTTAATGGGGATAGTTATGATCCAATTGATCTAGTTATCATATTATTTACTATTGAATGATGTTACTATACCTATTATTGGATGAAATTGGTTGGTTGATGGTAAGCCCATGATGATGGCTTTTGAAGGAGATTTGGTAAGTCTTCATGATCCTAATCTTTACTTCAATTATGATGGCTTGTGACTGATGATGTAGTTCAATTAAAGTATGTCTTGTGAATGGCCTAAGTAGGTGTTGGTATGATGTTGAATTAAAATATCTAGACTATGTGATTGTGAAATCATGCTGAAGATGAAATGGTATAAGGTTGGTTATGAAGTACCTATCTGCCTTATTATGACATGATGATGACAAAATGCTAATCTCACATATCAGGGTAGCCATGAAAGGATGTTCTCATGCAATTTCTATTGATCTAATGACTATGACTATACAAGGAGCTATTATAAAATGACCTAAACTAAGCTATGATGATTAATAAAGTCTTAAAGACATTTCAGAAGGGACTCTATCTTAGCACCAAGTGAACTTGTAGATAAGGGGTGATGCCTTCCCAAGGAGGGAAAGTAGGATTCACCATAGTCCCCACATGGTGGATAACCTCATAGTCCAAAACGGGCATAGAGTGATATTTACATAACAACCCCCAAGCTCCATAAACTATGTTTCCACCATAGGAATACTAGCTTGTGGATCCACTTAGATGCTATTTTCATGTTTGGTACTACTTTGGCCAGTAGACCACCTTCCATCGGTGTAAGGTTTTACCACACCGAATTCCACACATTACTCTTGTGATCTATGTCGATTAGGACAAGTGTTCCCGAAAGTAAAATGAAGTAATGGAGTAAACATTAACTAGAGTGACTTGAGAGGTTTGACTTATCTTAAATATACCTATGCCTTGCACTAGTTTTCCTTGAGGGATGCCTTAGGAGGTGGTTCTTATGTTCTTATGATCTTATAATGTGACTATTATGTATATGTTGACTTCACATGTTATTGATTCTATATGATGTTAGTTTCCGCTATGAACATGCTATTGGTCTATATTGCTAAATATTGATGATAACTACTATTGATGCTATGTTATGTAGAGTTAGACATTACTTGTGACCCTTTGCTTAGTTTACTTAATTGAGTAAGGTTGTGGGGCTTTGATTGGTCATTGCACTTGTAGGCTAAAGGGTCGGTTATGAGTTAGGGTATTGCTTATGTGATGAAGTTATGAATTCTATACATGTTTACTTGACTATTACTTATTGAGATTGTCTTGTGTTGTGCATGGGTTTGACTTATGGATTTTTGTAATTGTTGGTCTATATGGGTTCATGATTGTGCATAAGGCTTTTCAAAGTACTTTAGCATGGTTTTGAACAAATGTCCTCTTTAGCATGATTTCAAATGTTTATGTGCATATAGTCATACTTAGTACAAGTGTGCACTAACCCATCTTGTATGTGTACAACAAAATATAGGTTCCGGACGTTGATCTTTTAGGGGGCCATTGAAGAAGGCTTGGAATCATATTCTCCAAGTTCGGTAGGTTCTCACTTTCCGAGGACGATGCAACTATCTTGCTATTGAATATTGTTTAGTCTTAAAGACAATTTAGTTTATTCTCTTCCCTTTGTTGAATTTGTATATGCCTATGAGGCCCTAATTGTAATGAAGTATGGGTTGAACCCAAGATGTTGTATTCGACTTAGATGGTTTAACAAGAGACTTATTATAGACTTCTTATTAATCTATATTGCTATATTATGTATGTGAAATAAAAGTAGACGCCTATGTATTGCTTCCTATACGAGAAGTCTATGTATACTCGCTAATTATATACTATGTGTAAGTGAGAGCTCTAAGAAAACCTCAAAGTAGAAGTAGTCAAAATTTTTGAAATATTCCGCTAATTTAACCTATGAAATGTAATGACAAATTCTAAGAGGTTAGTCTTAGTCCTATTCCAGGACACCGCCGCCGGTTACGTCTAGGGGGTGCTCCCCAGGATGTGACAAGCTTGGTATCAGAGCATGAGGTTGAATATATGTCTCATTAAACCACGTCTATGTAGGTTCTTATTCATAAATGTGAAGCGCGCCGCACTTATGAGTGAGAAGCTATATGATGCTCAGGAAATTCTCATTTTCTTGTAAATCCAATGTCGTGCCTCTTGAATATACTTTATGTGTGCTTTCACCTAAACCTTGTATTGTGGTTATAGGTATGAATACTCAAATGGCATCCGCATGAATGCTTGATGAAGATATTGCTAATGCGGGAGTTCCTCCCCGTGGTAATCAATATCCTCTCTAGAAGAAGTTGCTAATGATGATCAAGATCCGTCCAATCCTCCGACCTTGTCTAATGGTGACATAAGGTCAACCTTTCTCCAAATGGACCAAGTCATTACTACTCAAGCTTAAGCCATAACGGTCCGAGATAACCAGAAGGTGGTACCCCGAGGAAACCAACATGTTAGCACCATGGCCTCCCGCTTGAGGGATTTCACAAGGATGAATCCCCCTACTTTCTAAGGGTCCAAAGTGGAAGAATACCCCCAAGAGTTCATTGATGAAGTCTACAAAATCCTCTATGCTATGGGGTTGACTACTAGTGAAAAATCCGAGTTAGCCACCTACCAACTCAAGGACGTGGCCCAAAGTTGGTACATCCAATAGAGAGACAATAGGCCTTTGAGGGGTGGTCCGGTGAGATAGGAGATTTTCGAGAAGTTTTTTCTTGATAGGTTCTTTCCAAGAGAAATTAGGGAAGCTAAGGTGGAAGAATTTATAAACCTTCGTTAAGGAGGTATGAGTGTGCTCGACTACTCTTTGAAATTTACTAAGTTGTCAAAATATGCTCCTTTTATAGTTTCCAACCCGAGGGATAAGATAAGACGCTTTGTGATGGAGAGTATCCGATGTCTTGAAAGAAGAATGTCGTTCGGATGTTACATGATAATATGAACATTTTTCGTCTTATGGTTCATGCTCAACAAGTGAAGGAGGCTAGGGTTAAGAGGAAGAGTAGATATGCGAATATGGCAAAATCATTTGATGATGGTTTTTTAAAGGGTAGGCTTTACATCCAAGACAAGATTTGGTTCAAAAAGAGGTTTTCTAATAAAGATCCTTCCAAATTTCCCAAGGCTCGTGATGATAGGAAGTCTAACCCTAAGTCTCAAAGAAGAAAGAGGTACTAGTTCACCAAACAAGAAGCCAACTTGTGGAGAGTGTGGCAAGAAACATTATGGTGATTGCCTCATTGGGACTGTCAATTGTTTTAGTTGTGGTAAGTGTAGACACAAGGTAAAGGATTTCCCAAACTTGAAGGGTAAAAAACAAAGGTAGTGAGCAAGCTCAAGCTAGTGATTCTATTGTGGATCCTTCAAAGAAGAATCACTTTTATGCACTTTGCTCTAGTGGTGAACAAGAGAGTTCTCCCGACGTAGTGACCGGTATGTTACAAGTCTTCTCTATTGATATTTATGCTTTTCTTGACCCGGGTGCTATATTATCTTTTGTTACTCCCTTGATAGCTACTAAGTTTGACATTTTGCCCGATATTTTGAATGAACCTTTTGTGGTGACTACCCCTGCAGGTAAGTCGGCTGTTGCAAAGAGGGTATATAAAAAATTTTCTATAATGTTTCCCAATAGAGTTACTCATATTGAATTAGTAGATTTTTATATGGTTTATTTTGATGTCATTTTGGCAATGGATTGGTTGCATTATTGTTTTGCTTCCATTGATTGTAGAACAAGAATTGTCAAGTTCAATTTTCCAAATGAACCCGTATTGAGTGGAAGGGTGAAATTCTATTTCTAGAGGTCGTATCATTTCTTGTCTAAAAGCTTGTAAATTTATCTCTAAAGGGTGTTTATAGGACATTATGAGAATCAAAGATTTAGACTTTGAAGTTCCTCCCATTGAGTCGGTCCCCGTAGTAAGGGTATTTCTGGAGGTCTTTCCTAATGATCTTTCCAGTGTTCCTCCCGAACGGGAAATTGATTTTGGTATTGACTTTCTACCGGATACCAACCCCATTTCAATTTCTCCTTATCGGATGGATCCGGCCGAATTGACAAAGTTGAAGGCTCAACTCAAAGATTTACTAAAAAAGAGTTTCATTCTTCCTAGTATTTCTCCATGGGGTGCTCCGGTATTGTTTGTGAAGAAGAAGGATGGGTCCCTTAGAATGTGCATTGATTATCACCAACTCAATAAAGTCACTATTAAGAACAAGTATCCTCTCCCTCGGATTGACGACTTGTTCAATCAATTCCAAGGGAAAGCTACTTCTCTACGATTGACTTGAGATTAGGGTATCATCAACTTAAGGTGAGAGGTGAGGACATACCAAAAATGATATTTCAAATTAGATATGGTCACTATGAGCTTTTAATAATTTTCTTTGGCCGCACTGATGCCTCGTAGGCGTTTATGGACCTTATGAATAGGGTGTTTCAAAGATACCTAGATTCATTTGTCATTATCTTCATTGACGACATCTTGGTATATTCAAAAAATGAGGGTGAACATATGAATCATTTGAGAGTGGTGTTGCAAACGCTTAAGGAAAACCAATTATTTGCCAATTATAGCAAATGCGAGTTTTGGTTGAGGTTGGTGGCGTTTCTTGGTCATTTCATCTCTAGAGAGGGAGTTGAGGTTGATCCAAGCAAAACCGAGGTGGTCAAGAATTGACTTAGACCATTGAATCCAAGCGATATTAGAAGCTTTTTGGGTTTAGCGGGATACTATAGGAGGTTTGTGGATGGTTTTGCGTCCATTGCATCTCCCTTGACTACTTTGACCCAAAAGAGTGTGAAATTAGAGTGGTCGGAGGCATGTGAAAGAAGCTTCCAAATCTTGAAGGATAGGCTTACTTCCGTTCTGGTGTTGACTTTACCAGAGGGTACCAAGGGCTTCGTTGTGTATTGTGATGCATCCTGAGTGGGCTTGGGGTTTGTACTTATGCAACAAGGGAGGTAGTAGCTTATGCCTCTAGACAAGTTAAGGTGCATGAGAAGAACTATACAACTCATGACCTTGAGTTAGCGGCCGTGGTATTTGAGTTGAAAATATAGAGACATTACTTGTATGAGGTTCATGTTGATGTGTATATCGACCATAAGAGTCTTCAATATGTATTTACCCAAAAGGAGTTGAATCTCCGACAACGAAGGTGGTTAAAGTTGTTGAAAGATTAAGACATAAATGTGATATATCACCCCGGTAAAGCCAATGTGACTGCGGATGCGCTAAGTCATATGACTATGGGTAGTGTGTCTCATGTAGATGAAGCCAAGAAAGACCTAGTTAAGGATGTTCATATGTTGGCCTGTTTGGGTGTCCGATTGGAAGATTCTCCAAATGGTGGTATTGTGGTTCATCATAAATCCAAATCATCATTGGTGGTGAAGGTGAAATCTAAGAAATACCTTAATCCATTATTGATGGAGTTGAAGGAATCGTCGGTCCTTGGTAAGCTTAATGAGTTATTGTCCCAGGGGGATGGTGTTTTGAGTTACCAAGGAAGGTTTTGTGTACCTAAAGTGGATGATTTGAGAAATCGGATCCTAGAAGAAGCTCATGGGTCCCGTTATTTGATTCATCCAGGTAATACTAAGATGTATCATGACCTTAGAAAAGTGTTTTGGTGAGATGACTTAAAAAAGGACAATCAGAATTTGTTGCAGAGTGTCTAAATTGCCAACAAGTGAATGCCGAGCACCAAAATCCGGGTGTTTTACTTCAAGAAATCCAAGTACCCGCTTGGAAGTGGGAAGACATTAATACGGACTTTGTAGTGGGTTCGCCTCGGACTCGAAGGCAAAATGACTCTATATGGGTGGTGGTGGATAGATTGACCAAGTCCGCCCATTTTATTCCCATTAAGTCGACTTACTCGGCGAAAGATTATACAAAGATCTGTATAGATGTAATTGTAAGCCTACGTGGTATTCCGTTATCCATTATATCGGATAAGAGCACATAATTCACATCTAGGTTTCAGAGACCGTTTCAAAAAGGGTTGGGTACTCAAGTGAAGTTGATCACCGCTTTTCATCCCCAAACGAATGGTTAAAAGGAGCATACTATCCAAACTCTTGAGGATATGCTTAGAGTTTGTAGCATAGACTTCAAGGGCAGATGGGATGAGCACTTGATTTTGGTTGAGTTCTCTTATAACAATAGTTATCATTCCTCAATATCCATGACTCGTTTTGAATCTTTGTATGGTAGGAGGTATAGGTCTCCAATCAGATGGTCTGAGGTTGGCGAATATTTGCTTCTTTGTCCTAACTTGATCTATAAGACCTTGGACAAAGTCAACCTGATAAGAAATCGCTTGCAAACAGCCTATAGTAGGCAAAAGTCTTATGCCAGCAATAGGAGAAGATAACTAGAGATTGAAGAAGGTGATAAGGTGTATTTGAAAATTTCGCCCATGAAAGGGGTGGTAAGATTTGGTAAGAAAGGGAAGTTAAGTCTTCATTATGTGGGTCCTTATGAAATTTTTTTAAAGGGTTGGTAAGGTTGCATACGAGTTGAGATTACCTAGTGAGCTATCTTCAGTTCTCCGGTTTTCCATGTATCTATGCTAAAGAAATGCATTGGTGACCCCAAGTCAATTATTCTTATTGAAGGTCTTGGAGTGAAAGAGAACTTCTCTTATGAGGAGGTTCCGGTTCAAATCCTTGATCGACAAGTGAAGAGGTTGAGGAACAAGGAGGTGGGCTTCGTAAAAGTGTTATGGAGAAACCATCTAGTTGAGGGAGCAACATGGGAGGTCGAGGCTGATATGAAGTCCCATTATCCTCATCTCTTTGCTAGCTAAGGTTAGTTATTTCAATTAATAATAAAAATAATAAGTTGATTTGAGTTTGACTTGTTTTGCAAAGTTATGCATGTTTATGCTAAAAGGTTTATGCTAAAATAAACTATAACGGAAAAATGTTTTTTTTTTGCTTGAATTTCACTATTTTGTGTATGTGGTATATTGTTTCCTTTATGAAGTGATATTGAACTTGTTGATATGTTGAGAAAGAAACTTTGACATAATTGACTCTTTAAAGTATGATGAGCTCATTTTGTTGTTGTACGAAGGAAATTCATCATTGAGCCTTATGTGTGAAAATTGATGCTTTGAGTCATTTGTGTAAATGCCATGATTATGTGTTGAATGGAGTTTCGTAACACTCCTTTAGTTATAACTCATGTTGATGTTGTATAATGTTGGTTGGGCTACTAGTCTTGAGTCTATCCTTTCCCTTTTAAAAGTCTTGTGTCATTCGAAAACGAATGTTCCTAAGGGGGGGGGGGATAATGTAACACTCCAAAAAGTTAAGACCTAATCTAGAGCCTAAAACAATTGTCTAGGGGCTTAGATTCTGGTTTAATACCTAAAGTAACGTTTATAAGTCATCGAGAAGTTTTAGAGACAAGACGCCAAAGAACGTCCATGACGTCCAGAACTACCTAAATTGAACTAGTTGGCGTCGTTATGTTTGGTGAAAGTTTGAGAGGGCCAAATGAAGTCTAAAACTTATAAAAATACTTTATATAGGTAAAATGTAGTATAGAGGGTCTAAACGTTCAATAACGACTCCCCAAAGACCAACATAAGGGTCGTTGAGGAGGACCCCAACATGGGTAGGCATGCTGCAAAAATAGTTTGCGGCAACCTAGATTTGGCACCCACTGCGCGACCCGCAGCTGCCACGCAACTTGGAAAATTTTTCCTCGTTACGCGTGCACTCCACGAGGCTCACTCCCTCGACCAGGATTTAGAAAATAAAATCAGAAATCAGCCTCGCGACGCGAAGCCACGTTCAGAATTCTTTGAAATCGTATTTTAAATATTTTGACTTCACAAAAAGATCCAATTAAGTTAGGGGTTTTTTGTGTAATTTTGGGGTGCTTATATATAGCCTAAGGGTCAGTTTTAAGTCATTTTTCACTCACCTTAACCCAATCCCCAAAACGAAGCCAAAAGCTCTCATCTCTCTCTACTTCCTCTATCCCAAAATCCTCCATTGAAGAATCAATAAAGCTTGAAGAAGAAGACAAATTTCTTTAGGATTTCACTTCAATTTTGTGGATTAATCTTCATTCAGGTATGGGTTCTTCACTGTTGGGATTCCTTCTCCAAGAGGTCCTTCCAAAGTTGATTTCTAAATCACCCAATTCCAAAGGTTTTCTATTCTGATGAGTTCTCTTCTAAATTTCAAATTGATGATAAATTGTGATTGCCTATGTCTAATTAATTGTAGATTGTTGGTTAATTGATGAAATTTCATGTAGATCATGTCCCTTTCCCTAAATTCTCCAAATCTTGGATCTTGCTTATAAATTGATGGGAATTGATGAATCTATTGATTGTTAGACTTGTTTTTATCTATTCTAATTCATCAATGGACTGCCTAGGGTAATGAATTTTTGGGATTGTATCTACTTCTTGAAGATTTTATGGTGAACCTATTTCCCCTAAGCCTAGGTTATGAATTGAAGTTAATTTGGATAGTGATGATGCAATTGATCTAGTTAATATATTATTTACTATTGAATGATGTTACTACACCTATTATTGGATGAAATTAGTTGGTTGATGGTAAGACCATGATTATGGATTATAAAGGAGACTTGGTAAGTCTTCATGATCCTAACCTTTACTTCAATTATGATGGCTTGTGATTGATGATGTAGTACAATTGAAGTATGTCTTTTGAATGACCTAAGTAGTTGTTGATATGATGTTTAATTGAAATGTCTTGACTATGTGATTGTGAGATTATGCTTAAGATGAAATGATATAAGGTTTGTTATTAAGTACGTATGTGCCTTATTATGACATGATGATGACGAAATTCTAATCTCACATATGAGGGTTGCCATGAAAGGATGTTCTCATGCAATTCCTATTAAGCTAATGACTATAACTATACAAGAAGCTATTCTCATATGACCTAAACTAAGCTATGGCGATTAATAAAGGCTTAAATACACTTAAAAGGGACTCTAACTTATCACCGAGTGAACTTGTAGATGAGGGGCGCCTTCCCAAGGAGGGAAGGTAGGGTTTACTAGAGTCCTCACGGGGTGGATAGCCTCATAGTCCAAAACGCGCATAGAGTGATATTTCGATAACAACCCCCAAGCTCCATAAATTATGTTGTCACCATAGGTATACTAGCTAGTGGACCCACCGAGATGTTATTTTCATGTTTTGTACTACTTTGGCTGGTAGACCACCTTTCATTGGTGTAAAGTTTTACAATATCGGATTCCACATTTAGCTTATGTGGTCTATTTTAGTTAAGGCATGTGTTCTGGAAGGTAAAATAAAGTAATGGAGTAAATACTAACTAGGGTGACTTGAGAGATTTGACTTAACTTAGGTAGGGGTATGAGACTCTACCTGTGCCTTTACTTAGGTAGCTTATGATCTTATAAAGTGACTATTATGTATATGTTAACTTTACATGTTATTGATTCTATATTATGTTAGTTTCTATTATGAACATGCTATTGGTTTATATTGCTAAATATGATGATAACTACTATTGATGCTATGTTATGTAGAGTTAGACATTACTTGTGACCCTTTATTTGGTTTACTTGATTGAGTAAGGTTATGGGACTTTACTTGGTCATTGCACTTGTTTGCTAAAGGGTGGGTTATGAGTAAGGGTCTTGCTTATGTGATGAAGTTATGAATTCTTTACATATTTACTTGACTATTACTTATTGAGGTTGGTCTTGTGTTGTGCATGAGTTTGACTTATGGATTTTGTAATTGTTGGTATATATGGGTTTATGATTGTGCATAAGACTTTTCAAAGTACTTTAGCAAGGTTTTGAACAAATGTCCTCTTTAGCATGATTTCAAATGTTTATGTGCATAAACTCATACATAGTACAAGTGTACTAACCCATCTTTTGTTTTTACTGCAAAATGTAGGTCCCGACCTTTAATCTTTTAGGGGGGTATTAAATAAGGCTTGGAATCCTATTCTTCAAGTTCGGTAGGTCCTCACTTTCCGAGGATGATGACACTATCTTTCTGTTGAATATTGTTTAGTCTTAAAGACAATTTAGTTCATTCTCTTCCTTTGTTGACTTTGTATATGCCTGTATGAGGCCTTTATTGTAATGAAGTATGGGTTGAACCCAAGATATTGTATTCGGCTTAGATGATTTAACATGAGACGTATTCTAGACTTCTTATAATTTTATATTGCTATATTATGTACGTGAAATCAAAGTAGACGCCTATGTATTGCTTCCTATACGAGGAGTGTATGTATACTCGCTAATTATATATTATATGTAAGTGAGAGGTCTAAGTAAACCTCAGAGTAGAAGTAGTTTAAAACTTTTAAATTTTTCGCTAATTTAACCTATGAAATGTAATTAGGAGTGGTAAGAGGCTAGTCTTAATCCTCTTCGAGGACGCCGACGCCGGTTACGTCTAGGGGCTGCTTCCCTGGATGTGACATATATACCCCTAAATGTTTTCAAAGAAAATTTAAAGTAAAAGTATAAGGGAAATTTAAAACTAAGTTTTGACTTCCGTTAAAAGAAAGATATATGTGAGCTCATATAGTAACGGTAGGGTTATATGTCAGATGAAATATTTTAACCAAAAGATGTAATTCTTTGTAGGGATATATAATAGAACAAACCAAATAGCATGACACTTTCAATTTGAATACAATAGAACAAACCAAAAAGCATGACACTTTCAATTTGATATATGATAGAACAAACCAAATAGCATGACACTTTCAATTTCTTTCAAAACACATAGTGTCAAGAATGAAAGACTTCCAAATTAGACAGATTATGTGCTAAACGCTCTGACAGAGACAAATTTGGGTGAGAAGGGAATTGAAAATACAACACCATATATGAAGGTAAAGAGGGGTTTTCAATAGACTTTAGGCTTTAGTAAAGCATAACAATAATTAAGAGTAAATCAAAATTGCATATGTGGTCAATTGGTCTATCCTTTGCCAATCCAAAATCAGAAAGTTTTGCATTGTAATTCTGTTAGTTCATGGCATGGACAGATTGTAAGAGGATAAAAAAATATTTTAAAAACCTCTAGAAGACTAAATTTTAAAATATTTCCACATAAAACATTAAACAAAAAATTATCGATATTACTGGACGTCCTCTAAGTAGATGCTATTCAAGATTTAAAGTTTATGAGTTCCTATAACGAGCTAAATTCACAGTAAAATCTTTATGGATATTTATACATGGTTTAGAAAAAAGCAACGGGGTTCCATGAATCAACATATCATACTGTGGATTCGCTTCCTTCTCAAATACAAAATCATGGTTTTAGAAAAACTAAACTTACTTGTGAATTCGATTAGCTTCAGGAGATTAGGATGAGATGGAAGACCCAGGTAAGTGTTTACCGAGGAAACAATAAATCAACTTATAAATATGATCAGCTAATTACATTATGACAATGATCTATCTTTAACAATTAATAATTTCTTAAGCTAGAATTGCGAGTGTAAATCAGAGATGCAACAGATTCATTACGCAATTAGTTTGCAGCTCTTCAATATAGGATGAACCATTTGTCTATCAAATGACCATCTACGAGTATCTTCTCTTGACTCTTGTTGTCGCTCATGAATAGAAACCATCCTAGTCAACAACTGAACTACCTCCCTTATCCCCTGCTCTTGAGTCTCTAGTGGAGGAACAATAGGTACTGGAGGTCCTGTGTCCCTAGATTCCTTAGGTACCAATGGAACCGGTGTGGCTGGGGGTACTGCATCTCTTTGGGCTTCAATAGGTGACAGGGAGGCTAGTTCTAGGGATACTATAGATTCACCCTGTGCCTCCAAGGGAAATCTATCCCTTTGATTCGGTAGAGAACGATTAGTACCTTTTCTTGGAACCATACCTATCTCTTGATCTACCATATCAAGAGCAAGAGTAGCATGTTAAATAATAAACATAAAGCACGATTTATATTTCAAATGTCCTTATACTTTTCTAGTGTAGCACAATCTATCTGTTTAATGCAATATAACAATTCCTAAGTGCCCTTCAACCTCTTAATTGTAAGTATGGTGCACAAAACAGTGATAAACAAGACTCTAGTAGCCATAGATTGTGGACCATTCCTGGGATATAAATTGTTGTCATGCCAAGTTTTTCACACCTCAAAATAGGGGGAGCAACTCCACTCGATACCCAATACGATCGAGTTACCAAATAAAACATACTAACTAAACCAAAGTGTGTGACAACAAGATTGGGCAGTATAACCTCTAAAAAGTGAAGCCTGAATCCTGAAGGTCGTGACCTAAATGAGAACAATCATATAAACAGTGGTAGACAAGCCAAATATAAGAAAGATTTACTATCTAGACGAAGAGGCTATAATTGAAGACATACATACTTTTACACCTATATACATGACACAATTATTGGCTGTAGGTTGAAACATACAAAACAATAAAATGAATTTTGTGTCCACAATAACCTCTATGAGTGACATAAACACTGTCGGGAGAAGGCTTTGACTATACCCAAATGTATCATAAAAATAAACATTCTCTGACAGCCCCAGGACAAGATGGATCTTACCAACTCACAGATGAACCATAAACCTAGTGGGTGGGTGGATTAGAGTCCCTGCTCGAATGAAACAAAAAGCAGCATCCCCAGTAAAAGGGACGTTAGTACGAATAAAAGTGCATTGGAATGTAAAGCGGAAAATAGAATCATAAAGACTTACTGAAAAAAGGTAATAGAGTTACCATCTGAAATTGAAACTCAAATAATCGCATAGTTGAAATTTGGCCCCTAGTACTTAAATATGCATGGTATGGTCGTATAATCGTATATCATAAATACATGTATATATATAAATGAAAATGAATGAAACCAACCAAATGCTAGCAATGGTGATGCCTTCCGGTAGCGAACACTCATTATATTCGCCAACTAGTGGCATCTGTGTCTCATACGTATATATATAGGCAATAGGCCCCATACCTCCGGATTATAGCTCGGGAGAATAATGCATAGCATATCATGTCATAGATTTATAATATCTATTAGTTACTATTGTCATGTTGCAAATCTTGGCCCGTTTGTAGTCTTGTTCCGATAACCTCGTTCTCGTATATTATATAACAATCTCGTGGAACTTCATATGTTTTTCTAAAAAAAGCTTGAAAAGTTAACTCGAATTTTAGAAAGATAATCTAACTTTGCAGATATTTCTAAAAAGTTTAAGGTGATTTACTTAAATCCTAACTTGATTCCTAGATAGTTCATAAAAGAGGTACTCCAAAAACCAAGTGTTTAAACATTTTATATTAGAAAGTTTTGAACATAGAGTTACTTTTAAAAAATCCATAATAAGTTTAGTGGGGAAATAGGGTTGGTTAAAAGTGATAAGGGTCTCCTATTATATTTAAGTCACATCACCCAAGAAAAAGAATAATAATTTATACATGTGGACATATAATCAAGGATATCAATAAAAGGACATGTAGATATTGCATACTCTATTTATCCGAACTAATGGAATATCAATATAACAGAATCATGAAAATAGTGAATGCATATCACTGAATGTCTTTCTAGAAAGAGAATAGTAAAATATCACATTCAGGGTTTTAGGAATTTCGAGGAGTGGTGCTAAACTGAGGGATGTAGCTTAGCCTTAACATACATTTCCAATGAACGGTCAAATCGATGTAGTTTCTTCACGAATGTTGTTCCTTACGTCCTAAGCTTCGCAAACACTATATATACAAAGGTGTACACACCTATAAACAATTCATAGTTGATCTTCAATCGGTTGCCAAATGGCCTTAACTTGACGAAATGCTTGTACGACTTTATAAAAACAATCATAATATAGTCCCATGATAATTAACTTAGTTGAACCGATGTAAAACTTGAAGAAACACCAATAACTACAAACATATATCTTCCAAAACTATCTCCAAACGCGATTAATAGAAGGGGAAAACGATTGCCACGTGTAGAGATCACGTTTCTAGGCATAGGACAACTTTTAGTGGTAGAAATCGTTAAAAACTAACCTTCATCATGAAAGAATTCCATAGGAACCCTCTCTTAAGGTTTATTTCTGGTTTTTAAAAGGAATGAAATGTTATCATGGCTTAAAATATTGAGTTAAGCTGACATACCATATTTTTACCCGATTCGGATCGCAACCCGGATTCTGCTCCAGCAGTCTGTAGTAAAACCCTCATAACTGTTTATTTCGATGTCGGTTTGACACAGGGTTTTGTGCATTGCAAACTAGACTCATAGGCCGTTGATTTAATGGTTGGTAGAACTTCTAATTTCTTATATATTTGGATAAAACATCCATGAAATTTGACCTAATGTTAAGAAAATATTCTTATAGAAACTTAGATAAGTTTTGCCGACCTTAGTTTCACTAATTTCCTTGACTTCAAACTTAAGATACGACCCTTGTACTATTATTACAACTCACAACATTCATAGCATGATGTACACTCATTAAATTATCCACAAGGTATGGGACAATTTAAACATTTCAGACGTGCGAGTATTACCCGAGCAATTTCTTTAATCATGGACTTTGTTTGAGGGGTCCCTTTGACCTAAAACTTTAGTTTATTTCCTTGACATCTCCACCTATTTGTAGTCTTAATATCCAATATATGATATAAAGTCATGTACACCTCATATAAACATGCCACTCTATGCCACATATATTTTTTAAGAATAGAAAAAAGGTACCGAATCTTACACAACTCATTCGCAAAACCCTAGCCTCAAGAACTCAAAGACCTCCATTCTTATCTAAAAATGAAGAACTTCTAAAAAACTCAACAAAATCAAATCAAAAAACGAATTTATGAATGAAATCGCATAATTGGAATGAAGGCGAACAAATCCAAAACTTCAAAAGGTTATATACCTACTAAGAACTAAGTTCTTGGAGACAATCCTCAAACCTCAAATGAAATGTTGAAATCTTCTTATTTATCTCCTCTTGAAACCGTTTACTCAAACCTAAAAGTTTATGAATGAACGAAAACAATCACAATCAGTATAGACCCCTATTTGGGTGAGGAAAACGTTTAGTCTTAGTGGAGGTGAGGAAAATACCAAAACACCTCTTTTTAAAATGTATGAAATGTCTGAAATAGAATGGTTGCACTCAAATAGACATAACTCCTTCACTTAAACATAGAATTTAGAAAACTTAGCGGCACTTGAAAGAGGAATCAAAGACCTTCAATATGATGAAACCTCATGGTCCATCTAAATCTTTCATTAATGAAATATATGATCGTTTGAAGTTGATCCAAAACTAAAAATATAATGTTAACTTGTATGAATCTTTTGTTGATTTACGAAGTACGAGATGTTACAATATATCACTCTTGAAAACTTTCGTCCTCAAACTTACACTTAGACAAAAGAAAAAGGGAAGAATCTAACAACGACGAATCAAGTACACAACATGCAATTCACATAACTCACCATATTATCTTAAATAGTACTTTCTAAATGATTAGTACCTGGATTTGGAATTTCTCCGAAAGGGAAGAGATGTGGGTATCTCTTTTTCAGATCCTCTTTAGCCTCCCTAGTTGTTTCCTCTACAAATTGATTTCTTGATAAAACCTTAACTGATGCAACCTCTTCTATCCTCAACTTGAAAACCCGACGATCAAGAATCTGAGCGAGAACCTCCTCACAAGATAGGATGTTCTTAATAACAATATCCTCGGTACACAATGAATGAAGGATCGTCCATACACTTCTTCAACATAGAAATGTGAAACACTGGATGGACCATTTCTAACTATGACGGTATTTAAAATTCGTAATACACCTTGCCCGCTCTCTTGGATATCTAGTAAGGACTAATATACCGGGGACTGAGTATCCCATTATTGCCAAATATCATAGCACCCTTCATGAGTGAAAACTTCAAGTAAACCCAACCGTCAACCTCAAACTCTAAGTATCTTTTCCGAAAACCTATATAGGATTTCTAATGACTTTGCGCTGTCGTTAGACTGACACGAATAATCTTCACCTTCTCCATGGTTTGATGAACCAATTCTGGTCCTATTAACTCAATTTAACCCCAACCTCAAGCCAACCAATAAAAGTTCTACATTTTCTCCCATAAAGAGCCTCATAATAAGCTATCATAAATACTAGAGTGATAAGTATTGTTGTAAGCAAATTCTATGAGAGGTAAGTGATCATCTCAAGTACAATTGAACTCGATCACACAAGCCCTTAATATATCCTCTAAATTTTGAATTGAGCGCTCTGTTGGCCAACTGCATGAGTATGAAAAATAGTACTCAAATTTATCATTGAAGCTTAATATTTTTGAAAAGACTTCCAAAACTAAGCGATAAATTGTGCACCTTTATCTTAAATGATAGGCATATGAAATTCATGAAATAGACTATCTCTTGAATCTACAATATTGGGTAATCTTTTGCTGAATTAGTAGTCTTTACCGGAAATAAATGGGCTGATTTATTTATCTGATCTACAATCACCTAAATCGAATCATGTTGCTTTCGAGATCACAATAAACTAGTAATGAAATTCACTATTGATCATGTCCCACTTCCAAGCTGGAATATCTACATTCTGAGCCACACCAGCCGGTCTTTGGTGATTTACCTAAATTTGTTGGAAAATTGGGCACCAAACAATGAAATCTGTAATACATCTCTGCATACTAGTCCACTAATGGACATCTCTCAACTTTTGATATATCTTTGTGGAAACGGAATGGACCAAATGTCTGGAGCAATGAGTTTCCTCAATGATCCTCTTTGGGAGCTCATCTACCTTTGGCAGACACAAGCTACCTTGATACCTCTGCACACAATCTCTCTCTTGTTCAAAAGCCATCAACTTTTGCTTATGAAATTTCACTTTTTATTCAAGCATATGGTCTTTGTCTTATTTCTCCTTCACTTCAAACACTAGTGATGATTCAACCGCATTCATCACCAAAACTTCACCTTCTCCAGAATCCAATATACGGACTCTCAATTGGGTAGTATTTTTTATAGATAACTTGCTCAAAGCATCAACAATAACATTAGCCTTACTTGGGTGAAAGAGGATACTCATGTCGTAATCCTTGAGTAGCTCTAACCATCTCCTCTATCTGCAATTAAGATTTTTTGGAATACATATCAGAGACTCTTTTGATTGGTGAATATATTTACATGAAAACCACCGAGATAGTGACACCATATTTTCAAAGCAAATACTATACCATACAAATTGATATCATGAGTTGGTTAATTATTCTTGTGAACCTCAAGTTGTGTGGAGGCATATTCGATAACCTACATTCTGCATCAATACACAACCATGTCCAACTCTGGATGCATCACAATACACAAAAAAAGCCTAGTGTACCCTCTAGTTGGATAACACTAGGGTAATAGTTAACCGAATTTTCAATTCCTAAAAGTTTTTCTCACAAGATTTAGACTATTGAAACTTTATGGTCTTCCAAGACAAGTTTGTCAATGGGCATGAAATATATGAAAAACCCTTGACAAACCTTATATAGGAAACAACCAATACCATGAAACTCCTAATTTTAGTTGGAGATGTGGATCTGGACCATTTTTGAAACACCCTAAAGCGAATTAAGGTGAACTAGAGCTTCGTGAATGTTTCTTGACTTAATTGTTGTGTCAAAATGAGTTATATTGATGCTCATAGGCAGTTTGTAAAGTTTGTTTAAGTTTGGAGGTCAAACGTGCGAGAACGTCCATGACGTTTGGAAGGTGTGTCATAGAAAATGGGTGAGTGTCTTGATTTGTTTAAGTGAGTTTTAGGTGTTCGTTTCAATTGAAATTGGTGTAGGATGTTTCTAATACCTAGAAGACTATGTTTAGGGGTTTAACGTCTGGGTATGACTTCACCTAGGACCCACGATGAGCCCTAGAAGAGGACCCTAACACCTAGGAAGAACCTGCCAAGACTGCCCCAAAACCAACCTCAAGCAACAGAGGTAATCGACGCTCGTTGTGTCAATCAATGCTCGGTCGTCTAGGGGTATAGGTTGGGACTTCTTCTTGGAGTCCAAACCTCCATGTTTCTAGCTGCAGACCCAAACGAAGCCCAACCGCACGAGCATCGTTCAGTTAATGCCCCGTTGCTTGGGCCCGTCAATGGTGGTCGTGCAAAAGCTGTTGGATTCTGCTTCCATGACTTGGGGTGTTTTTTAAATTCACTCCAAGTCTTTTATGACCCTAGGATTATATTTTTAGGTTTTTAAGTTATATGAGATTTGTTTTATGTCTTAGACCTAGACAAGACCCCTTACTTCAAATATTCAAACTCTCCCTCTAAAGATAAACTCTCTCAAGTCACCATTGGAGGCTAAGACTCAAGAAGAAACTAAGAGGGATGTGGGTGGACGTTTATTCATCAAAATTAAGTTGGTTTTGTTCTATTTGAGGTATGTTAGTCATCCTTGAACCCTCTTCCATTCAAGGAGTAATTTCTAAAAGACTTCAAAAAGGGTTTTCAAACCCTATCTGCTTCTAGTTTTGATACTAAGAATGGGTATTCATGTAAAAGTATTTTTAATTATTCAATTTTTTTGCTTCTAGTATTAATTGATGATTTTAATGTCTAATGAAATCATGTTTATGCATATTTCCTACTTTTAGCTTAAAAAATGGGTTAAATGAACATGATTGTGTAGTGTTTTAGCTTTAGCTTCCTTGTGTTGTTATTATGGTTTAGCTACTGCCCTAAGGGACATATTATGATGAAATATTGAATAATTGATTATAGGTGGTTAAATCTTGGTTAAATTGTGAGTTTGTTTTATTGTATAACTCTTATTATGAAATGCTATTGAGTGGTCTGGTCCACCTTCTTGGTGGCGGTGTTTACTTGATGAATTTGGATATACTTGATATGTAATGTAAGTGTGGATTTGAAAGCCTAAAAAGTAAACTAAATGATAATGAAGATGGTTCCAATAATGTGTATTATGAAGGTTGAATTGCTTGTTTTTCTTAGATTATGCCTAAATGAAGTGAGTGTATATGTTGAGCCGGTGAAAGTGTATAATGTGATGAATGAAGGTCTAAGCATGTATAAAAGTTAATATAAATGAAATGATTCATATGTGCAAAGTGTGATCATATGTACACACACACTCACACTTTGAATAAATGAATGAATGAAGTTAGTAATTGTGATTAAGAAGAGTTTTGGGGTGAACACTCTTCGTGAGTTGATATGAAGTGTTCAGTATCAAACTCATTATATTCCAAGAGCTTTCTACGATAGGTAGGAGGATGGATACCCTTCGTGAGTTGAGATGTAGTGTCCACTAGTTATCCTTAACCTATAGTGTAAAATGTTGAAAATCCGTGGGGAGTTATTCCTAGCACCAAGCTGATATGAAAAAAGGTTGTTACACTTCGTGAGTTGAGATGTTGTATTCCAATGCATCTGTTGAGATGAGTACTCCTCTTTAGTAAAGAATGAGTTACTTAGTAGTAATCTCCTTATCCCTTAAATATGCACATGTATAGGTGTAGCTATTACGAAAGCCATGTAAAATCTAAGATAATGACCCCATCCTAGGCAAGTGGGGATCCCTAATCTGATGAGGGTAGTATCGTCATTTCATTTCTAGATCTCATGGTCTCTGTCGGTTAAGGTAACCCCCACAAAAGAATGAATGAACTAAGTCTTCTAAAAGAATATACTACTTGGGCAGGTGGTGGAATGGAACGCCATCTATCAATTTCACTAAGTAGACCTTCCAAATGGGTAGTCTTGGTATGTTTTATATGAAGTGTATGAACTAAGTCTCCTAAAAGAATGTACTACTTAGGGTAGGTGGTGGTATGGGATGCTATTTATCCATTGCACTAAGTAGACCTTCCGAAAGGGGAGTCTTGGTGTGTCTTATATGAATTGAATGAGCAAAGTCTTCTAAAAGAGTGTACTACTTAGGTTAGGTTATTGAATGGGACTCCATCTACTCATTGCACTAAGTAGGCATTCCGAAAGGGAAGTATTCGTAGGTTGTTTGAGTGTTCTTCTAATGTATTGTCATTGAGTGGGGACTTTTTCTCCGGAGGCGAGTAAGCCTTGAAGGGGTAGTCTTGGGGATCACCTAGGTGTGTATTTAAAGAGGTGTATGGGCTTTTCCTTTATGTGTTACCTTGGTGTGCCTTAGTATAACCTTAGCTGGGGAAACTCCTAAGGAAATTAGTTCACTTCCTCTTGGCTTGACTTAAGGAGTTCGCTATTTTGGGAATAGAGGAATTCACTGTAATGTAAGGGTTCAATGTAACTTTTGGGTACTTCACTGTAAAATGGTTCTTTTTGCTAAAATTGTAGAAATTCTTCTCTAAGTGTTAAATCATAATTTATATATTATTTTACTTCTCTATTCACAAATGTTTTACTTAATGGGCATGAAAGTGTATTTTTACTAAAATGTCCCTTTTTGCATGTTTTTGCATATGCCATACTTCGTACATTGTTTTGTACTAACCCCATACTTTTCTACATTTAATAAGTATAGGTTTGGAAGCAAGGAGAAGTCTAGAAGGCGAATCTTGAGAATCTACTCTCACAAGGCTAAGTATGTCCTCATATATTCGAGGGCATAGTCCTACTTTCTTAGTTTCTTTTTTTAAAGATTTATTATGTATTTATTTTAATGTAAAGGGCTGGGTCCCTAAGATATTATGTCGTGTCTTTAAGTTGGCTTGTGACAATGAGATGTTCTTAGTAATTATGAAAGAATTCCTTTTTATATTTAATGTCGTGAAAAGTTTTAATTCCGCACTACTTTTCATGTCTTATGTAATGAATGATAGTTAAAAGGCTTGTACAAGACCCCAAAGGGTCAAGTACACCTTGTGACGATCCAAGGGTTCTACCTAAATCATAGGGGGTACTTTAAGGCCGTTAAAATTTATACGCTACATCAATCTTCTGAGTGATAACTCAAATCCCTTCACTAGATAAATTATGTCCTAAGAACACCACCGACTCAAGAAAAAACTCACACTTAGACAATTTAGAATATAGATCTCTATCGTTCAGAGTTTAGAAAACTATCCTGAGATGATTAGCATGGTCCTCCTCATTTCTCGAATAAATCAATATATGTCATCAATAAATACAATCACAAACAATTGATATATATCTTAAATACAGTGTTCATAATATCCATGAACGGTGCACGAGCATCAGTCAAACAAAAATATATAACAAGAAATTCATAATGGCCACAACGATCTTGAAAACCATCTTGGGGTATCACTCTCTCTTACTCTGAATTGATGATAGTCAGATTTGATATCTGTCTTAGAAAGTCAAGTGGCACCCTAAAGTTGATAAAAAAATCCTCAATTCTGGAAAGAGGATACTTATTCATTATGTTCACCTTTTTTGACTGATGTAACCATTAGACATCCTAAGAGAACTATCTCTCTTTCTTACAAATAAGACTAGAGTGTCGCAAGGTGAGGCACTAGGTCGAATAAAACCTTTATCTAGAAGATTTTTCAACTGCTTTTAAAACTCTTTTCACTCAGATAGAGCCATTATATATGGAAGAATAGAGACAAGTCGTATATCATTAAAAATGTGTATACCGAAGTCTATTTCTCTTTCAGGTGAGACTATGGGAAAATAATCTGGAAAGACCTTTTGGAACTTAGTATCAAATGGAACTGGTTGAAGAAGTGGTATGTTAACATTTAAGTCATTAACTCAGTCTATGTTTCAAGGCCCAAGCCTACACCCTGGGCAGGACTAGCACTCGAAGACCATTGCTTGTCCGAAGCAAACCCTTGGCCTGACTTACCTATTCAGCGGAATACTTAAAGAATTAAGAAACTAATTTAAATGCTAAACTACTTAACTGTCTCAAACTGAACTCATAATATTTTAAAAATAGACATTTAACCTAACCACAATGGCAACTCAAATATGAACATAAGCCCATAACAAGATAATGACGAATGAACTAACATCTCACTTAATATCTACGAAGCCTCTAAAACTAATATGGATGTCGTTGCTAGGACCCCCGATCATTCTAACAAATGAATTACTAAAAAGAATTGAAAGCAATAAAGGGAGTCCCCCGAAATGCAAAGAGGCCTACCAATATACTATTAATCGCTCACTAGATCAAAGATGCACTAGATGTTGATCCTAGTTTTCTACGTCTGCATCATAATATGATGTAGGCCAACGAACATTACTTACGAGTATGAGAGTTGAAATGCTAAAACACAAATATATGCTTGCAAGGAAATATGAAGAGCTTACATGGATTAGCTCAACTTTACATGATTGAACTCATTTCAATATAATTTTTTTTTAAAAAGTGCAATATAAGAAAAGTTGTTTAAAACATGATCTCAACTCTGTGTGTATGCAAACATAAAATGTACCTCTCAGATGTATGTAAAAATACAAATAACTATGTATATAAAATATAATTAACTTTTATGGGAGTTTCATTAATGGACAACCATCACTTAAGAGCTATAGTGATGATACAACGTTTTGCCTCACACTGCCAGGGTCGTCCTATACATTGCCATTAGTATAGAACATAAATAACTAAGAGAATTCACTAGTCTATGCTACAAAACACTGAATGAATCATCTAAAATGTATGACTCTTTTCTACCCATAGTGGCTATATGGTTTATAGGGGCTATGAGTTGTCTGAACTCTCCCCCATATCGGTGTTCAATACTACTCCCAAAATATTATTATAATAGCTCTTACGTTCTAAAAAATGTACTTCTTATGTAAATTGTGACTAGTTCTCAAAAACTTATCTCAAAGGCTACCTTGGAAATCAAAGTTTCCGTCTTGATTTATTATTAAAGCATATACTCTTTTATGAAAACGAGTCGAAAAGCTCTTTGGAAATCCTAGTTCCATTCTTATGTAAATGTAAAAACATTTTAAAACCTCTTGGGAAAACTTAGTTCCATATACTTCTTTGAATAAATAAACTTGAAATCTCAAACTCTTTCCTTAACTCTACAACTTAAGTCTTAAAAAACATAGTTAAAACGTTGTGAAAGACTTTTTAAAATTTTAATGAACTTCTCTGACTTAATTCTAACTTCTTAACTTGACTCTTAACCTTCCTTGAATTTAATTATGGATTCAAGGATAGTGATTTGTGATAGGAAGGATTTCATGATGTTTAGGAATGATTTGGAATAGTTAAACTTGAGAAAAGTTATGATGTCAGCGGCTTGGGACAAGCACGGGATGCAGAGATATTGGTTCTAAATAAATGTTCTTGAATTTTAATTTTGAGACAGTGGAGTCCACATCCTAACCGCAACGCTGAGCAAATTTTTGTTCACTAAGGGAATAGTTCTGCATTGTGGACAATTGTCCAATTTTTTTCTCCTCGTTTTCCAACCCCAGTTCACTTAAACTCGACTATTAATCTCAAATTAATTTTAGATCTGATACCCAACATATTTAATCAAGAACCTAACTCTAAAAAACTCTTAAGCTCAACGTAAACATCTTAGAAACTCCACAACTCAAACCAATTCAAGAACGACATTCAAATTCAAGAATACATGTCAAGAACACAAACATTCAAACTATTTCAGGAAGAATAGCGCAAAACTAAACATGTTTGGCGCGTGGGTGAACGCACCCAATGCTATGAAAGACTCACATACCTTCTAGGATCAATTTTTTGGCGAATCCACGACAAAGTTTGATCGTTCTTGGAGAATCTTGCTTTTACTCTTCTCTTTTATCTTGCGTTCTTTCTAAAAAACCCTAACTCTATTTTTCAAAAGCATAAACTGAATCAACTCAATTTTGAACCCAATGAATTTAGAAAAATGGTTTTAATTAATTGGGTATGGAAAAGACCAAACTACCCTTCCAAAATCCAAAATGAACATTTCCTTATTCGAACAACCCAACTTCATATGGGCATAACTTACTCATAGGAGCTTAGAATCACGCAAATTCAGCGGTGTTGGAAGTATATTTTTAAGAACTTTCAAACCATATATTGAAGTACACCGAACTCATTGTGAGGTAGGAGTTACGGTCGCTTGATGTTGACCAAATCTCAACTTTTCCTATATTAAGAAAATTTCCAGATTTCATTCTTTCCAAAAATGACTATTTCCAATTTTTAGCTTCCTCCTAGTCATTTTGATTTGCATGATGCTACACGAAGTGATAGATGCACCACTTGGAAACCAACTTTTGTGACCTTAGGGTATGAAATAAACAACCCTCAGGCACTGCTAAACTACTCCTCTACTCTATAATATGCTCATTAGGAAAGTTAAACTTGACTACTGGATTTCTACGATTTACTGAGGCATAATAAACATGAATCTAGTCCATACATAGAATAAAATCAAAGTGCACCATGCCTAGATCAAATAAGTCAGGCATGGTGTCCTTGTGATTGAAAAAGATGACACAATCATGAAAACTCTCTAGGCTAGAATAGACTGACCAATCGGTATGGAAACAATGAAGATCTCAAGAAGTAGTTTGGGAAGAATATTGAACCTCATAGAAATGTATGGAGTCACAAAAGATAGACTCGCAGATAGATCAAGTGATACATAAAAATTAAATAAAGAATTTGTTCATACCCGTGATGATATCTAGTGAATTATCCTGCTGTTGGTGACTAGTGATAGCATAAAAACGATTTTCTCCTCTGCCTGTCCCTAAAGTAGCTCCGCTAGGTGAAACTTTGTCTGCTGGAGCCACTTAAGAAGATTGGGCTATATTGACCCTATTACCATTACCTTGCATGTTCTTAGGGCACTTTCTCATAAATTGGCTTATTTGACAACACTTAAAGCAATCATTGGATACATCGCAACACGCTCTTGGGTGTTTTTTACCACTCTTAGATCTGTAGGAGTCCAATCAGCCCCTTGTTCCCTACTACTTTGCGACTGAGAAGGTCTTGTCTGAAATTGTAGGAGTTCTGGTTATTGAAATTACCTCCGTTCTTTATTATAGCTGCTCTAGCTGATGATGGTGCAGGTCAAGGTGTCCTTTGTTGAATAAATAATAGGTTAACATTTCTGGTCTTCTGATGTCCAGACTCATGACTTGTTTTCTTATCCCTCTTGTTACATAACTCCTCTCTATCTTTCAACTTATCTTGGTCAGCTTTTTGCACATGAATCATAAGCCTAGATATGTCCATATCTTCTATCAATATAGCATCTTACCCTCCTTACCTGATAAGCGAGACAACCCTGACACAAACAAACTCTTCTTGCTTCTCTTATCTGCCATTAGATTGTACAATTAATTTGAGTTTGTACTCATTTCCACTCATGGAATCATGTTTCATGTTTATTAATTCCCTCACATTTGTTTCTCTTATCATGTGGGGAAACAAGTGCCCCAGAAAGGCTTTTTCGAAAATAGTCTAGCTCACAAGTGGTGCTCCTTTAGCCGAACTCTTTTCTATTAGTCGTACCATATCCTAGAAAGCCTCTTGAGTTGGGATGCACGTAGATCTACGTGCTTAACATCAATAATACACAACTTTAAACACTTTATACATCTCTTCCATAAAGTTCTCAGGATCCTTAGTGACATCTGCCCTTGTGAGTTCTAGAGGATTCATTCTCAAGAACTCATGGATCCCAAATGTGTAAGACACATCGTGATGGATCACTCTTTGTTTACCAGCTTGATTGACCACAACTTGACTAAAAATCTAGATAGCATCCCGGAACTCAACATTTGTGTCCTCTCCCTAAGAGGGTTGGACTTCTAGTACATTGGGTACCCTTTGATTTTGAAGATCAACGTTTCTCCTTACAGGACAACCTCGAACAAATCTTCATGGAGTCATGATATGAGAAGTTATGTTCAAGCATGAATTAGAAAGAATTTTTTACAAAGTTGAGCTCTATCACACAAAAAGAGTAAGAAAGAGTTGAAATATTTCCTAAATATTGTAGCCTCCTAATTATATACGTGTACACTTCACATCGATAATAATAATCTACATAAACTTAATAGAAACCCTAGGAATCTTGATCTTTGTGCCATTATACCAAGTTTTTCATGCCCCAAATCTATGCCAAAACGTGACTGACACTCAAGAACCATTATTGGTCCCAAAGACCCCTTGGCCTGGCTCGTTACTCATTAGAAGACTTACTCAAGTGAAATCGGAACCTGAAAATGCATAATAAGGATCATCATATGAAAGTTATAAATTCTCAATAGTAATCCGAAGATACTCAGCAAAAACATATACTGCCTCAAGGTTTTTTAAACATCAACAACGAACAATGAATGACTCTTCATAGTACTATCATCAATGCATTCTCTAAATACTATGATAGATGTCGCAGTATGAAGCACTACATCTTAACATGACTAAAATATAAATATGGAACCCTTCTAAAAGCAAGGAGACTTACCAAAGATAAGTGGAATGGAATAAGGTATCAACAAAGTGCTTGTTGATGACATTGTAAAGGTGTATCTGCATTATGAGAAGATTCAAGTTAAATGACATCAGTATATTGAATGTATGAGCATAGAAGGGGAAAATTGAAAACAATGTATAGCTGAAATGATACTCTGGGAAGATATGCTCACCTCATTTCAACTCAAATCTAAAAGCAACAATAAAAGATGCAATGTATAAATGCTTTTAAAACAATAAATGGGTGATTTCATCCTGTTTTAGTAGTGTTTAGGGTGGTTTTGATTTCGAATTTGTGTATTATTCGAGTGTGGTTTAATTGGTAACAGATGGAAACATATTGATTGATAAAGTACATTAATAAGTTAAATTATAACTAATAGTTGAGATCTTGTATTAAAAAATATTTAAATATTTTAAATTTTAAATAGATAAATAAGTGGTCAATTATGAAACCAAAGGAGGATGACAAAGGTCTTTTGGAGCCAATAGGTTGATGAGAAGGGAATTTTGGAGCCAATAGGTGGATGGAGGGTAGTTTTGTACATTTATGATACTTCAAGGGTATTTTAGGCCCTCTTTCGTTAAAACAATAAATTTCAACTCAATATGTATAACAATAAAATAATGATTTTTTTACTCTTATTTGGGAGATTTTTGAATAGACAAACATCCTATGGTATGTGATGATAAATGTCTCGTCCACGCTGCCAAAATTGTTGTATATACCTTGTCGGGGGTATAGAACACCTCATCTATGTGGATCCGCTAAGCTATGCTTCAGAGCAAGAATGAATTATCTAAAAAGTAATAACCCTTTATCTATGTTGTCATACATGGTTTATGTGAATTTTGAGGTTCTAAACGCATGCTCAAATGTTTAAAAACATAACTCTTTCTCAATTTGAGATAATTACTCAAAAGATCCTCTTAAAAGAGGTAATACTCTGAAACTCCTTGTAATTTGTAAACATATTTAGAAATCAATGTTTCTCTCCTTTAAATGTAAAAGTATTACATAATCGGTAATACTAAGTTCCCTTATAATCATTTATAAACATGAAGGACAACTCTCCTCATTCTCATACTCATTTACTCAAGTCATAAAACAAGTTCTAAAAATGCCTCAAAAGGACATTCTTTAACTTTGTTCTTAACTTTACCTTGGCAAGAAATGTGAATTTAAGAGGTTTAATTTTTATATATGATCTTTAAATGATTAATGAAGAATTAGATAGTTCGTAGTAAGAATAGAGCAAAGATATGATTTGAAGAGGGCCTAATGCGACACAAAGAAGGGAATTAATTTTTGGTTGAGAAAAGATTTTTGAGACAAAGGACTCCGTACCCTCTCCACGTTGGTGATCATCTGAAGGTGGAAATTAAAACATCTCTGCGACGTGACCCAGGGCAAAATTATTTCATTGATCTTTTCTTCCTCCCCCCAACTCGATTCAACATATACCCATAGCAATTGCATTCCCAAATTTCAAAAAACGTACAAACCAAGAACAATTTTATTGAAAACCACACAAAAATCTATCAAGAGACTCAACTCATTCGTAATACCATTGTCTTAAGAACTCAAAGACCACTATTGTTATCTAAATTCAAGAATTTCTAAAGAACTCAATAAATCATCTTCATGAACGAATTTATGAATGAAATCACATGATTGGTTGAGGGCAAACAAAGACAACACTATGAAAGCTTACACACCTTGAAAAACTAAGTTCTAACCGAAAGTCCTTTAACCTCGAATGAACGCCTGAAACCTTCTTCTTTCTCTCCTCTTGAAACACTAATCTCAACCCTAAGAGGTCATTTGCTAGGAAGTATTAAGAGAAATAGTCCATGTATTATGTATGGTACTATTTAGTATTATGTTTGGTTGGATTTTAGTCTTATGTATAACTACTCCATGGATTAGTTATACATCCTACATAGTATTATAAGATGTATTAGTAATACCTCCCATTTGGAGGTATTAGTAATACATTGGATATAATATCATGGGATAAGTCATGTAAAGACAAAAATATCTCTCAAGTCATTTTGATTTATTTTGTTTAGTTTCTTCATTTTATATATTTTATTCTATATTTATACTAGTAAATTTATTTAAATATATTGACGTATAAATTATTTAGAGAAAGGTGTTTGTTACTAAATAAATCAGTAAAAACCAATACAAGATTTTTAAATGTGATTTCTTTAACATTTACTAATTAAAAAGATAAACATAACACCACATGGCATTTTGTGATCTTAATTGAATGTATTATTAAGTCCATGTAAAAATAAAAATATCACTCAAATATATAATTTATTATTTGATCAAAATTTTATCAAGATAATTGAATTATACATTGATATCCTTATACACGTGCAAGTTAAGTTTTGATATCCTTATACACGAGATATTTCATATTTTATGTATATTTTAGGCTTTCAACATATAATTTGTATTTAATATTGCACTACGCCATACTAAGTGAATCACCTATCTATTGACTGTGATTGTGACTGTGGTTGTGCTCAATGGATTTGGCATGGCATTTCGACACATATATTAAATCAGATGTCACGTTTTGACACGCTTATATTGGATAGGATGTCACGTTCCAAAACATATATACCGAATCGGGTGTAACGTTCCGACACACTAAGAGTTTGGGTATGTCTTCCATAAGAGAAGCACTTATGACTATTAAATTCAAAATTACCTATCATTGATTCTGGAAAATTGTATGTTTCTCCTAAAAAAATAATTGAATGATGCATTCTATATATATGTCTTTACTATTTTGTAATTACTTGTGTATATTGGGCTTACTTGTCAAGACACTCAAAATGATCTAAGGTGTATAGAGCCTCACATATGACTAAAAAGGGTATTAACATGTTAATGAAGTGTTTTAGAGCTGGTATAGTTGATTTGAAGTAGTTTGAAGGTCAAACGTCCAAGAACAACCAAGACATCCAAAAGTTTATTTTTAGACGTACAAGTGTGGTCTGGTGTGCCATTGTATGTTTTATATTTTATTTTGGGTCTAAAACGATAGGTAAGTATCCTAACTTGTATATGAGCGTATGTTCGAAACATCCGGAAACGAATCCCCAAGGACTACCCAAAAGGTCCTTATAGAGGACCCAAAGGCTGGCAAGGACTACCTAGGCAGTGTCTAAACGACGCCCCATACTTCAATCTACACCCCGTCAACTGGGGTCATCGCTCCACAGTTAGAAGTGTGAACACAGCCCTCTAAATTGGAGCCTCAGTCACCATTGACAGACGTGCAGTACGGCACCGTCGTTCCAGCGATGGTCTGTTAGTCTGCATGTCGTTTGACGCTGCAGTTCTGTTTGTTGCATGCTGCCATGCTAGGGGTGAATTAGGAAATTCACCCCACGTCCTAATTAAAGCATGGACGGTTATTTTGGCTATTTTAAGTCCCTTTATAAGCCTAAACTCCAATTTAAAAATCACTCTTCCAAATCAAACCTTTCCATCTCATAACAATCTCTCCCCAAACCCCATTAAAGACCAAGCTCAAGAACATCCATGAATATGGATTTCAAGAGCATTTTTGTCCAATTTTCGTGGATTCTCATGTATTAAGGTATGGTAATCCTTCATCATTAGTTAATCTTCCATCTAAGGAGTTATTTCAAAGGTTTTTCAATTGTGAATTCAAAGTCAAAAATCCTATTTTTCAATCTAGACATTGGTTCATTGTTAAAGTGATTTCAAAAGAATTCTAATGGTGAATATGTGATTAATAAAAGGTTTTAACATGATTTTCAATTCAATTCCATGAAGAACCCATGATCTCCTTAATCCTTCAAATAAGCCTTTGAGATGGGTCTTGTGATCTTGATTAGATGATGATCCAATTATGATTTGATTATAGTGTATTGATTATTCGTAATATTACCTATGTTAATTGATATTGAATTTTTGGGAATTTACCAACGATGATCACATCTTGGAGAGTTGGTAAGTTGTCCGATTTCCTCTAATTAGCTTAGAATGCATATTGAAATGTGATGCTTGGTATGGTCCACTTATGGTGGCGGTTTTTACATTCTTTTACATCTTTTTATGTTATAATCATGTCCTTAAATGAATTAGATGTAAGATGAATTGATATGATCATTTAATGTTTATGAAGTTTATGGGTGTAACCCTTGATTTTAGTATATCATGTTCTAAATGAATTGATGTTATGTGAAGTTATATGTGTAGTCATCCACACTAGTTGTATGAGCTAAGGGTGTGGATGATTACGTTAGAGTTTGGTGTGGTCATATGGCTAATGATGAATATTCTTGTATAACAAACCCTACCTATGAAAGCCCTATATGAATGTGTGATCAAAGTATGCTTGGCGTCTTCTATTCTAATGTTGAATATATTGTTGCCTCCTATGATGTAATGTGAGTGTGAGTGGTCTATAGTCTTTAATACCCCATATTTGTTTGATTTAAGACTTGAGGGATGTTGTACATGTGTTGTGATCTTAAGAGGGTGGCTTCCTCAATGTTATATTATAGCCATTATGTGATCCTTTTGACCAATGTACACATACACACTTCATGCATGTCTATGAGTAGAATAGATTCATGATGACTAAGGAAAGGATAGTTCTCATATTCATCATTACCTATTACTATGCATGTAAGTATATGATTAATGAATTTATGAATATGTGTTCCTAGAGGTGTTTATGTGAACGTAGATCTCACACATGTATGCACACACACATGATTGTATGAATGATTAAATTATGTGAAAGGATATGCTCACATGAATAAGGTTCTATGAATAAAGGACATTCTTATCTTTGAAACCTTTGAGCTCTATGATGTATGAAAGATCAAGCTCCTAAAGTCTTATTTACGACCTAATGTACTATAGGGTTAAATATGTTTTAAAAGGGACCTTGAGCTTATCACCGAGTGAACATGAAAAATGAGAGTGGGGGCTTCACGTTTAGTAAGTCTGACTTTGCACAAGAGAATATTCACATTTAGCAAGTTTGGGTTCCCAACATTGATGTTGTCTCATGATATGAAAACCTCCACGTCTAGCAAGTCAAGGTTTCTTGTATCAATCTCCATGTTTCATACCTACATTCCCCCGTAGGTTATAGCTTAGTGGATCCACTAGAATAGTTATTATGTATTAAGGTCCTACCTTGGCAAGTAGTACCCTCTCTTTTGGGTGTGGGAGTAGAACATCGGATTCCATGTAGCTCACATGGTCTATGTCGGTCATCGCTATGTTTCCCGGAAGTTAAGAAATGAACTAAGATAAGAATATGAACTTTGATCATAACTCCTTGAGAAGTTTGCTTAGTATAGGTAGGACTGTGGACCCTACCCATGCATTGCAGTAATGGACTTCAAGAAAGGATAGGATTGGAGTGTCTTATGAGATAAAGACTTCCGTTATGTATGATTTGTATAAATGCATGATAAAGTAACTTTTTTATGTTAAGACATGGGTTATTCTTATGCATGCTATTTACACTTATGACTTCTAAATGAATTTATTTTTTATATGTGGGGTATGGGACTCTATGTGTACATTGCACAAGTAAGCTTGTGAAGGGGTTGTGATGGTGGTTTACCTATGATATGAAATAAATGAATTATGACTAAGGTTGTAGTAAAGGAATGAGTCCTTATATAATGCTATGAAGTGGCCTTATGTATAATGATAAATGAAGGTGTTATGACTTGGTGAGTATGTTATGCCTAGTCTATAGTGACTTCTTCGGAACACTTGGTGTAAATAGTATTATGGAATTCTACCTACACATTACACTAGTGTGACTTGGGGGGTTGTCTTAGGTGATGGTTCTTATGTGAAGCTCATGTATTATCATGTGGTCATGACGTTATGAATATATGTGGTTGTGTTGATATACCACATCTATGAAAGACTATCTTAGGTGACCTCAAGATGGTACATTATACTAAGTACACTTGAGGGTTGCTTAAGGAAAGATGTTGCGGTAAAAGAGAAGTGATGTGTCGTATGTATTGAATGTTCCTCAAAATGTAATAAGTGGTTTATGTGTTATTATGAATAGTATCCATTTCTACTTTATGTATATGAACAATGTTGTGGTTATTATGGCAATGTTCATGAAGTTACTAAAAAGACATGATGTATGATTTCTAACTAAATGTACTCTTTAAATGCATGTTTTTGCATGGTTTATATACTTAGTGCATTTTTGTACTAATACCATTCTTATTCATCTTTTTACACAAAGTGTAGGTGGTAATGTCTAGAGGATGCCTCCTAAGTGAAGAGCTTGGATATATCTCCCAAGTTCAAAGAAAGGCATCCTTATGATTCAAGGATTTACCTATGTCAAGTTCTTATTCAAATTATATAATAGTTTAGTTATTATTTTATGTTGTTAAGGATCGTGTCCCTATTCTATTCTATTGAGTTGTGTCTTAAGATGGCAAGCCAGGATTAAAGTCTAATTATCTATTTTGAGATTTTATATATATATTTGAAGTGATGATTCTAACATATGATGTGCTTTAAAATGTTTTAAATTTTCTGCTTTTTTTACGATTATGCCATGAAAGATGTCTAAGGGCTTGTATAAGACCTACGAGAGGTCAGGTACACCGTGCTACTTCTAAGGGGTGCCCCTCGGTCATGACATACTAGAGTAGTTGTGTGATCCTACCAATACACTATCATTTTTGTGTAATTGTACTGCACTAGCTCTTTTTCTTTTTCAGTAATGGGCATCTTCAGGCGGCTACTGGCAGACCTCAAGTAGGAGATTATTGACCGAGACTAGATTGAAAGGTGAGACATTTCTTTTAGGCAGTCATGTATCAATAACTAGTTTAGTCCATAGTTGTCTGACTCATATTATGTATTTAGACTTCTTACTTATGTTTAGTTTTCGGGATTGAACCCCCTTTTTCTTAGACTTGTTCAATAGTAGATTTTTTGTACAATGGTCTAGGGGTTGAATTTCCGCAAAAGTGATATAAAGTTATATTTGTTAAGCCTTCGAAATTTATGGGAATTTCTTTTTTAGTTTGTCATTTAGACATGCTTCTTTAAATAGTTTAGTTTCTTTGATGTGCTTAGTAGAGTTATAGAAGTGGTTCTTCAACCAGGAGGGTTGTTATGGGAGCTAATCACGTTGATCGAGGTCGTGACACTTTGGTTGCATCAAGTCATTAATGATTTACTAGGACTTATACTTCAACCACCAAGTCATTTGTTTATTTTTATGCAAGTATGCAAGTTATTATGTTTTCGAGCTCTTAAAGTTTGAATGGTTCACCTCGGTTAAAACATCACGTAAACAACCTTGCAATGTGATTTTGATAGTTCGTTAATTTTAAAATGTTGGAGTTAGTCTAGAAGGACATTTGGTTTTTGTTCTAAGGCTTCTATACTAGTTTTGAGGAACCTTATAAATTTTAGCTAACATATAACTTGAATATGAAATTCACTTTTTATCAAGAAAATCTCTGTTAACCATTCTCACCTAGAAAGGGCTCGTTGCAACCAAATAGTCATTCGGTCCTAAGAAGCTAACCATGTTATCAAACGTTTCTCCTACTAAGATTTGTCTGCTTCAATGACCTTGTGCCGACGGAGCTAGGTCTGCTTGTGAAAATCTTGTCAGCCAGTTAAATTCTAGACCAGTAGAATTCTTTTTGGTTCGGTGACAAAACTCTGGTGATGTTGATTTTGTTTAAGTGACGATAATATACATTGATTAAATCAAAGTTGCAATTCTCATTATTTTCATTTTTGATTATCAATGTAATTGAGAGTTAATTCTTAGGAAATTGTTGTGGGAAATACATTTTTTGAGGTACAAGTTTCTTGAGACGTTAGGATTGATATTTCCACTTTTAAATTTGTAAGGTGTTGTTAATTCATTTACTTTTTAAAAAATAAAAATGGGTTTCTTGTGCTAGTTTGATTGTTCGGTTGTTATGACTTTGTAACGACTCTTTGCACTTATTATGGGTAGACCATTGGTGGAAGATTTTAGTGGCAAATTTTTGGGTAGTGACTTGAAAAATCTCTAGTTAGGCCAATATCATATGAAAATTGAGTGAACTGTGGCCTAGGGAAAATCTAGAAATTTGTTAGGTAATATGTCTAATTATATTGGGTAATGTTTTCTAGTAGCTAAAACATATAAGCTTCTTAATAAAGCGTATCATAAGTTTATTTATCTAGAGATGAATTTCATTAACTAAGTTATATATAATTAATATGTATTATCATCATTTAATTTACCAGGAATATTGATCCATATCAGGAAGAGATACTATAACACCCCAGATTCGAGAAAGGAAAAAAATTCAAAATGTTCAGATGTTGTAGGTGCCACCTACGAACCGTGAATCATCTCTATCGATGGACCAGAATCTGACGGAGCTGATTGACAGTCCGTGAGTTGACTGGCAGTTTGTACAAGTTGACCTTTGTTCCCTACTAAAGGCAGAAATTTGGGTTTTGAAACTGGAAGTTGATTGAACCATCAAAAGAGTTTACGAACGGGTCGTGATTCGATTGAAGGACTGTAATGGTTTAACATCGTTCACAACTGAAGGCTGAAATATGAAATGTGAAACTGAAAGTTGGCTAGCCCATTGACAGAGCTAATTGATGGTCCATAGGTGGCTTCCATCGGTGGAGCCTGTAACTTTTTTTCTTTCTCTAATTTAGGGTGTTACATTATATCCCCTTGGGAACATTCATGCTCGAATAAAGACTAAACTAGATGATTTGGAGGAGAGATAATGTAACACCCCTGATTTGAAAAAGGAATTTTTTTCCCCAAATTTTCAGAAGTTGCAGGTGCCATTGATAAAAGCCACCTACGGGCCGTCAGTCAACTGAATGGCATTCAGCTTCGTTGATGGTCCATCGAACTTTCAGTTTTATACTTCAGATTTGATCCTTCAGTCTTGAATAATGATTGACCAGTACGGACCATTAGTCATCTCCATCGATAGCCGAGTCAAGTTTTAGTTTCACGCCTCAAATTTTAGCCTTCAATCAAAAACAACAGTTTACCTATACGGACCGTCAGTCAAATCACGGCCAATTAGTCATCTCTGTCTATGAATCTGACAGATTTAAAGTTAGGGGTATTTTGGTTTTTTGCTTGTCTATTTGTCCCCTAAACTACATCGTTTAGACCTTTAATTATAAGGTTTTAGTCAGTTTAAGTGTAGAAATATAACTAGGACTTACCTAAATCAGATTATTCACAAAATAATAGAGAAATTAGATCTAGAGAGGAGAAAAAGAAGTCAAGAACCCTAGTTCAAGAATGTAGTAAGAATCCATCAGTTTCAACCTCAAAATTGAAAGATTTCTCTTCATGTAATTCTTCACCAGGTACGTGGGGTTTCACTAGTGGGTTCCTTTCTCCCAGTAGGTTCCTAGAACTCAGTAAAATTCTTAATTCTCTTATCATGGCCCTACGCTTTTAGAACTTCAGCACTTTATCATAAATTAATTATTTACATGAACCAAATCAGATTTTCTTGTTATTACTACATTTTTTGCATAAATTTCATAACCCTAGCTATGTATTTCTCTAGCTCTTGAATTACACATGCTAGGTCATATATTTGAGTATTTCAGTTATACATGTCTTAGTTATGAATGCATCATTATCATATTAATTGTTGCATTTTCAGTTTGTATGTAAGTTTTGAGTTATCCAGCATAATACAAATATTCATTCATTCATCAGCGTTGCCAAATAGTGCTAGAACTACTAGCCACATGGTTTTAAGTCCCCTCTGTGGGATACATTTCACTGATCAAGCCAGCATGCCTCTACACGTTTGGTCGGGTGTATTAGGTCCTCTTGATGGGGCATATTTATATAACTTCATATTTAGCTCATGTAGTTTTATTGTCAGTTATTACTAGCTCCCACAATCAAGTTAGACTCCATTGCATTGACCACATGTTCGTATAGTCAATACTGAGATTCAACATGTTATCATTTGGTCATTTAGCTCAGTATTCGATATATATATCATGTTTAGATTATACTCTTGATTTATTACTTATTTAGTTACCTGTTTGTTTCATCTTTATTCTATTCCTCACACTCAGTACCTTTCAAGTACTGACGCATGCATTTCGCTACATCTTCTTGTGATGTAGGTTCAGGTTCTCAGCACCAAATCATGCTTGGGTAAGTTCCCGATATTTAGCTCAGGAGAATCAGTGGTGAGTTCTCATTCTTCGACGACTAGTGATATGTTTATCTTTATCTCTTTTAGCTTTAGTTTCATTTTTGTCGGAGTGTATATTATTTAGGACGCAAATAAAAAAGACAGAGCGAGAAATTATTGGTATAAGATATTAAAGGGGAGAGAATTGAGGAGTGAATGAAATGAAGAATTAGTTAATGTTTATTTATTTGTGTCATAGGCTTAGTTCTAGAAAAATCTTATAATTTATAGCTTGTAGAAAGTCATGTAACTTGTGGACCACTTGGATTTTTTAAAATAAAGTTTGAAAATACAGTTTATACTTTTAAATGAAATAAATATATGCAATGATAATATTACCCTATATCGTACTCAACCTTTTAAACAAAGCTTACATCATTCACTTATTTGGATTTATATGTTTTGAAATCAATTAAAAGTACAAACTTGATTATCTATTTTAATAAAGAACTATACTTTTATAATCTATTAAAAAAATTTAGTTTACTTTAAATACAGATATATCATCCTATTCAATTTATATGTAAAGTTACTTTTTAGCATCTTTTGACATATGTTTAAAAATATTGAAATTAATTTTATTTAATTTTTAATTTAAATCATATATATATTATTAATTTTTATCATACTTGTCTCTTTTCAGGTAATGTAATTAGAGTCAAAATAAAGGTGAAAATAATAAACTATACTTTAAGTAATGCTTTTATATGTGAGTTTTAGTAAGCATAATTGTAAGACCCCCAAATGAGTTAGGGTGTCTAGATCCTAATATGTTCTTCATAAGGGTAAAAGGTCCTAAAATGGTTCAAAATATGGTATTGAGGCAGTGTGTAAAGGTTGAGGTGATTTGGAAGTAAAACGTCAAGGGACGACCAAGACGTTCGACGACAAGTCGCCAAAGGGTCCTTAGATGCTTTTATGTGTTTTTGAATGTTAAATGATCTTAAGAAGTCTTATAATGAATTATAATGATTTTTATTAGAAGTGTATGGAGTTTCATGAAGTTTGTAGGTCAAACGTCCAGGATTATCCAAGACGTTCGAAAGTTAGCCCTTGAGATGTTCAGACCTTCATGTGTGTCTTGATGGGGCCTAGCATGTTTGGACGTGTTGCGTAAAATTGTTTTGGGTGAAAATGATGTGGAAGGTCCCTGGATTTTTAAGTTGTGTATTTACGTATGAAACGTTCGGGTAAGACTTTCTAAGGGCCCCGCAAAAGGGCCCATAAGAAGGACCTAAAGGCTGTCGAGACATTGCCTTTGTAGTGTCAATCTACAAGCTCAAAGGACATCCAGTTGGTGGACTGACGCCCCATCGATGGGGAGGAGTCGATGGGAACTTATCCTGGAGAAGGCTTGGACACATGACATACTCACACCCAAACGACAGAGGCACAGGACGGTCTGTCCTTGGACCCACGCCCTGTCGTTGGTGTCTGTCGATGCAGACCTGCAGTCAATGCCATGCACGCTGCCTAAGTATGGGGTGAATGGAAAATTCACCCCACGTGATAACCTGACCCTAGACGGTTTATTTACCTATTTTTAAGTATGTATAGATGATCTAAAACGTGAATAGCCTACACCCCTTCCTCCAATTTAAAATCAAACCTCCTTCTCCCAAAATATACTCTCTAGAAACCTCCATTCAAGTGAAGTTCAGGGGCAGCTTGTAGATGGGATTTCCATGGATTCTTCACCAATTTTTATTGTATTCTTTAGGTAATAGAGATACGGTGATCCTTCATCTTATGTAACCTTTCACTTGGAGAGTTAATCTCAAAGTTTTCAAAAAGAAAATATGATCATATCTCTTCTTCTTCAATCAAGCCATGGTTTCTTTCTCAAAACGTTCTCAAAGGCTTAATCATGATGAATAGATTATGATGTATTGCTTTTGACATGACATTAAATCCAATTGCATTATGAACCTATGTCCCTTTCCTAAATTGATTTAGTCCTTGCATGGGCATTGTGATCATAGCTTGTTATTGTTGAATTTGTGATTCTATTACGTTGAATTGCTTATGTATATTGTTATTTATGCATATTGAAGATGTTTTGATGATGAAGTATCCATGTGGAATGTATGAAGATTTGAACATGCCTAGCTTAGATATTCATGTATTCACTGTAACATTGATGTTATAATGCATGAATGAAGAATTCTATTATGTTAAATTGATTGATAACCACTGTTTAACATGTATATATATTATGAATTATATGTTATTGATCTAATGTGGATCAAGGATTGGAGATTGTATAGTATTGATGCATGTTCTCCTATCTTCTATAAATTGCCAATGTAGTTCTATGTATCTCGACTCCATGGTAATTGGTTTATGAGTTGGTATAGGGTTAATAGTACTTTATCTGGTGCCTATAATAGATTATAATTATGAATTATGTGTGGGTATCCAATATTAATTGATGCTTGAAGACTTGATCCCTAATTCCTCTCTATTGTAATTCTATGATGCTCGTTATGATCTCGAATTTATTGGAAATTATAGTAAAATACCGTCTAGCTATGATTTCTGTAAGCTAGTTCCCTACATGTATATTATTGATGAAGTTTTGTTGATGATCAAGACTAGGGAAATTGGTTGATGATCTATGACTCCCTACTTTCTAGTATATATGTGATGCCTTGTATTATGTTATAGTATGATCTTGTAGCAACTTGTACATGATTTATTTCAAGATTAAATGTATATTTAGATACTTACCTACAACGTATTGTTGATGAAAAGTTATATTGATCAATGATGATAAAAGGTTGATGAATTGGTAAGAATGACTTTCCCTCTCTACTACTCTACTTCTCTATAGTATTGTTGATTAAGCCTTGTTTGACATTGTGTGGTATGTTCAACTGATAGTAGCGGTGTTTAACTTATTGTCATTATATATGTGTTGATCAGGGCCTTGAAGGTAAATTGATGAATATATGAATGTGTGATTATAATGATGACCTTATGTTTAACTTGTGCCTAGTCTTCTACTCTAGTTCTGAATCTACATTATGTTACTATTGTCATGAGCAAGTAAATATTTAGGTTAAGATCATGTGTAGGATCTTCCATTAATGAAGTGTTAAGGATGATGACCGTTACCCATGTACCCCTATGTGAATGTGTGAATAATTAAGGTTAAGATTCTTGAATGTAATGTGAAGATCTTCTTGCCTACCATGCTAAATTGTGTTGTGTGGTCTACGCTTGGTTGTGAATTTTGGTCTTAAGAGGGTGGCTGCCTCAAGGTGTTATTGATAGCAATTATGTGATCATGTTGATAAATGTACACACACACACTCACACATTATGCATGCTTACATTGTAGTAAAGGGTCATGGTGTCTAAGAAAAGGTTGATCTCATATTCACTAGATGTCTACTACTATGTATGAAAAGTAAATGTATGTGAGGTATGTTATGTATTCCATCTAACTAGGATGACTTGATAGGTGCACTAGAATGGGAAAGGTATGGGACCTTGTTTATGCATTGCACATGTGTACCTTGATAGGATAGTTCCAAGGTTTGGTTTTATGTACATGAAAGTGAATGTATGCACTTGTTATGAATGTGTCTTACATGCTATAATCTGAATTCTGTGGTATGATGAAGTATGATTATACCTAGTGTCTAAATGTGTTTATATAAATGTATGGCTCATATAGTTACACTTGTACACTTATGCATGAATGAAGTAAAGTATGAACATGTGTGGGGTGTTATGTGAAAGGTTTGCTCACAAGTATAATGTTATAGTCAATAGAGGGGCTCTTGAAAGGTGTTCTCAAGAGTATTCTAAACTAGATAAATGCTCACATATTCTATGTCCATGTGAAAGGTGTTCTCACATGATATGGGTTGATGAAAGGACTTCTCATTTATAACCTATGATCTATGCATATGGGACTGAATCTCCGAAAGCCTATTTTTATAAAGTAATGTGATTAAAGGATTTTAATAAAGGGAACTTAGATTAGCACCAAGTGAACTTGAAGATGAAGGGTGTCCCTTCCCATTGTAGGAAGGTAGGTCACCATAGACCTCACGGGGTGGATAGACTCATGAACCATAAAGGGTGTTAGAGTGATGTTTCCATGATGCCTCAAAGTTCCATAACTATGTTTTTCATAGGATCTATCAAGTGATATCACCTAATATGCTAGTATGATACTCTTGTCTTACCTTGTTATAAGTCACCCTCCTTTGGTGTGAGGGGATGACACCAAATTCCATGTTTGGATCACATGGTCTTATAATATGTTAAGGCTATAGTTTCCCTAAAGTAAAATGGACAATGGAAGTAAAGTAAGTATCCTAACTAGGATGACCTAAGGGTAGTTGCTTAGTGTAGGTGGGGACATGGGACTTCACTTATGCATTGCACAAGTGACACTTAAGGGAAGTCCTAAGAAGGTGTTCTAATGCATGTTTCCATGTTTATTATTTTCTTGTATGTCATTGTGTTAGCATATACATGATGAGATCATATGTATGATATGAAGTGCTAATATGACTATGTGACTAAGGTCCTATATTGAAGTGTATGTGGTTGACTATTGCATTGTGTTGGCCATGAAAGATATGTTAAGGCATGTGGTATCATGATAGGTATGCTAAGTATGTGTGAGTTTATGGGGCTTCACATGTACATTGTTCTAGTAGATTTAGATTTGGATTGTGACAAAGGTAACGTTCTTGTGTCTTGGCTTAAAGGTGTCTTTGATGCACTATATTTCCATGATGGTATGTGTTGGTTTGTGTAAGATGCATGTATGTTTTCGTTGTGATCTTAAGTGGTGCATTGCACCAAGTATCACTAGAGGGATTACTTGGGAGGTTAATGAGTCAAAGAAAGAAGTTCATTGTAAAAGGAAAATACTCACTGTAAAGAAAAATTAACTTTTTGTAATGTGACTCAAAAATGCCTTAAATTCTATGAGTGATTTTATATAATATTTGACCTTTGAATATGTCTATATCAAGTATATGAATGATATAAATCCTATTGTATAATGGTTTTATGAAGATTTACTCAAAAAAGGCATGAAGTATGATTTTAAGAAAATGTTCATTTTAAATGCATGTTTTTGCATGTTTGTCATACTTCGTGCATTCTTGTACTAACTCCATTCTTCTCTATTTTTTACACAAAGTTCGGGTTATGAATGCTTAAAGGATTCTTAAATGGTGAAGAGCTTGAAGGAAAGGAATCCTTAAGTCTAAGGCTGTCCTAAAGTTTAGTTTACCATAAAGTTTTATGAATTATATAGTTATGTATTGTGTTATAAGGGATGTGTCCCTATTGTACTCTTATGAAGTTGTGCGTAGGATTGCAAAGAGACTTAAAGAGACTTAAGGTCTAAATATGTACTTATTATATATATATATATATATATATATATATATATATATGAGGTAAAGTTTCTAGCATATGATGTGCTATGAAAACTTTTAAATTTTCCGCTAAATTTACTATAACAATGTGATGAATGATAACTATGAGCTTGTATAAGACCTCCGAGAGGTAAAATACTCCATGTTACTTCTAGGGGATGCTCCCCGAATGTGATGATAATTAATAAATACTAGGAATTAATCAAGGTAATAGTTAAATAGAGTAATGAATAGATGTCACGACCAGGGATCACCCCTTAGAAGTAACATGATGTACCCATTTCCCACTAGTTATTCACTCACACTCCACTAGGTGAGGAACACAAGACATCACAAATGAGTATCTAACTTACTCCTCTTTGTATCCATCACTTAAAGTGATTTTTAAGATAGGGAAGTTCAAGGGAACTCAAAATAGGACCATTAAGGGCATTCATAACCTTACCATCTAGGAACATTATCCCCCACTTGGGTTAAACCTAACCATATCATGCCCTTGAACACCAAGGTCAAAGAAAGTCAAGACCAAACCTATATACCCCTCTCATAGGAAGGTTTGACATCATTGAGGGTTTCACTTCTAATCTTATCTCAAGGAGCTTACTAACCCAACCATCAAGAGTTACTCCTCTAAGTTCATCACTTAAAGGAACTCATAACAATCAAGTTAGGTCATTCTACTCGACCACATGAGGCCTTAACTATACCATGCATACCAAGTGAAATTTCATATATCATCACGTTCTACCACCAAGTCCTAATAAGGTGAGTAGCTCCGGATTCAAGCCTACAAGGGTCATCAAATTGGTGGAACCTTCCAACCAACCATGCCTAAAGTTTAAGCACTTCCTCAAATGGTCATACTAAAGATCAAACTTAATAGATAACTAACCACTTTAAAGTAGGTCAAAATCAATTTTATCCTTCTCTTTAAGGGTTAAGGGTTACATACATCCCTTTAAGTCAACATAAGGCAAAGCATATTCCCAGCATATGGAATAAAACACTTTCTTCCCTTTTTCCCCATTCTTAGAATAGGTTCATAAGGGACTCATCTACTAGTCATAAGGGTTCTACCATTAACTAGCATACTTCACAATTCCTTTACTAGGTTCAACACCCATCTTCCCTACTTAGGATCAAGATTATATAAAAGACTCCAATCAATACAGTGACAACTATGAAACATTACACCAATACAAGGGAAACTTTCATCCTTTCTATGTACCAGATTTCTCTATAACATTTTAAGCCTATCTCATGACATTATACTATCATTTTACATATTCATAAGATAAATTATCACCAAGGGGATTCCATTCAAATATAATAACTCTTAACAAGCTATAACCATATCAAAACATAATTTCTAAATCATAATATCTCATTTCTCATAAATCACATATTTCCATAAAGGACATCACATCAAAACATTTCAAATTATCCTTCACAAATACTCATCAAGTCACAAAACTATAGTAAGCATCAAAACTTACATTTTCTCCCTTAAGCATTGAGACATCATCCTATCCAAGAAAACACATCTAAAATACCAATGGACAAGGAAATATCGAACGAAAACATATATATTTTAAGTTGTATACACGACACAAGAGTAGTGAAGAAAGTGAAACTCTATCATCCTATATCCTCTCGCTCATAGAAGTGTCGCAACTCACCACTGATGAACGAGTCTCTACTAGACGTGGAAATATGATACTTTGGAACCTAAACCACTTTCTATAACCTGTCTCTAATACCACATTTGTCACTATGGTAGAGCACCCCCTAGAAGTAACATGACGTACTTGACCTCTCGGAGGTCTTATTCGAGCCCATAGACATCAATCATCACATCTATATAGAAAATTTTAGCGGAAAATTTATAAATTTTTCATAATACATCATATGCTAGAACATCACTTCATATAATATAAAATATCATAAGTACATAATTAGACTCTAAGTCTCCTTTTGCCATCTTAGATTCAACATCAATAGAGTATATTAAGGACACGACCCTTAACAATATAAAATAATATGTAAGCTAATACATATACTATAAATAACATCTTAACATAGGAAATCCCTGAATCTTAAGGATCAATTTTTGGATCTTGGGAAACATCTATCAAGCCCTTCACTTTAGGAGACATCCTCTAGCCATCACCACCTGCACTTTGTGTAAAAAGATGAAGAAGAATTGTATTAGTACAAGAATGCACTAAGTATGAAAACCATGCAAAAACATGCATTTTAATAGGACAGTTAGTTAGAAACCATGCATCATGTCTTTTAATAAAACTTCATAAAAATTGGGACAATAGCAACATATAGTTCTCATACTTCATATAGACATGTACAATAACAATAACATCAAATAAAGCCATATATCACATTTAAGGCACATGGAACATTTTCATAGTATTACCTTTCTCTTTACATTAACTCATCCACCCCAAAGTCGTTAAGTGACAGTTAGTGAAATGTGTGAATAGTGTCTCATTCCACCATTCACACCAAAGTACCACCTTAAAGTCACTAAGGTGAACCTTCATAAAACCTTCATTAACTCAAACATATTCATCACAGAAGCATAGCTATCATGAAACACATACTTCACATATAAATTCGCATACCTCATGAACTTCAGATAAGACTCATGACCTCACAATCTTGACCTACCTAGTCTTTATACTTATTTAAAGACAACATGAAAGTCAATACTACCAATATCATCATAATAAGACAATAGTCAACATTACATGTGTAGAGTTCATTTCATTAATACATTATAAAACTTTACTCATAATCCCTATCTAAGCCTTCTAGTGCATTGTACATGTGAAGCCCCATAACCTCACACATACTAAGTAAACCCACAAAGAGACCACAAGTACTATTACTTACTTCATACATCAACATGACAAGTATAATTAATTACATGCCTATCAAGTAAGACCTTCATCATATAGTAAATAAGACCAATATCATACATATCATCATGGAAGTAGGAAAATACTACAATGTCATGCATAAGATACATATACATATACATATACATTAACAACTCCCTCCTAGAACTCTCTTCAAGAGCTACTTGTGCAATGCATAGGTAAAGTCTCATAGCCACACCTATACTAAGAAACTTCCCTTAGGTCATCCTAGTTAGGGTTCATTATCTTACTTCTAATGTCCATTTTACTTTATGGAAACTCTAGACTAAAATGACATTAATATCATGTGAGATAAACATAGAATCCTGTGTCATGAAACCCCACACCGAAAGGAGGTGCTCTACTGGCAAGGTAGAACATTAACATCATTTTAGCATATTAGGCAGATCCACTTACTAAGTATCATGGGGGCAACATAGTTAAGAAACTAGGATATGTATAATTGAAACCCTATATATGCCAATTGACATTGTAGTTTTAATCTCATGAGAAACCATAGGGTGAACAGTCCTTCCTTTTTGGGAAGGGGCACCTCTCATTGTTAAGTTTACTTGGTGGTAAGCTAAATTTCCTTTTTGAAAAGAATTTATAAAATTATTTCATAAAAATAGGCTTTAGGACATTACTCCCTAATATACATAGATCATAGGTTGTTGATGAGAATGTCCTTTCATCAACACCTAAATCGTGTGAGAATATTATTTCACATAGACATAGCATATTCACAGCATAGTCTAGTTTAGATTGCAATTGAGAAATACCTTTCAAAAGACCTTACTTTACTAGATTATCATAACATGCTTCATTCATCATGTGTGTGTATCTGTACATATATGAGAAAACTTTCACATAAACACATTTAGACACACACATCGTATTTCATCATTCATATACTTTACTTCATAAAATTAAGATGCATAAGAGATCAATTCTAATCCCTCACAATCATGCATATATCATCATCCCATGTTTATCATGTTCATATATTAATCATGCATTCATACTTATATACATAGATAATCACCCTAGGAACTATTCTATCAAGGTAAATATGTGCAATGTAAAGGTAAATTTCCATACCCTTACCTATAGTAGTATATCTCTGAAGTCATACTAGTTAAGATACACTTTGATACTTTCATGAACATATTACACTTGTAGTGATGCATGAGGTGAGTGTGCGTGCATTGGTCGTCATGATCACATAAGATAAACAACCTAGTTACGTAGGAAGACACCCTTCCAAGACTACAACACATATACCATGTATTCCTCAGTTCATGAACAAATCACATGTAAACCTTTAGGGAATATAGGCCACACACCCACATTATATCATAGGATACAAGAGTATATTCGTCTTTAGAATAGCATTCAATGATGACACATTCACACATGGTCACATAGGTAGGGGGACATCTTTCAATAGTAAATTCACAAGGTTAAACATATAGACCACACCTAACCCTAATAACATTAATTACATTATCACAATAGCTAGAGCATGATACTAGGATTTACGACTACACAAAACCATTCATACGTGTGATCATCATCACCAGAATTCACATTAAATCAATTGAATTCAAGGCCATGATCACACCACATAGATAGATAGAAAAGAATGTAAAACACCACCACCATAAGTGGACCATACCACACAATGTCGATCCAAACACCTTAAACTAGAATTTTGGTAAACTTACCCATTCTCCAAGCTTTGATCATCATTGACCAATTCTCAACAATTCATTACCAATTAACTTAGATTAATATAGATCTAAGCAATTCATTACAATCTAAACATAATACAATCATCAAATAATAAATATCACAAGACCCACAATGTATCATAAATTATGAAATTAGGGAGATCATGGGTTCATCATTAAATTGGATTGAAAATCATCATAACAATAGTAATTAAATGTAAATCCATCATTAGAATGACTTGGAAATTCATTTGACAATGAACTCAAGGCTAGATTGAACTTAGAGATTTTGATCATAAATCACATTTGAATATCTATGAGAGAACACCTTGGATAAAAGATTGTTTAAGGATCAAGGGTTACCATACCTTAATAGAATAAAAGCCCACATATTTGGAGAATAAAGCACTCCAATATTCAACTTCTAGCTTGAGCTTCAGTTTCCCTCCAATAGAGGTTTGAGAGAATTTGGAAGAGGAAGAGTTTTGGAATTTTTGATTTCTTATTGGGTGTTGGGGTTTGACTTGTAAAAAGGTTAAATATGTCCTAAAAACAGTTTATAACCGACTATCAAAGTTACAACAATACCCCAATACTTATTGGACCTTGTAACCAAGTCTAAATTGACTTTAAAACGGTGCAACAAAATCTGGATAGTAGTTGCGCGTCGCAAAGGCAACTCCTAATTTTGACTTACATAATTTTTGAGGCAATGAGCCTTGTGTTAGTCGCACGATGCATATGCAGCTTGAGTTCCAGATGTGTGACACATAAGGGACTCCAAATCTTGGTGTTGCACGCTGCCTTTGGTAGCTTCCTTGTCCAACGTTTGGGTCCTCCTAGGGGGCCCTTAGGGTGGTCCTCGGGGAGTCGTACTCGAACGTTTTGACTCTTAACAGATACTAGGGTCACCTCTACTATTTTTAAACTCCAAACAACACATAAAAACAAGGCAAACATGCAAGGACACACTAGCACGCTTAAATACTAACTTTCGAACGTCTTGGTCGTTCTTAGACATTTGACTTCCAAACTCTTTAAAACGACTATTACAAGTTGTGACACACTTTATTACATGTTATTAACCCTTTAAGCACATGTGAGGCTCTAGATAAACCTAGTTCTTTTTTAGGGTTGTCACAATAGATATCACAATAACTCATAAAAAAAGTGAAGTAATAACAAAATGTGTTGATAGAAATAACATTAATCAAAGATGTTCTTAGAATTATTTAATTTGTTGTTATTTTTCTTAGTAGATTTTTGTTAGTGTGAAATTACATTTTTATGCTTGATCATTATTCACTTCATATACAAAGAGATATTTCTAGAATTGTTTATTTCTCTTGCTATCTTTTTTTTAAAAAAAATTGTTAGTAAAAAAAGATGTTTTTACCCCTGGTCGTCCTACCAATTCACTCTTTTATATAATAGAAAAATATTATTAAAAACCAAAGCAAATTAGGACTAAGAACCTACCTACCCAATAAATCTTAATCAAACATAAATAAGTAAATACGAACATAAATAACAAATTATAATTAGTACGGAATCTTATTCTTGATTAATTTCCTACCCTTTGCTCATTTTTTATCCAGTCGTCATCTATATTAAAACGAGGATTTAACAAACAAGAATCTATAAACTTCTATTTTGCATGTTCTAATTCTTTTTCTGATCATCTTAATATTTGGATTTGATTGATTGTATTACATTTTGAAATAGAAAAAGAAAAAAAAAGAGGAAGAAAATGAAAAAATTGCAATATTGTATGTGTTTCCTATATCATGTCAATATATGGTATTATTTGTTTCAATGTCACCACGTTTAATAATTACATAAGAAACTAATGTCAAATATGCATAATTAATAAAATTAATTTAATAAAATGAAGGAAATTACAAACAAATATTTTCTTAAAACAAAGTATCAAAATAATATGAAATGCAAAGGAAATATTACTTGATACTTCACCTTCACGTTCTCTTTCCAATAGTATAAATAGAGAGGATCGAATTGTTATTTCTTCAAATTAATACCACAAAATAAATAGCGCCCTTTTCCCTTCAAAATCTCTTTGTATGCACAAAACAATCAAAGACGTAGTCAAGTTTCATATGGAATTAAGATCTAACAAATGGCCATTGAAGAATATGATCTTTTAAGATCTACCTAGAGTTATAATAAAGTAATATTTAAATTTTTATACAACGACAACATCAAATATGAACAGTTCAAATTCCATTTTAAGATTATATATATATATATATATATATATATATGTATATATATATATATATGTGTGTGTGTGTGTGTGTGTGTGTGTGTGAAGGATGTAAAGTATTCACTAATGACTGAAAGAAATACTAATTATCTTGTTTTAGTGGATACACTTCAACTATGGGGATTAAATCAAATTTACACAAGGAGTATGATCAAATTGCTTGTTTTCTCAAGTACCAAACCCCCGGCCATTTGATGTTTCACTTTGTTTCAGACTTTTGAGACAAGAAGGTTACCACATCTCCGTAGGTAATTGGTTACTGAAGCCCAATAATCACAATTAATGGATTATTAAGTCATACAATATGGAATGATTTAATCTAGACAAAGGTGTGAAGTATATTCAAACTTTGATCTAAATTATTGTAACAATATTAAACTTTGAGAAGGACACTTGTATATCTTTATAATATACTATCAAATAGTGCAGAGGTAATAGGTCCTTCCCAAGGTTTGGATATATTTCTTTAATTTATTTACATCCTAAAAGTATTTCTAGTTAAGAAAATATGGAATAATTACGATGAGATGTTCAATATTGATGTCCTTGGCATTAGTTTCATCAAAACCTATCAATTAACAAAAAATTAAAAATCGGAAATCTCTGCATGCTTGGACCCGTGAAAAGTTTTTATTTTATGTTTATCTTTGGTTCATAAAAAGTAGAATGACCATATTATAAAAGTAAAACTCAATTTGGAGTATATATTTAATCTCCTTTTATTGTGTAAATTAACACAAATGTATGCAAGATTCAAGAATAGTGTTGAGTCCTTGAGGCAAGATATAAGTGGATTAGTTGGTCTCTATGAAGCAGCACAACTAGGTGTAGTGGGTGAACATATACTTGATGAAGTTGCAAAATTCAGTAGTGACCACCTCAATGCATGTCTTACATATAATGACTCATGTGATAAAGCTACAATCATTTAAGAAACAATGAAGTATCCATATCAAAAGAGTTTAGCAAGTTACAAGGCCAAAAGCTTCATCAATAATTTTAAAGTAACTAATAGATGGGGACGAAGCACCTTGCAATAGTTGACAAGTATTGACTACTCAATAAAAAGAGAGATACATCAACATCAATTTATTCACATTTCTAGTTATATTTGTCTTTCAAATGATACTGTAAAAAAGCTTTATATTGTCAGTATATATTTATAAAACTTATATTAGTGATATATGGTTCGAATGTCCAAAACAGTTTAATTTACTACTTCAAACTACTAATGATATGTATAGGTGATGGAAAAGTCTTGGCTTAGCTGAAGATTTGAAGCTTTTGAGAGATCAACCATTAAAATGGTATGTTTGGCCTATGGCAATGATTACGGATCCAATAATATCACAACAAAGAATTGAGATAGCAAAATGCTTCTCTTTCATTTATGTCATAGATGACATATTTGATATTGAAAAAATATTGATTGTATTGAAGTGTTAACCTAATAAGGGAATACATGGGAGATACATATAGGGGATATAGGAAGGAGTACTAATCCTAATAAGACTAGGATTAAGGAGTACTAATCCTAATAGGACTAGGATTAGTACACAATAAATACTAATATTATTTAATACTATTTATTTAATACTATCTATTATTATCCCCCCTCAAGCTGAGCTGAGTGGAAGCGAACGGAAGCTTGGATCTGAGGTAATCGTGCTATCGGCTCGGGAGAGGCTTGGTGAGAATATCAGCCGGTTGTTCTTCAGTGGGTACATACTGCACAGTCATGGTGCCGGCCTGAACTTCATCGCGAACAATGAGACAATCGGTATCAACATGCTTCATTCTGGTGTGTAGGACGGAATTCTTGGCCACACAGATGGTTGATTTGTTGTCACAATAGAGAGCAGGAACAGTGTGAGTGGCGCGGAGTTCGCGAAGAATATATGTGACCCACATGGTCTCAGCAGCAAGAAGAGCACGGGCGCGGTATTCAGCTTCAGTCGAGGACCAAGAGACCTTGGGTTGTTTTTTTGTACACCAGGAGATCAGGTTCGGCCCCAAGAAAATGAGAAACCCCGATGTAGATTTTTTGTCATTTTTATCATTCGTCCAATCTGAATCTGAGAAACCCCGAAGCTCCAAGTCCCCGGGTCGAATGAGTAAACCACGACCAAGAGTGCCAAAAATGTACCTGAGAATGTGTTTTAGACAATGATAATCATGTTCACTTGGTTGATGCATGCGCTAACAACTCGGTTGACAGCAAACTGGATGTCAGGACTGGTAATGGCTAGATACTGTAGAGCCCCAATGAGGCTGCAAAAGTTGGTGATATTGGCAAAGGGGGTGTCGGCTCCATTCGTAGACGAAGAGACTGCCATCGGTGTTGGTTGAATGGTGCATTTTTCCAGTCCAGCTTTCTGCAACAACTCTCGAGCATATTTTGACTGATGAAGAAACAAGCCGCTTCCTGTCCGAGAAACCTCCATTCCCAGAAAATAATGTAACGGGCCAAGGTCCTTCATTTTGAAGGTAGTATGCATAGCTCGAGTGACATCCTGAATTAGAGCTGCAGTAGAGCCTATAATAATGATATCATCTACATAGACAAGAAGAATGACTGTACCGTGTGCTGAATGTCGAGTAAACAGACTCGTGTCGTGTACGCAACACGTGAAGCCGAGTCCCTGGAAGAACATTTTTAGACGTGTGTACCAAGCACGGGGGGCTTGCTTGAGCCCATATAGAGACTTCTGGAGTTTGCAAACATGTTGAGGGAAGCGGGGATCAACATAGCCCGGTGGTTGCGTCATGTAGATAGTTTCATCAAGCATGCCACGAAGAAAAGCATTGGAAACATCCAACTGATTGATGAGCCAATTGTTGCACACGGCGAGTGACAGTACCAGGCGAATGGTTTCCTGCCGAATAACAGGACTTAATGTCTCAGAGTAATCAAGCCCATACTCCTAATTGTAGCCTTTAGCAACCAAACGAGCCTTGTACCTGGAAATACTGCCATCTGCATTGTGTTTAATTTTGTACACCCATTTACAGCCCACTGGGTGCCGCCCATGGGGTTTAGGTACAAGAACCCAAGTTTTCTGATCAGTCAAAGCCTTAAACTCGTCATCCATAGCATGACGCCAATAAGCATTTTTTGAGGCAAAAGAGTAGGTTGTTGGTTCACTATCGGGAAGGGGTGTATTTGGTAGTATGGTAGCTTGAAAGGTTTTGGGTTTAAAGATATCGGCTTTTCCACGGTTTAATGGGATGAGTATTGGGGGGTGTCAAGGGCGGTGGTGATTCGGGGGTGGCCGGGAAGGACCCAAAACGACCCAAAACGAATCGGGCTGGAGATGTTGTGGGTATGGGGTGGTTCGGGTTGGTTGTGAGTGTGGGTGGTGGTTGCGGGTGTATTGTGGGTGACGGTCGAAGGGGTGATGAGGGGTGGTTGGGTAGTGGGTGGAGGTGTGGGGGAAGGTGGTGAGGGACCCTGTGAGTATGTTGGAAAAAGGGGAAGGACGCCAATGAATGATGTATTTGTGGAGGAGGAAATAGACTCGTAGGGAAACTTATTTTCGACAAATTTGACATGACGAGATATGTAGACTTTATGAGTTTGTGGGTCAAGACAGCGATAACCCTTGGAGGTAGGATGATAGCCCAAAAAAATACAAGGACGAGATCGGGGTTGTAATTTGTGAGTAATATGAGGGCGTAGCCAAGGGTAGGCAAGACACCCAAAGACGCGGAGGTTGGTATAATTGGGAAGTTCTTGGTAAAGGAGTTGATAGGGTGATTTGTTGGAGAGGGTGTGACTGGGCATTCTTTTAATGAGGTAGTTTGCGGTGACTAGAGCTTCTACCCAAAAGGAGACATGGAGATGAGATTGATGTAGAAGAGTAACCACCGTTTCAATAAGATGGCGATGCTTACGCTCAGCCACCCCATTCTGTTCGGGAGTGTATGGACAGGAGGTTTGATGTGTAATTCCCAGGGACTGCAGAAACTGGCAAAATATGTTATTTACATATTCCTTTCCATTGTCACTTTGAAAAAGTTTAACGTGATAATTGAATTGTGTTTTGACTATTTTTTCAAAAGTGACAAAGGTGGTGTATGCCTGTGATTTGTATTTTAGTGGGTACAACCAAGTGTATTTTGTAAAATCATCCACAAAACAAATATAATAGCGAAAACAAACAAATGAAGGAACAACAGTAGGACCCCATAGGTCAGAATGAATAAGTTGAAAAGGTGCAGTTGTACGCTTCTCAGATAAAGTAAAAGGTAATTTATGAGATTTAGCAATTGAACAGGAGTCACAATTGTTTACATGAATGGAAGAAAAACCTAATTGAGACATTAAAGAATTTATTATTTGAGTAGACGGGTGACCCAGACGACTGTGCCACAACAGACTTTGGCCATCAGCCGAAAGAGCCACCGGAGACACAGGAACACTTTCTGAAACTGGGTGGGCAGACGAACTTGTGCAAGGAAGAACGTACAAACCATGCTCATAGAGGCCCTGAAAAGTCACCCTCTTAGTAGTATTGTCTAGGATCTGAAAATCATTAGAGGTGAACAAGAGTGAGCAATTATTGTCTTTTGTGAATTGGTGAACTGAAAGGAGATTGGTTTTAATAGAAGGGACGTGGGTAAGGTTACCTAGGTGAAAGATAGCGGTGGGGGCTTTAATGGTACCCGTGCCAGTGTGAGAAATATTAAGGGACTCACCGTTGCCAACAGTAATACCATTGGAGCCGTGATATGGATTTGGAGCGTTAAGCTTGAATAGATCAGAAGTAATGTGCATGTTGGCCCCAGTATCCAACAGCCATTCAGAGGAAGGGCCGGCTTGAGATGCATAATTGGCACGGTTAACACTATTTCGGCTCTCCTCATACCGAAACCAGCAACGAACATCGGTGTGTCCTGTTTTCTGACAGATTTGACAAGTTGGACGATCCCGCTCGTAAGTGCCTTGCCCACCGCTGGAAGATGACTGCCCGCCGCTGCCAAAGGAGTGCAGGCTGTTGTTCCAGTCGTGCTACTGACCGTCGTACGGCGGACGACTGCCCTGCCGACCGCCGTGCCCGCGGCCTCCGCTGTTTCTGCCGTAGCCGCCGCGGCTCCCCTGTCGGCCGCCACCATGCCCCCCGTGATAGTTCTGGCTTGCGGTGAGAGCGGTGGCCGGCTCCATAACAGCGGCTTCTCGGAGAAGAAGTTTGCTTTCCAGATCCACGTTGATTTCTTCACTTTTTAGCCATGAGGAGAGAGTAGCATGGTCAACGGGCGTTGGACTGATGCGAACCACCTGTTTAATGGAGAAGTAAGCTGATGGGAGCCCCCGAACGATGCACATGACGAGATATTTTTCGGGAATGATTTCGTTCACGGTGTCGAGGGCTGTGATGATGGTGGAGACCTCGTCTAAATACTCCGCCATAGTTTTCGTGCCTTTGGTAATTGTGTGGAGACGATCACGCAATTGAAAAATATGAGAGTGGGAAATTGATGCATAGCGTGTTGCGAGGGCCGTCCACAGGGCTGAAGCAGTTGTGTAGGATCGAACGTGTTTCTGAACCGTGGGAGAGATGACCGCAATCAAACATGATCGGATCTGGCCATCCACTGCTTTCCAAGCGGCATGGGCCGGATTGGTTTTTTCTGATTTGTCCATGGGGGTGATGACTGCCGGCGGTGGTTCTGTGCTTCCATCGACGTATTTGAAAAGGTAATTGGCCTCAAGGGCTGTAAGAACAATGATTTTCCATGTAGGGTAATTTATGTCTGATAATTTTTTGGGAATCAGGGCATGAAGATGCCTGAGAAGGATTTTAACGCCAGAAGGAAGTGAATCGAGAGGATCCACCTCGGTTGTCATGGCTGCCGCCGCCCAAGAGAAGAGAGGGAACGGTCGGTGCCCTAAAGAGAGAAAAAAACCTAGAGAAAAGAATATCTAGGTTTTCTGGCTCTTGATACCATGAAAGAATATTGATTGTATTGAAGTGTTAACCTAATAAGGGAATACATGGGAGATATAGATAGGGGATATAGGAAGGAGTACTAATCCTAATAGGACTAGGATTAAGGAGTACTAATCCTAATAGGACTAGGATTAGTACACAGTAAATACTAATATTATTTAATACTATTTATTTAATACTATCTGTTATTAGATATTTATGGGTCTGTTGAAGCTGTCAACAGGTACTTTAGACCTTCCCACTTCTTTTTCTTTAAATCACTCTTATGAAAATAAAAGAAAAATTCACGAGAAGTTATATACATACATATATATATATATATATATATAATGGAGGATAAAATGAAGCATATTATTAGTGTACTAATGACTTAAACATGCTTAAGCTTATTATAAATAGGGAAATCTACTAGCCATTAGGTGTGTGGAATTAAAAGTTCTTTACTCACATATTTTAACTCCAACTTTTGTAATGCAACAACTATATTGATTAATTTTCTTTAATTATTATTTTAAAAGTTGAAATTTATAAATGTTAGATTTACATTTTATGTCATTCTGATCTACAACATTTATGACATTTTCTCATAACTTAAAAGATTATTATTATTTCATGTGGTAGTTGGATGTCATGGTGGACTTACCAGAATACATGAGATCACCTTATAAGGCTTCTTATGATACCATAAAAATATTTTATTTTATACTAAAAACATATACAACTCGTAAAACACAATCTAAACTTGTCATTAAAGTGGGAAAATTTATTCAGTGCATTTCTATAAGAAGCAAAATGGTTTGCCTCTGTGGAGTTGCCAACAACAAATAAGTACATGAAGAATGAACTTGATAGTTGTGGAGTTTATGAGGTCTTAGCTCTCATGTTCTTTTTACAAGATTTTGGTCTTACCATGAAAACTCTATTAATTTGGAAGATACATCAATCATGAAACTTGTGTAGCTACAATAGGTTGCCTATTGAATGATCTTGAAAGGGCAAAGGTAACAGCAAACAACATCTTTTTTTTTAGATAAACATGTTTTAATTTTAAATTTTCATTGTATAATTTTCAGTCACATAAATATATGTGAAATATTTCGGCTACAATATAAAAAAAATATTCCTTTCGTTTCATTTTATGTGGCAACATTTTTTGGACATGAATTTTAAGAAATAATGAATACTTTGAAAATGTTTACTAAATTATCCTTCAAAAAATAATCATATTAAAAATAGACTCAGTTTTCTCTTTCCTCTTAAATGAATTGGAGTCTTTAAGATTAAGTGAGACCAACAAGATTAAAAAAAATAAATCTGTACCATTAAATACTTACCATATAAGGAAACGTCACATTTTTTTTGACACTGACAAAAAGAATATGATGCATCATAAAATGGGACAAAGGGAATATATCTTTTTCTCATTGATATTTTTGGAATATTGACTAACCACAATTACTGATTTGCCAAACACAGATCGTTTCTCCGCAAAAATACGTGCTTTACAAGAAACACTTGTAAGACTAAGAAATTTTTGAAAAGTTTATCCAATTATATCAAGTTTTAAAAAAAAATTATTCATAAACTTAATGCTTAGTCAAACAACTTCACATATGTTAAAATTAAACAAAGACAACATGTATTTTCACGATTAAAAAATACTGCTTTCCACTAAATTTTTTATTGAAAAATGTTCGATGACTATTTCCATTGATACTTTGATTGAATCGCTGAGAAAAAATACAGTAATGTTTTCATACGAATAAAGTTAAAAAAAATTCACTATCTTAAAGAATGCCTGACAGGATAACAGCGGAAGAATACCCAAGTCTATTCTTTCCCTTCTGGATTTGAACCAAGAGAAGACAAACAACCACAAACAATATAATAGTAAGGCAGCAAGTAATTCAACCAAACAAATATAACACGATAATAATAAACCAATCACACAAGACACCAAAATTTACGTGGAAAATCCTTCGATGTGAAGAATAAAAAATCACGGGACCAAAAGCTCCACTATAATCACCAAGAGTTACAATATAGTTCTCCAAAATTGGCCACAAAACAAGTGCCAAACAAAGAGCAACAACAAAATAAGATTGCACCAAATCTAGAGAATTAAAGGACCAAAATCACCAATTTCGCAGCTACTATTCACGATAGCAAAACTGAAGCTGCAGGCCACCAAATCCAACTCTGTCAGTTCCTAATAGAATATTGAGATGAAGATAATATGCTGTCCAAAAATCATCTCAATCGGACAAGAAACGAAGTGGGAATCGCAATTTGAAGTTGGCTGTTAGGGCTGAATTTTGACTGCGAAAAACTGCTCTTTTTCTCTCTTTTTGGCTGCTGAAAAAACTCTCTGTGTATATGAAAATAAGACCTAAAATAAGCTTATATTTGCCTAATAAGAATGGGCCTATGGGCAAAAATGGATTGGTCTAAATTGGGCTTTTATTTATCCACATAGGAAAGGAAAAAAGACCCATAACCCAACAATTCTCCCCCTCACGACTATGTGGAGGAGACCGCCATCCCGGGGACCATGCAACAATCTTCAAACTTCCCTCTTGTCAAAGCTTTAGTCATCATATCGGAACCATTGTCATTTGTATGAATCTTTTCAAGCTCAAGCAACTTAGAATCCAACACATCTCGAATCCAATGGTATCTCACATCAATGTGTTTAGACCGACCATGGAACGTAGAATTCTTGCCAAGATGTATAGCACTTTGACTGTCACAATAAAGCACATACCTCTCTTGAGCACAACCAAGTTCCCCCAAGAATCTCTTCATCCAAAGCAATTCTTTACAAGCTTCAACGATAGCAATAAGCTCAGCTTCTGTAGTGGATAGAGCAACACATTTTTGCAACCTAGATTGCCAAGACACAGCTCCCCCTGCAAAAGTAACCAAGTACCCTGAAGTAGACTTGCGAGTATCAACATCACCTTCCATGTCTGAATCAGTATAACCACAAAGAATAAGCTTCCCTGTACCAAAACACAAACTCAGACTAGAAGTGCCACAGAGATATCTCATAACCCACTTCACAGCATTCCAATGTTCTCTTCCCGGATTAGAAAGACAACGGCTAACAACTCCAACAGCGTGAGCAATATCCGGTCTTGTGCAAGCCATCGCATACATCAAACTACCAACACCTGAAGCATAAGGAACTTTCTTCATATCTTCCTTCTCATCATCACTAGAAGGACACTGTTTCGTGCTCAATTTGAAGTGCATAGCTAAAGGTGTAGCAATTATTACAAATAGCCAAATAAGGTTAGGTTTAAGGTTATGACCCTCCCCAGCAGAGTCGTTTTTTCTGTTTTATCTAAAGGATATTTTTATTTATGTTTTTGACTTTTCCGGGCCGCGACTTAATTTTTAAAGAAAAAACAAGAAAAATCTGTTTTAAAAAGACTTAACAGATAAAATTGACTGAAAATATTTAAAAGGGTTCGAGGATTCCTATTAACATCTTAGGAAGGTTTGAAAAGCACCTAAGACGTCCGCTAACTAGCGGTCATTCGACAACTAACTGCTCGACTAAAACTGTTTAACTTAATTTTAAGATAAATTTATTTAATGTTTGAAAGAGAGTTCTTAAATTTCATCTAGGCTAAAAAGTCTAATTAGAAGAACTTTATTTTTAAATAATTATTTAAAGTTTGTTCCCTTTGTTAAAACAAAACAACGTTTGCTGGGATTTGAGGTTTCTTCGCTTCAAACTATCTAACAAATAAGGCAAGTAAATAAATAACCAATAAGAAAGAAGGAGAGATATTTGGGTCCAAATCCGGGTTTTCTTTTCGCCTTGACAAGAATTTTTGACCCACATGTTTTGAGTCTTTAGACCCATTTTTCTTTTTACGTATCCTAGACTAAACATACAATAATAATAAATAAATACGGAAAATAAAAGACAACAAGGGCTTATGCCCAAAATAAATACAATATAACATAAGATAAAAAAAGTGGCTCTTGATCCCACAAACTTCAACTCCTCCGTCATCACCATATCCTTGGATTTTAGGTATCTATGCGTCGAATTTTGGGCTGGTTGATTCGATAAGGAAATTTTGAGCCTTCATGGCTCACTAAAAATGTAAGGGAGTGCAGAGTTAATGTGAACTCAAACGGGCGTTACATGCGAGATAAAAATTAAAATAAAATATGTAAGTGTCCAATTATGAGAAATAAAGACAATATGATCAAACACGTAGAACACCATATAACAGTAAATTCCCACATCGGCTAAAAGAAAATGTCGGAGATTTAAATTTTTTTTTTTACATCAAACTGAACCTTTTACTCATTTTATTAGATGCTGCACATGAACACTCATAGAATAATATGTATATATACATAAGAAAAGGGATAAGGACTAATACCATTGATGACAAAGGAGACTTGGTTACAATATTTTTATTAACAAAGCAAACTATAGTAGCAGCATATCAGATTAGTGACTGTCTGCTGTGCTAAATACTTTTCCATGTTTAAAATTACGAATAGATTAGTCGAAGACACCATTTCAAGGAGGCTATTTAATTAGAGCTAATATTAGATGCCAATTAGATGCCAAGTAATAATGTCAACCAAATAGACATATATTCTTCATGATGACACAACTTGATGAATCGAATTGAAACCTACTAAAGTGCTAAGTCTATCATATTGAAATGTGCAAAATAACATTTAAATTTTATACTTAGAAGGGGCAGTAAAATATATATGTAAAAGAAATTGGAAAATCATCATAGTAATCACAAAGAAAAAATGCTAGCCAAACTTATATCTCCATAAGTACATTCATAAACAATATAGATTAAAAATCAATAAAAGGGACATTTTCATGCAGCAAATAAAAGAACAAAGCTCGCAAGTACTAATAATACAGGAAGTGTTGAGAGGAACCAAGATATTTGTAAGCATTAAGAAGCAATGAGCTCTCTGCAAAATCGATAAATTGAATAGCTGACGCAGGGATAAGGTTGAATACATTAGTGACTACGATTTCCGAACTCTTGGAAAATCCAAAAAAATAAACAAACCTAAAAAACTTAGGAGATAACAGGAAATAAACAAAATCCAAACTACATCCTAAACCCAAAACATTGCATGAAAAGGTAGACCAAAAGAAACGATCTGGACAAAATTCCTCCCAAAGTTAGCCATACACAGACTCATAAAAATCCTTTGCTACAAAGCACAAACTCATAATATCAACTCATATTCCCGTGAAACCAAGTATACAACCACCTAATGTATCATACTACCTCTTAAACACATCATAAAAACATGAATACTGATTAAACAAGATGAGAATAGCAGAATACCATGTTCAAACAATGAAGCAAGCCAAAATTTAATGAAAGTACAACATCAATGGGAACACAAAAATCAGAGAATCAGACTTGAACAATTATTAAATTGACTTAAAAACACGTTACCAACTTCAGAAAAAGAAAGCGGTTGGGAAATTATGAACTTAAAGACTCAAGAAAGGCATATGGAGTAATTTCAGAGTCGACCAAGAAAAATATTCTACACCAACACATCGAACTCTAAACAAATAAAAGCATAACAAGTTGTTTCCCTTGTTGTGGTTAGCGGAACCAGGACTATGACAAGCAGGAGACGACCACCTCTACCACACGAAACTGAAAATGAAACAGACCAACAATCGTGGTGTATCAGGAAGCAAACTAACCCTCTTTAGATGTATTTTTTGCTCGTATTTAATAACCACTAGGTAGGATGATTTTCTATGGCTTAATAAAAATTTCTGATGGAAAATCTCAAACAAAACAATAACTTTCCATAAACAATTCCTTCCTTCTCTCTCTCTTTTGTTAGAAATAATTTCTTTCTAATTATATCTAATCCTCTTCCCTTTTCATAAATCATAAAGAGAATATATATTCGTAGATTATGGTTTTTGAAATTGGGGGGGGGGGGGGGGGAAAGGTTAGGAAAGGAATTCTCAAAAATTCTCAATTTCAAATTTTCTTCTCCCCGGGACAAATCAAGATGGCTATTGCTAGAAATCAAATCAAATCTTGGGAAATTAGGGTGAAAGAACAGAAAGGGAGGGTCTTGATCGAAAGGGGCATCTTTGATGCTTGATTTGTCGTGCATCTGTGCGAACAAGGATGAGATGGGAGTATACACTCACTAAAATTTCTACAGAAAATTAGTCCTGGATTGAGAAGGGAGACGTTGGAGGAGACTCGATGCTACACCACGCACTGATGTCGCTCAAGCGTCTTCTTCTGGGCTAGTTGCTCGCTGGGAATTTTGGGTTTCTACGATCGTCACACTGTTGTGCGTCATTGTTGCACACTAGGGTGAATCGTTTGAGTTTCTTTTGGGAAAGAGGAATGGGTCGGGGCGGCTGATGGACAAGTGGGATGGGATTGACTTATTGAGTTATGCTGAATGGTGAAGAAAAATAGAAGAATGGGCCTGGAAGTGAAAAAAATGTTGGGATGGGTATTGTTGAATAAAAGTTGGGTGAGGTTTTGGAATGGGTAGGAATGGGCTAGATGATTGGCATTTGTCTAATAAATGGCCCAGAATTTGGTCTTTTAGAATATTACCAATTTAGCCAAATTGAAATTTGCCAACTAGATTAAAATTTTATGAAGACACGAATTAACCTAATTAATTAACAAGATTCTTAAGGTTAATAAAATAATTAGTTGTAATATAAACTAATGTTTAAAAATATAAGCTAAAATAATTAACCAAATATTTGTTAAAACCAAGAATTACTATCATTATTTTTTTTTTCTATTTTGAATAATTATAAAATTATAATAGTTATACAAATAACTATGTGAGACATATAAATTAGCTAAAAAAATATAAAAAGTGTCAAAACCTTATATAAAATGACATGCCATCTAAAATTTTAATTATTATTATTATTATTATTATTTGAAATTTATGAAATTAATTATTTTAAATTTTTTAATCTCGAGAAGCTTGTTAGTTAATTACTATCGAGGAGGGTCATAATTGGGTGTCAATATGGAGAATGGAATATGACTAGCCTATGCCTCTAGCTAATCACTTTAATATTGATCATTAAAAGTATAGAAGGGGAACTTGATTATGTTAAGATGCTTGTATCTAGTTTCTTAGGTTAATACCATGGTTGAATTTTTGATATAAATCTTGTATGGTCGAAGTAAAGAAGGCTTGGTTTTATTTGATCTAGGTTCTTCGAATCTATTAAGTAGTAACTTGTGATCTTGACGATAGGTTGATTTTTATGTGACTTGATCACGGTTAATTGTGCTTAGATACTGCCTACATGTATAATGTAATGATAATTAGGTATATTTTGTATAATATGAATATATAACCATTGAATGGATAAATATTGATTTAGATTCTTATAGCGTATAAACTTGGTAGAGTAATGTATATGTCGTGATCTATATCTTAGGGTTGATAAAGCATGATTATGCTATGAGATTCTATATATTTATCTACTGCCCTAAAATTATATTATTGATAAAATATGACTGATGAACAAGATAAGAGAAATTGGTTGATGATCTACAACTCTATACTTCGTAGTATATATGTGATGTATTGTATTAGATTGTAGTATGATCTTGTAGAAACTTGTAATGATTTATTTCATGATTATGTTACTTTAGATACTTCCCTATACTTTAATTCTTGATGAAAGATTAGTAATGGTCAATGATGACCAAAGGTAAATGATTGGTAATATTGCCTTACTCTTCTACTTCTCCACTTCTTTATAGTATTGTTAATGAAGCCTTGTATGTCATTTTGTGGTATGGTTGACTTATGGTGGCGGTGTTTACTTTATTTTCATTACATGTGTGTTGACCATGGCCTTTAAGGTATATTGATGAACATATGAAAATGTGTGATTATGATGATCACCTTATGTGTAACTTGTGCCAAATCTTCTACTCTAGTTTTGAATCTAGGTTACGTTACTATTTTTATGAGCATGAGAATGATTATGTTAGGGCTATGTTTAGGTGCTTCCATTAATGAAATATTAAAGAATGATGATCCCTATCTATATACCTCTATGTGAATGTATGAATAAGAAAAGTTAGGAGTCTTAATGTGTAATAGAAAGCTTTGCTTGTCTACTATGCTATTGTCTATTGCGTGGTCTATGCTTGAAATTGTAATGTGGTCTTATGAGAGGGATGCCTCAATGTGGCATTTATAGCCATTATGTGATCATATTGACCATTATACACACACCCTCACTCTACATGCATGCTTACAAGTAGTATATGATCATAGTGTCTAATGAAAGGCTGTTCTCATATTCACTTGTGTCTACCACTATGCACATTATGCTTATGTCTATGGAAGTATGTCATGTGTTTCCTTAACTAGGATGACTTGATAGGTGTACTTATATGGACAAGGGTAAGGGACTTTGTCTATGTATTGCACATCTATACCTTGAAAGAATATATGAATGCATGAGTATGTTATGAACATGTATTATGTGCTATGGTGTGAAGTACGTGGTATGATGAAGTATGATTATACCTAGTATCTAAATGTGTTTATATGAAAGCATGCTCATATATTTACACTTGTACACTCTTGCATGAATGGAGTAAAGTATGAACATATGTGGGCTAAAGGTGTTATGTGAAAGGTTTTCTCACAATTATGTACACACACATGTATGATGATATAGTCAATAGAGGGGACCTTTAAAGGTGTGCTCAAGAGTATTCTAAACTGGATGGATGTTTACATATGTCATGTCAATGCGAAAGGTATTCTCACATGATATAGGTTGAGGAAAGGACAACACATCAATAACCTATGAGCTAAGAATATGAGGATTAAATTTCCTAAATACTATGTTTATAAAGTAATGTAATAAAGAATTTTAATAAAGGAACTTAGCTTAGCACCGAGTGAACTTAAAGATAAGGGATGTCCCTTCTCAATTGAAGAAGGTAGGTCACCATAATCCTCATGAGGTTGATAATCACAATGCCTCAATAAGCGTACAAGAGGTTTCCATAGTGAATAACAATATTTCCTAATTTTGCATAAAGAGGGTTTTCATATATATGCCTCGAAGTTCCCAGACTATATTGTTCCATAGGATCTAGCAGGTGATATTACCTAATATGCTAGCATGATACTCATGTCTTACCTTGGCAAGTAAGGCGCCCTCGTTTGGTGTGAGGGGATGACATAATATTTCATGTTTGGCTTACATGGTCTTATTGTCGGTTAAGGCTATAGTTTCCCTAATGTAAAATAGACGATAGAATTAAAGTAGGGACCCTAACTAGGATAACCTAAGGGTAGTTGCATAGTGTCTGTAGGGTATGAGACTTAACCTATGCATTGCACAAGTGATATTTGAGGTAAGTTCTAGGATGATGTTCTAATGCATTTGTCTATGATTATGGTTCTCTAGCATGAAATTGTGTTAGTGTCTACATGATTAGATGATATGCACTATGTTTGTCTTAGTGACTATATGATGAAAATTGTTGACATGAATCAAGATGTCTTAACTAACTTGTTGATGTGTGAATTGGATTTTAAGACTTATAGTCTCATGATCGGTCTACTAAGTATGTGGGAGGTTATGGGGCTTCACATGTACATTGCATTAGTAGATTTAGATTGGGGTCAAGAGTAAGGTGTTACAATGATTTATGTGAAGTCAAGTGAGTAGATGTGCAAATTGAGATAACTTACTTTAAATCCAATAGAGTCTTGACTTAAATATGTCTATGATGTATTATGTTTCCAAGATGGTATTAGTTGGCTTGTATAAGTTGCATAAATAACTCATTGTGGCCTTAAGGTGATACATTGCACCAAGTGTCACAAGAGGGTCACTTGAGAGGTTAAGAAGTTAACAAAAATGGAAAAGATGTTCACAGTTAAAGGAAAAAATACTTACTGTAAAAAGAAAGAGCTCACTGTAAAGTAACCTCAAATGTGAGCTAAATCCTATATGTGATTTAATATGATATTTTGACTTTTAATATGTCTATATGAAGTATGCCAATGATATAAATGTTTTGTACTAAAGTTTTACAATGATTTAACAAAAAGGGATCATGTATGGATTTCAAGAAAATGTCCCTTTTAAATACAAGTTATTGCATGGTTGCCATACTTAGTGCATTGTTGTATTAACTCCATTCCTCTCTACTTTTTACACAAATTTCAGGTTATAGATTCTTAAAAGTATGTCTTTAGATGATGAGGAGCTTGATATGTGAATTTTAAATCTCAAGGAAAGGAATCCTTAAGATCAAGGAACTCCTACTTATGTTTACTATAAACTTTTATAAATTGTATAGTTAAGTATTATGTTATAAGGGTCGTGTCGTAAAGGACTATTCTGGTTTTGTGTCTAGGATTACAAATAAACTTAAGGTATAAATATGTACTTATGATATTTTGTATATATATGAGGTAAATTTTCTAGCATATGAAGTGCTATGAAAATTTTTATTTTTTTTTGCTAAATTTACCTATGAAAATACGATGAATACTATGGTCTTGTATAAGGCCTCCGAGAGGTCAAGTAAGCATGTTACGTATAAGGTGTGCTCCCGAATGTGACAAACATGGTATCAGAGCATGGGGTTTATTAATTTGATTTAAGGTTCTAAAATTCTCATAATGCCACAGCTAGTAGAGTCTCGTATGATCGCTTCTTAGTGGTGACACATCCAATGGTAAGAGACGCTATCGAATGTTAGAGTTTCACTTTTTCATCATTATCATGTGGTGCCATAGAACTTAACTCTATAAGATGTTTCTCTTATGTTTTCTTGTCCGGTGGTCTTTTATATGTGATTGCTTGGATGAGTAACTTCATTATTTTCTCATGTTGATTGGGCATCTTTCCATGCTAGTTGTGCATTTAGCTTTATGAGAAAAGGTAAGAAGCATGTTTGAATTCACTCTTAAGGTGTAGTGGTTAGCCTTTTTATAATGAAAATGGGCCTCTTGAAAATTAAAATGATGAGTCTCATGAAAACTATCTTACTTTTATGATTTGGGAAGCATGATTAGCGAGTACTTTTATGTGCCTATGATTTGTATTATTTTTCCCAAATAATGCTCACTTTTTAGGCTATTGTTATCTAAGAAATTGACATTTTCTGCAATGGCTTCCTATTTGTTGTGATATGCTAGGTGTGATCTACCATTTGGACTTCACTACAAAGAAATCATGAGCATGCCATGATTAAAATTTGAGAAACCTCTATGTTACAGTAAAGTTGATCTTTGTGCATGTGTTTAGGCATTAAGTCATGAGACATGTAAGTATGTGGAGGAGAAGGACATTCCTCCATGGACACAACTAAACATGGTATAATTTAGTGTGACCCTCATAGAGCTAGGTCTAACTAATAAGAATCCATTGTCCATCTAATTAACTCAAGTCTATGTGAATTGATATATGAGTACTTCAATGGCTTTTGAGTGTTGTTGGAATCTGACATGATGATTATGATTAGGATAAGGATGTTCCTCCTATGAAAATTATAAGAGCCTATGTGTGGGATGCATTAAAGAGTGAGTGAATAAAAGTTTTGCTTGCTTGTATGCGTTGAGTGCTAAATGGTTTAAAGTGTGTTTCTTGTATGTTTGGTGCATTAACTTCTATATGATGATGTTATGATTGTTCTTAGTTGCTCCATGGTTCATTGAAGTCCTTGTAGTGATTAAAGTGTTCTAAGCGTCATTCGAGTATGAATGTTCCCGTATGGGGTATATTGTAAGACGCCAACATGAGTTTGGGTATCTAGAGCCTCACTTGTTGATATAAGATTTTTAAAATTTTAATACAATGCTTTAAGGTATGCTTGGGTGATTTCAGGTCATTTGGAAGTCAAACGTCAAGGGATGACCAAAACATTCGACGATTAATCGCCAAATGTGCCTTAGATGCTTTTATGTGTTTATGAATGTATCATGAGCTGATGAAGTCTTAAAATTGTCTACAATTATGTTTATAAGAAGTGTATGGAGTTTCATGCATTTTAGAGGTCAAACATCAAAGAATGTCCAAGACGTTTCAAAGTTATCCCTTGAGACATTCATGTGTCTTGAGTGTGCCATGCATGTTAAGATGTGTTTTACGTGTGTTCATTTTAGGAGAAAATTGCGTGTAAGGTCTAAAACATGTTAATTTATATATTCACATTGGATAATCTTGGGTACCACTTACCCAGGGCCCCACAAAAGAGCCCACAAGAAGGACCCAAGGGTTGTCGAGACAAAGCCTTGGTAGTATCAACCGACTGAACCAAACGATGCCCGGTTAGTTGAAAAATTGCCCATAAATGGGGGGTGTCGTCAATATTCACTTAGACTGGATAAGGCTCGATATACCCCATTGACTGAAGAAACAGACGGCCCATTGATGGACCTACTAACCGACGATGGTGGCCTACAACTGCTAACTGGCGACTGTTTTAAAGGGGTAAATGGAAAATTCACCCCACGTACCGACATAGACCTACGAGATTTTTTAGTTATTTTTAGGTATATTTAACAGATCAAAAACGTGATTAACCCCATTTCCAATACAATTCAATAAATTAGACTTTTCCCTCCAAAAATATTCTCTCTAGAACCTCCATTTAAGGTGAAGCTCAAGAACAGCTTGGAGATTATATTACTATGTTTTATTCATAAATGTTTAAAGTTATTCTTATATATTAAGATATGGTGATCCTTCATCTCTAAGTAACCTTTCACATGGAGAGTTAATTTTAATGTTTTCAAAGAGATTTCGTGATCAAATTTCAATCTTCCAATGTAGCCATGGGTTCTTTCTGAGAACATTTTAGAGGCTAAATCTTGCTGAATTGATGATAATTTATTGTTTTTCACTTGAATTTTAATCAAATTTTATGAGGAACCCATGTTCCTTCTCATGCTCAAAATAGTCCTTGCATGGGCATTGTTATCGTGTCTTGTTAATTGTTTAATTGTAATTCGATTATGTTGAATTGATCGTGTCTAATTTTATTAAAGTATATTGATGATTAATTGTTGATGAAGGATCAAATTAAATCAATGTATGACGAGTTGAACATGACTAGCCTATACCTCTAGGTGATCGTTGTTATAACGATCATTAAATGTATAAAAGTAGAATTTTATTATGTTAAGATATTTGTAGATACTATCTTAGGTTAATTCAATTGTTTAATTGTGTATATAAATAATTTATGATCAAATTAAATAAGGCTTGGTTTGATTTGATCTAGGTTCTTCTAGTTTATCAAGTAGTAACTTGTAATCCTGATGTTAGGTTGGCTGTCATGTGACTCGATCATGGTGAATTTTCCTTAGATACTTACTACATGTATAATATGATGATAATTAGGCATAATTTGTATATTATTAATATATATCCATTAGACTTGTGAAGAAGTAATGTATATGTCGTGATGTATATCTTAGGGTGGATGAACCATGATTAAGATATTACATTCTTTCTCTTTAGCTACTGACCTAAAAGTATATTATTGATAAAATATGATTGATGAATAATATAAGGGAAACTAGTTGATGATATATAATTCTCTACTTCCTAGTATACATGTGATGTACTGTATTAGATTGTAGTATGATCTTATAGCAACTTGTACATGATTTCTTTTGTGATTATGATACTTTAGCAACTAAACTATACTTGACTTGTTGAATAAAGAGTACTAATGGTCAATGATTACCAAAGGATAAAGGATTGGTAAGATTTGCTATACTCTTCCACTTCTCTACTTCTTTATAGTATTGTTGATGATGCCTTTTATGCCATTGCGTGGTATGATCCACTTAGGGTGGCGGTGTTTAATTTATTTTGATTATACCTGTGTTGACCATGGACTTGAAGGCAAATTAATGAAAATAGAAATGTGTGATTATGATGATCACCTTATGTGTAATCTGTGTCTAGTCTTCTACTATGGTTGTGAATATAGGCTATGTTAGTATTGTTATGAGCATAAGAATGCTTATGTTAGGGTTATGTGTAGGTTCTTCCATTAATGAAATATGAAAGAATAATTACCCCTACTATGTAGCCCTATGTGAATGCATTTATAGCAAAAGTTAGGAGTCTTAAGTGTAATTGGAAGCTTGGCTTGTCTTCGATGCTATTGTGTGTTGTGTGGTCTATGATTGAAAGTGTAATGTGGTCTTAAGAGTGTTGCTGCCTCAATGTGTCATTGATAGCCATTATGTGATCATATTGACCAATGTACACACACCCTCAATCTACATGCATACTTACAAGTATTATAGGATCACAATATCTAATGAAAGATTGTTCTCATATACAATAGTGTCTATTACTATGCATGTTAATCTTATGTATATCAAAGTATGTTATTTGTTTCCTTAACTAGGATGACTTGATAGGAGTAGAAGTATGTGCAAGGGTACTGGACTTCGTCTATGCATTGCACATGTGTACCTTAAAAGTGAAGTATATGGTATAATGAAGTAACATTGTACCTAGTGTCTAAATGTGTTTATATCAAAGCATGGTTCATATAGTTACACTTCTACACTTATGCATGAATGAAGTAAAGTATGAAGATGTGTGGTCTAAAGGTGTTACGTGAAATGTTTGCTTACATGTATGTACACACACACATGTATGACGATTTAGTCAATACAGGGTCTCTAGAAAGGTGTGCTCAAGAGTATCCTAAACAACATTGATGTTTACATATGTTATGTCCATGCGAAAGGTTTTCTCACATGATATAGGTTGATTAAATGACTTCTCATCTATAACCTATGAGCTAATCATATGGAGAGTAAATCCCCTAAAGCCTATGTTTCATAAAATAATGTAATAAAGGATTTTAATAAAGGGAACTTAACTTAGCATCGAGTGAACCTGAAGATGAGAGGTGTCACTTCTAATTGGAGGAAGGTAGGTCACAATAATCCTTATGATGTGGATAACCACAATGCCTCAATAGGCATAAAAAGGGTTTCCATAGTGAACAACCATAATTTTCATTTTGGCATAAATAGGGTTTTCACATGTACGCCTCAAAGTTCGAAAAGTATGTTTCACAATAGGATCTTGCAAGTAATATCACCTAACATGCTAGAATTATACTCATGTAATGCCTTGGTAAGTAAGACACCCTCTTTTGGTGTGAGGGGATTGAATCAAATTCCATGTTTGGATTACATAGTCTTATTGTTGGTTAAATCTATAGTTTTCCTAAGGTAACATAGACAATGGAAGTAAAGTAAGAACCTTAACTAGGATAACCTAATAGTGGTTGCTTAGTCTAGGTGGGGGTATGGTACTTCACCTAGGCATTGCACAAGTAACAGTTGAGAGAAGTCCTAAAAAAGGTGTTCTAATGCATGTGTTTATGTTTATGGTTCTCTTGCATGACATTGTTTTAGTGAAAATTTAGAAGACTTACTATAAAGACAATAGAGTCTTGACTTAAATGTGTCTATGATGTATTATGTTTCTAAGATGGTATGTGTATGCTTATATAAGTTGCATGAATAATTCCTTTTGACCTTAAGGTTATCCATTGCACCAAGTATCACCGGAGGGTTACTTGTGAGTTTACGAAGTTAAGCAAAAGATGTTCACTGTTAAACGAAAACATACTTACTGTAAAAAAAAGATCTTACTGTGAATTGACCTCAAATATGACTTAAATACTAGATGTGATTTTATATGATATTTTGACATTGAATATGTCTATATGAAGTATGTGAATGATATAAATTATATTTTATTTAAGTTTTATAAATATATTAAAAAAGGTATCACGTATGGATTTCAAGAAAATATCCCTTTTAAATGCATGTTTTTGCAAGGTTGTCATACTCAGTGTATTTTTGTATTAACTCCATTCTTCACCACTTTTTCCAAAATGTGTAGGTTATGGATTAAAATGATTTCCTTAGATGATGAGGATCTTGATATGTGAATTCCCACGTTCAATAAAAGTAATCCTTAAGTCCATGGATCTTCTACTTTTGTTTACAAGAAACTTTTATAAATTGTATAGTTAAGTATTATGTTATAAGGCCCGTGTCCCTAAAGTACTCTTATGATGTTGTGTCTAAAATACATACTTAAGGTCTAAATATGTTTGTATGATATATATTATATATATATATATATATATATATATATATATATATATATATATATATATATATATATATATATATATATATATATGAGTTAAATTTTCTAGCATATGAAGTTCTATGCAAGTTTTAAATTTTTCAGCTAAATTTACCTATTACAATGCGATGAATGATAACGATGGGATTTTATAAGATCTCCGAGAGATCAAGTACATCATTTTAGTTCTAGGGGGTGATCCTCGGTATTGATAATATATGCCTATTATGCATGATATTATAGTATTATCCTACGACAAATGTATGATGTTGGTCTTATTGACTATGTGATGATGGTCTTATATGATATTTCATGTACTTGGGTATACTTGGCTTGTGGAGGTATGAAGTAAGTGATAATGCTTGAGGTACCTTTGTGGGTTTACTTAGTATGTGTGAGCTTATGGTGCTTTACATGTACAGTGCACTAGCAGGCTTAGATTAGGATTATGAGTAAGGTCTTAACATGTATTAATAAAATGAAGTCATTTATATTTGATGACTACTGTCTCCTTTTGGTTATATTGGTAGTATTGACTTGCATGTTGTCTTGGAATGAGTCTAATATGAGGTTCATGAATTATGCTAGTTCATATGTGAAGTATGTATTTCATGATATGCTATGCTTCTATGAATATATAAGTTTGAGTTAGTAAAGGTTGTATGAATGTTCATATTGGTGACCTTAAGGTGATTCTAAAGTGTGGATGGTGGAATGAGACACTATTCATGCATTGTACCAAGTATTACTAAAGGTTAGTTTTGGGTAAAAGATTTAAGGTAAAAGAAAGATAATGTTATGAGAAAGATTTATGTTCATTAAATGTGATGTGTGTCTTTATGTGAAGTTATGACTATTGTACATGTCAATATGAAATGTGTGAATTATATGACACTTACTGAAATAACTTTTATGAAGTTTTAATAAAAGACAGGATGCATACTATTTAACTATATGTCCTCTTTAAATTCATATTTTTGCATTGTTGCCACAGTGCATTCTTGTACTAATACTATTCTTCTTAATCTTTACACAAAGTGTAGGTGGTGATGGCTAGAGTATGTCTCCTAAAGTGATGAGCTTGATAGATATTTTCCACGATCCAAAAAGGGATCCTTTAGATTCAAGGATTTCCTATGTCAAGATGTTATGTAAAGTACATTTAATAGCTTAGATATTATTTTATGCTATTAAGGGTCATATCCCTATTCTAATCTATTGATGTTAAGGCTAAGATTGAAGAAGAGACTTAGAGTCTAATTATTTAGTTATGATATTTTATATGTATGAAATGATGTTCTAGCATATATGTGTGATGTACCATGGTTTCACGTTGTTTTCAATGCTTTTTCCATAATAGTTATGTCTGTCTAGAGAGTTTTTTGTAGAAGTTTTAACATGTCTTTATGTTTGTTTGGAAGGAAAGATGTACAAAAATAAAATGTAGAACGGAGATGAAATAAAGTTTAGAAGCGACCAACGAAGGCCATCAACGGTCCGCCGTTCCATCGAAGGCCCGTAGGTGGTGATTGTCGATTGAAGTTTAGGAAAATAGAGATACTCGGGGAAATATGACACTATGTGGGACTACGGAGAGGTTGGAAGGTCCTTCAATTGATCGACAGACCGTTCTGTTTAATCGTTCATGAGATCAGAGATAGTCCTAGTACCCAAAGTTGGAAAAATTCTAAGGATGGAGCAAAGGAAGGTGTAAGACCTCAAAATTGACTTAGGTGAAATAGAGCCTAACATGTTTGTATTGATGGTTTAAGTTCATAAATAGGTCTATTATGTTTAAATGAGTCCGTGTCTAATAGTTTAGCTGTATTGGAAGTCAAACGTCAAGGGATGACTAAGACGTTCGACGACTAAGTCACCTATGTGCCTGATATGTTGTTCTATGTGTTTATGTGTCATTAATGTAGCATATATATTTAGTGTGTCATGTTCGTGATGTTTGGAGGTCAAATGTCCAAGAACGTCCATGACGTTCAGAAAATGTGCCTTGTCACGACCTTGTGTGTCTAAGAATTTTGCATCAAGTTTTACATGTTCATTATGGATGAAATTCGTGTGAGAGATGCTAAAATCACATACGTTCATGTTTGGGTTAGAAATGTCCAGGCAAACATCCTCAGGGACCATTTAAGTGTCCTTGAGGAAGGACCTACGTTGGTGGCAAAAACTGCCCAAGGCAGTCCCACCTACGGATGGCAATCGATGGCGAGTGGCCTAGTCGACGCACCATTGGTGGTGGGACTAATCTAGTACATTTCTTGGGGAACTAGTATTCTAATTCCAAGTCTTTGAACCCATCGACGGAGGATAGGTTGGCCCCTGTATGGACCTGTGCCCCGTCGTTAGGCACTGTGTCCTACATGAAACTCCACTGTAAGTTGAGGGATGGACTTGTAATTTTGTCTCACTTTCAAATAGAACGTTTAGCGTTTTATAAGGGTTATTTTGGGTATTTTAAGTGTGCATATAATTCTTAAACACATTGAAGATTTCATTCTGCTAAATCAAAACCCCAAAAAGCCTTACAAATTCCTTAAGACTCCATGGAAGTGCAAAGTCAAGGAAGAACATGGTGTGAAGAATTGAGTGGATATTATTCATCAAAGTGAATAATTAGCTTCATCAATGTATTGATTTTTATCCTTGAACCTCTCTTCATCAAGGAGCCCAACTCTCAAGATGTTTTCTTAAGTTTTCAAAGTTGAATTGTCCAATTTCATGATTCTACCATGGATTCTTGCATCAATTGTTTTTAAATGTTTACTATGGATTAAATTATTATTGTATTTATGATTTTAACCTAAATTACCTATGAACCCATGAACTGGTTGAACCCTAGTTTTTCATTGAGTTATGGGTCACTTGATAGTTACCTAATGTATATGAATTATGGTGTAGATTACTATGGGCTACCTAGTGATGTAAGAATTGTGTTAAATTTATATCTTTGTTTTATTATATTAATGAAAAAGTAGTGAATTGCCTAGATTGATTGGTTATTTTTGTATTTGCATTGGATTATTGTCCATGGCCAATTGTAAGAGCCTTATTGTATTGAATTGGATGATTAGCATCAAATTGAGATGTTGAGGATGATATGTTTGTAAGCTTCTATATTTCCTTTATTTTGATGTTATTTATACTTAAATTGTGTTGTGATTGGTATGATCCACTTATGGTGGCGATGTTATGTGTTTGAATTGCTATTGATGTGGCCTTGTCCGCGTTACTTTATGTATTATGATGATCATGGCCTTGTCGTCACTACTTGAAGTAATGTGATTATTTGTGTTGTAGAATCTGTGAAGAATAATTATATCTATATACATGTAATGTAATGTGAAAGTATATGTATTCTATTGATGTTATGTAGGTGATCATGTAAGACTAGGAAAGTGGCTTTGTGTTGTAGTCTTAGGGTTGATATACATCATTCCTACTTGACTATTTGAGTCTATATTGGTCATATTAATGTTTATATAATAGTATATAGGATTACTTAAAGATGATAATAGTTACTTCTATATCCTTCTAGAATGACATGTAATGTGTGCTAAGGTCAAGTAAGTGGTGTCTTGTCTTGGTTGACTTTTGTCCCTTACTTGATGTATATATGAATGTGAATATGTGATGTATTGACTTAGGATTTTAAATTTATGAATGACATGCTACATTAAATGATGTTAAGAGAGTCTTTTTTGTGAAACCTTGACCTACTGGTAACATTATGAATGTTGAAGTGGAAAGCCATAATGTTATCCTTCAAAGTAAAGGAATGATGGACTTAAGGTTAATTGGCTGGAACGACATCATACTTATCCTTGGAAAGTTATCATGGGATTCTTGTCACCACTGCAAGGTAGCCTTAAAAGGAACTCTTTGGTAGGGTAAATGTGATTGAGTTATGAACTTGTTATGCAACCCTTTTATGTGAACCTTATGTGTAAATTACTCTATGAGAAAGAAGGCTAGCACCAAGTGAGTATGGTAATGGAAGTAGTTTTAATCAAAGAATGAGACTAGAATACAAATCACTCCCTTCATATTCCTTAATCATGTTCCTACGTGGGATGTGTCTAAGTTCTACCATTGGAAAGTAGAACAACCTCATCAGAGTAGGATAGAACTTCAGATTCCATGTCTTGCTATCATGGTCAATGTCGGTTATTACCTATTCTTATCATATGGAATACCTATTAGCATTAGATCAGTTCTATGAACTTCAGGTGGTGGTATGGGACGCTATGTAGACATCTCACAATAGTATTTGAAGGTGTTACTTGGAGTTCCTAGGTCTTGTATAAGACCATTACTTGAATGTCCTTCATGTGATTTATGAGCCTCTTAATGAAATAATGAACTAATGACTTATGTTTTTAAGTATGTAAGTGATTGAGTACCCAATGTAAAGTGACTTATGGATTCCTTAGCTATATTGTTAAGAGGGCATAAGGGACGAACTCTTCCTATCTTATGATTGGAAGTCTTGAGGATGACTCTAATTAGGGAAGTTGGTTGACTATGTTTACACGATCTAAGCCTTAGGTAGTATTAATGATTACTTAGTTAATCTTTAAGAGGTTAATCATGGACGTTATCTTCTTGATTCACTTAAGTAGGTAGTTTGATAGCCTTTGGAAGGAGAAAGTCATTTATCCATGTCTTGATGTCTTATAGGTGTGTATGTGATTCATTAAAAGTAGTCTTGAGGATAATATAGGCATGCCTTGAGAGGTTGTATGGGATTTCTCTCTTTCTGCTGCTTAAGTGAGTCTTAGGATAGCTTTAAGTGGGATGATTACAAGCTAGAAAGTGTCTACAACACATGGTAGGACACTTCACAGTACTGTGAAGGGACTTCCATTGTAACAATGAAGGGAGTTACTGTAAAATGACTCTAAAATTATGATGTTTTGACTAAATGTTATCTTATGTGTTTCTAAGTTGCGAAATGTTGTTCTTATTATTATAATATGTTTTTTAAATAAAAATATGCATATTTGAAATAATATGTTTGTTTTCATGATCTTTGTGCATTATGCCATACTTAGAACATACGGTTGTACTAATCCATGCTTTGATCTATCTCTATAGTTCTTGGTAGATTGAGGAACTTTTGAGAAGTGAAGACTTGGACCGAAACATCGTTCAAGAGGAGTTAAAGTATGTCTTCATTCGAATCGAGGGAACATATGTATTTTATGTTTCTATTTGATGTATTGTAATAGACTAAGTATTTCTATTTCGTATTTTGTATTGTCCATGTCAAAGTATTCTTGTCTCTTAAGATGATTAAATTGAAACTTAGTATTTCCTGTGAATTTATATTGAAGAGATTATTGAAGACTATGTTATGTTTTGTGAAAAGTTTTTACTTGCACTACTTTTCACTATGTTTATGCGATGAACGATATGTAAGGTTTTCTACAAAAACTCCAAGATGTAAAGTACGCCACTTGTAATCTGAGATTTCCCCTAACTTTTAGGGTGTGATTTTGGGATGTGACAGAAGGCATCAATGAACCAGAGATGCATCGAAAAATCGTGTTGTTGGTCCGTCGATTGATTCAGAGATGATTCAATCTGAAGGACGAAAAATGATTCTAAGTCCGTACTGATGGAGGCAGTCGATGTTTCGTCATTTCATCGACGATTAGTTAATGGGGGTCGTCGATTACAGACGCATTTTGGACAACTTTCATTATTTTAGTTCCTTTTAATTTAGGACAATGTTTTCTATAAATAAGGTTTAAAACCTCATTTTGGGGTTAGACATTATTAATATTATTATTATTCTTAGTTATTATTTGGAGATTGGGTTTTGCTACTTTAGCTATAATTCAATTTCTAGATTTGCTTGTCAAATGTTATCTTGGTATTTCAAGTTGGTTTTCTTAATTTTCTTCGAATTGTCAAAGTAAAATCATATTTTATTGTTTAACAACTATGAATTGTGTTTTTATATACAGGGGTAGCTAAATCTACAACCACGGTTGTGGGAACCATGGATGATTGCATGTATTGACAATTCTAAAATAGGTTATAACATGTATTAATAACTTTTCCATTTATATGTCTTTTTAACGAGAGTACGTGTTAGAACTAGCCTTGTTTCTACTTACCGAACCAAGGAGGTAGTAACATGAAAAGAATTATACACATAAATTTAGTTGATAATATCTAATAGGCTAGTTTCGATTGGTGTGAAGTAATAACCCTGTCATACATCGAATATGATGCTTAATGAAGTAAATGTAAGGGTTAGTAGCTTATGCACACATAGATGGACCAAGCTAGGGGGTTAAATTCTCTAAATGTCCGACCAAGGATTAAAAGATACATAACTTATCACTTTGAATGCAAAACACCTGTGAAAAATTGTTATAGCTAGAAATAAGGCGTTATGAACCTATGGGTAACCATACACCCAAATTTATCTCACAACTATACAAAACAAAATCTTTACTCTTTCTACTTGTTTTAGTTAGAGTATCAAGGAAGTTTGTTTCAAAAAAAACACCCCCCCCCCTTAAATACCTATTTTTGAAAGAACTTGACTAAACAAAAGTAATTGTATATTGAAGGTATGTCTACACCATTTTGCTTGTGGGATCGATCCTAAGTTAAAAACTGGGTTATTTACATGATACTACCTCTTATAATTCTTCACGGAGGTCTAATTTGAGCGTATCAAATTTTGGTGCCGCTTCCGAGGAAAGTGGATTTTAGATTAACTTTAATAACGTTATTGAAGTTTTGTCAATGATTTCCTAATTTAAATTTTTTTTTGTTTCTTTCAGGTATATCTCTAGTGTATGCCAAATAAATGGAGACGAGAAGAACTGCTCATTCTATTTGATCCTGAACATGACCGTACAATGTGAAGAATGGAAAATCATTAGAACTCAGTCAATATAGGTGATGAGATAATTCATCAGCCTCCACCACCTGTTGAGGCAAAAAATCAAGTAGTAGCATAAAGTCAGATTGATGATGCTTTGAGGATGCAACGTTCTGTTCCACGCCCTCAAGAGTTCTATAAGGGAAATGTCAACATCACTGATTTTGATAGGCCTCTATTGCTACCTTCTATACCCCATAGGAAAACGTTCGTGGTAACTAGTAATTTGATGCAGACGCTCACCGCGAGGGTTTTTTTTTAGGGGCTACCATCAGAGGATCGTCATACTCACGTAGCAAAACAGAGGTTTGAGTGCAATAGTTTTGTGGGAAGGCCACACGTGATATGAAAGTCATTCGGCTGAGTAAGTTTCCTCTATCATTGACTGGAGATGCCACAATATGTTTTATTAAATTACCCTACAATTCTATTTATACTTGGGATCAATGAGGGATGTGTTCTTAGCTCAGTATTAACCGGTGTCCAAGTGGCTCAACCACAAGGATAGGGTGAACAACTTTGTGGCACTACCTGGGGAGTCAGTAAGTAGTCTCGTGCAAGATTTACTGTGTATGTGAGAGGCATCCCAAACAACTGCATTGATGATGATTCGTTGAAACAGTACTTCTATAGGGGTCAAGAAGATAACAATAAATCAATACTTGATACTCTTATGTGAGGTTCGAATAGTGAGTGCACACATTCTGAGATCATCAAAATGTTGGAGAAAATCTCTCGCAACAATAAGGCTTTGAGTACTAGAAAGTCGAACACTGGGAGAAACACCTTTGTCGTGAAAGCTACACACAATCCGACTGTAGATGAGATTCATGAGGAGATGGATAAAATGAGAACTAAGCTTGGGTTGATATTGAAACATTTCAGTGGAGGTGCATACAAGGTAAATGCGATAAATTACTTGGTTAAACCACTACCTCTAGAGGATGAGTACTATTATTAAGAGGATACTTATGCAGTGAATTATCAAACGGGGGGTTTCTGACCAAACACCCAAGGCTCAAGTCAGGAGAATTGCTGTCAAGGTCAAGGAAATAAAGGTTAGAACTATGCTAACCTTAATAGATAAGGCCAATATGTTTGAGATGGAATTTAAAACCATGACAACAACTTCAATCGAGGCAACTATGTTAACAAAAATGTCGGTATGGGCCTTATGTTCCACCTAAAAATTGGGATGTTGCTGCTAAAGATGGTGGAGATAGTATGTTGTGAGTTGAGTATACGTTATAGAAGTTGACGAGGAGATTTGATTCTAGTGATGAGCATGCAGAGAAATTGAGAAGTGATTTAGTGAACATTGGGCAAAAGGTGGATGCATATGCGGTCTTTATTAATCATCTTGAATTACAAATTTCCCAATTGTCCACTACTCTTAACCCACCAAACCGGCCACTCTTCCTAGAAATAACATCCAAAGTCTGACAAATTATGGACATTGCGTGGCACTCACTACTTGAGGAATTAAGCAAACTATTCATCAACCTATGCCTCTGTGGTAGAAGAGGAGATGAGTAAAGATGAAGAGGTGGTGGAAACTAGTGGAGAAATTTACAAAAGAAGCAGAGTTACCTCTAATGTGGTCCCCAATCCTAGAACTCGACATCCATTCCCTCAGAGATTAGTGAAGAAGACATAGGATGGTAAATATCAACATTTTATGACTATGTTGAAATAACTTTCCATCAATGTCCCTTTGATAGAATCTTTGGATCAAATGCCCGGTTATGTTATGAAGGATATGGTTACAAAGAAGAGATCGATAAGTTTTTAGGATGACAACTGAATGTAGCATTGTAGTTCTATTGCTTCAAGTTTTCTTGTGCATAAAAAGGAAGATACATGCGTTTTAACCCCCTGTATTATCATATTATTAAACTTTGCGAAAACACTATGTTATCTAGATTAAGGAATAAACCTCATTCCACATTTCATTTATAAGAAATTAGGTTAGAGTGACCCAAATCCTACTGCAACGAGGTTATTAATGGTTGATCGAACTGTGAAAAGGCCCATTGCGTTTCTCCATGATGTGCTTGTGAAACTTGAATCGTTTATATTTCTAGTCGATTCGGTGATTCTTGATTGTGAGGTGGACTTTGAGGTTCATATTACTTAGGAGGTCGTTCCTTGCCACTAGTCGTTCCTTGGTTGATATGGAGAAAGGGCAGAGTGGTGAGCTTCAAACAATTTCTGCTATATCCTCTCCGGTAGAGAGTATATCTAAGATACAAATTGAAGAATACCTAATTTTCAATGAACTAGCACCCGTATCATATGTTTTTAAAGTGATGGTATTGAAGAGTATGCGTATTTATTTGTTGCACTCGAATAAAAAAAATATTAGTCCAAACAAAAAAATAGAATTAGATAGAGTTTCCACCCGGGAGACCATCTATTGAGGAGGATCCAAAATTGGAGCTTAACGCTCTTCTGTCTTATTTGAGATATGTGTTCTTTGGTAAAGATGAAACTTTGCCGATAATAATTATAGTAGATTTGAATGTGCAACAAGTAGAGTGTTTGGTGGAAGTCTTGAAGAGGTTTAAACAATCCATAAGTTGGACTATTATTGACATTATTGGAATCCCTCCTAATATATGTTCAGACAATATCAAACTCATGCCCGACAAGTCTAGTATTACGCACTAGAGACGTTTGAATTAACCTATGAAAGTAGTGAAGAAAAAGATCATAAAGTGGTTGGTTGTGGAAGTCATATATACTATTCCAGATAGTAGTTGGGTATGTCCTATTAAGTTTGTGCCCAAAAAGGGGGAATGCCATTGTTGCCTAATGAGAGGAATAAGCTTCTTCCAATGATTCCAATGACAGGATGGAGAGTTTATATCGATTACCAAAGGTTTAATGTATGGACCGAGACTGACCATTTTCCCCATGCCCTCTGTGGATCGGATTTTAATAGACTAGCAGGAAATGGATGGTAATATTTTCTTGATGGGTATTCAGGTTACAATCAAATCTCCATTAACCTTGAGGATAAAGAGAAAACCACTTTTACTTGCCCTTATGGGACGTTCGCATTTATGAGGATGCCTTTTGGGTTATGTAATGCACAATCCATCTTCTAGATATGTATGATATCAATACTCTCTGATATGGTGGAGGACACTATTGAGGTATTCATGGATGATTTTTCGGTGGGTGGCGACTCCTTTGATCAGTGTTTGAGTCATTTGGCAGTGGTTCTAAAAAGATGTGAAGATTGCAATCTTGTGCTTAATTGGGAAAAAATTCTCTTTATGGTAAAAGAAGGTATAGTACATGGCCATCGTATCTCTAACAAGGGGATAGAGGTTGATCTAGCGAAAGTTGAAGTTATTGAGAGGCTTTTTCCTGCTATTTCTGTAAAAGGTGTGAGATGTTTTCTAGCAACATGCGGGTTTTTACTGAAGTTTTATTAAGGATATCTCAAAAATTGCACATCCTTTGTACATATTTCTCGAGAAGGAATGTGAGTTCTATTTTGATTAATCATGTTTGGAAGCGTTTAGAGAGTAAAAGGAGAGGTTGAGGTCCACACCCATTATTATTTCCACAGATTGGATTTAGCGATTTGAGGTGATGTGCGACGCTAGTGTGGTTGCTCTTGGGGTGTTATTGGAACATAAAAGGGATAAAATTCTTCACCGCATTTACAGTTCAAGTAAGACTCTAAATGAATCTTACAAGAAATATGATGGCTGAACAAGATGTTCTATTAGTTGTATTTGCGTTGGAAAAGTTTCGATCCTACTTGCTTGGCACTAGGGTTATAGTCCATACCAATCACTCCTATTTGAGGTAGTTGATGGTGAAGAAGGATGCGAAGCCAAAGTTTATTAAATGGTTGCTATTACTACCAGATTTTGATTATGAGTTAAAATATATAAAAGGTACTGACAATAAAGTTGCTGATAACTTGTCTATATTAGACGACGAAACTATCTAAGAATTGGTTGAAAAGTCTAAAATTGATGATACATTCAAAGATGAGCATGTATTGGCGGCTTCTCAGGATTTGATTCCATCATTCTCTGATTTTGTGAAATATTTTGCTACTGATATAGTCCCATTGTATAGGTATTTCCATTAGAGGAAGAAGTTCAGGTATGATGTAAAAATTTTCTTACTGTATGAGCCTTACTTGTACTGAAGTTGTGCTGATGGGATTATTCATCTTTGTGTGCCAGAAGTTGAGATGTTAACTTGTACTGAAGTAGTGAACTTATTTATCTGGACTGCACATAAGATTTGACAATGTGGGTACTATTGGCCAACCATTCACCAAGATGCCCACGAGCTCGCCAAATCATTTTATAGGTGCCAAGGAGATATAGGAATTTTGAAGAGGCAAGAGCTCCCTCTAAATCCTATTCTGGTGATTGAGTTGTTTGATATTTGGGGCATTGACTTTATAGGGACATTTCTAAGTTATCACGGGAAGAAATATATACTTGTGGCAGTGGACTAAGTGTCTAAATGGGAGGAAGCATAGCTCTATTCTAACAATGAAGGGAAGAATGTCACCTTTTTCCTGAAAAAGAACATCTTCTCCGAATTTGGCACACCTAGGGCCATTATTAGTGATGGTGGATCTCACTTTTTCAATAAGTTGTTCAAACGGATATTTCGTAAATATAGGGTTCGTTGTAATGTAGCCACTCCTTATCATACATAGACTAGCGAGCAAGATAAGGTGTCAAATCAAGAGATCAAGCAAATTCTGTCGAAAATGGTAAATGCTAATAGAACGGATTGGTCAAGAAGGCTTGATGATACTTTTTGGGTCTACTGTGTTGCATACAATACTCCCATATGTATGTCTCCAAAACAGATGGTATATGGGAAGGCTTTTCACTTGCAAGTTGAGGCACAAAGCCATGTGGGAAATGAAGAAACAGAAGATAGATTGGAATGAAGTTGTAGAACAAAGACTTAATGGGTTTAATGAGATTGATAAGTTTTGCCTAAAAGCATATGAATGTTCAGCCATGTACAAAGAAAAGATGAAGAAGTACCATGACCAAAATATTTAAAAGCGCGAGTTTATGGGTGGGGAACTTGTGCTTCTATTTAAAAATAGGCTACGCTTATTTCCGGGGAAACTTAAGTCCAAGTGGATGGGACCATTCATTATAACTAAACTGTTTCCACATGGAGCGGTTGAGTTGGAAAATAAGGAGGGTGAATATTAAAGGTCAACGGGCAAAGGATTAAGATCTACCTACGGCATGCGAAAATTGTCCATGAAGTTGTTGAGGCATAAAACCTTTTATGAATTCTAATTAATATAGATTTTTTGTCATGCCGTGAAATTAAATCAAGATCTTCTTGTGAGGCAACCTAAGGTGTATCCTCTACCAGATGATAGGTTTCTATTTTCTTTCTAGTAATTGTTGGACATTCGTGATTCGTTTTGATTTGCTCATGTCGTGTTTTATTCTCACTTTTGTATTAGTGTTTGCTAGATATTAGCTTAGGGTCCGTGTATCAAGATATATAAAAAAATATTAGATTAATGGGTTTACATGTGCAAGGCAAAAAGAGATAAAATCTAATGAAAATGGTCTGGTGCGCAGGGCTACGGACCCCATCGACGGGACATCGCTCAATCGACAGACCGTTGATGGTTTTTGTAGATCCTAGGTATGTTTTAAAATTTTTTTAAGGGTTTAATCAATCAACGGCCCCATTCGACGGACCGACGATGAGATTTGTCGGTCCAAAGTTCCAGTGACCCAACCCGACCGGTTATATTAAAAATCAAAATTGTTCATTATCATCCAAAATCTTTCAACTTCTTTCACAAATGTTTATATTTCCTTATTTCCTTCCTTTTTCATAACATATCATTCTCATCCTCCATAACCATCATATTCCTCAAATCTCCCAAATCTCGCAAAATTCACAAAAACCTTTTTTCCTAAAATTCTCTTTCGTCCCCATTGCTTTTTCTGTTAGTGTTTAAGTCAGGAAGGTAGATTATTGAAAGCATCACTATCACAATCACTCCACTACGATCATAAGGTACTTTTATTCCCTTTGTTTTATGATTTTTTGTTCATACACTATTTGAAAAAAAAATTACAAAGTGGGTCTTGATTGAGGGACAAAATAATTTGATTTTGCTTGTTGAAACTTGTGTAAAATCTCGCTTCAAATGATATAAAGCAATTGTGTTGTTGTGAAATATGCTTAAAATGTGTTTATGATAATAAGTATAGACTTCCCAAATTAAGGTTTTGTAGCATCAATGATTAAAGCATCAATCTTGTGAAATGTAAACTTTAGAAATGAAGAAATTGTCTTTTGATTGTTACTCTATGTTGCGTAAACTTGTGTGGGTCTGAATGTGTCGAAACGTGATGTTTGAAAGAAGGCCTAAAATCGATATTTGTCCAACAATACGATACCCCATCAAGAAACCATCAATGGGGTCCGTCGATTGGACCACCCCATCTAAGTTTATATTTGAGACCATGGAAGTGAACTACGATCCTTCGATTGATCAATTGGCCATTCTACACGTCTGTCATTTCATTCAATGATCTGGTTTGTTTCATTGTGAAAATATATTCAATGTGTTAGACGATGGAGATGGACTACGGTTTGTCGATTGATCGATGGGCCGTTCTGCACGTTTGTCGTTTGAATATGAGAGGTATGAGATTTTTGATGAATTCAAAATAAATGTAAGTATTAGATGACAAACCCTATTGACGGACCATCATTTTATCGATGGTCTGTTAATACTATCTGTCGAGTTGAAACTGCAGACCTGCACTGTGTTTAGTTTTTTTCCAATTTTTAGTTTCATTTGTTTCAAGTGTGTAGTAAGGTTGCTAGGAGACTAACAACTGCTTTAAAGGTACTAATTATACATAAGAAGGATATTTCTTAATACCGTGGAAGGTCAAAGTATGTGGCATCATCCTGGCGAATGATTGACACTTCCATCTCGAGTATGTGCCCCGGGGAGCCATGCCTACTACTCCAGCTGCACAAGCAACTCGAGGCACCCCCAGAAGGTGGTTCCTGACGAAGTCAGTGCTCCTAATCTGATGAGGAGTGAACACTCACTAGCACACCATCTGGATCTGCCTCGGGTTTTTAAGGAGTACGTAGCTCCAAAGCTGCACTAGGATCCTTGTTGGCCCACTCTTTGGGGTCGAACGAGGCCACTGCCTCAAGTTCTTGATCAAAAGAAGACACTCAGTCAGGGGAACCTGCCCGCTAAGCCTTGGCTGATGAGGCTAATAGTTCAGAGTTTAACGAGGCAACCCAGGCAGACGTCTCTGCTCCAGTTCCTAAGGAGCTAAATTGATGTTGCGTCGATGGTCGGTATAATATATGCAGGGACGCCAAGTTAGTAAATAAAAAGTCGATGATGACCTGCTGGTGACGGTCGAGCATAGGGTTCTTATGGGGAGTTTGCAGACAGTCCTAGATGTGGACAGATTGTTCACCTGCCACAAGCTTTAGTAGATGGTTAGGAATTTAGAGGCATATAGTGAGGAGATTGTTCGAGAGTTCTATACCTTCTATGTGGCTACTTTCATAGGCTCTCTATTTTGGAGGGCGAGACCCATCTAACGGGAACTGCGCACCAGAGTGCTAGTTTGGGATGCTAGTTGAATATTTCTCCGACCACCATCTGCTGGTTCATGTATTGTCCTTTCGCTGATATTGCACTGACCCCCTTGAATCATGTGTTTGATTATAGGTGGGATATGGTCAAAAGTGGCTAGTTTTAGAGAATCGTGAAGAAGAGAGAGGGAGGTAGAGGTGGCTTGCTTAGCACATATAAATCGACGGTGAGGGAGAAGATTCAATGTTAGATCTAAAAGGGTTGATAAAAAACGCCAACCTCACCTTCACAACCATGTTTTCTTGTTGTTAGTCCTCCACCGCCTATCACCGACGAGTGCAGATAATATTCTTACATGGGATAGAGCGGTATTGGTAGCACCCTTCGTGGTCGGTTTGGAGATCGACTTCGAAGAGTTGTTAATTACGGTGATACACAACAGGGTATTCTAATTATCCATTCGCGTGTCTAATTTTTATTTATTCAGAGATGTCGGAGCAACCATTTTTCACTGTGATACATTTTGCACTTCAGTTGGCACAAGTGATAGAGACGTCCTACAGTTGAATTGAACCCGCTGGTGAGAACTCTGCAGACACGTTAGACTTATCCCAGGGGGTTGATCCTGCCACTTCAGAGCCTGCTGATACCACCCCGGCCGAGTCTGCCCATGCCTCGAGAAGAGTACCCCGTTCCTCCCGGTCTACTCCACCATTTGCAGTACTGGTCTGTTTGGCGAGGGTCCAGAATTTGGAGGCCCAAATGTCCACCCTGCTGCACCACATACAACCATTAATGAAAAATTTCATCCCTAGGCTTAGGGCTTGATTGTGAAGAGGGTTGACCAGTAGACGGAGCAGAAGATTCAGGAGGTTAATCAGTGCGTTGATTCCTTTGAGTTGTGGGTACCTGCACGGCCAACCCCCACTATTTACTTGACTACTCTTTTGGAGGTTGTGGCTGGTTTGTAGGAAGATGTAGATAGCATTCTGGGGATGCAGGAATTGCACCCTTCGAGCTAGCGGAGGATACTGTTCTTGTTGCACCTTTCACTACCCCTCCTTAGTCATAGCTTGATCCACGTGGTCGTGCCAAGAAGCATCGTTGAGAGAGAGGATGCTAGTGGAAGGAATAAGGAACATATAGACCTTGAGAATTCGAAGAGAGCCTCTTTGGTTGTAGAGTAAAACCATGAGATGAGGGTGCAAGATTTTACTGCTAGTGGAAGGAATAAGGAACATATAGACCTTGAGAATTCGAAGAGAGCCTCTTTGGTTGTAGAGGAAAACCATGAGATGAGGGCGCAAGATGTTACTGCTAGGGCGTCTAGTTTCACATGAGAGAATGGTTAGAGCGGCACCACTTATGGAGTAGAGATTGTTGTGGGAACTACTCAAGGTGGACCTACTACTGATGATGCGGTTCAGGGAAACCAGAACCACCTACTTATTGATCGTCGATGCTATGCGCCTCAGGTTTTCTTCATCTACCACCCTATCTTTGTATTTATTATGCATTGGGGACAATAACATGCTATTTTGTTTGTGGTGGGGTAAATAAAAAGTGAGTGTTAGGGTGAAGTTTCAGTAGCCAAAGTAATTATCCTCTTGTAGGAGTTTTCTTGCCTGCATTCTTTTGCCTCAAGAGACTGAATAATTTATGGTAGAACCAACATATCGTAACTTTTACAAAGCATAAAAGCTTGTAATGTAAAGCTTGATGGCCAAGTATGAATGATATATCGTCCTAAAAAAATGTATGCATGAATAGGTCAAAATGAGTTGAACGTGTCGGCCCTAATACCTAAACTGGGAAATAAGATAATCTGATAGCCCAATGAAGTGTCAAGAGAGTGTGAGGATTTTGAGTATTAAACTATTGGTCAGGAGCTAGAACTTACTCGGTTGGTCCTGCAAAAGGAATCTCTATTAGAAGACTAGGAAAAGATCATAGGCCCTTGTTCGAAGTAGAAAACATCTATCCTAAAATGAATTGAACCAAATGAAAATTTTCCCTTTTAAATTGAAATTTGTTGTGCCTAGAATAAATCCCTCATTTCTTCACCAACTCACCTTCCCTGGTTTTAATGTGTTGGACCTGGTTCCTCTTTGGACATGTGCACCTCCACTTATGCCAAAAGCCTAAGTTTAGGGTGGCTAATACAGAAACTGACTTATTCTTGGACCTGACCTAAACTTGGGTAATGTGTACCTCGACTAATGGAAAAACCATAAGTTGAGGGTGTCTATGATGAGTGATGACCCGAAAATAGGTAAGAAAAGAGTTTAACGTGGAAAAAAAGAGAAAGTTAGCAAAAGATGTGACTCGGTGAAATTATCAATTGAATAACAAAAAGTGTTGATATGGAAAAAGTAGGGAAAAAAGATAGAAAAGAAGTGAATAAAATGAGGTAAGAGTCATGTCCACAAAGAAGAAAGGGAAAAGTAAGATGAAGATGAAACCAGGTGAAAAGTAGGGAATAAAAGGAAAATGAAGTGGTGGAAGGATTGACCGTAATGTCAAGGAAGGAAAAAAGTCACCAAAATGTACCCATATGTACCATACCGGATCGAGAATCTACGTTACAACTCAACAAAGTCCTATTGTTATCCTAGAAGTCTAGTGTGGTGACCTTAAGAAGTTAAAATAAGGGCAAGTCTATGGTAAAAAATACTAGCTATGTATGAACTGGTTTTTGAGTGAGAATGCTGAATATAGATCCTTTTACCCAAAGTTAAAATCATTCTACGAAAAAGGAGGATTTCTTTTAAAGTGAGGACACTAGTTGCAATGTCGGAAAGTTGGTTCCCTAGTGAGAGGCAAAATAATAGAGGTATCGGTACATGGTGAGTTTGTGTCATGGTCTTATCCACATGCACTAAAGAAAAGAAAAAGTCCGGATTGAAAGCCATGTGATTGTGAAATCTCAAAAGAGTATACTTTTGTATAAAGCGTTACTTTTAGCCATAGTGTGTCGCTTGAGGACAAAGAACGAATTTAAGTTGAGATGTTGATGTATCGTGGTGTCACTAGGTTTTCAATACTTTTTCCTTAATAGTTGTCTATCTAGAGCCTTTTTTGTAGTAGTTTTAACATGTCTTTATGTTTGTCTTGCAGGAAAGTTGTCTAGAAATAAAACGCAGAAGGAAACTAAAATAAAGTGCAGAAGCGATCCATGTAGGACATCGACGATACATCATTCCATGGACGGCACGTAGATTGTGACCATCGATTGAATTTCAGGCAAATAGAGAAACTCGGGGAAATTTAACAAAGTGTGGGACTACGTAGTGGTTCGACTGTCCGTTGATAGATCGACAGACCATTCTACTGAATCGTCGATGAGATCAGATATAGTCCCAATACCCGAAGTTGGAGAAATTCTAAGGATGGAGCAATAGAAGGAATCGATAAATCATAGATTCATCGACAAATCGTGTTGTTGGTTCGTCAATCGATTCAGAGATAATTTCGTACGAAGGACGAAAAATGATTCTAATTTTAAAAGTAAGTTCATGTTTTATTCTTTAACAACTATGAATTGTGTTTTTATATGCATGGGTAACTAAATCCACAACAATGGTTGTGAGAACCATGGTTGATTAACAAAGTAAACCTTTCTTAATAACAATCCTTAAATAGGTGATTGCATGTATTAATAATTCTTTTGTTAAGAAGTATTTTTAACGAGTGAACACATTTGAACTTGCCTTGTTGCTACTTGCTGGACAAAAGAGGTAGTAATAAGAACAAAATTATCAACATAGATTAAGTGGGATACTATCTAATAGGCTAGTTTTGATTGTTGCAAAGTGTTAATTGAGCCATACATCGAATATGATGCTTGATATGAAGTAAAGGCAAGGGTTAGTATCTTATACACAGATTTCCAGACCAAGGTACGGGGTGAAATTCTCTAAATGTCTGACCAAGGATTTAGAGATACTTAACTTCTCACTTTGCATACAAAACACTAGGAAAGAATTTTTATAGCTAGGAAAATGACATTATGAACCTCTGGAGAACACATACATCGTAGTTTATCTCACAACTTGCTAAAAACTAAATTTTTAGTCTTGTTACTTGTTTTAGTTAGAGATATTAATGAAGATTGTTTCACAAACCCCTCCCCCCCTTTAATTACCTGCTTTTGGAGAGAACTTGGCTAGACAGAAGTAATTGTATATTGAAGTTAAGTCAAAAACATTTTCCTTGTGGAATCGATCCCAACCTTATAGTTGGATTCATTACTTGATAGGACCACTTATACTTCTTTAGGGAGGTGTAATATGAGTGTATCAATGTGTTATGAAAAGATTTTAATTTTTGCTAAATTTCTATGTCTATGAGATTAATGATGTCTATGGGCTTGTACAAGACCTCTGAGAGGTTAAGTACACTATGTTACTTCTAGGAGGTGCTCTCTAGTCATGAAACTGTGTTATCAGAGCATGAGGTTATAGAAAGTGTTTTTAGGGTTCAAGGTCTTATTTTGGCACATCTAGTATATTTTGTTCATCGGTGGTGAGTCGCGACACATCTATGAGCGAGAGGCTATAGCGTGGTAGAGTTTCACTTTTTTATCTACTCTTGTGTTGTGACATAGAAATTAAATCTATATGATCTCTCCCTTATGTTTCCTTGTCCGATGGAATTTTAGATATTATTTCTTTGATGGGATAATATCTCAATGGTTGACAGAGAAAATCTATATTTTGATGCTTACTATGATTGTTATGACTTGATGAGTATATGTCTTAACTTCCCAAAGATGAGCTTGTTTGAACTAGATCTTTTCATGTGTATCATGAGTTAATTTTGTGATATAATGGTTGATAATGATGTTTTAAGTCAGTTTATAATGTTTGGTGATCTTTGGACGTCAAACGTCCAAGACCGTCCATGACGTTCAAAAGTTGTGCCTTAAAAAGTGCTTGTCTGTCTTAGTATCTTTTGGCAAGTTTTACATGATCGTTTTTGTTGTAATTGATGGTGGGAGTTACTAAGAGCTAGATGACTATGTATAGGGGTTTAATATACAGGTACTACTCCACCTAGGACCCACGAGGGTCCCTGAAGAGGACCCCAACTTTAAAGGAGAATCTTCCAAAACTGCTCCAATTGACGACCATTATCAAAGGATAGTAGTCCAGTCGATGCCATGTAGTCTTGGGAGTATCTACATACTTTATGTTGGGTGTCTTTTCCCCACTATTCACCATCTTGACCAATCGACGCCCAGTAGCACGGGCCATCGTCCAATGGACGCCCCAATGCAAGGGTCCGTTAATGGTGGCCCTGGAAAGCTGTTGAAAAGGCTGCCAAGGCTTGGGGTGTTTTGTAAATTCACCCCCAGTCATATATGAACAATTGATTATTATTTTATATTTTTTTAATGTTTTAAAGTTTGTTTTAAGTACTAGACCTAATTTAAGACTTCCCTTTCAAATATTCAAAAACCCTCCCTCAGTACAAAAACTCTGTAACTCCATGGAAGCTAGAACTCAAGGAAGGGCTAAAAGGGATGGTAATGGACATTTTCTTCATAAACAATTTATAGGTTTATTCTCATTGAGTTATGGTAGTGATCCTTAAACTTCCTTTCATTCAAGGACTCACTTCTAAATGATTTAAAAAAAGGTTTACAAACTCCAACTTTCTCTATAATGGTTCAGTGCAATAAAATGTTCTAGGGATTAAAATATTTCTTTTTTATTGTTAGTTGGTTATTTTAATGTCAAAACTTCATTGAAACCATGTTTATAATTATTATCAACTTTTAGCTTATGAAGTGAGTTTGTTTCTTTTTGCTAGATAATGTTAGAGTTGAGTTTCTTTTGATGTATTTTAGGTTAGATACTGGCCGTTCATACTATATTATTTTGCTTTTATGAAATATTGATAAAGGTAGTGAGATCTTAGATAAAGGGTGAGTTTCTGTATCTTGTTTAGTTTTCCATTGAAATGGTTTTTGAGTTATATGGTCCACCTTTAGTGGTGGTGTTTTCTTGAAGTTAATGATTATTTTATCTAAATGTTTGTATAGTTAATTTTGTCTTGAAGGTATATAATGTGAGGTGAAATGGTGATTATGATGTTTATTCATGATATGTTTTAGAAGATTGAAATATGTATCTTGATGATACTATGTTTAAGTGAATATGTTTATGTTAAGAATGCTAGTGTATGAAATATGTTGAACAAAAGTTTAAGCATTTCTAGGGATCAAGTCATGAAAATGTTGATTATAATAAATGTATACTCACAGAAACACACTTGAATGAATGAATGAAGTTAATGAATGTGAATGGGGGAATTTTTGGGTGAAAACTATTCTTGAGTTGTGATGAGTGTTTAGTAGCAACCTCACTATTTCCCAATAGCTTTATAATGTACAATGGAGGATGGATACCCTTCGTGACTTTAAATGTAGTGTACAATGGTTATCCCCTAAACTTTAGCAATGAATGTTCAATACTCCGTGAGGTAGTTATGCTTAGCACCAAAAGTATTTGAAGAAGGGGTGGTTAAACTTTCTGAGTTGAGATGTTGTATCCAATATACCTCTTTATATTACTACTCCTTGTTAGTTGAGAATAAGTTACTTAGAATCAATCTCCATATCCCTTAACTATGCACCCGCATGAGTGTAGCTATTGGAGAATCAATGTAAAGGAGAAGGGAATGATCCTACCCTAGAAAAGTGGGATTGTCTCATCCAATAAGGGTTAATTTCGGGATTCCATACTAGATATCATGGTCTATGTAGGTCAAAACTAATTCCTCAGAAAAGGTAGACACCCTATTGTAATAAGAAGATCATAGAACTATTTGAGAGGTAAGGATTTACTACTTGTCGTGAGGTCTTAGTGGATGAATGCTTTTTCAATTTGTATCTAATTGTTGTAAGTTACTATACTAGGTGATCAATTTTATTGATATTCAAGTTTAGTAATAAAAATTAAGTTTGAATTTGAGATGCATGTAGTGATAAAAAGAATGGCAACATGAGGGCGATGATGTTAGTATTGTTACTTGATCTTGTAGACTTGAAATAAAGTAGGTGAGAAATTGACATGTTTGTTGCAACGAATGTGAGTAGTACTGGTGAGAGAACCTAACATTTAGATAAGGTCAGTGATGTGGGGCTAAGTCACAACAGTAACAACATCATTAAAAGGTGGATAGAGATGGTATGTTACTAGATAAGGTTTCAATTAAGTTAATAATTTTCCATGTGTGCCTAGATATCTTGATTGAGTTGTCAATGTGTAATAGGTTGATAAAACATTATTTTTCCCTTAAGAGATAGATTGAGTGGACTTATAAACCAATTAAAAGAGGCCAAGATAAACATATTAGAAAGAGGTATTAGTAGGTATTAGTACCTACTTATGAAGAGTTCGGTAGTGATTAGATAAACATTTGCCGAGTGTTACAGTAAAGGGTGTTGTAGACTCGGTTATAGATGATTATATAGGTCCAAGCTTTCAAGTATTAACTTTAGATCTAAGGGTGAGATTATAATATTATAAATCAATTAAACTAACGAGAATAGGATAGTAATGAGTTCAAAAAAAGAATGAGAAGTATCTTTTCAAAGGTACTTTAAGTAGTGAAGTGATGTTAAATGGAGAAGTTTAGTGATTCATATCGTCATAATGATGATGTGATAATTTCGTCTAAGGTTATAAATAAGGAGGAGGTGAAGGAGAAGGATGCAGTTTTACAATGACAAATAGTTAAATGAGATCCCTAGTTGGTTATGTGTATTAATGTGGGATATTCTAGTTGAAGTGATAGGGATGATGAGAGAATGACAACTTCTCAAGGATCTGGTTAGTAGGACCATGTAGTTGTTACTGTACTAATTTTGAATGTGGTTTTGTTACACAGTATGAGGTTCTTGATATGAGCCCACTATTGATTAAATATGGTGGTAAAGCGTAATATTCTTGGGAAGAGATTCCTTATCTAGATACAGAACCCGAACCTTCGAATTTTGGGTTAATCTCGAATACAATAAGACCATACCATTAGGCTCAAACCCTTGAAATAGTAGTTATGTACCCATGTAGATCTATGAGTTGCAGCAAATGAGGCATGGTGATAAGGAAAAAAATCATAGTTGAGGAGTGTTATTTAGATTAACAACTAACAACCACATTACCCTGACAAGGTATTCCTACTTTAACTTCACGCTCACCCTTCCTTTGTTTAGGATAAGGTAAAATTAGAGAGTGTGACTATGTTTACAACAACATCGTTTTTAAGTTAGGTGGTGTAGGAGGTCCCAACTCTTGGTGAGATGAATCCAGCCTGTGTTAGTATGCGAGTTCAAGTGTCAGAGGAGGAAGTAAAAGTAACCATGTTCCATATCCATTCCAGCCTTTATTCGAGGACTAATTATCCAAAGTTGGAGATTATGTAACACCGTATAATTTTTTAACGATAAGACCCGAACCATTCTTCCTTGTGAGTAAGATTTTACTGAGGAATTTATACTTCCATTACATTTAAGGTCACAAGATGTAGCACATTGAGTTCCAAAAAGAACTAAAGATAAATGCATCTAAGTCATCTACAAGTTCTTGTATGTTTTGGGTAAACTTCAAATGACCATATATTTTAGAACAGAATGAGTTGGGTGACCCATTAGGTATCAAATGAAAGATATAGAGTTTCCTTTCAAACATTTTCGAGTTCACTAACATCAATGTTTGGATATGGGAGTTATTCCTTTTTGAGTTCAACTTGTCAAGTTAAGGAAATCTACCCGAATTAATGAGGGCAATTTTAGTATATTCCTTACCCCACTAGACTAGCAATTTTTTTTAAACTTTTAGGGTTATAAAATGATTTGAATTAGTTTTAGTTTTTCCTAAACGCTCTTAGGGCTTTTGAGAGGAGTTCAAGAGAAGAAAAAAACGAGAAAATCTGCAAACATTCAAGATTCTTGCGATATTTGAGGGATTTCTCCAAGGATTTGATCCTTAATAGGTATGTAAGTTTTAATAGTGTTTGTTTCAATCACTGTCACACCCGAATTTCGGAATCCGAATGCAACCGAAGTTGTCAGCCTCTCAGAGGTCGCAAACAAGCCTCTTCTTAGTTTTCATCACAATCATATAGTTAAATTTGCGAAAAATTAAAAGCTTTTAAAACATAGTTAACTATATATATACTTCATATGATTACTATATAGAATAATATTCTAATGAGCTCAAACTAAACAATCATCTATAATATATTAAACATTTCAAATGAAAGAATTAATACATCGTAATAGTTTGCCTAACGACATTAACACAATGCTTTGAATAAAACGTCTGAAATAAAACACAAGGGATAACAACCACAAGATATGTCTAAAGTGCTAAGCTATAATCATAGATGTAGCATCCTAGAACACTAATGGACCTATCAAAGTCTGGAGATCGCTAGTCCAAACCGCTTCAATGAGTCTTCAATCTTCTCTCTGACCTGCGCCTAAAAATAGTAATATTATAGTGTTAGTACACAGTTTTACTAATTATGGGTAGATGCACATATACAAGTAAGGAATATGCATGATCAAGGAAAGCTCTTCCATAATGACATGCAATTTCTTGAAAGTGAAGTCACTAAACTTTCTTAATTTGTTATTTGTGAATAATGGTATGAATATGACATATTTTAATGCATTGAAAGCACACAACTAATATTATATATGAACATAAGACCTAGGTTTCATGAACGTAATTTTAGAACCCCTCAAACAAAAACAATTATTAATTTGCTCCTATAAAACCCGAGAGCTATTCCCGTAGGACTTAGTTCATTTTTCAGTCTTTTTCGTATTTTTGTTGTGTAGTTCAATGATATCCTTAATCCTATGTTTTACTCAAAAGTGAAATGATTCATTATAGATCCATACCTACGATGAATCGAGCAAGCAATCCAAAAAACTAGGGAAATGATTTTGCTACCCTTACTACAAGTTATGGTTTTCATTCTTGTTAATTGGGCATGAAATCTTTATAAGCCAACTATTATTGGCTAGGCCACTTATTATGAAGATTACGGGGCATTGATAAGACATTATGTTTTACTGCCCTCTATTGGCGTAACCTAAGAAGTCATTATAAATCAATTTTAATTTGGTTGTGCCCATTATTTGATTATTTGCATAATGTGAAGATACTGGAGGATATGTCATGATTTTGCACAAGACGATAACATGTTCAAACTCCATTCATATAAACCATAGATGATTTTAAATACTTAAACTCTTGCTTTCTTAACTGATTTTGAACTTACATTTCTTCTTCTTACTTTCTTTCTTTCTTAAAGAAATCTTTAGCATTAAGATCATGCGAGCTAATATAAAATCCAATATTTTCCCCACGCCCAAAAGGGGTGGTTAACCGATAAAAGTGAGACTATATAATGTGAGCTAAACATGAAATCCAGTGTCTGCCCCTAACATAAAAGTTGTGGTTCACCGGCTAAAGTGATACCAAGTCTAGTGTCTTCTCCACACCAAAAAGAGGTGGTTCACAACTACAGTTAACCGAATAATTTCTTTGAGAATTAACCGACGTATATCATTACATTTAAACATGAAATCTAGTGTCTTTTAGTATAAAGATTATGGGGGTATTGATTGGTAATTATGTTTTACTCCCCTTTATTTGAATAATATAAGAAGTGATTATAAGCCAATTTTTATTTGGCTATGCTCATTATTTGATCATTTGCATAATGTGAAGATATTGGAGCATATATTATGATTTGGAACAAGACAATAACTAGTTAAAACTTCATTCTTATCAACCACAATGATTTGACATAATTAAACTCTTGCTTTCTTAGTTAATTTTGAACTTACAGTTCTTCTTCTTTTTTTCTTTATTTCTTAAAGAAATTTGTATTTTTAAGATAATGCGAGCTAATATGAAATCCAGTGTTTGCCACACACCAAAAAGGGGTGGTTCACCGATCAAAGTGAACTTAGATCATGTGAGGTAAACATGAAATCCAGTGTCTGCCCAAACTGAAAAGTTGTGGTTCACCGACTAACGTGAAACCAACTTTAGTGTCTTCTCCATACCAAATGGAGGTGTTCACGACTAAAGAGAATCAAATAATTTCTTTGACCACTAACCGATATAGATAATATGCGCTTAAAATTAAATCCATTGTCTGCCCCACACTAAAAAGGGGTGGTTTCACCAGCCAAAGTGAAACCGCATCATACCTCGCTATCTTAGGTGGAATTCACAGGGTAGTTCCTATGCTAGCAACAAACTTCGAAGAATAGGAGAATATTGGAGATTCTTATCTACCTTGGTGGAGCCTCATCTCAAGAGGCTTACATGTGCTGACATAAGCTCATTGCTAGACTATCAATGCTTTGCTCAAGTTCTTTTTTTACTTTACAACTTTTGGAGTTGACTCAAACATTATGGAAGCTTGCTCCTAGTTATGAGGTTTACTTAAATATATTGATGACTTGTCATCCCTTTCATTAGTTGATGATATGTGAATTTAACCTTACATTATCATCTTTGTGTTAACAAGACTTGTCTCACGATTTATAACACCCTCTTATGTGAGTATCTTTAACATAGCTCAATGGATGACTTGTCACCCCTTTCTTCACTTGATGAATATGAATTTAAGTCTTACATTATTATTATGGAGCGAGTGAGACTTGTCTAACAGACTCTAAGACCCCCTTAGGTGAGTATTTTTTACATAATCGATTAAAAGTAATAAAGACTTGCCTCACTTCTTTTAACACTCTATATTAGGTAAATTTCAAAACTTTGAGCTGCTAGTTTTTTCATTACTCACCTTATCTTGATCAATGTAATTTGGTAGCGTTATACCAGTCTTTTTTAAAGTTATAAACTTATTCAATGTCATCTATATTCATATTTCACTTGGATAGGGTATTTTGGGATCTTTCCCAATGATTGACACACCCTTGGTTATGAATTCATTGAGTTACAATGGTCATGATTAATTTGGTATAACTTAGTCATTAGCCAAGTTTATATCATATTTTTTAAATAATATTGTACGTCAATTATACTAAACATTTTTGACAGTATATGTCTAGCCAATTTATTGGAATAATCAAAACTTTCACTAAATAATGGTCATGAGAATATCATTAGCCAAGTAAATTAACATGAAGGACATTTTATATCAATCTCATCATGTTAAGCAACCAACTTTTTGCATTTGATTAACTTATAGAACAATTCAGTGTGTAGTTTGGCTAAGGTAATAAGTTAATTTTGCATTGAAGGTTCATTAACTAGCTTGGATTCTCATTCTTATTTATTCTTGGAAACATTACATTCCAAAGACTTACAAACATATCTACTATAAAACACAATACAAATTCAAAATCTTCATCCTTATGAAGTATAAATTGAATTTCATAAAAAACTTATAACAATTTCTACTTCTCCAACACAATTGGGTATTTAGTATATGGATCTAACATATAGGTCTCATTAGATATTATTAGATGATAGAAACCTACACATAATGATCAGTTAGCACCACATAACGACAACATGTTTGAGATTACATCTGCATAATATTATGATCGAAACAAGGATTACTAAGGAGATGGGTGTTCAACAATGTCGTTGGGAACAACCCTAGTTTTGATATTCTTGAATTTTTAAAGCGTTTGAAAATAATGTTAGGGACACTAATCAAAGAGAAAAGACCCATACCATATGTATAATTTAATCTACGAAGATCACCTTGCAAGAAAACCTTGAAGAATACCTTCAAATCGCCTAAGAGAACTTTTGTCTTTCTACATTTAGCTTACTGACTTTGACTAGCGTTTCTATGTGAATATAGTCATGAGTTTTAGGTCTTAGGAACTGAATATTTATTAATTTAACTTAGAATAATTAAAATAATTAATAAAATAATTAGCTAATTTAGTAAAACGCCCTCCTAAATTTACTAGAATTAGGAGAACACTAGACTTAACCGACCCTTTCGACCAATTTATGTAATGTACTAAAATTAATTATGTAATGTAGTGTAATTACTAAAGTACCCCTATGTTATTAGGACTTTAACCAACCCTTTCGACCAATTTAGGTTAGGTACTATGCTGTTACTTAGTTGGTTATTTGTCTAGTGTAAGGATTTTGGTTTGATCATTTAAATTAATTAATTAGGTTGTACCGAATGTTTGGGAGCGATGAACTAAATTTTTTTAGCATAGGTTTTTCATTGCACGTACAATTCATAAACAAGCTTGGACTATATGTTATATACTTGTGTATACCTAGAAATTTTTTAACACCCTTAAGCAAATATTATCCAACATGTCCAATATTACTAAATATTTGGCATTGGGATGCCGCTGTACTCCAATACATATTCCTAAAATCTAATAGACTCTTCACTAGGTATGTACCTTTCCTTGAATGTTACATCATCCCCCCATCTTAGGAACATTCACATCATTTTAATCAAAGAGGGGATTTTTTACAAAAACACATTAATATATTTGAAACTTTACTCTTTCTGAATATATGATTTACAACTTACTCTGGATGATGCATATTACTCAAAGCTTATCTTAAGCTTCATAAGTGAGATTGAGGAACTTCGTTCTCAATCTTACATTAAGTCAATGCATAATACTCTCATCCAATACATAAATCATTCAAAGGCTATACAAAAACAGCAGCATGAATAAACATGAACTCATATTAACTCATATAGTGCAATTATAAAAAATACTGTTATAGACTTAGAACACCAAAACCGCCTAAAAATGCACTGAGATTTAGAGGAGTCTCATTACAAAAATTGGACTAAGGAAGAGTATATATACCCTCATGAACTGAATACGTGAGGGTGACAAGATATCATATCGGCCTCCGCTTCCCATGTTGCTCCCTTAACAAGGTGGTTCCTCCATAACACCTTTACGGTGGGAAGCTCCTTGTTCGTCAGCCATTTCACTTGGCGATATAAAATTTCAACGGAAACCTTTTTGTAAGGAAGGTTTTCATTGGATCATAACCTCTTAGATAATATCTTGTGAGATTTAAGATTGGAAACTATTTGGCTTGCTGGATTTGAACTACGACCATCCCATTACAGCTCTAACTGATTAGGAAACTGAAACGTTACTACCCTATTTCGACTTTCTATTGTAGCATAACACTTATGTAGCCAATCCATACCCAAAATTATATCAATGTCAAGCATGGGGTTAATTTTATTAGGTCAGCATAGGTAACTCTATCAAGAAAAATTAATGGGCATTCTCTACATACCCTTTCAGATCTAATGTTGTCTCCTGTTGGAGTACTTACTAGAAAAGATACATGCAAGATCTGAGCAAGCAAATCAAATTTACTAGATACTAAAGGAGTAACAAAAGACTAGGTGGATCCTGGATCGAACAATCTATACACAGAAAAGAAAAGACATGCAAGGTACCAGTTACCACATCAGCTAACTTCTCATGCTCCTCTCTACTTTTCAAAGCATAGAAACTTAGACTGGCGCCTTAAACCAACTCCCCATCTCAACAATTTTTGTACCATACGTGAGCAAAATCCTTTAGCTAGCATGCAGCCAACTTATCCTTCTCCTTTTCATTAGCACGCATGGCACAAAATATTTTGTTGACCAAAAGTAGACTGGAGGATTCATTCTAGTGAAATCCCGCTGTTTTCTAGCCTAGGTGCTCACATCTCGGTTCTCCCTTGGCGCACTATATCTAGTGTCTTGGGCTGTGATAGACTGTCCGTGAGTAGTGATGGCTTGGGTCATCTGAACTAGTGCTTCTCTAACATCTCCATCTCTCAACAAAGCTGGGTTTGACAACACTTGTACTTGAACAGTTGGGGCTTAAGGAGGATCTTGGTTTCCCAGTAGCTAATTCTCCAACTCTCCTACCTGCATTTCTTCTTGTGTTCATTCTTCTACACGCACACAAAATAAGGAAGTTTGAATCTAGAATAACACAAAATTTTGAAGCTCTACACAGAACGATAAAGAGTAGAAGAAGGGAAGATTATTAAAATTACCTTGTTCTAAGTCATGGTTGTGGTATACTTCACAACCATAAGATAGAAACTACACAACGTGGTTTTTTTTGCCTTAGTTCCTATGTAATTTAACGTTATGCTCTAATACCATGTTTGTGACACCTGTATTTTGGAATCTGAAAGCAACCGGCGTCGGTAATCTCTCAGAGGTCGTAGACAAGCCTCTTTTTAGCTTTCATTAAAATCATATGGTTAAATTTATGTAAAATTTATAATTTTTAAACCTAGTGAAGTACACATAGACTTCATATGTTTACTATATAGATTAGTATTCGAATAAGATCAAACTAAACAACAATCGATAATCGATAAAATAATTCAAATAATAGAATCAATATATGGTAATAGTTTACCAAACGACCTTAATACAAAGATTTGAATAAAACGTCTTAAATGAAGCGTTAGTTACAACATCCACTAGCTATGTCTAATGTGCTAAGCAAGAATGATAGATCTAGCATCCTCGAACTAAAGAGGACCTACCAAAGACTGAAGATCACTAGTCAAAACCGCTTCAATGACTCTTCAATTTTCTCTCTAACCTACGCCTATGAAATAGTAATAGTATAGGCTTAGTACAAAGTTGTACTAACTATAGGCATATGCACATATACACGTAACTTTACATGATCAATGAATGCTCTTCCTATAACGACATGTCATTTCTGGAAAGTGAAGTCACTAAATATTCTTAATTCGTTATTTGTGAATTCTGGTATGAATATGACATATAGTAATGCATTCAAAGAACACAACTCATTGTATATATGAACATAAGACCTTGGAATCATAAACATAAATTTAGAACACCTAGATTAAATTTTTTTTAATTTGCTACTCTCAAACCCAAGAACTCTTCTCCCAGGATAGTATATTTTTCAGTCCTGTCTTCTTCTTGTTGTGTAGTTAAATAATCTCTTTAATCATATGTCTTACTTATAAGTGCAATGATTTAATATAGTCCCATACCTAAAATAGATCGAGCAAGTATTCGAAAAGATGAGGGAAATGATTTTTCTACCCTTACAACAAGTTATTCTTTCCATTCTTGTTAACATAGGCGTGAAATCTTTATAAGCTAATCTTTATTGGCTAGGCAACTTATTTAATAATTTTCATATTATGATTATTATGGGGCATTAATTAGCCATTATGTTTTACTCCCCTTTATTGGTATAATATAAAAAGTAATTATAAGCCTATTTTTATTTGGATATTCCCATTATTTGATCATTTGCATAATGTGAAGATATCGGAGCATATATCATGATTTGGAACAAGACAATAACTTGTTAAAACTTTATTCTTATCAACCACAATGATTTGACATACTTAAACTTTTGCTTTCTTAGCTAATTTTGAACTTACAGTTCTTCTTCTTTTTTTCTTACTTTCTTAACGAAATTTGTATTTTTAAGATAATGCGAGCTAATATGAAATCAAGTGTTTGCCACACACCAAAAAAGGGTGGTTCACCGATCAAAGTGAACTTAGATCATGTGAGATAAACATGAAATCCAGTGTCTATCCACACCGAAAAGTGGTTGTTCACCCACTAGAGTGAAACCAACTTTAGTGTCTTCTCCATACCAAATGGAGCTGGTTCACGACTAAAGAGAATCGAATAATTTCTTTGACCACTAACCGGTATAGATAATATGCGCTAAAAATTAAATCCATTGTCTGCCCCACACTAAAAAGGGGTGGTTTCACCAGCCAAAGTGAAACTGCATCATACGTAGCTATCTTAGGTGGAATTCACAGGGTAGTTCCTATGCTAGCAACAAACTTCGAAGAATTGGAGATTCCTATCGACCTTGGTGGTGCATCATCTCAAGAGGCTTACATGTGCTGACACAAGCTCATTGCTAGACTATCAATGCTTTGCTCAAGTTCTTTTTTTACTTTACAACTTTTGGATTTGACTCAAACATTATAGAAGCTTGCTTCTAGTTATGAGGTTTACTTAAATATATTGATGGCTTGTCATCCGTTTCATTAGTTGATGATATGTGAATTTCACCATACATTATCATCTTTCTGTTAACGAGACTTGTCTCACAATTTATAACACCCTCTTATGTGAGTATCTTTAACATAGCTCAATGGATGACTTGTCACCCCTTTCTTCACTTTATGAATATGAACTTAAGTCTTACTTTATTATCATGGAGTGAGTGAGACTTGTCTCACAGACTCTAAGACCCTCTTAGGTGAGTATTTTTGACATAATCGATTAAAAGAAATTTAGACTTGCCTCGCTTCTTTTAACGCTCTATATTAGGTCAATTTCTTAGCTTTGAGCTTTTGGTTGCTTTATTACTAACCTTATCTTGCTCAATGTAACTTTGTAGCTTTATACCATTCTTTTTTAAAGTTATAAACTTATTTAATGTACTGCTATATTCATATTTCATTTGGATAGGGTATGTTGGGACCTTTCCTAATGATTGACATACCCTTGGTTATGAATTCATTGAGTTACAATGGTCATGATTAATATGGTATAACTTAGTCATTATCCAATTTTTTAGCATATTTTTGAAATAATATTGTAAGTCAATTCTATTAAACATTTTTGACAATATACGGCTAGCCAATATATTGGCATAAGCCAAACTTTAACTAAATAAAGGTCATGAGAATATCATTAGCCAAGTAAATTAACTTGAAGGACTTTTTATATCAATCTCATCATGTTAAGCAACCAACTTTTTGCATTTGATTATTTTATAGAACAATTCAGTGTGTAGTTTGGCTAAGGTAATAAGTTTATTTGGCATTGAAGCTTCATTAACTAGCTTGGATTCTCATTCTTATTTACTCTTGGAAACATTACATTCCAAACACTTACAAACATATCTACAATAAAACACAATACAAATTCAAAATCTTCATCCTTATGAACTATAAATTGAATTCCATAAACAACTTATAACAATTTTTGTCTTCTCCAACACAATTGGGCATTTAGTATATGGATCTAATCTAACATATAGGTCTCATTCGAGATTATTAGATCATAGAAACCTACACATAATGATCAGTTAGCACCACATAACGACAACATGTTTGAGATTACATCTGCATACTATTATGATCGAAACAAGGATAACTAAGGAGATGGGTGTTAAACAATGTCGTTGTGAACAACCCTAGTTTTGATATTCTTGAATTTATAAAGCGTTTGAAAAGCCTCTTAGGGAAAGTAATCAAAGAGAGAAGACCCATACCTTATGTAGAATTGAATCTACGAAGATCCCCTTGCGAGAAAACCTTGAAGAATACCTTGAAATCGCCTAAGAGAACTTTTGTCTTTCTACATTTAGTTTACTTCCTTTGACTAGCGTTTCTATGTGAATATAATCTTGAGTTCTAGGTCTTAGGAACTGAATATTTATTAATTTAACTTAGACTAATTAAAACAATTAATAAATCAATTAGTTAATTTACTAAAACTCCCCTCCTAAATTTACTAGAATTAGGAGAACACTTGACTTAATCAAATTCTTAAAAATTGCTTAGTGGTTTTGGTTTTGACCAAATAAATTATTAATTAAGTTTTTGGTTTAATTAATTAGGTAATGTAGGTTAATTAATAAAGTACCCCTAAGTTGTTAGGACCATAACCGACCCTTTGGACCAATTTAGGTTAAGTACTATGTTGTTTCTTAGTTGGTTATTTGTCTAGTGTAAGGATTTTGGTTTGATAATTTAAATTAAATAATTATGTTGTACCGAATGTTTGGGAGCGATGAACTAAAATTTTTTAGCATAGGGTTTTCATTGCATGTACAATTCATAAACAAGCTTGGACTATATTTTATATACTTGTTTATACCTAGAAATTTTTTTAACACCCTTAAGCCAATATTATCAAACGTGCCCAATAATACTAAATATTAAGCATTCAGATGCCGCTGTACTCCAATACATATTCCTAAAATCTAATAGACTCTTCACTAGGTATGTACCTTTTCTTGAATGTTACATTATCCCCCCCCCCCATAGGAACATTCACATAAATTTTAACCAAAGAGAGTATTTTTCACAAAAGTACATTAACATATTTGAAACTTTATTCTTTCTAAATGTATGATTCACAACTTACTCTGGATGATGCATATTACTCAAAGCTTATCTTAAGCTTCATAAGTGAGATTGAGGAACTTCGTTCTCAATCTTACTTTAAGTCAATGCATAATACTCTCATGCAATACATAAATCACTCTAAGGCTATACAAAAACAGCAACATGAGTAAACATGAAATTATATTGACTCATATAGTTCAAGTATAAAACACACAGTTATGGACTTAGAACTCCAAAGCCGCCTAATGCACTAATATTTAGAGTGTCGTTACCAAAATTGGACTAAGGAAGAGTATATATACCCTCATGAACTGAATACGTGAGGGTAAAAAGAACTCATATCGGCCTTGGCTTCCCATGTTTCTCCCTCAACAAGGTAGTTCCTCCATAACAACTTTACAGTGGCAACCTCCTTGTTCGTCAACCATTTCACTTGGCGATATAAAATTTCAACGGAAACCTTTTCGTAAGGAAGGTTTGGATTGGATCATATTCCCTTAGATAATATCTTGTTGGCTTTAAGATTGGAAACTATTTGGCTTGCTGGATTTGAACTACGGCCATCCCATTCCAGCTCTAACTTATTAGGAAACTGAAACGTTACTACCCTATTTCGACTGTCTATTGTAGCATAACACTTATGTAGCCAATCCATACCCAAAATTATATCAAAGTCAAGAATGGGGTTAATTTTATATGGTCAGCATAGGTAATTCTATCAAGAACAATTAATGGGATTCGATATATATCCTTTCAGATCTAATGTTGTCTCCTGTGGGAGTACTTACTAGAAAAGATACATGCAAGATCTGAGCAAGCAAATCAAATTTTCTAGATACTAAAGGAGTAACAAAAGACTAGGTGGATCCTTGATCTAACAATGCATACACAGGAAAAGAAAAGACATGCAAGGTACCAGTGACCACATTAGCTGACTTCTCCTGCTCCTCTCGTCTTTTCAAAGCATAGAAACTTAGACTGGTGCCTTAGACCAACTCTTGCATCTAAACACTTTTTGTACCATACATGAGCAAAATCCTTGAGCTAGTATGCATCCAACTCATCCTTCTCCTTTTCATTAGCAGGCACGACACAATTAATTTTGTAGACTATAAGTAGAATGGAGGATTCATTCAGGTGAAATCCCTCAATTTTCTAGCCTAGGTGCTCGCATGTGGGTTCTCCCTTGGCGCACCCTTTCTAGTGTCTTGGGCTGTGATAGACTGTCCGTGAGTAGTGATGGCTTGGGTCATCTGAACTATTGCTTCTCTAACATCTCCATCTCTCAACAAAGCTAGGTTAGACAACACTTGTACTTCAAAAGTTTGGGCTTTAGGACGAGCTTGGTTTCCCCAGTAGCTACTTCTTCAAATCTCCTACCTGCATTTCTTCTTGTGTTCATTCTTCTACACGCACATAAAATAAGGAAGTTCGATGCTAGAATAACACAAAATTTTGAAGCTCTACACAGCACGATAAAGATTAGAAGAAGGGAATATTATTAAACTTACCTAGTTCTAAGTCATGGTTGTGGTATACTTCACAACCATAAGCTAGAATCTACACAACGTGGTTTTTTTGCTTCAGTTCCTAGGTAATTTAGCGTTATGCTCTATACCAAGTTTGTGACACCTGAATTTTTTAATCCGAAAGCAATAGGCGTCGTTAACCTCTCAGGGGTCGTAGACAAGCCTCTTTTTAGCTTTCATTACAATCATATGGTTAAATTTATGTAAAATTTACAACTTTTTAAACCTAGTAAAGTACACATAGACTTCATATGATTACTATATAGATAAATATTCGAATTAAATCAACCTGAAAAACAATCGATAATCGATTAAATAATTCAAATAAAAGAATCAATATATGGTAATAGTTTACCAAACGACTTTAATACCAAGCTTTGAATAAAACGTCTTAAATGAAGCGTTAGGGACAACATCCACTAGCTATGTCTGATGTGCTAAGCTAGAATGATACATGTAGCATCCTCGAACTCAAGAGGACCTACCAAAGTCTGGAGATTACTAGTCCAAACCGCTTCAATGACTCTTCAATTTTCTCTCTAACCTACGCCTATGAAATAGTAATAGTATAGGCTTAGTACACAGTGGTACTTACTATAGGCATATGCACATATACACGTAACTTTACATTATCAATGAATGTTCTTCCTATAACGACATGCCATTACTAGAAAGTGAAGTCACTACACATTCTTAATTCGTTATTTGTGAATTATGGTATGAATATGACATATAGTAATGCAATCAAAGCACACAACTCATTGTCTATATGAACATAAGACCTTGGAACTATAAACATAATTTTAGAACACTTCGAACAAAAAATTATAAATTTGCTACTCTGAAACCTAAAAACACTTCTCCTAGGACTTAGTTTATTTTTTCAGTCTTATCTTCTTCTTGTTGTCTAGTTAGTTTATTTTTTCAGTCTTATCTTCTTCTTGTTGTCTAGTTCAATTATCTCTTTAATCGTATGTCTTACTTATAATGCAATGATTCAATATAGTCCCATACCTAAAATAGATCGAGCAAGCATTCCAAAAGACTAGGAAAATGATTTTTCTACAATTACAACAAGTTATTGTTTCCATTCTTGTTAACTTAGGCTTGAAATCTTTATAATCCAATCTTTATTGGCTAGGCCACTTATTTCATCATTTTCATATTATGATTATTTGCATAATTAGCCATTATGTTTGACACGCCTTTATTGGTATAATATAAGAAGTAATTATATGCCAATTTTTATTTGGATATGCCCATTATTTGATCATTTGCATAATGAGAAGATATTGGATCATATATCTTGATTTGGACCAAGCCAATAACTTATTAAAAATTCATTCTAATTAACCACAGATGATTTGACATACTTAAACTCTTGCTTTCTTAGCTCACTTTGAACTTACATTTCTTGTTCTTTCTTTCATAAACAAATTTTTAGCATTAAGATCATGCGAGCTAACATGAAATCCAGTGTCAGTCCCACAGCGAAAAAAGGTGGATTCAATGATCAAAGTGAACCTAGATCATGTGAGCTAAACATAAAATCCAGTGTCTGCCCCACACTAAAAATGGGTGGTTCACCACCTATAATGAAACCAATTCCAGTGTATACCCCACACTGAAAAGTGGTGATTCACGGCTAAAGTTAATAGAATACCTTCTTTGAGAAATAACTGACATAGATCATGTGTGATAAACATGAAATAAAGTGTCTGTCCCACACCTAAAAGGGGTGGTTTCACTGGCCAAAGTGAAACCACATCATACCTAGATCTCTTAGGTGGAATCCACTGTCTAGTATCTATGCTGTCAACATAGTTTGAAGACTAGGATACTTTTTGATATTCTTTTCCACCTTAGTGGAGCCTCATCTCATGAGGCTTAAATGTGCTGGCACAAGCTCATTGCTAGTCTATCGGTTCTTTTCGCAACTTCTACTTTTTCCATTATAACTTTTAGAGTTGAATCAAACATTACGGAAGCTTTCTTCTAGTTATGAGGTTTACTTAACTCTACGGATGACTTATAATCCCTTTATTTACTTGATGAAATGTGAATTTAACCTGACATTATCATCTTGGTGTTAATGAGACCTTTGTCACGATTTATGACACCTTATTATGTGATTATCTTTAACGTAGCTTAATGGATGACTTGTCACCCTTTTCTTTACTTGATGAATATCAACTTAAATCTTACATTATCACCATGGTGAGAGTGAGACTTGTCTCACGGACTCTAAAACCCTCTTATGTGAGTATTTTTGACATAATCGGTTAAGTGTAATTGAGATTTGTCTCATTTCTTTTAACACTCTATATTAGGTCAATTTTATAACTTGATCTTTTTGTTATTTCATTACTCACATTATCATGCTCAATGTCATTTATTCTCTTTATACCAATCTTTATGAAAGTTATAAACTTATTTAATGTACAACTATAGACATAGTTCATTTGGATAGGGTATGTTGGGACATGTCCCAATGATTGGCATACTCTTTGTTATGAATTCATTGAGTTACATTGGTCATGTTTAATTTGGTATAAATTAGTCATTTGATAATTTTATATCATATTTTGGAAACAACATTTTAAGACAATTATATTAAACATTTTTTAATATATATTGCTTGCCAATTTATTGGCATAAGCCATACTTTCACTAAACAATCGTCATGAAAATAACATTATTCAAGTCAATTAACTTCAAGTATATACTATAGTTATTTCATTATCTTAATCAGCCAACTTTTTTCATTTTATTAGCTTATCGAACAATTCAATGTTAAGTTTGATTACGCTAATAAGTTAATTTCGTATTGAAGGTTCATTAACTATCTTGGAATCTCATTATTATTTCTTCTTGGAAACATTACATTCCAAACACTTACAAACATATCTACTGTAAAATACAAATAGAAATTTGAAATCTTCATTCTTATCAACAATAAATTGAATTACATAAACAACTTATAACAATTTTAGCTGCTCGAACACAATCAAGCATTTAGTAAATGGATCTACCCTACAGGTCTCATTACACATTAATAAATCATAGAAACCTACACATAATAATCAGTTAGAACCATATACCACCAACATGTTTGAGATTACATCTAAATACTATTAGGATCGAAAACAAGGATACCTAAGGAGATGGACCTTCAACAATGTCATTGGGAACAACCCTAGTTTCATATTATTGAATTCATAAAATGTTTGAAAATACTCTTGGGGAAAGGAATCAAAGAGAAAAATTTCATACCTTATCTATAATAGAATCTACGAAGATCACCTTGCACGAAGACCTTGAAGAATACCTTGAAATTGCCTAAGAGAACTTTTGTCTTTCTACATGTTGCTTACTACCTTGAGTCGCGTTTCTATGTGAATAATCGTGAGTTATACGTGTTCGTAACTGAATATATAGTTATTTAACTTAGAATAATTAACTTAATTAATAAATCAATTAGCTAATTTACTAAAACGCCCCTCCTAAATTGACTAGAGCTAGAAGAATACTTCACTTAACAAAATTCTGAAAATTTGCTTAGTGGTTTCGTTTATGACCAATTAAATTAATTAATTAAGTTGGAATTTAATTAATTAGGTAACCTAGGATAATTACTAAAGTGCCCCTATCTTTTTCGGACCATAACCAACTCTTTTGACCATCCTAAGTGAAATTCTAAGATGTTTCTTAGTTGTTTAATTCTCTAGTGTAAGTATTTCTATTTGACAATTTATATTAATTTATTATGTTGTTAATTTAATTAATTAAGGGACCAAGAGTAATTACTAAAGTACCTCGAAGTCACTAGGACCATAACCAACCCTTTTTGACCATTATATGTTAGGTAATAGGATGTTTCTTGAATTAGTTACTAGGTTAGTGCCAGCCGTAGGACTTAGGTTGTCGGGTTCACTAGTTAGTTTATTTTGGTAAGTCCCAGGTTATTTAGGTAGATAGGTATGTTATTTAGAGCCTAGAGTTTTTTTAGGAAGATCAGACCCACATGGCTTGACCCCCACATGTACGCCTGCCCTTAACAACCCTAACCACCCTAACCGAATTCTTGCACATGTGCATGCACATGGGTTGCTGCTCATTTCTTGTTATTTTCAAAAGGATTTTACTATATCCTTGGGAGCTACTTACTCTATATAATCATTTTTATTGAATAAATGATATGGTACCCAGGCTTGACACCTTGGATGCCTAGTACCTAATGTGTGTGAGCGATGAACTAAAATTTTTTAGCATAGGGTCTTCATTTCAGGTACAATTCTTAAACAAGATTGGATTATTTTTTAAATAATTGTATATACCTAGAAAATTGGCTATCTTCCTCACACCAATGTTCTCCAACATGTCCAATATTAGTAAATATTGAGCATTGGGATGCTTATGTAACCCAATACATATTCCAAAATCTAATACACTTCACTAGGCATGTACATTTTTTGGAAAGTTACATTCATCCACATGAAAATCATGAGTTTCCAATTTTAAATTCATCCATGAGATTGATCATTTTGAGGTTCTTGATGAAATTCTTGAGGTGTCATCCTTCATTCTTATATTATGATGGTTGGTTGAGCTATTAAGGTGAGTATCTTTTTAATGAGCATTGTCCTTGATAATTCCTTTGAGATTATATTCTTAATTATAAGATTACCATATGTTATACATGAAGGTCCTTGGTTTGAGTTTTTCATGCACATAATTCCACAGGAACCCTATAAATCAAGCCTTCTTGAGACGAATATTATCATTGACTTCCCGAGTTCTTAACTTATTGAGCTTTAAGTCTTGAATTATATATATTGTTATTTAAGACCTTGAATTGAGTAGTTCACATCCATAATTCGACATGAACACTATTTTGAAAAGCTTTTTACAATTATATATAATTTTGCTTAAGACTTGAGTAAATCAGGATGAATATGAGGATGAGGAGAGTTGATCTTTATTTTAAAAATGAATGTATGGAAACTAAATATCTTCAAGATTAAATGATTTTACATTTTAAATAAGAGGAAACTTCGTTTTCTAAATGAGTTTGTGAGGAGTTTTTACCACTATCTCTTTTAAGAGAACCTTTGAGTAATACACTCAAAGTTCAAGATGAGTATGTATTTGTAAATATATGAACATGAGTATAAATTATTAGGATTAGGATCGAGCACTTCTATGGGGGTGAGTATACACAATACACAACCCACAGAAACTATACATGCCAACATGGGTAAAGGTTCATACTTTTTAAATAATTCCTTATTGCATTTTTGCATAGTATATTGGATCAACTTAACTGATGATGTCTTATACTCTAGTAAGGTAATCTCCCAAATAAGTTTTCTTATTGTATTTGAGAAAAGGTAAGTATGTATTTTCCTATTCGTTCAACCTTATGTTTTTTCTTTAGATTTTCCTTTACGTGGTTGTATATTCCACTTATTGATTCCATTTGATACGCATATTTTATGATGTAGATATAGGTATTTTGTGTCATCTACAGGCACTCGGTTGAGACCACATGCAGTTCCAGTTAGCTTCGGGGAGTCTCCTTTTTTTTTGGAGGGTTTCACATTTATTTTCAGTTTGTTAGGATGTCGAGGTTCGTGTCCTAATAATAATTCTTTAACAGTAGACGCTTCATAGATAGTTTAAACGTGTTTGAGTTTATCATTATTCCCTTTGTTGTTATATTGATATTGAGTTCATAAGACAATAAACTAATACTTCTTAAATTACTTTCAGACTATTATCGGTGTTGAGTATAAATTAAGTTCTGTAAAGTTTTTATTTCATCATGAGTTTTCATTTTTCTTTAGTAAGTCTTCGGCTGAGTGATGAGATAGACCAAGGGTTCGCTTAGGAACCAACAATAGTTTTCGAGTATCAGTTACATGCAGGGAGTAGGTTCGAGGTCTGACAAATAGTTGCTCCGCCTTTTTCAATTCATTTGTTGTCTCTTTATTTTATTCACTTTAATATAAATTTTTCTCTTTCCATGGGTGTGGGGACGCATATTTGAGACCATATAGTTAAAACACATTTTTATATATTCTACATATCCTAGAATTAACACTCTGCTTTAATTTTATGAAATTTCTTTTCAAATTACAACTAGACAAATCTATATTCCTTTATTGTTTATCAATAAAAGACTTTTTTCACACATTAAAATCACAAGTTTTGTAAGTTTTCTATTCTTCTTCTTAAAACAAGAAAGATTGAGAGAGGTGTTCAATTTGCAATTACAATATTTTTTATGGGTTAGATAGATCTAAACAAAAAGATGCAACAATGAAGAAAGAAATAACTCAACTTTAAAGACTATCCACATAATTAATATATACTCAATTTCTTATCCATAAAGATAATTTTACAACAACTATTACTTCACAAAAAATTCAATGATATTCTATTGCATGACGAAAAACTTGGTGTTCAAGCTGTGTAAGTCTCGAAGTGTTGGAGAAAAATGAATTGAGTTTTTTTTGAAGAGACCAAAATAGATTTTAATAAGTACTCCTCTATTTCCAATTAATATGTTATTTTATTTTTATTCAATTTAATATAGAAAATGTTCTTTTTAGGTGTTGAGATACTTTTTTAAGACCAAAAAGCTACAAGACATTTTTATGTATTCTACATAGCATTAAATTAGAAGTCTTCTTTATTTTTAAAATTTTATATCAAACATAGAGTAGAAAAATAATATATATTGTTTTGTCTATACTACCTAAAAAGAATTGACTACCTACCTTAAATGCTAAATTATTACAACACTTCAAACAAAAAATAACAAATTTGGTATATCTTATATATTTTGTATTGAACTATATTTATATTATATTATATTATATTATATTATTTTCACATCCCGAGACCACACCCTAGAAAATAGGGTTAATCTCGGATTTCAACCGGCCTACTTGACCTCTCAGACGTCGTGTACAAGACCTCACATTTTTTTCATCGCATCTACTTAATGAGAAGTAGTGCGGAATTAAAACATTACATAAAACATTTCATAGTCTTTAAAAACACTTACATATAAAATCATAGGAAATACTATGTCTCAATCTCATCAAACTTAAGACACGAGAATACTTTTGGGACACCGCCCATACACAATAGTAATATAGAAATACTAGTCTATAAAATAATTTAAAATAGACATAAAAGAAATCTATATATGCCCTCGAATCAATCAAGGACATACTTAAACTTCACTTGAATGATGCTACGATCAAATTCTTGCTTCCCAAATGCTCTTCACCTACCAACAACTATAGAGATCTATAAAGGCATGGAATTAGTACAACCACATGTACTATGTATGAAAGAATTCATAAAAATCATGAAAATGAACATTTGAAATATTAAATTTTTCATTTAAAAATCCTAATATAGTCATAAGAATAACATTTATCAACTTAGAAACACATAAGAAAACACATTAAACAATTTATCATATTTTTGGAAGCACATTACAGTGACATTAATTTATTGTATAGTGATGTATCGCTTCTTCTCTTTTCACACTTCCTAGTTTATAATCTTCTTACTAAAAGCTATCCTAAGTCTCACTTAAGCAACACAAAGAGAGACCACTCGTACAACCTCCCTAAGCATGCCTAAATGACCCTTATAACGATCTGTAATGATACACATATATACTTACAAGACATCAACTATATGAATATGAGATTTCCTGTACCAAAGGTGATTCTAAGTCTCACTTGAGAGAATTATGAAGCAATTTCCTATACAATCCCTTACACACACACTTAAGATATTCTGTAGACTACCTAGAATAGAATCATTCTAACATAACATAACAACATATCGATAATATGATATTCTCTTACCAAAGGTTGTCAAAAGACTTACTTAAGTTAATCAATAAGATAAAATCCTTGATTGGTCTCTTCAAGACTACCTAAATAATCCATAAGACTACGTCAGTTTAGATCATGTCCACATAATTAATCATTTTCCCTAACTAGAGTCATTCTTAAGAATCATCTAGTTAAGATACAAAGTGACCATTCCTATGCCCCCTTCACACCTTAATTAGACAACCCTTAACTACTCTAGGTAAATACTTATTCATTTAACATACATTCTCACTTAATTTATTACCTTCATTAGTTCATTTAGGAGACATTTTACACATAAAGGACATTCAAGTAATGGTCTTGGACAAGACCTAGGAACTCTAACTAACACTTCCAAAGCCTATTGTGCAATAACAAGATAGCGTCCCATACCACCACCTATACTTCATAGAACTTCTCTAGTGCTAGTTGGTATTCCATATGATGAGAATAAGCAATAGCCGACGTAGACCATGATGGTAGGACATGGAATCCAAAGTTTTAACCTACTCCGATTAGGGTGTTCTACTTGCCAATGGTATAAATTGCACACATCGCATGTAGGCACAAGGTTAATGAATATGACGGGCATGATTTATAATCTATTCTCATTCCTTAACTAGTACTAACTACCTTACCATACTTACTTGGTGCTAGCCTTTGTTCTCATAAAGTAATTTACACTTAAGGTTTATATAAAAGGGTTTCATATCAAGTTCATAACCCAATAACATTTACTCTACCAAGGAAATGTTCACTAGGGCTACCTCACAATCACGACATGAAGTTCATCATGACTTTCGTAAGGTTTGATATTGTACCGTTCCATAGACTGAACCATAAATTTATCATCTGTTTAATTTGAAGTATTCCATTACAACTTTCGACTTCCACATTCATAACCATACAATTAGGTTTAAGATTTAACATAAAGGACCAGGTTAACATCATTTAAGGTCTCATGTAATTCATACTTAGAATAATAACATGTTTTAACATCCTAAGTCAAGACATCACATATTCACATTGATACATGCATCAAGTAAGGGAAACAAGTCAACAAAGACAAGCCACAACATATTTCACATTAACAAATATTACATGTCATTCTAGAAACACATCGACATTACCACATCCTTTTTATAGCATGCTATACAAAATGATATATTCATCAATATTATCATAATATAATCATATTGTCAAGTAGTAAAAAACAAATATCAACCCTAAGACTATACACACAAAGCCAAAGTCATAGTCTAACATGATCAACTAAATAGCATCAACAGAAGAACATAAATCCTTTCACATTACATATCATATAGGTAGATATTATAATACTTTAAATTATCATAATAATACTTCAAGTAGTTTCAAACAAGGTCATGATCATCATAAAACATAAAGTAACGTCGACAAGGCCACATCTATTGCCTCCATAAGTGGACCATACCAATCACAACATAATTGAAGTCCAATTAACCTAGAATAAAGGAAATTAGGGCCCATTAATTAATATTCATCAATATAATACCACATATATATAAATTTAGTATAATTATTACATAAATCAATAGCCAATATAAAACTAAATTAGAATTCATCAACATTAGATTAATATCAAGTAACCCAAACCATATTCAAAAACTACGGTTCTTCCAATCTTGGGTTCAAAGGTTAATTTAGTTGAAATTATCTAATTAATAAAAATTCAATCATTAATCCATGCTTAAAAATTGTTAATGCAAGAACCCATGTATAGATCATTAAATTTTAAAATTCAACATTGAAACATTTAGAGAACATCTTTTAAAGTTGAGCTTCTTGATGAAGAGAGTTTCAAGGATCAAAAACCATACATCAATGAATCTAATTGATTAATTTTATGAAGAATCTCCACTCAATTATCCAATCTAAGTCTTTCCTTGAGTTATGGCTCCAATGGAGTTCTGGGGAATTTCAAAGGGATTTGGGTTTTTGATACAAAGAATGAAATGTTTTAAGTGTTTTAGGCTTACAAAAACATTTTAAATACCCAAAATACCATTAGGAAACATAAAATACCTTATTTATACGTGGGTGAATTTACAAGTTCACCCCTCGCTTAACAGCGAACTGCATGATGGACTGTACAATCGACTTATGGACCATCCTGCTAGTCCGTGGTCTGGTACAAAGGCTTGTATTTGGTCCCTCCTTTTACAATACTATGTCCCAAACGACGAGACCCTAACAATGGGGTGTCGACTGTCCCACTGGCCATCGATTGCCTCCGTGGTTTGGGCTGTCTTAGACAGTCTTGGGGACTCTTGAAGGGTCCTTCTTCAAGGACCCTTGGATGGTCCTTCGAGAATTTTCCCGGACGTTTCCAACCCAAATATGCCCATGTATGAGTTTATAACCTCTCACATGAATTTCACCCAAAACTAACATGTAAAACTAGACGAAACATGCCTAGACATAGAAGGTTGTTTCAAGGAAAACTTTTGAATGTCATTGACGTTGTTGGACATTTGACCTCCAATCTTCATTACACTTGACACAATGCCTATATAAAGTATAATAACTCATTTATGTACTTTATAACCTCATTAATAAAACCTATGAATATAAAACCACATAGGTGACTTAGTCATCAAACATCTTGGTCGTCCCTTGACATTTGACTTCCAATGCACCTAAACTCTTAGACAATGCCTCTAAACCGCATTGTAGATCTATTTAGGACTTAATACAATCATCATAACCATATTAGACTCTAGTTTAGTTAAGTAATTTTTTAGATCTTAAATATATATTATATTAGACACCTTTTAACAATGAAGGGTTGTGACATTTTAAAAGAGTTGGAACTTTTTCGAAGAGTTCTGACCATTCAAAAGGGTTGTGACCTTTTTTGGAGGATTGACATTTTTATGGAGATTCATACTTTCTCTTCGTGACTTTTTTGATGAGTTGTAACCCTTTTGAAGGTTGCGACTTTTCAAAAATGTTGTGACTTAATTTTTATATGGCAAAATAAGCATTTTTTCACATACTGCTACTTGTTTGTTTTAAAAAGAGGGGGTTTCTAAGAAAATTTAACTAATAAAGTTTTCCGTTCTTGTTCGTCTTTTTAAATTAACTAATCTAGCATATCTGCTACATTTTATATCTTATTATATCCAATTAAATTTTATCATATAAAAGAAGAAACCATTTCAATTGGTGTAGTTCTTCTTCTTCTAAAGTTGAATACTAATAATACTTTGAAAAACACTTCAAAGGAAAGAAAGTACTAAGAAACTCCTCAACTCTAACTATCTATTAACCCTGAAATACGAGGATAGATGTTGGGAAAAAACCCATGACAACTCGACAGTGACATGAAACTAAATGTGAAATCCTTCGAAAGAAAGGAGGCTCACCAAAGCTATCTGAAGCACAAAATTATCTCAACGAAACACCTGTTGATTATCTTGAGCACTTATTTATACATCATATTAAGATGTAGGTGGAGTAATATCAGTAAATTTGAATGCAAGAGTATGCAATATGACTAAATGAAATGATAACTGAATGGAGAGACTAAAAGCATTTCAACATTATATCAATACATGAATATAGAGGTCATACCCTTTAAGATTTATAATAATATATGCAATAAAAAACAATATAAAGATACTATACATTACTTGTATAGAATATCTCTAACTGATAGCTTATGGTCCTAGATACGATACAATATTTTGCTCACGCTGCAAGTCATCCCATACTTTTCCGAGTCTTGGATGATACTATTACTATGGTTCAATATAATAGGCCTTGTCATAGTTAGCGAGAAGTCGCATGAAGAATCAAGGCTATCCTATACTACGCTTGCCATGTAGTTTATTGGAAATTTTAAGATATGATAGACTCTTGCCCAATATGGTACTTGATACTACTCCCAAAACAATAATAAATATAAATTATACTCAATTCACCCTTAAAAATTAAGGAATATTTCTTTACATATCACTATACTTTTTTGAAACATTTTCCCGCACATCAACTATGCTCTTTCTAAATTGTAACAAGTTCTGATCAAAACTTGTATTGAAAACTTTTGCTTAAGGACATATCTTTCAAGTCCATGATTCATACATAAAAACCAAAACATCTTGTAATTTGCTGAAAATAAGGTTCTCTTTCAATATAAAAATGATAACTTTCGAACCCTTAAAGTTATCTTAAACCCCTTTTCAAAAAAAATTCCTCTTAAATGGAGCATATATGAGCTGATATAGAGAAGGGTTACGTGGCGACAACTTAAAGGAGCATACACCAAATGAAACAAAGAAAATAATATCCCAACGACCCTTGGCGTAGGGTGAGGTGAACTTCGCACCTTCTTGGCGCGCCTCCTCTGGACCTGCCCAGCATCCCCAACAAACTCAAGTTACATTAGGTCCCCAAATTACATTGGATTTGAGAAATTTTCCCAAAACTAAACTTATTTTTGAAACTTACACTTAGTACTTTAGAAACTTTCATATGATTCCTTTGGAATACATAGATTTTCTAATTGATAGGGTTAATGTGACACTATGAATAAACAAAATTATAAAATTCTCAAAAACTACGGAAGTCAAAACATTAACCTTTATAGAAATAAATGAATATCAATAATTATGAATGGATCTTCTAGTTGAGACGATATCTGAATTAATTTATATTTAGGGCATAGGGACGAACAATTCCAATACTATGAATAGTCTTACATACCTAGAAAGAAAAAAGGTTCTTGGTCAAAATCATGGAAACTTGAGGAACGCTTCAACCTTAGCGTTTTCTCCATTTGGAACATGACTCTAATTCTTGTAAGTGTTAAAAAACGTGAATATAATGTTTTAACACTATTTATACCATTAATTAGGTAAAATAAATGTGTCTTAGGATTAGATGGATGGGTAAAGACTATGATACCCTTCTAAAATGGTTGAGGTGCTTTACAAAAAGAGGCTTCACTAAAACAGACAAATCCTTTAACTCGAAATTCAAAATAAGGAAAAATTTATGATGTTAGAAAGAGGACTGAAACTCTTTAACTTGATAGGACATGTGCTACATAATTCTTTATGTTAAAAAATATATAGTTTTTTTAAGTTGATGAAACATTTAAAACTAATGGGTGACTTGCACTAACCCAGCATAAGAAAAGGATCTCCCAAACACTTTTTTAGCATAGAGATGTTAAATACTGGATGGACTGTTTCTAACCGTGGCAGTAGCTCCAAATCATAATATACATTACCTTATCTAAGGGATATCCTGTAAAGAGTAATGTATTGGGGACTGAGTTTTTACTTCTAACCAAATCACATAACACCCTTTATAGGTGAAACCTTCCAATAGACCCAATAAATAACCTCAAACTCCAACTCTCTCCTTCTAATATATGTATATCATTTCTCACAACTTTCCACTTACTTAAAACATTCCTGAATTGTGTTCACCTTCTTCATGGATTGATGAACCAAGTCTGTCCCTATAAGCTCTAATTCACTAACCTTACAAAAAACAATAGGAGATCTACATCTCTACACATAAATATCCTCATAAAACATTATTTTTATACTAGAGTAATAAATTATATTGTACTTAAAATCTATATGTGGCAAGTGGTTATCCCAATTACCTTTTAAATTCATAACACATGCCTTCAAAATATCCTCTAGGGTCCGAATTGTGAGCTCTAATTTGCCATATATCTAAGGATGAAAAGCAATACTAAGGTTTTACTTTTGAACCCAAAACTTTCTTAAAGAAATTCTAAAACTGTGTATAGTTACACATCTCTCCATGAAATAATGGTAAAATGGACTCAACTAAGTCAGACTATATACTTTACGTGATATATTGGATAATCTTATACTGAATTTGAAGTTTGTACCGGTAATAAATGGGATAATTTAGTCATCCGATCTACAATAAGACAAATCAAATTATGCTGCCTTTTATATCGCGGAAATCTAGTATTGGAGTTCATATAAGTCATCTCCCACTTCCTTTTGGAAGATCTATATTCCAAGACAAACCACATAGAATTTGTGTTCTAAACTAACTTGTTGACTATTTAAGCACATAAAATTGAATCTGCAATATGATTGGTCCACAAATTAAAATTATTTAGGGTTATATCTAAATAGAAACAGTATTCTTATATACATATTATATCTAAATATCGAATAAGAACTCTTAAGTTTCAGATTTTTTAGGATTCAAGGAGACCATGGACACTACCTCGCAAAAAGGTAGAGAAAAGTGAATTATTGAAAGCCTGAGAATCGCCAAGTCCACTTATATGATCTTCAATTGGCATGGATGCTTCCTATTGTTCCAGTGTGCTGAGTGCCGAAGTAAAGAGTAACATTGAGTGAGAAGTAGTTAGTGCATTATCGAGAAGTCTCACAAAATAGTATCTCATCACCTAATGAAAAAAAGCATGACGATGCTGAAGGTTGTACTAGAATGAGATAGACTTCACCGATGGGCGAATCACTGAGTGAGTCAACGATTCCCATTAATGTCGCCAAATGATCCACTGCAACACATGTTTGACAGTTATAAATTCTAGTGGAGTGTAGTTTCTATAAATTATAGTTGGATCTGTTTTTTAGGAATCTGACATAGTGCAAAATAATATAATATTTCTTAGTATTTTTTATATTTTACTTTAAAGTTATGTAAGGTTTTGGACGTCTTGAAGATGAAATGGTCTTTCTCCTTCGAATTGGAAGAGCATCTTCTTGATTCTTCTTTCTTTGATCAAATCAAGACTTATTTTCTCATAAATATTTGATGATAACATCATTGAAGGTATACTTTCTATTTCTTCATCTGATGCTAAAAACCCTTATTCTTGGGGTGTGATGTACAAAATATTGGTTAATATTGTCGTTAAGTCTTTCTTGTTAATTGATTAAATTTATTTTAACGGTGATTTATTCTAGTGGTTTTGGTTTAATTGGTTGTATTTGTAGTTACAAATACAAGTTCACCAATGTTTTTTCACCTAGCACGGGCGAGAGGTCGCAAATCCAAAACTTCTTAATTGATGGCATAAGGAGAGGGATGACATGCAGTTCCCTCAGAGGTTGTGCTCTAGTCTCATATCTCAACAATAAGTTTGAGAGAGTAAGTGGGGCAAATCGTAGGATGGTTTTCATGCGGCCAATGGGTGTCTGAGAGAAACTATTTGAAATGGGTTAAGTGGCTCGAGAGAAAAATTATTTCCATATAAAGCTTAGCCTAGTCATTATTTTTCTACAGTTTTTCTATTGAAAACATGAAACCAATATTTTTATATTAATCCATATTGCGGACTCATCCTAAGAAATCCCCATCTCATTGATTACATTTGGTGTTTATTTTGCTATTTTACTACTTGTGATGAAATTCCCCATTGGATATTTAAAACTTTTGTGTCACCCCTTAATTTATAATTTTTAAATCATTAATTTCGTTAGCAATGACCAATTATAATGATGTTCGAATTAGATCAAAGTTTTAACTACAACAATCTTAGGACACAACCCAACCATCAGTTGGGTTATTATATTAGCGATGATCATAGAGACTTGAATCGGAAGGACTGTCGTCGGTCACGATAAGCATCAAAATGGCAGTGGTGTCAGGGAGTGATGTTATGTGAGAAAGTAGTTGATTAGAGATTTTGTTTTTCTTAGTTTAGTATCACTAATCTTAGTTGTAGTTTTGTTTGGATTGTCTTATGAATAAAATAAGGAGACAAGAATGGATGATCATTACGGGTATTATACATATCATCTCTTGAAACTATTAAACCTCAGGGATAATCTACTTACGTTCAGGCAAGAAGGGGAGGATACAATTCCAGAATTGTGGTTGAAGTTCAAAGAAATATTGCACCCATACACATCTCATGGGATGTCTGATAAGATGCCGCTGCGTTACATCTATCGGGGACTCGGACCAGAGAATAGAAGAATATATGAGAAACTTCTTGAAGAAGGTATTCTCAATAAAACTTATGAAGTCGTCGCAACACTACTTGAAAACATGGTCGAAACCTACAAGGAAACTCAAAAGAAATATGAATGGGAAAAACTTGTGGCGCAAGTAGATATTTTGTCCAAATGAGTGATGGGATTGCAAGAAGAAGCCATAGAAAGGGAAAATAAATTCACCCATTGATAATTCAAGCATAGGAAGAAGAATGAGGGTCACAAAGTAACAATGCCCTATCATTCATCCTACAAAAACTCGAAGAGCACGACAAGACATTGAATGGAAAAAAGGAAAACATTGAAATGGTTAATGCAATAACTATTTAAAACTCCATGACCATTCATCTCCAAGATAGTTATATAACCCATTTGATAATGGGTCACTACTCTGTGTTCACCGAAGACTCACCTTATTAACCTATGGGTGACTCCAAGGATGAAAAATAGTTATTGACTTGCATTGTGTCGTGACGTAAACTAACACATAGTTTGGGAAACAACCCAAAACCCTTTAATTTCTTTTTATGTATTGATAAAATAATGGCTTATTGTTTGAACAAGTCAAAGTTAGGGAGATGTATGAAAAGGTGCATAAAGTTGTGCAACTAGTCTTGTTGGCGAGCTGTTGACGAATTCGGTGACCACGATTTGTTCCTCTGTAAGCATCAAGATATCTTCATATTTTACCGTATAAAGATTGGCAATCTGTATGAATTATTGACGTATCGCCAATAAGGTTAGAAATCTTTATTAAGACTGTCATTGGGATTCCCATATGAATTGATGATCCTATCAAATATAGCGAAGAATCTAGGTACTAGGAACTTTGCCGAGTAAGTAGGCGAGCTTTACTAATGTCGCCAAATAGCCAGAAAATGGATGGTCGTTGCAATCCAAAGTGATAAAAGTTCTTTTTCATTTACCCTCTCTCATTTTTTTCTTCTACACTAACTCTCACCCAAACTCTAGCTTTATATTTCCTGTGATTTTAGAGTATTAAGTTGATGAATTATGCTCAGAATTTTATAGAATTGCCTCCTAGAATCTCAGTAGCATTTTAATAGACATGTAAAGTTGATATTCGAACCCCTCATTTATTTTTGTCGCAATAGTTCTCGTTTACGTTGTACAAATCTTGTGAATATATACTTTATTTATATTTGTTTATTCAATTGCGTGTATTATTGATTATTATTTGATAGATCTTGTTTAGTTAGGGAAATATTTCTCGAGTATTCTTTTAGTTGAGTTATAGTTTATATGGGAATATGCATATGTTATGGGTACTAGTTGAATTTATCCTGCAGAAGATTATAATTGCATTTTCAGGATTTGTACGGATGAATTAAGAAGATGGGTTGTACATAGTCACGTTGAATCATTTGACGAGTTGGATCAAGCTCGCTAAACCACTCGGTTGTTCGCTTAATCTCACCTTTCGGTTTTAATTTTTCGCTGAAACAGAGGTTCATATATGTAATCAATTCTTTCAAAGTCATTCATGATGTGGATGAAACGGTGGAGCCAAATATAGTTGTTGAAGTCGTAAACTATGTAGCAAAGGCCATTCACACTCAAAAGCAGGATGGTGCAATTTCGAGTACTAGTACCTACATTCAGATCTATGCACAGGGTACTTATGACACGATAGAAAAAGGTTAGTAGTTAGACAGGATTCCCTCTTTACCTCCCTCTTTATTCTTTCTTCTTTTAAATGCAAGATATTTATCAGTTGCATTTGAGGAAAATTGTTTCTTATTTATGGTAAGGTGAGAGCCACCTTTGCATTCCATTATGACTGATGTTTTGATTTTATATTTACGTAGTACTTGTTTTTCAAATAAATCAAGGGATTCATTAGCAAACCAGGTATTATTAGAATCAAATGGGGCATTCCGAAGTAAAGTGGGCTTTTCTCGGTCAGAGGGTGGAGAATTGTGAGGGGCAGGAGCGGCTCAAGACGCAATGAAACCCGCTTTTGCTAGGCCAGTATTTGGAAATTGTTTGATTCTGTTTTTGCGACTTTTTAATATTATGAATTCTTATCATTTTAATTTGAAAGTTATTTGACACCCATTCGAAAATTTTCAAAATTTTTCACAACTTTTCACCACCTCTCTGTCGAAAGTTGTTGTTCTCTTGGAAATTCGATTTTGAATTTCGATCAATATTGATTAATTGAATCATGCTTTTTATCGAATAAAAACAAAAGTGCGGCTATGACGAGACCTAATAAAGTTGCATAGATAATATGTGAAATTTTTGCATATCATTGTGCCTAGCCATGTGCCAAAATTGATTCTCGTGTTATGATCGTCAAACATTAGCAAAAGAGTGAAGTTTTGTTTGACTTATGTATCAATTCCTAGTCTATAAGCTTACCTCGAACAATGCATGACAATAAATAGAATTTTTCCCATTAGTCTAGTTAACTAAGCTATGCTTTCACTTGATATAATCTTAGGCAATTTGATAAAGTGTAAGCCAATTTTACATATACCTTTTTTGTGACTTCCCTTGTGTGTGCATAAACCTCTTTTCAGCACCATTTGAGCCTTAACCTTCTTAGGAAGTAAAATGATTATTACTAGACCCTTCTTGATCCATCTCCACTAATCCATATGAATAATTTGTTTGAAAAGAAAAGGAAAAAGTCAAAAGAAGTGCAAGGAAAGTCTCCCTTAACTGATGGTGTTTCGATAGGATGGAAACCCTCCAAATATAAAATAAAAGAGGGAAAATAAATTAAAAATGAATGAAATGAAAAAGGAAAACTATGGAATAAAAGTCAAAATGGAATAGGGTTTTTAAGTAATCCATCAGAAATGATTAACATGATGACTTATGAGCACTAGAAAAGATAAAGAAGGAAAAAGAAAGCAAGTGTTATGAGCACCACAATTCATGACGATCATTAGTCACTAAGCATGAATGATTATACCTTTTAAGTCAGCCCATTACAAGTCTTAGAAAGACGTTTTTGATCTTGAGGAACAAGAAACTAATGTTGACTTTAAAATAACATTAATCTTATGGGTAAACGCATACACTGTGTTCCGCTTTTTGAGAGTGAGTGGTGTATCTTATTCCTAAAATTTAAATTGACTATACACTTGTGTGTGAAAATTGAATCATCATTTGTGTAAGGGCATTTTGATGCTTATATTAAGGTTGAACTTGCATTGAAAGCAAGTATTGGGAGATCCAGAATCCTTACTAATGGTGTATCATAACTTGAATCTTTGAGTGCACAATTGGTCCTTACATAAATAGTTTAATTCATGTCTATAAATTCATGGTTTAGCCTAGTGTATTTCTAATTGAGATATCCTTTTTGAATTGTTTAACTTATCCTTAACTTGATGAAAGACAACAATTTAAGTTGGGAGTGTTGATAAGTCAACAGATTGGACTCATTTAGAAATATATTTTAACAGAAATAGTTTTCTCATATGCTTATTTTATCTCAATATCTGATGAAAACTCTTAAGTTTCAGGTATTAAGGATTCTAAGAAAGCATGGACACTACATCGCAAAAAGGAGAAAAAAGGTTGCAAGAAGTGAAGAATTGAAAGCTTGAGCATCACCAAGTCCACATTGAGGATCACTTATAGGAATGGATACTGCCTTTTGTTCCAGTGTGCTGAGTATTGAAGGAAAAGATCACATTGGCAGAAGAGAGGAGAAGTCGGTGAAATTAAATCACTAAGGCGGGTTTCCGCTGAGAACAAAATAGTGTTCATGCCCAAAGGTGCACAGATACCTAGCTTCTAGAGTTCATTCTGAGGAGTTTCACAAAAAAGTGTCTAACACCTAACAAACCAAAGCATGAAGATGCTTAAGGACTTACCATAAGGTGATGCACTTCACCAATGGGTGAATCTCTCAGTCAATAGGCGATTCCGATGAAATTCGTCGAATGATTTGCTTCAACTCAAATCTGAAAGCTATAATTACTAATAATTTTACAATGAAGAGTTGGATCCTTTTTGTGAGGATTCCTTCTTAGATCAAAACAATACAATATTTTCTTAGTACTTTTTATATTTTACTCTCAAGTATTGTAAGGGATTGAAAGACTTAAAAAAGAAATGCTCTCTTTTCCTTCGATTTAAAAGTGTGTCTCCTTGACTCTTATTAATTTACTCGAATCAATACTTTATTTATTATACCAATTTTATTTCGACATCATTAAATGTATAATTTTTATTTCTTTGTGTGTGATTAAAACCCCTAATTCTAAGGGTGTGATTGAGAAAAAATGAGTGAATATTCTTTTTTGGTTTTACTTGTTTCTAGATTATATATAGTTTAGTGGTGATTTAATCTGGTTGTTGTTATTTAATTTAATAGAATTCAAGTTTCAAATACAATTTCACCCATGTGTTTATGGCTTGCTCGAGAGAACCAACTAGAAGTAATCAGTGTTGTCACCCTCGAAGAGTACTAAGACTAGCCTCTTAGCATTCGGCATTACATTCATAGGTTAAAACGTTCAGATAATTAGATGTTTTCATCTACATCTACTTCATGAGGTTTACTTAGACCACTCTCTCACACATAATATATTCTTAGAGAGTTTAATTAGACTCCTCGTATAAGAAGATTACATAGTGTTCTATTTTTATGACACACACACACACACACACACACATACACACACACACATATATATATAGGAAAGTAATGCTTAATGTACCTAGAATGCCTAGATTAGACCGGGTTAGCACGAATTGATGCGCGTTGAACCAGACGTGTGAACCTATGAATCATCCAAGCAAACCAACTTAGTGAGTTAAATGAGCTAGTCAAGGTTGGGTCCAGTAATGTAGGGCACCCGGATGAGTCTTAACCGGACATGAAGGGATAATCTTAAGTTTGGAGGGTCTATGGGTAAAATTGACTTTTCCAGGCTAAGTGTATTATAATAATTACCCTAAATATTTAATTAAGTAATTAATTAATTAAAATAGTGGACAATTTGGGTAGGGTTAACCCAAATTGACCCATTTTCGCGAATTAGGCTTCACCCGGGTTCAATTCTTGGTGGAAGCACTAATTAAAATGAATTAATTGGTTTTTTAATATTAAGTTGAATTAATTGGTATTAAAATTTCTGATTTATTTAAGGTAAAATATTATTTTTGATAATAATTTATTAATAAAATAAATAAATAAATAACAAAGAGTCCTAGTTTGTCTAAGTCTTCAACTAAAACTCCTACTCCTACACTTACTCTCATCTCTCTCAACCATCATTCTCACGTCTCTCACTCTCATTCTCACATCCATCATAAGAAAAAAGGAACAAAAAATCAAAGTTAATTACTTGCTGAAATTTCACACAAAAACTCAAGAGAAAAATTAAACTAAAAATGAAAAGCGAAAGCATTTTTCAAACGGTTTGCAAGTGAGTTTTGATAGAGAAGCATTTTTTTTCCTAAGAGTTGGCCTCACTTGAGATAAGATTTCATAGGTGTTAAACGACCAAAATAAGGTATGGGTATTCTTCCTCTTGGTCCCTTTCCAAAGAGACTCCTATGTTTTGGTCCATTTCCACTTCGAAAACTAGGAATGTTCCCGTTTGCATGTCCCTACCACTAGCTCCAATAAAATTTGTATATTCGGTATGTTTTGCTGGTAAAATTTAGAGATGTGATGTGTTTTCGTGATTATTATTTTCAATTATATATGTTCGGATTTATGTGATTAATATGCATGCTTTCCAAAACTATGTGATAAACGTGTGTGTGTGTGCATTGTGTAAGTCGTTGCTTATGTCATGGGTTGAAGTGTGTAATATGCATGTTAAATTCTTGTGTTTTGTATGGAATCACATGAAGTATATCGTGATGTTCATAAGTGGTGTAATGTCGCTAAATTGAGTGAAAATCTTGATCAAATGGAACCACAAAAATGCAAAAAATAAACGAACAAAATATCCAATGTATTGTCCAAAAATTTAAAGAATAAAATGTTTAAGAAATGGACAGGAAAGTGTGATCAAACTTCCAAATTTGCTGGAAATTTGGTTATTCCAAGTTATTGGAAATATTTTGAGTTTTTTTTAAAAAAAATTAAAATGTATGAGGTCATTTGGGATTGAACCCAAGACCTCACAATATGCAAGCTATAACAAATTCAATAATAAAAATGCGGTAAGAGGGATTTGAAATGGGATGAGGCTCAATTGAAGAGATAGGAGAAAAATAAAATGAGTGGTGCGTGGATCGAACCCACAACCTCTCGAATAGGTGATTAAATTAGGAGAAAAACTAAAGGAAAATAAAATGAGGTAGTGGTGGATAGATCCCATATCCTCTCGGCCTAAAACATAAAAGTAAAAGACAGAAATGTAAGAAAAGAAATGTAGGCATCGGATATGAACTTAGGTCCCCAAGATGAAAATTTAAATCAAAATTTAATATAAGACTAAGTGTTGATCAAGGGATTTCAAATCGTATTCCCTTGCCCAATTCCGTATTGATGCATAAATCTTACGTGAATAGATACTCAATGAAATCTTCCTATAGGAATCGAAATCAAGACATTGTCATACATACAAGATATATAAGTCTTGTACCATATAATCATGGGCAAGTGTGAATCACTTAGAGGAATTATGAACGAAGACTCATGGCTTGTACATTTGGATGCATAACTTCACCGTACGTTTAAAAATAAGTTAACCTAAGATATATGTGATGAAATGATTTGACCCCCGAAGGGTGAAGTAAGAATGTGAAACACAGTACAAGGCCAAGTTCTTTGGACTATGAAGAAATGTACATTCACGTATAACGTTAGTAATTATGGTACACAATGATGCTAACGAAAATAGTGACAACATGACTATAGGCTAGTGCAAGTGAGAAAAGTTGCATCAACGCCCAAATATCAAAGTCACTAAAAGAAATTGCTAAGAGAGTATATTTATGCTAAACGATGAATAACAAAAGAAAGAGTGTCTACATGAGGAAAGGCTAGTACAAGGGAGACAACATGTGTTTACCCCTAGAAACAATGTGCCTCAATGTAAATTCCAAGAGAGCATATATATGTTATACGATGACCAAATAATCAAAGTTGAGTAAAGATGAAATGAAAAGATGTTAAGAAATTAAAGGGTGATACCACAATATGAGGCTAGTGCAAGTGAGACAAGCTGTACCTACGCCAATATAAGGTCACCAAAAGTACTCACCTAAGAGATTGTTCAATATTAAGAGACAACTCTCAATCACACTCTATATGTAAGTGTAAGGACAATTTACACCTAATATATGATGAAGAGATGATAAATAATGTAATGAGCTATGACTTCCTGATGCTAAAAGAAAGTTTCGATGATCTATGAGTTGAATGTAAATAGGAACTTTAATCGGAGCACCGATAGGCTACCTATGAGTGGAGATATCTTATTTTGGGAAGGGCGGAGGTTCACGTAATTCTCATTATATGAGACTGTCTACCAAGGTTGGTATGGGTCTTCCTAAATCTCCTAGTCTTTGAACTATTTTTGAAACATAGGGAACTAGTCAGTGGTTTTCCAGCTAAGCGGTCTAGGGATGTTTTTCTTTCACATTGGCCAGTGACGCCAACTCTTTTCGGTGTGGGGAAGACATGAAATTTCATTATGCTCACATGATCGATGTAAGTTAAAGTTGAAGTTCCTAAAACTATGAAAGATAATGGAATGATACTAAATGAATAAAAGTGAAGTACGTATGAATGAATGAAGTAGACTATGTTTTCCCTTAAGAAGGCTCCCTTGTTTAGGTCCCATATGTTGAGCCCTCATTTTGGGAAGTCCTAATATTAAGTGTGTGATTGCAAGGTCACACAGTCCGTGAATAAAATGATATATAATATATGTATGTTCTATATGAAATATGTTATGTGTTGTGTGCAATATGAAAAGAATTATGAAGCATGTTACTCTCATAGCATGCCTTTCGTAATATGATTTTGAATGTCCAACTTACTTGGAATTCCATAATTCATATCGATATGAAATAGTTCTCCTTAATCATGAATGTCCTTGATGTCTACTTGCATACACCCACACTTAACATAATTGTGTACTAATCCCAAACATTATACTATTTTTGTGACAGTTCAGGAGGGCTCTCAAGACATTCATTACAGCTGTTCGGAAATCAGATTTTTTCATCCAGACATGGTAGGTCCTCATGTATTTGAGCATGTCTTCCGTAATGTTTCGAGATTATTAATAGGTTTAGGCTTATGGAGTATGTTCCACTAGTATTTGTTTCCTATTTTGTTCAGACTTATGTAATGGTTCCATTTTTGGAATTGTAACCTATGCTATAAAACTAATTATTTAAAGATTGAATAATTCTTTATAAGATGGTTGATTCACATGAGTCATGAATTTATTGATAGAAGTATGCATGTTATAACTATGAAGTCTATTTACACATAAAAAAATAAAAAGTTTAAAATTTTCCGCTAAAATTAACCTAACAAATGTAATGACGACATAAGTAAGCTTGTCTGCGACCCTTGAGAGGTCAACAAGCCGGTTTAGGCTAGGGTCTAGATTCCAGTCAAGACAAACTTTATATCATAGCATTAGGTTAAATATCAAATACATCAGGTTCCTATCAACCATGTTAAGTAGCTTCTAAGTTATGGTAGTGAAGTGCACGAGTATCATGAATTAGAGACTGCACAACTCTTTGGAAATTTTCCCTTCTTCTAATCTTATCGTGCCTTATGAAATTTTTATTTATTGGTGTTAAGGGCGTATCTAACATCAAATCTTGTGTTTCAGGAAGATGAGAACCCAAGAGTTAAGAGAAACCATAAAGTAGATACACCTTAGGATAAGCCACCTTGTGGGAAGTGTGGCAAACATCATGGAGGAGAGTGTATGATGGGCTCTAAAGCTTGTTACAGTTGCCGCGAACTGGGTCACATGATGAAGGATTGTCAGAATAGGAGAGGTAACAAAAAATATGAAAGTGAAAGTTCAGCCTTATAGTCCAAGTGAAGAGGCTCCAAGGAGGAAACGACTCTTCGCACTAAAGCCTAGGGGTATAGGGGAAGGCACTTTTGGTGATGTCTCGAGTGTGTAGCCTTAAGTAGACTTTCATGTTTTTGACTGTGTATGTTTTTATGCACTAGTATGAGGTTAATATGTTTGAGTCATCATGTTGGTTGCTGATTTATGTGACTTATGGGTTTACTTATGTTGTATGCTTTGATGAGACTAGTTTAGAAAAGATTTTCCTAAGTTTATTAATGTGAAACTACTAGTAGGTTTTAAAGATTTTAGATATGATATTCACCAATGAAAATTATTGAATTTCTTATGTATGCATATGTTCTATGGATGACTGACTTGTTTTTAGTAAAGAGTAGTGTCATTTGGGAACGAATGTTCCTAAGGGGGGAGGAGATAATGTAGCAATCCGAATTGACTATGCTAAGTAATGCTTAACATACCTAGAATGCCTAGATTAGAACAATTTCACACGGATTGATATTCGTGGAACCATACATCATAACCTATGCATCAGCCAAGCAAAAAAATTTAGTAAGTTATTGATCTAGGCAAGGTTGGGTCAATCCATGTAGGGCACCCGAATAATAAGATTCATCCGGATGAGTCTTAACCGGAATTGAACGGGGTAATCTTAAGTTTGGAGGGTCTAAGGGTAAAATGGTATTTTTTAAGCAAACATTAGTTTTGTAATTACCCTTAATATTTAATTAATTAAATAATTAGTGAAAATAGTGGTCAATTCTAGCATGGTTTACCCGAATTGACCCATTTTAGATACTTAGGTTTCACTAGGGTTCCATACATGGTGGAAGCAATGATTAAATTAAATTTATTGGTATTTAACGATTTAGTTGAATTAATTGGTATTTAAATTTATGATATATGTAAGGGAAAATAAGAGTTTTAATAATAATTATTATTAAAATAAATAAATAACAAAGAGTCCTAGTTTGACTAAGTCTTCAACTAAAAGTCCTAATCCTACACTTAGTCTCATCTCTCTCCACTCTCATTCTCATGTTTGTCACACTCATTATCACGTCCATAATCAACAAAAAGGTACAAAAAATCAAAGTTCATCACTTGAAGAACTTGCACAGAAATAATCAAAAGAAAAACGAAACTAAAAACGTAAAGCTAAATCATTTTTGAAACGTTTTGCGCGTGAGTTTTTTTGGAGAAGCGTTAGTTTTCCCTGGGGTTATGCAGCACATTAGATAAGATTTTAAATGTGTTAAACTAAGAAAAAAAGGTTTGGGTTTTCTTACTCTTGGTACCTTTCCCAATAGACCCCTAAATTTAAGCCAACTCCTAGTCCGAAAATTAGAAATGTTCCCCTTTGCATGTACTTGTCACTAGCTCCAATTGAATTTGTTGGTTGTGTATTTTTAACTTATAATTTAGAGATGTGATGTGTTTTCGTGATGAATATGTTCAATTAGATATGTTCGGATTTATGTGAGTTATAAGCATGCTGTCCAAAACTATGTGTTGAACGTGTGTGTGTGCATTATGTATGTCATGGCTTTGGTCATGGGTTGAAGTTTGTAATATGCATGTAAAATTCTTGTGTTTTTTATGAAATTACTGGAAGTAAATGGTGATGTTCATGAGTGTTGTAGTGTTGCTCAATTGAGTCAAAATCTTGATAAAATGTAACAACGAAAATGCACCAAATAAACTTACGAAATGCCCAATGATTTGTCCAAAAATATAACGTATAAAATGTTACGGAAATAGATTGGAAAGTGTGATCAAATTTCCAGATTTGCTGGATATTTGGTTAGACCAAGTTACTGGAAAAAAATTGATTTTTTTTTAAAAAATAAATGTATGAGGTCATTGGGGATTGAATCTAAGACCTTACCATATGCAAGCTATAAAAAATTTCATAATTAAAATGAGGTACGGGGGATTCAGAATGGGGTAAGGCTCAATTGAAGAGTCGGGAAAAAAATTAATGAAAAATAACATGAGTGGTGGGGGAATCGAACCTACAACCTCTCGGATAGCTCAGGGAGAAAGGAAAAAAATGAAAAAAAAATAAAATAAAACTAGGTACGTGGGGATCAAACCCACAACCTCTCGTATAGGTGAGGAAATTAGGAGAAAAACTAATGAAAAATAAAATGAGGTTGTGGGGGATCGATCCCATATCCTTTAGGCCTAAAAGAGAAAACTCAAGGAGAGAAACTTACGAAAAGAAAATGTAGGCATTGGGATTTAAACATGGGACCCCAAGCTGAAATTTATAATTAAAATTTAATATAAGAATAAGTGTTTCGCAAGGGATTTGAAATCGGGCTCCTTTGCCCAATCCCATATTTATGCATAAGTCTTATGCAAATAAATACTTAATGAAAGCTTTCTAGAGGAATCGAAATTGATGTCTTGGCATACTTACAAGATTCACAAGTCTTGTACCATATAATCTTGGGTAAGTACGACTCACTTAGACATATTATAAACGAAGCCTCATGGCTTGTACGTATGGATTCTTAAGTTCAGCATACGTTTAAAATAAGTGAACCTAATATGTATGTGGTGAAATGATGTTACCCTCGGAGGGTTAAGTAAGAATGTGAAACACACTATAAGGCCAAGTGCTTTGGACTATGAAGAAATGAACATACACGTAATAATGTTAGTAATTATATTACACAACGATGCTAATGAAAATAGTGACAACATGATTATAGGCTAGTGCAAGTTAGAAAAGCTGCATCTACGCATAAAAATCAATGTCACTAAAAGAAATTTCTAAGAGAGTATAGTTATGCTAAACGATGAATAATCAAAGAAAGAGTGGCTACATGAAGATAGGCTACTACAAGTGAGACAACATGTATCTACGCCTAGAATCAATATCCCTTAATGTAAATTCCAAGAGAGCATAAATATGTTATATAATGACAAAATAATGAAAGGTGAGTGAAGATGAAATGAAAAGATGTTAAGAAAGAACAGGGTGACACCACAATATGAGGCTATTGCAAGTGAGACAAGCTGTACCTATGCCAATATAAGGTCACCAAAAATACTCACCTAAGAGATTGTTGAATATTAAGAGATAAGTCTCAATCACACTCTATATGTAAGTGTAAGGCCAATTCACACTTAATATGTAAAGAAGAAATGATAACCCATCTAATGAGGTAGCATGAATACCTCATGCAATCAGAAAGCTTCGATGACGTATCACTTGAATGTATATGGGAACTTTAAACAGAAAACCAATTGAATAACTACAATTGGTCGTGCCTACTTTCAGGAAGGGTGGAGGTTCACGTTATTCTCATGAAATGAGAGTGTCAACCAAGGTGGGTATGACTCTCCAAAAATCTTCTACTCTTTGAACTATCTTGCAAACATAGTGAACTAGCTAGAGGTTTTCCACCAAAGCGAGCAAGGGATGTTTTGGTTTCAGCTTGACCAATGACTCCACCTCTTTTTGGTGTGGGGAAGACACCGGATTTCATGATGCTCACATGATCTATGTCAGTTAAAGTTGAACTTTCTCAAAGAATGACAAATAATGAAATAAATGTTACCAAAGGTGTTTGGATAAGATAATCATGAGGTGAAATAGACTCAAGTAATGACACTAGGTCATTCTTGGTCATTGCACTTTGAACACGATGAGAGACATAAAAAACATCCTATGTATAGCTGGTTTTCACAGCAACCTACGAACAAATAAAAGTAAATATGTACAAATGAATGAACCAGACTCTGTGTTTATTAAAGAAGGTTCCCTAGTTTAGGTCCCATATGTTGAGACCTCATTTTGGGAAGTTCTAATGTAAAGTCTGTGATTCCAACACCTCACGACATATGAACGAATGATATGTAATATATGTATGTGCTATGTGAAATATGTTATGTGTTGTGTGCAATATGATACAAATAATGATGCATGTTACTCTCATAGCATGACTTTCCTAAACTGATTTGGCTAGTCCCACTGACATGGCATTCCATAATTTATACCGTTAGGAGAGATATTTTCTTAATCGTGCATATCCTTCGTATGTTCTTTAGTACACCCACACTTAATACAAGTGTGTAGTAATCCTATACATTATACTTTTTTTTTGTGCAAGTTCAGGAGGGTGTTGAAGACATTCATTGAAGTTGTTCAAACAACAATGTTTTTCATCCATACTTGGTAGGTCCTCATGAATTCGAGAATTTATGTTGTTATGTTTCAAACTTAGTAATAGGTTTAGGCTAGTGGAGTATGTTCCACTAGTATTTCTTTCCTAGTTTGTTCAGACTTATGTAATTGTGCCATTTTGCAATTGTTACCTATGCTATAAGACTTTTTATTTCAAGATTGAAAAATCCTTTATTAGATGGTTGATACACATGAGTAATGATCTTGTTTGTACGCGTATGCATGCTATAACTATGAAGTCTATGTACATTTCAAACAAAATAAAGTTTGAATTTTTCTGCTAAAATTAACCGGATAAATGTAATGATGAGATAAGTATGCTTGTCTTCTACCTATGAGAGGTCAACGACGCTAGTATTGGCTAGGTATAGACCCCGATCGTGACACACAAAATTGAATTCATGCTAAAAAGGGACATTTGAAAAAACCATGCCAAGTTACTTTGAAAACCCTTATGAAGAACCCAAGAACACATATAAGATAATTGTCATATTAGTCTTATGATAAAAGCACATTCAACAAAAGTATAACCTACTCAACTTAAGCCACATCAACACGTTCATAGAATAATTTAATTCATAGCCAATGGAACGCCATCATAATGACATAACCACAAAGCATATTCATTAGTCCATAACATTATAATATAAGTAAAATTCTTATCAATAACTGTCACCAAGCCTACTAGTGCAATGGTCATGTGAAGTCACACAACATCACTGAACCAAGTAAACTAACCAAAGGATCATGAATAATATCAAACTTCACATATCATATATTTGTAACTATTCATCCTCACATTTAGAAATATAGAACATTAAAAAAGAAGAGTAAACATAAACATTACATTTATTTCATAAGAGCATAACACATAAGTATCACTTCCTAGGATTTCCCTCAAGGTCAACTAGTGCAATGTATAGGTAGTTTCCCATACCCCTACCTAGACTAAGTGAAACCCCTTACGTGCTCTTACATCGAGATAACTTTATTACTTAATTTACCTCTGGGAGCATTTTGCCTTAACCGACATAGACCACATGAACTAATGTGGAATATGGTGTTATGGAACTCTACACAGAAAGAAGATGGATTAACTATAAAGTTAGTACCAAAATATGAACGTATCATCTAGGTGGATCCTTTAGCAATTATTTCTATGGGGGCAACATAGTTCAAGAACTAGGAGATGCGTTTGGGACCCTCTTTATGCTACATGCTTTATAGTCTCCAATCTCATCAGTATAATAGTGAACGCACATTCCCAATGTGGGAAAGGTCACTCCTCACTACTAGTTCACTCGGTTCTAGCTTAGTGCCTTTTGAAATATTTTGTTATAACAATCATAACTTAGTGTAGGTCATACAAGTATAGTTCCTTATATAGTCATAGCCATTATGTCAATAGGAATTGCATGAAAACACCTTTCAATACAACCTTTCACAGTTGATATTAGCACATTCACATCACCATAATATAATATGGCACAAAGGTACTTCATAACAAACATCTTAAGAATAGTTTCATAATCATATAATCAAGACATGTAAATTTCATCATCATACCAAACCTACTTAAACATATCCCTAGATAACTTTTGTTTAACATCATCACCAAGTACAAGCCATCATGAATGAAGTAGAAGGTTTAAGATGTCAACACTGACACAATCTCCTTCAAAATCCACCATTTTTTTTCTTACCATAAACAAACAAATTCAATCAAATAATAAATTTGATAACATCAATAAATATTAATTAACACAATAATGAAGTCTATGGCATCACTACTACTCAATTCAACAGCAGTTCATAACCTAGGGTTAGGGACTTCTAATACATCCAAAACGACTTCGGTGAAACTAAAGCCTAACGCTTGTGACTACAGCCTGCATAGTTCACGGTTAAATAAAGGGGTAAATTCACCCCATGTCCAAATAATTGTATAGTTGGTTTACTAAGGGTATTATACGTATTTTATATCAACTTATAAATCCTAACTACCTAGATTAATTCATGATTCAAAATTTAAAATCAAAATTCTTTATGGAACATTGGAGAACCTCATTAAAGTAAAAACTCAAGATAGAACTAGGATTGAAGATTGGTTGGTCATTCTCATTAATTTTTCATAAAATTTTTAATATATCACAAATTGAGGTATGGTTCTTTATCCTTGCAATTGTTTTCTTCAAGGATAAAAGATTCAAAGTGATTTCTAAATGCTTCTATAGATGAACTTGTCCAATTTCGATATCTATCTATAGGTTTTTGCATAAAACATTTTGAATCATTATGTGTTTATTGAAGTGATGTTAATTTGATAGTTTTGACCTAATTACTCTATGAATCCATGTAATTTATGAAAATTAATTTTGGACTACTTTGTGGGTGACTTGATCATATCTTAATGCTATTTAATTTTTATATAGTTTCTCTAGGGCTATTGAATTATGATAATATAATATTAGAATTATTATTAGGCTTCCTTATATTCATAAGTCTATTATTAATTACCTTTCATTGCCTATTGTAGGAATTGAGTGCAATTGATAATCATGGCCATGGGTAAGGGCCTTTTAGCATTGTATTGGCTGATTTAGCTATGGATTGAGGTGGTGAGAGTGTTCGTGTTAAGCTGCCCTAATTACCTTTATTTTATGTAATTTATGTCATCAATTATGTTTTGATTTGTATGATCCACTTATGGTGGCGGTGATATTTGCTTTACTTGTGAATCATATAGCCTCATCGGCGTTACTTTATGAATTATGATGAGCATGGCCTTTTCGGAATTACATGATATGTTATGATTATTTTTTACTTATATATCTGAAGTATGATAATATCAATCTATATGTGAGTAATGTTAATGTATGTGTTCTTCTATTGACAATAGGAGATTTTGATAGACTATGACTATGTCCTTATGTGTGTAGTCTTATAGTTGATGTATTATTCTTCCAACTTTGTTGTGTGAGTATTATGATATATATATATTGATTAAATTATAGTACTTAATAGGGTGACCTAGATGATGGTAGTTATGCCTATGTGCTTCTAGAATGATATGATATATGTGAAGTATGTGTGTTTCTTGTTATGATAGATTTTGTCCCTTACTTGATACATGTGTATTGTGAATATGATTTCTAGACTTAGTATTCTAAATCTCCTTAGTATTGCATATGTGATTGACATGTTAGTTTGAACATTGCTAACAAGGTCCTTTATGTGGAACCTTCGACCTTGTCGTAAAGTTATGATATACTTGTAGTCGAAAGTCATAATGGTATCCTTCTTGTGTAAATTGTGGAATTAAGGTTGGTTGACTAGAATGACACGAAATCATCGTTAAGAGAGTATAGAGCAATCCTCTTAGCCATTGTACGTACCTCTAGTGCACCCTCTTTGGTAAGGTGAAATGTCATCGGGTTAGGAACTAGATATGGAACCTCTTCATGTGATCCTTTATGTGAACTACTCTATGAGAAAAAAGTTTGTCAACGAGGGATTATGCTTTGTAAGTAGATCTATTTTAAATATTAGAATAGAGAACAAAGAAACCCTCGATATTCCTCAATAATGTGCCTACATATAATGTGTCCATGTTCTACCATTGCCAAGTAGAACACCCTTCATCGCACTAGGTTATAACTCCGGATTACATGCCTAGCTACCATGGTATATTTTTATTATTGCCTGTTCTCATGATATGGGATACCCACTAGTGTTGGAGAAGTTCTATGAAGTTTAGGTGTTGTTATTGGATGCTATCTAGACATTGCATGATTAGGCTCTGACAATGTTAGTGAGTGAGTCAATAGGTCTTCTCTAAGACCAATACTTGAATTTCCTTATATGTGATGAATGTCTCTTAAGTGAAATAAAGAAGATAATGACTTAAGTTAGCAAACATGTAAATTAAGAAGTACTTACCAAAATTAGTTTAAGGGTTGCCTACTTAAGGTGTAAGGGGGCATAGGAATAGTCACTACATGTCTTACCCTAGGTAAGTCATAAGAATGACTCAAGATAGGGAAACTATATTGATAAATTAGACATGATCTAAACATAGGAAGTCTTAATGACTATTTAGTAAACCTAGAGAGAGTGTATGGGCTGTCCCTCGTTGAATTACTCAAGTAAGTCTTTTGATAACCTTTGGGACGAGAATGTCATATTATATATATATATATGTTTTGTTGTTTAATGAGAATGGTCCTATCCTAGATAGTCTAAATGATATCTGAAGCGTGTGTGAAGGGATTGTATGGGCGGTCGCTTCATAACTCATTCAAGTTAGCCTTAGAATCATCTTGGGTAGGAGGATCTCACATTTATGTGTTCTGGATGTGCTTTGATTCTATATTGTGATATGTATAATTTAGGAGAGCATATAGTGAACTAAAATGAAGTTCACTGTTATATCACTTTATCTTGTATGAAATGTGGCTTATAATTTGTAATATTTTATGATTGTGTTTTTTGGTGTTCAAATGTGATTCACATTCTTATACAATGATGTTTTAATAAAAAAAATTCTTATAAATTTCCATTTCTCATGATTTTATGAATCAAGAAATACTTAGTTAATATGTTTGTACTTATTCCCATACTTTTGTTTATCTCTAAAGGTGTGATCAGCAGGTGAGACATATATTGGTTCAAGCTTGGATCTAGTTATGGTTCAAGCAAAGTTGAAGTATGTACTCACTTGACTCTAGAGAATAATCATGTTTAGACTTTTTATTTCAAAGTATTGTAATAGATATTAGTTTGTTATATTTCGATTGTATGGGTCATTTCATAAGAATTTATTAAAGTCTAAGGATGGCATCTAATAATAGTTAGAGTTTTCTATTGGTTTTAAATGAAAGATGTTTTAAGATATTTTCTTGTGAAATTTTTTTAATTCTTCCTTACTTTTCAAACATGTATGCAATGAATGGTGTCTAAGGGCTTGTACAAGACCTTCGAGTAGGTCAAGTACGCCGCACCGTACTCTAAGAGTGTCATATATTTTAGGGTGTGCTCTAAGTGTATGACAAGATTGTTATAAGAGCATAGGTTATGAAAGTGGTCTTAGGAATCCAAAAGTCTCATAAAGACATGTCTAGTAGAGTCTCGATCATTTATGTGAGTCATGAAACACCTATGAGTAAGAGTCTATAGGATGATAGAGTTTCCCATTTTTCTCTTATCTTGTGTCGTTCCACAGAGTAAAAAGTTATGAATATGTTTCTTAATATTTTTCTTTATGATTTTCGGAAGATGAATACTAAAAGGATGAACGCTAGAAGGTTGGAAGAGGGAAGAGTGAAAGAGGAGATCTCTCCTCAAGTTGAGCAAGTTGAGAAAGTTCATTAAGGTGCTCAAGGTGCTAGGAATGCTCAGGTCCCTATTGTGTAAGAGGGTAATGATGTTATTGTGGTTCCTCCAGAAATCACTAATGGGGAGATTAGAGAGTCTTTACTTGCTTTATCAAGAGCCATGACTACGCATGTAAATAGGGGTATTGAGCCTAGAGTGAATGTTTTTGAGATTGAGAGATTTTTTGAGGATGAATCCTCCTATATTCTTTGCATTATGGTGGGAGAGGATCCCCAAGAGTTTTTAGATAGGGTTTATAAGGGGTTGAGTGCCATGAAGGTGAAATCTAAGGAGTAGGCGGAGTTAGTTTCTTACAAATTGAGAGAGGTTGCTAAAGTGTGTACACTCAATGGAAATATGATAGGCTGGTTGAGTGGGGTACTTTAGAGTGGGAGGAATTGAAGGAGGATTTAAGTACTTTCCCCATGACAGGAGGGAGGTGAAGGTTGAGGAGTTTATCGCTCTCAAGCAAGGAAATGTGAGTGTTGAGGAGTATTTCTTTAAATTTACTATGTTGTCTAGATATGCCTCATCCTTAGTGTCTAACCCTAGGGATGAGATGTGTAGTTTTCTGACTGGAGTCACCCACCTTGTTATAGAAGTGTGTCGAACGGCCATAATCCATGGTGATATGAATTTATCTAGACTTATGTGTATGCTTAATCCATTAAGGAGTTTAAGAATAGTAGGATCTCTAGAAACTTGAAGATGAGTGGGTCAAGTGATCAAAACCAACCTAGGTTCTAGAAGAAGGTTTCAACTCAAGATCAAGCTAGGGTCCTAAGGTAAAACACGATAAGGGTAGTGGTTCTGAAGATGGTAAGGCTACTTGTGCTACTTGTGGAAAGAAGCACTATGGGCAATGCCTAATGGGTACCGAGAGATTCTTTGGTTGTGGTAAGGATGGACAATAAGTGAGGGATTGTCCTAATATTGCGGCTAGAGTAAGAAAAGGTAAGAAAGTTCCTCCAAGTGTTCCGAGTAATGATGCTCTAAATATGAATCATTTCTATGCACTACGGAATAGAGGATCAGTCACATTATGCTATTGATGATGACAGTAAGCTATTGTATTTGTCTCTTTAGTATTATGAGTTCTTTATAAGTGGAGGAGTATGGTGAGTTGTAGAATGATGATTTATTGTTTCATCTCTTCTATTTAATTAAAGCTTGATAGTTACAAAATCATAGTAGCATGCTGCATGTTGCTTGGTGTTTAGGAGTGTTGTTGGAATTCAATTTCATTAGCTCCTTGCATTGTGCATTTGATGAAGCTATAGTTATGTTGTATATTGATTTTATATGGTTCTGTCAATTATTTTTGCATTCTTTTATCCTCAATTACCTTAAATATGCATTTTTGAAATTTTGAAGCATGTTCACTATAATACCTGGCAGCTTACTGTAAAATTTTTGGAAAATTAACTAAATCATTCCATTGTTAATTTTTTTTGTAGTGTTTATATAATTTATGTATATGAGTATGATAATATATGTTAAAAGGAGTTCTTGCTATTTGGACTAAGGAATGTGAGTCTTAGTGCGTAATGAGTTCGTAGATTCTTGTTATGTTGTGTGTCTCTTGGTTATGTGAGACTGGTGTTCTTCCTAATGTTGGTGTTGTATTAATGTGGTATGGTTATGGTTTGTTATAATTGAGTTTATTGTGTCATGAAAGTGTTTAAAACTAAGCAACTGTCATTCTAGGACGAATGTTGTCGAAGTGGGGGAGATCGTAATACCTCCAAAACGACTTAGGTGAAACTAGAGCCTAACGCTTGTATCTTAATGATTTTAAGTCCTATAATGGGTTATAATTTTTTTTGAAGAAAGTGGTTAATGTTTTATGAAGTTTGGAGGTGAAACATCTAAGAACGCCATGACGTTCGAAAGGTTTTCATTGAAATTACATTGTGTGTTCAAGTGTGTTTCCTCGAGTTTTATGTGTTTGTTTCTGATAAATTGATGGGGGAGGTACTGAACTCATATATCAACATATCTGGGTTGGAAACGTCTAGTGAAAAAACCCCAAGGACCAACCAAAGGTCTCTGAGGAAGGACCCAACAATTGAGCAAAAAACTGTCAAACCAGACAATCCTACGAATGGGAGTCGACGGCCAGTTGGATTTTCGACGCCCCGTAGGTGAGTGGCGTAGGTTGACACATAGTCATGGGAGGCTGTATTCCTATGGACCAGCCATGGACCAAACCACGGGCCAACAGAATGGTCCGTTGGTTGAGTGACGGGCCGTAGGTTGGCAGGCGTCAATGGTGGCTGTAGCTTGCGCAATTCAATATTAAGTGAAGGGGTGAATTAGTAAATTAACCCCACGTTCAAATAATTGTTTACGAGATTTCCTAAGGGTATTCTACGTATTGTGTGAGGGTTTATAAGTCCTAACTACCTGGAAATTCATGATTCCAAATCAAAAACTCAAATTCTCTAACAAACTCTCTAGAACACCATTAAGGTCAAAACAAAAGATAGAGCTTGGATTGAAGATTGGTTGGTGATTATTCATCAATTAATAATCAAATTCGTGGTGTGGCATCAACTTATGTTTTATCTAAGGGATATTGATTGCATGTTTTTTTGACATAGTAATAAAATGCCGGTATTTACCATCCCCCGTCTTTTTCACCAATCTTTGTGGGAAAGGAGGTGGTGGTTTAAGAATGGAAGTAACCTTTTGGGGTATCTCATCTTCTTTCCAAGATTTGTCTACAAACTCACCACTAATTTCCACTACCTCATCATCTCTTCATATCTCATCGTCTACGCCAAATGGCATAGGTGGATTAATGGTCTTTTTACCCCCTCGAGTAGTGACTGGCATGCAATGTCTATCATTTTTTAGATTTTGGGCAGTGTTACTAGGAGGAGTACCTGGTTTACATGAGTTCACATTAGATTACAATTGTGCCAGTTGCAACTCAAGATGCTTGATTGATATTTCATGTGCATCAACCTTTAGCCCAATATTATCTAAATCACCTCTCAACTCTTTGGCGTGCTCGTCGCTAGCATCAAACCTCCTAATCATCTTTTGCAACATGTCCTCAAATCGCTCCATACTACCTCCACCATCCCTTGGAGAAACTTCTCAATTTTTGGGTGGAACATAGGGGCCACTCCAATCATTTCTGTTACCATAGTTACCTTAATTGAAGTTCTTGTTAGGGTTGTAGTTCCCATCTCGAACATAATGACCCTCTCTGTTTTAATTCTTATAGTTTCGGCCTTGATTTCCTTGACCTTGACGTCAATTCTCCAAATTAAATCCTTGGGCATTATGTCAAAAACCCCGCATCTGCTCATTCACTTAAAAAGTGTCTTCCTCATAGTAAAATTCATCTACCGCCAGTGGTGGCTTTGTCAAATATTTCACAGCATTCACTTTTTGTGCACCCCTAGTGACATGTTTTAATACCAACCCAAGCTTAGTATGCATTTGAGAAATCACTTCGCGAATCTCATCTGCGGTTGGGTTGTGTGTAACTTGCACTAAAAAATTGTTTCTCCCAGTGTATGACTTCCTAAAAGTGCACTAAGTGCACACTTAATAGTATCAAGTACTGCCTTATTGTAATCATCTTTCCCCCTATTACAATACTCTTTCTACGATTCATCATCAATGCAGTTATTTGGGACAATTCTCAAAAATGAGGTGAACCTATCCTAAGAACTACTATCAATTCCCCAGGCAATGCCACAAAGTTGTTCACCCTATCTTTGTAGTTAATCTTTTTTGAAACCGGGTAATACCTATCTAGGAACACATCCCTAAATAGCTTCGAAGTATAAATCGAACTATAAGGAAACTCTCTAAACCAAATTTCGGCCTCTCGAATTACTGAGAGAGGTAACACCCTTAATCCTATGATATCCATATTCATGTCTAGCCACCCAACACGAATCTTGCACACCGACCTCAGTTTGTCGATGTGAGCATGTGGATCCTCAGATGGTATCCCAAAATACAAACCTCTAGCGATGAGCATCTACATAATGCTATTAGTTACAACAAATGAATGAACTTGTGGTAGAGGGGGTAGGATAAAAGGTCCATCCGAATCTATGATGTTAACATTGCCCCTATAATATTCTTGAGGGCGTAGGGCACGACGTTGTCTTCTTAGAGCGCCCTCATCAGGGTTTTCCACGATAACTTAGTTATGCGCATCAACTAGTGGAGGATGTTTATGGTTGATCCCATAACCAAGCTTAGCAAGGTTGTGTGGATCAGACATTCATTTTAGTGTATAGTTAAATTCTTGATCTAACAGAAATCTTGGTTATCCTCAACTCCGTTTACTTGGCATACACTAGAGCTAGACCTAAAAGACACAAAAAGAAAAAAAAAGAAAAATTAGGAAATTATTGACTAAAATCATTAATTGCATTTAAAGTTAATTTATACGCCACTTTCCCTGGCAGCGGCGCCAAATTTTGATATGCTTAAATTATAATTCACTAATAAAGTATAAGAAGCCGTATCAAGTAGAGAACTCTATTGTTAGGTTTGGGTCGATCACACAAGCTTAATGGTTTAGACTTAACTTTAATCTACAATTACATCTATTCAGTCAATTCCTTTCCAAAAATAGTTAATAAAGGGGGGGGGGGGAGTTTGTGAAAGAAAAGTTTTCAATTATTTCCAAGTGAAAAAACTAGTAAAACAAAACTTTGGAGTTTATCACGTGATGAGAAAAACTAGGGTGTAAGTGTTCCCCATACATTCATTATGAAGTAATCCTAGCTATAACAATTATTTTCTAGTGTCTTGCATGCAAAGTGGTAAGTTAGGTATCTCTAATTCATTGGTCTTGCAACTAGAGAATTTCACCCCTCACCTTCGTCCTGCTACGTGTGTCTTATTTACTAAACCTTACCTATACCTCACATTAAACATCATATTCCATGTATGGCTAAGTAATTACTTCGCACCAATTGAAACTAGCCTATTAGATAGTGTCCACTAAATATATGTTGATAATTCTTTACCTATTAACTACCCCCTTGGTCCGGCAAGTAGATATTGGGCATGTTCTAACGCGTGCACTTGTTTAAAAGCCTTCTAAAAAAAGAATTATAAATACATGCAAGAATCTATTCTAGAATTGTTATTTAGCTAGATTTACCTTGTTAATCGCCCATGGTTCCCACAAACCTAGTTGTGGATTTAGTTACCCATGCCTAGAAATACACAATTCATGGTTCTTAAACATTAATTCATGTAATAAATTTAACATGTTTGAAAAAAAATTATTCATGTACTTACTTTAACAAGTTTGACGAAAATCTAGAAATTGAACTTGAAATTAAAAAAAATCCCTTGAGAATCGATTCAAGAAAATTTAATTAATTTACAAGATTACAGTTAAGTCTCCAATAAAAAGAGTATGAAAAATAATAAAGAGTCTAATCCCAAAACTAACGTTTTTAACCCTATTCATAATAACAAAACCCTAAATTAAAAAGAGTTTAAAAATAAGGCATGTTTCTCCAGAAATACGTCTTCAATTGACAACTCCACTAACGGTCCGTCGATTACCTCCGTTGTTCCATACCTAGTATCTTCTTCAGCATTTAATCTTGCATCTTCTCATACCCAATGGACAAACCAACATCACCTTACGTCGATGCCTTCGTCGTTCCATACTTAGTTATTTCTTGAACATCGCGTACTCGGACTAATATCTAATCTTATCGACGGTTTGCCTAGCTGGTCCACTTATCAATTGACAGACGGTCGATCCTTCTGTAGAACCACACTTGGTAAAAATTCCTCGAGGTTCTTCCAGATGAATTGTTCTCAAGTCGTCGATCACCACCTACAGATCATCAATTGAACGACAAGCCCTCGTTGATGGCTTCGTGGTCACCTCCTTTGTAGAATATTTTGCATTTCTATTTTTGACAACTTTCCTCAAAAGTATAGATATAACACATTAGAATTACTAAAAAAAGGCCCTAGACACACACTAAATTTAATGAAAAAGAATAGAATGTACCGTGAAACCGCGGTACATTAACACCCTCATCTTAATTTCTTTGTTTGTCTTTAAACGATGCGCTATGACTCACACAATTCCTTCCTACAAAAGTATCCCCTTTGAAGCTTTCTCAATCACATGTCTATCAATCCCTACTATTTCCATTCATGTAATGCATGATTTCACTCTTAGGATCACTAGGCTCATTCATGTGTATAAGACCATGACACAGACTCACCATGCCGACACCTCTACTCTTTTATCTCTCGTAAAGACACCAACATTCAAATGTTGCAACAAGTGTTCTCATATCAAAAGATATCCTCATTTTTTTCACACAGTAATTTCAACTATGTGAGCGTAAGGATCATTATTCAACTCTTACTCTCAGAATAACTTCACACCTTATTAATACTTTTCGCCAGGAGCTTTCCCTTATTTACTCTGCTTTATGTTGATCATATTAGACTCTTAGGATCACTTTAAGATTTTCATGGCTTGTAACGTAGGCTCATAGTTGGGTAATATACATATTGATATATTGTAGTGGCTTTTTTACCTCCTTGACATTATCTAAGTGTCCTACCTCTTTCATTCTCTATTATGACCTACTCTTCATTTTCTTGTATTCTTTGCCTAGTTTTCTCCTTTTGTGCAAATGAATCTTCTTTAAATACTTCTTTTATTCTTTTATTTTAATTTTCATATAATATATTATTATATCAAAATTCTTCACTTGATTTCGAATTTGATTGAGTGAATGTTCTTCTTCACTATTTCTTTTTCTTTTTCCTTTCACATTAATCCTTTCAACCCCACATTTCGGAACATTACTCATAGTAGCCACCCTCAACTCATGTCTTGGCCATTAGTCCAAGTAAAAAATACCCAAGCTTGGGTTAGGGAAAAGACAAGATGTGCTTTCTGCATTAACCACCCTCAACTTATACTTTTTGCCAAAGTTGAGGTGCATATGTCCAGGAAAGGAGCAGGGCCAACACATTATACTAGAGGAGATGAATTGGGGTACAAAAATATGTTCCATAATAAGGTCCTTATATAAAAGGTGATTCTAAGTCTCACTTGAGTGAGTTGCGAAGAGAGCGCTCATACAATCCCTTACACACACACTCAAGAGATCCTATAGACTACCTAATATAAAATCATTCTTACTTAATACATAAACACATAGATAATATGACATTCTCCTTCCAAAGGCTATTAAAAGACTTACTTAAGTAAATCAAGAAGATAATATCCATGATTGACCTCTTCAAGATTAGCTACATAATACTTAAGACTACTTAAGGCTTATATCATATCCATATAATCAACCATCTTCCATAACTAGAGAAATTTTTAAGACTTATCTAGGTAAGATATGAAGTGACCATTCCCATACCCCCTTCAATACTAAACTAGACAAACCATAACTACTCTAGATAGGTACGTATTCATTTACATGCTTACTTAAATTAATTCATTACATTTATTAGTTCATTTAAGACTCATTCATCACATAAGGAAATTCAATTAATAGTCTTGGACAAGACCTAGGGAATATAATTAAAACTTAAAAAACCTATTGTGCAATGTCTAGATAGCGTCCCGTACCGCCACCTAAATTTAATAAAACTTCTCAAGTGATAATATGTATCCCACATTGATGAGAATATGCATTAACTGACGTAAACCATAATCGATAGACATGGAATATGGAGTTCTAACCTACTCCGAGGTGGGTGTTCTTCTTGCGAAGGGTAGAACTAGGACACATCCCATGTAGGCACATGGTTAAGGAATATGAAGGGGTTTTATGCACTCTAGTGACATTCTCAAGTAGAGCTACATTTTTCTCTAGTCTACCTCTAAAGTAGATGTACTTCCCATGAGATAATCACTTGGTGCTCTCCTTTGTTCGAATTGAGTAATTTAAAATAAAGGTTCATACAAAGAGGTTCCATATCTAGTTCATAATCCAATAACATTCACCCTACGAAAGAGGTCCATTAGGGCTACCTTACAATAGCGACACAGATAGCTAATTATGTCTTTCTCAAGGATGATATGAATTCATTCCAGCTAATCAACCCTATGTCCAACATTCCTTTATATGAATGATACAATTACGACTCTCGGCTTTCAACATTCATAACCTTGCCAGTAGGTTTAAGGTTCCACGTACATGACCTTTCTAATATTATTTAAGGTCTCACATATCATTGATTAATACATGACAAGGGTGCCTACATAGTCAATACATCTCGTATTCACATATCATTCATAAAGGTACCAAGTAATGGACACAAGTTTACCAAAACAAGACACAATATTCTTTACTCTATCAAATATAGCATATCATTCTTTTAATAACTTAGGAAGGACCCTTATCAACTTTATGTCATCCTATACAATACTATAACATCATCAATATAACCATCATAGACTCATCATATAGTCATGTAGGAAAAATCATGCATCAACATCTAAGACTACACATATAAGCACATGGTTATAGTCTAATATGACTTCTAATATACATTAAAGGAACACATAATTTCACATTACTTCACATGTAGATAATTATGCTCATACTTCACATAAATCAGCTATATAAAGCATCATAATACTCCAAGTAGTGCCGAAAAGGCCATGATCATCATAGTACATAAAGTAACGCCCACAAAGCCACATCAATTGCAAGTAAAGAACATAGCACTGCCACCATAAGTGGACAATACAAATGAAAACATTATTGAAGTATATCTTATATAATGTAAAGAGAATTAGGGTAGCGTACCACCAATCCACTCTCTCCACTTTAATCCATGTCTAAATCATCCAATTGAATGTCATAAGGCACTTACTCATGGCGATAGCCAATAATTCAATACTTAAATTATGATCTTCAATCATACTAGGTAGATTTAATATAGATTCATCAATCTAAGACAACATAGATATCAATTTAATACAATTATTACATCAACCCATAACCTATAGAAAACGACACTAGATTCATATGCATTAAGTCTATATCACTTAACCCATTATGTAGTAAAAAACAAGGGTTCATCAATTACATGGGTTCATAGCTTAATTGAGTTAAAATAAAAAATTATTCAACATACAATTCTTTAAAACCTTTAATGCCGAACCCTTGGATAAATCATTAAATTGAAAAATTCATCTTTGAAAACTTTATAAAAATCTTTGGAAGTTAATACAGTTTAAAAGATAAAAAAAACATACCTCACTGATTTTAATCCATGAAATTCATGAAGGATCTCCACTCAATGCTCCAAACCAATCTTTTCCTTCTGTTTTTGTTCCAATGGAGTTCTAGTGAATTTCTACGGGAATTAGAGTTTTAATTTTGAATAATGAATTCCCCTAAGTTTTCAAGACTAAAAAACATTCTGAAATTACACAAAAAAACCATAAGAAAAAAAACCGGTGCCTTATTTCGACATGGGGTGAATTTACAACTTCACCCCTAGACTTAACAGTAAAGCTGCACACCTAAAATATACCATCGACTGACAACACCTACTAGGCGTCGTCCAATCGATGGCCCGTGTTGGTCATCATCGTTTAGAAGTGATCCTTAATATACTTAGGCTAAGTACACATCTACACTACCGCCTAAAGGGCGTCAACAAGACCACTGGCCGTCGTTTACCATCCGTAGGTGGGACTGCCTTAGGCAGTTTTGGCCACCAACATGGGTCCTTCCTCAAGGACCTTTGGATGGTCCTTCGGGATGTTCTTCCATACATTTCCAACCCAAATACATTCTTATACAAGTATAGGAACTTTCAAATGAATTTCATCCAAAAAGAACACATAAAACAAGACGAAATATGCAATGACATTCAAGGTCATTTTAGGGAAAACCTTTCGAACGTCATGGACATTCTTGGATGTTTGACCTACAAGCTTCATGAAACCTGACGCACTGCCTATAATCATGATAGTAACTAATATAAGGTCCTAATAACTAATAAAACCCACATATAAGCATATAACAACATATGAGGCACATAGGTGAGTTAGTCGTAGAACATCTTTGTCATCCCTTTATGTTTGAGTTACAATGCACCTAAAATTCTAGACACTGCCTCAATACAAAATTTTCTACTATTTTTGGACCTTATACCATCATGAAAACCATGTTAGGATCTTGCTACACCTAAGTCATTTTCGAGGTATTACAAAATATGTTGTATAGTTTGATTATTGGTTTGGATTGATTCCTATGACTATTTGTAAGAGAATTTGTGAATTGAATTAGTTTTAATAGCAATGGAATTGTGGTTATGATGTAGGAATGGTTGTAATTTGACCTAATTCTCTATATATTATGTAGTATATGCGTTAAATTGTGTTGATTTTTATGGTCCACTTATAGTGGCGGTGCTTATGTGTTCATATTGTAATGAACACGGCCAAGTCACCATTACATTATGAATTGTGATATTAATATGTGGTATCTTGTGTTGTTGATTAATATTAACCATGCTTTTGTATAAGTATATGCGTAATGTGAAACCGGGTGCTCTTCTAATTGACGATAGGTGATCATTGTAGACTATAGTGTTGTCCTAATGTGTGTAGTCGTCATGTTGAATCATGATCTTCCTAATTGACTATATGAGTCTTATAATGGAATATATTGATGTTTTTAAGGATTAAATACACTAACTTGTACTAGACATAGTAATCTTTGTGTGCTACTTGAGTATTATTTTACTTGTGACAAAGTGAAGATGTGTGTGTCTTTTTCGGTAGACCTATGTCCCACTACTTGATACATGAAGAATGTGAATATAAATTCTTGACATAGTAGGATTAAGTACCTTTGTCATTTATTGAAATGTACTGTTGAAATATTACCTTGAATAGTGTTAAGAGAGTCATTTACTTGGAACCTTCATACTAGAAAGGAGGTTTACATACCCTTGAAGTTAAGAGATGTATTGGTATCCTTCTTTTGTCAATAATTGACTTTGGGGTACGTTAGTTGGTACCCGAGACCACACCCTAGAAGATAGTGCCAATATCGAATTGTGGAATGGCATACTAGAGATCTCGGATGTCTTCTACAAGTCCTTCCGCATCTTTCATATCATATAAACATATGAAAAATAGTGCGGGAATAAAACTTATAACTTTAATATCTTAAAATATCTTTTATATAAAATCCATAGGAAACACTAAGTCTCATTTAATCATATCATAGAATCAAGAATACTTGGAACACGATCCATGCAATAGAAATATAGAAATAATTAGTCTATTACAATACTTAAATAAAAGAGATAAAAGATATTTATGACCTCGAGTCAAATAAGGACATACTTAAACTTTCTCAATCAATCCTCCAATCCAAGCTTAGCTCCCAAAAACACCTTCACTTATGAATAACTTTATATATACCTAAAAAAATGAATTAGTACAAACACGTGTATTAAGCATGACATAATCTATAAAAATCATGAAAATGAACATTTATTATAAACATGCTCTTTTTTATTTAAAGATTATAATATAACCATAAGAAAAACATTTTACACCATTGAAACACTTGAGATAACACTTAGTAAATATTTCATATTTTTAGGAACAACTTATAGTGAACTAATGTATTGTTACAGTGAACTTCCTCATTGTTACAATGATGTCTATTCACACCTTCGATACTTTATATCATGTAATTCACTCACTACATGCTATCCTATAACTCACTTACGTAAGACAAAGACAAACCGTCAATACACTCTCTCTAGGCACACCTAACCGATCCTTAAGACCACCTATAATGAGATAAACATACATACAATATACCAACCACATAATGTCACATCAAGGTTTATCATCTAGATGTAATCGGCGTTGTCTTCCTTTTCAAGGACTAAGACTAGCCTCTTAGTCTCATGTCATTACATTCATTGGTTCAAAAATGCAAAAAAAAACTTAAAACTTTCATTATCATTAATTGGAAGTTAACATAGACCTCTACATACACATAATATATATTCATATCAAGTATACATACAGCCTTCGTATAGGAAGATTACATAGCCTTCTACTTTTATTGAACATACATATATGTAAATCATAGAAATAGTCTCAACGATTTTCTCATCTCATACAATCTAAATAATTATCACCATATAGTGATAGACCTTACATCAATCCAACAAGACAACATATAGGTCATACAAGATTATAGTACTCCATTGAAAAGGAAAGAAATGAAAAAGTCATTAAGCTCATAATATATCCGTTAGCTAGATGATGGCATTTCCCTAAGAAGTTCACCACATACCCCTCTTGGATGAAAGGAAGAATCTAAGCCTTCAACAATGTCGCCTTCAAAACACTGCAACAACCTAAACCTTAAATGTTTGGGAAAAGGGAAGAAAATGGGGTTAATAATCCACATGTACTAAGTATGAGACCTTATACACATAGGGAAGCAAAAAATGCCAAAAAGGGACTTTTTATCCAAAACATGATATTTTACCCCATTGGGAACTTAATGCAAAGCCAAACAAGTCGTATTGACAAACAAAACATACTTACTATCTCAACAAGTAATACTTATCCAAACATACTTGAAACCATCATTTACTACAACCCTATCATCAAGAAATAATATCGTAAAAATGAATAAGAGTCAAACATATCATAATAACCATGACAACTACTCACAAGTCCTTATCAATCAAAGAGTGCAATGAACATGCAAAGCCTCATAACCTTACTCAATCAAGTATCCCCAATAAGAAAACATCACCAATGTCCAACTTTACATATCATGGAATTTAGGTTTACGTTTGGTTATATATTTACATTATAACCTAAGGCATATTCATAACCGAAGTAACCAGCATATATTATTAACAATGTGTCATGATCATCAAATATACATCATATATTTTCATAACATAAACATAGATAATAACCTCCTCCTAAGACTTCCCTCTAGGCTAACTAGTGCAAAGTTTAGGTAGTCTCTTTCCTCTGCCTGGACAAAGCTAGACCCCCTTAGGTTATCCAAGTTAGAGTTTCAGTCCTTCAATTCGTTTTACCTTTTGGGAATATCTTGCCCTAATTGCATAGACAACATGATCTAGTGTATTTACGGTATCATAAAATCCTACAATTAAAGAAGGCAGACTACTAGCCAAGGTAGAACCAAAACATGAAACATAGCAACTACGTGGATACACTAGATAGTATTCCTATAGGGGCAACATAGTTCAAGAACTAGGAGATTTAGTTGGGATCCTCTTCATGCGCCATTCATTATAGTCTACAATCTCAGAAGTAATGTAGTGTTCCTACCTTCCCTATGTGGTAAAGGTCACTTCCTCAATCTTGTTCATTCGTTGCTAAGCTAGAGTCCCTTTTTGAAATGTCTTTAAGGCTTTAATTATCAATCATAGCTCAGTTTAGGTCATAGGTTCTACCCGTTGTAAAATATTCATCATCAATAGCTCAATAAGAATTATATGAGAATAAGTCCTTTCATCACAATCAAAGTATGTGAGGTTAACACATTAGCATTTCATAGCATATCAAGGCACATTGATAGTTTTCACCATTCTTTCATCACATACACCTTAATCAACCTCACAACATAGTCAAGACAATTCAATACTACATCATACCACCCTATAATTCTAATATAAGGCATACTCCAATGTAATATCGTGACTTAACAACAATTAATCACAATCGGAAATAAAGATGGGATTCTAAGAATTGCCAAGTCTTACTCATAGTCAATCCTCAAGGTCTTACCATAAAACCATAAATCAACCCAATTTGCGGAGTAACGTCATCACACATTGATAACTAATATGATAATAAGGTCAATTGCATCTCAATTGCATAATTAAACACTAGCTCAAAATTTAAGACAAGATACATAGGCTAATTTCACATTACAATTCATAACCTTAATCATATCTCAAGAACTATCATAATAGGCCTATAATTAATCTTAATTTAATCATAGTATCACCCTACGGAGAAAAAGTAGACCTTATAAAACCCTTATGTTGTAAATCATATAGCTGAGCCTTAAACTCCTTCAACTCAGCCGGAGCCATCCGATAAGGAGGAATTAATATGGGATTTGTATCGGTAGCAAATCAATGCCAAAGTCAATTTACCATTCAGGAGGAATACCGGGAAGGTCATTAGGTAAGACCTCCAAAAAGTCAGTCACTACGGGTACCGACTCAATGGTAGGAACTTCGAAGTCTAGATCGTGGACTATTATTATATGATTTAGACAGCCTTTTGAGATCATTTTGCATGCTTTTAGACAAGAAATAATACGATATCTAGGAATAGAATTTCACCCCTTCCACTCAACAACGGGTTCATTTGGGAAGTTAAACGTAATAACTCATGTCCTACAACCAATGGATGCAAAACATGCATGTAACCCATAGATACCCAATATATCATCAAATTCAAGCATATCGAGTTCTACTAGATCAACATACGAAACTCTATCGGGAAACATTATTGGACAATTTCTATACACCCTTTTTTCAAAGAGTATAAAAAGGTTCATGGAAAATATTAGGTAAAATATAAAAATTTTATCTACTAGAGGTTAAACAAATAATAATGTAGCACCGAAATTAAGTAAGGCATATACAGCAAGATAGAAACCTTTCAACATATCAATCACCACATCGGGAGACGTCTGTTGCTCACCCCTAGAGCGGAGAGCATAAAAGCGGTTATTCTTTAGAGCATCAGTAGAAACACTCTCTTGAGCTTGACCACTACCCTAGTCTTGACTTTTCAATTTTGGAAAATCTCACATCTTGTGACCACTCTTGCCTCAACTAAAATAATTATATGTCCCCTTAGAGAAATCTCCATAGTGCTTTTTACCACAGTTTCAACTAGTTGGCTTCTCATTTGGTGAATTATTACCTTTTCCTTCTTAAATTTAGGGTTACACTTCCTATCACCACTAGCTCTCGGGATACTTGAAGGGACTTGATTAGAAACCTACTTCATTGTATTTCAAGTCTATTCTTCGAAGAACCTCAATCTTATAAACTCTCTCTTTTATCAAATCAAGTTTTTCGCTTAGACCTTGCCTACTAAACCCTTCTTCCATACACCACATAAGACAAGAAATGTTTATGTTTTCATGTAGCATAGACAATTTATACTCCTCTTCTAAGTCCTCCAACACCCCCGTCACAAAAGGGCTCATTTGGGCGCTAAGATTGCAAACCAAAGGAGCATATTTGAACAACTTAATAAATTCCATAGAGTACTGATGGAGACTCCTTCCTCCTTGTACAAGATTGATGAACTCCACCACTTTTTCCTCCCTCGTCGTCATTGGTATGTACCAATCTAGAAAAGCTACTTAAAGATCTCCCAAGCTACAGGACCACCCCTCAACGGCCTATTTTCCCTCTATTTCACATAAATGTTTGAGCCACATCCTTGACTTGGTATGTGGCCAACCCGACCTTCTAATATGAAGACAAACTATAAAATATAGTATCTTGTAGACCTCATCGATGAATTCTTAGGGGTCTTCATCAACCTTAGACCCATAGAAGATAGGAGGGTTCATTCGAGGTTAGTCTCTTAGATGAGAAGCCATAGTAAAAAAAATTTATGAGCTCGGGGAGCAATCTCCCAATTATCTTGTGTCCTCATAGCTTGGGCTTGAACTGTTGTGACTTGTGCTTGATTAATAATGGCTTGGGCCATTTGATCAAGAATAGCCCTCATCTCAGCCTCCGTTATATGTGGAGGGTCAGCTAGGTCTTGATCAACACTGGCATTTTCCACAAGTAGAGGCACTTGATCACCATGGGAAAAACTTCCCACATTATCAACTTCCTCTTCAAGTCTTCGAGCCACATTCCTTCGAGTGTTTATGATTCCTATAAGACCAACAGTAGGATTAGATAAAAAAGCACACTATATATATACTTTATTGACACGATATAAGATTTCCAAGAAAGAGAGCGATTTCTAAACATCATATAGGTTCCTACTCTTAACTATGGCACGCTTAATAATTATTAATAGAAACCCACATAGACTTGGTAGAGAGAGAGACATAACTCAACGACATTAAACCTCATGCTCTAATACAAAGTTTATCACATCTGGGTGGGCCCCCTAGATGTAACCGGCGTCGTTGTCCTTTTCAAGGACTAAGACTAGCCTCCTACTCTCATATCATTACATTCATAGGTGGAAAATGTGCGGAAAAATTTAAAACATTCATTATAACTACTTGGAGGTTTAAAAAAACCGCTACATACACATAATATATATTCATATCGAGCATACATAGACCCTTAGTATAGGGAGGTTACATAGTTTCTACTCTTATTGCACATACATATACTTCAAATATAGAAATAGTCTCACGATTGTCTCGTCTCATACCAGCTAAATGATTATCACAAAATGGGCATAGCCCTCATATCAATCCAACAAGACTACATATAGGTCATACAAAAGTATAGTACTCAATTGAAAAGGAAAGACATTAAAGAGTCATTAAGCACATAACAAGTCTGTAAACTAGATTATAGCATTCTCCTCGGAAGTTGAGAACTTACCCCACTTGGATGAAAGAAAGAATCCAAACCTTCAACAATGTCCCTTCCAAACTCTTCAACGACCGGAACCTAAAATATCTAGGAAAAGGGAAGAAAATGGGGTTAGTACTCCACATGTACAAAATATGAAACCTTATTCACATAGACAAGAAAAATATGCTAAAAGAAACATTTTAGTCAAAACATGTCATTTTACTTGTTTAGGGACTTACTGCAAAGACAAACAACTCATATCGACCCACCAAACATGCTTACTATCTGGACTAGTAATACTTATCCCAACATACTTGAAACCATAATTTACTACGACTTGTCATCAAGGAATAATATCACAAAAACTAATAAGAGTCAAACATATCATAATAAACAAGATAACTACTTTGAAATCCTTATCAAGTAAACAGTTGTAATGACAAACCAATGCCCCATAACCTTACTCAATCAAGTATCCTCAACATGAAAACATGACCAATGTCAAACATTACATATCATGGCATTTAGGTTTAGATTTTATCATATATTAACATTATAACCCAAGGCATATTCATAAATGAACTAATCAACATATAGTATCAACAATGTGCCATGGTCATCATACATACATCATATATTATCATAACATAAACAGATATAATTACATCCTCCTAAGACTAACCTCAAGTCTAACTTGTGCAATATTTAGGTAGAGTCCCATAACCCTACCGAGGCTAAACTAGGTCCCCTTAGGTTATCCAAGTTAGAGTTCAAGTCCTTTAATTTGTTTTACCTTTTGGGCACATCTTTCCCTTACTGACAGGAATCCGGTATCATAAAACCATACATCGAAAGAAGGTGGACTACATGCCATGGTGGTACAAAAACATGAAACATAGCAACTAAGTTGATCCACTGGCTAGTACTTCTATGGAGGAAACATATTTCAAGAAGTAGGGGATTTAGTTATGACCCTCTTTATGCGCCATACATTATAATCTCCAACATCAATATTAATGTAGTGTCGCTACCTTCCTTATTTGGGAAAGGACACTTCCTCAATCTAGTTCACTCAGTGCTAAGCGATAGTTCCATTTAGAAATGTCTTTAACCCTCTAATTATCAATCATAGCATAGTGTCGACCCCTTGTATACTCATCATCATCAGTATCTCAATATGAATTGTATGAGAATAAGTCCTTTCATCACAATCAATGTAAGTGAGGTTGACATATTAGCATATCTAGTCACATTGATAGTTTTCCCCATCCTTATATCGCATACACTTCATAATATAACCAAGACATTTAAATTCAATATCGTACAACCCTACAATCCTAATATAATACATAATCCAATGTAATATCATGAATTACCAACAATTAATCACAAATGGATATAAAGATGGAGATTCTAGGACATACCGACTCTTCCTCATAGTCTATCGTCAAGGTCTTACTATTAACCCATAAATCAACCCAATTTGGACAGTAACATCATCACACAGTGATAACCTATATGATAATAAGGTCAATCGCATCTCTATAACATAATTCAACTCTAGCTCACAATTTAAGACAAGATAGATAGGCTAATTTAACATTACAATTCATAATCTAAAAAACATCTCACGAACAAGACATATCAGACTCTAATACATCTTCATTTAATTATAATATCACCATAGGATAGTAATCTAATCAATAACCAATTCAATTGAATGATTATAATACAACATCTATCAAGATCACAACCTAGGGTTAGGGATGAAGGATCATATTCTTTAATTTAGACCAAACAATCAGCAATTACTCTAACCAAGTTAAATTACATGTTAATATACTCTATATAACCTAAAGCAATAGGTAACAACTCAATTCATAACTTCAATTTCATAATTTAATGAAACCCATTAGAAAACTTAATTTTTGAAATCTATTTTGAAGGAACATTTTGAGGAAAGTGTCTCAAAGGAGAATAGAACTCATACTGTAATGTTTGGAAACAATTTGATGGTCAGTTCGTCCCTTTATAGCACCCAAACCCTAATCCTTGCTAGTTTAAAATGGTGAGTTCATGTAGAGAGAGAAATAGGAGAGAAAGAAGAGAGTTTATTTATGAGTTGTCTTTAGATTAATGAGGGTTGGCAGTGTCTATATTTTGTCTTAATTTAACTTAATTAGACTCCATTCACCCCTTATTAAACTATCTAACCCCTAACTAATTAAATGAGACCAACTTAAATTAAGAAGAACACTCAACCCTCAAAGATGAAACCCTGATTGACGGCCCGTCTGTGAGTCGACGGTCCCTCATCCCTCTCCTCCTACACTCTATTGATGAGTTTAGAGACTTTGCAGGAGAGGGTCTTCCATGCATTGGCTATGTGTGGAACGACGGTGGCTTCGATGCCCCGTCGATCCAAACACCGATCGTAGTCTACACATTTGCACTTTGTCGATGTGTTCAGAGGCTTTACGGGTTAAGGAACCTTATTAACAAGCCTAAGAGTGGGATTACGGTGGCATCGACGCCTCATCGATCCACACACGGGCCAACTTATGTCCCGTTGATGTACATTGTAAGGCAGTGTTGCATAAAAGTACAAGGGTCCTCCTAAATGGCACTTTGTTGGTCCTTGGGGAATCGTACCAGGATGTTTCAACCATGAAACAACCCAAACACCTATTTTCTACCTTTCCACCACTTTTCACACATTTCTGTCACTTAAAAGTTTGTCAAATAGGCTAACGTACACTAACACCCCTTTGAACCAACTTTCCGGGTCCTATGGACGTTCTTGGGCGTTTTTGTTCTTAAACCTCCTAATGACCTATATACTTTAAAAACGGACTTAAAAACAGTACTTATACCATATGACATCTATGTTAAGATTTAGGACACGTCTTGAATTCTGAAGGTGTTATTCATAACATGAGATCCTCCTACCAGAGGTTATTCTAAGGTTCACTTGAGTGAGTTTTGAAGCGACCGCCCATACAATCCCTTAATCACACACTTAAGAGGTCCGACAGAATACCTAAGATAGAATTATTCTCACTTAATATAACAACATACATAATATTACATTCTCCCTTCAAAAGGATATCAAAAGACTTACTTTAGTAAATAAAGATGATAACGTCCATGATACACCTGTCAAAGATTACCTATGTCTGGACCATATCTACATATTGTCACGACCCAAAACCGAGCCGCGACTGGCACCCACATTTACCCTCCTATGTGAGCGAACCAACCAACCTAAACCTTATCATTTTCAACATATATCAACAGAAAATAATGCGGAAGACTCAAGCTCATTAAATAAAAACCAATTCAATAACTATTATTCCCCAAAATCTGGAAGTCATCATCACAAGAACATCTATGATCAAATTACTAGCTAAAAATGTCTAAGAAGCTAAAATACATAAGAAGCTAGTCCATGCCGGAAGTTCAAGGCATCATGACTTGAAGAAGAAGATCCAGTCCAAGCTAGAAGCATTAGCTCACCCTGAATTTCCGATGTAGTAAAGACCGGCTTGAATTACTGTTGAGTCGAAGACGACGGCACATTTGCTGCACTCCACATATAACAAAGAAGAAAACATAAAAGTAGGGGTCAGTACAAAACACGGGTACTGAGTAGATATCATCGGCCAACTCGAAATACAAAACAGTATATATTAAGCAATATCATAAAATCAACTATGATACTCAACATGTAGCAACAACAAGTACTATATCACTAACAATTACCATCAAGTTCACACATGAGGACTCAAGACTCAATACCATACTCATTAAGGAATTAGATTCATTAAATTGGGTATATTACCATCTTGCAAGATTCATTATATTTATTCCCCTCGTGTCGGTACGTGACACTCCGATCCATATACTATCCTGGTGTCGGAATGTGATACTCCGATCCTCATTCTATCCTGGTACCGGAACGTGGCACCCGATCCATATACTATCCTGGTGTCGGAACGTGACACTCCGATCCTCATTCTCTTTTGGTACCGGAACGTGGCACCCGATCCATATACTATCCTGGTGTCGGAACGTGACACTCCGATCCTCATTCTATCCTGGTACCGGAACGTGGCACCCGATCCATATACTATCCTGGTGTCGGAACGTGACACTCCGATCCTCATTCTATCCTGGTACCGGAACGTGGCACCCGATCCATATACTATCCTGGTGTCGGAACGTGACACTCCGATCCTCATTCTATCCTGGTACCGGAACGTGGCACCCGATCCCCTAATCTCACAACTTTCGTTCATCAAGCCTTCTTTTATACCAAGGCATCATCATTAACAAGTAGATTAGGGTTTCTTTTCAAGATTTGGGATTCAATAGCTTCATCATGCTTATTTATTCATAATTACATAATCACATCATTCATGCAAGCATACAATTAAGAATATAGAAGGGTTTACAATACTACTAATACATATCATTCGCTATTAAGAGTTTACTACGAATAGCATGAAACAATAACCTACCTCCACCGAAGACTAGTGATCAAGCAAGCAAATTCCCAAAGCTTTGTTCTTCTTTCTTCCTCGTTCGATTCTCCTTCTCTCTCTTGTTCTTTCTATTTTCTTTATTCAAACCCTCTTTCTTTTACCCTAATTAGTATATAATTAAGAATAAAAGATGACAATAATAACCCACTAATTAACTTAAGGTTACCTCTTTTAACCCCCAAGTAATTAGACTTATTAACATTAACCCTCTGACTTTATAATTAAAGTAGGAATAGTCCAAAACGTCCCTTAAAACGTGTAAAGAAATCCAACCCAGACTGGGATTTCGCAGTCTGTGACGGCCCGTCGCGCCTGGGACGGTCTGTCCTGCTGCCCGTCACAGAGTTCAGAGACTCAATTTCTCTGAAGAGTCTGTGACGGTCCGTCACACCTGTGACGGTCCGTCCTGCCATTCCGTCACGAAGTTCAGAGAGTCGATTTTCAGTACCCAATTTCAGATTTTCTAAGTGTTTTTAAATGAGACCCAGCGACGGTCCGTCGTGCCTACGACGGTCGCTCGTGGGGCCCGTTGTCCTTGCCAGTTTTTCCAGAATCGAAGTCTGCTGCTCAAAACGACTAAACAGGTCGTTACAATAGATACCAATTTACCCATCGTTCGTCCTCGAACGATCATAAGGAGAAAAACAAGGGCGAAAAGAAATACCTGAATCTGTAAACAGGTGTGGATATCTTTCTTGCATATCAGCCTCTTTCTCCCAAGTGGCTTCTTCAACCGGCCTATTCTTCCATTGCACCATGATAGGTGCAATCTCCCTTGATCTCAACTTGCGAATTTCCCTATCTAGAATGGCAACAGGTTGCTCCTCATAAGACAAATTCTCGTCAAGCAAAACTGAATCCCAACGGATAATGTAGTTTCCATCCCCATGATATCTTTTCAACATTGACACATGGAATACCGGATGTACTCCGGAAAGCCCTGGAGGCAAGGCTAACTCATAAGCCACCTCCCCTACTCGCTTAAGTACTTCAAATGGACCAATATACCTGGGGCTAAGTTTACCTCGCTTACCAAACCGCATCACCCCTTTCATTGGCGAAACCTTCAACAAGACTTGTTCACCCTCCATGAACTCCAAGTCTCTAACCTTTCGATCTGCATATTCCTTTTGCCTACTTTGCGCCGCTAACAGCTTTTCTTGAATTGATTTCACTTTCTCTAATGAATCCCTCAAAAGATCAGTACCCCAAGGTCTAACCTCGAATGCATCAAACCAACCAATGGGAGACCTACATCTCCTCCCATACAATGCTTCAAATGGGGCCATATCAATACTTGAGTGATAGCTATTATTGTATGAAAACTCCGCTAAGGGTAAAAAGCTATCCCAATGGCCACCAAACTCTATCACACATGCACGAAGCATATCCTCCAACACTTGAATCGTTCGCTCAGACTGACCATCAGTCTGAGGATGGAATGCAGTACTAAGGTCAAACCTAGTACCCAATTCTGCATGCAATGTTTTCCAAAACATAGAAGTAAACTGCGTACCTCTATCTGATATGATGGATAGTGGAACCCCATGCAATCGAACAATTTCTGAGACATAGATTTTGGCTAACTTCTCTGCATTGTAAGTCACCTTGACCGGAATGAAATGAGCAGACTTAGTTAACCTATCAAAAATCACCCAAATAGAGTCATACTTACCCATTGTCTTTGGAAGACCAACCACGAAGTCCATTGCGATTCTCTCCCATTTCCATTCCGGAATGGGCATTCTCTTAAGTGTTTCTCCGGGCCTTTGGTGTTCATACTTTACTTGTTGACAGTTTGGACATTTGGCAATAAAATCCACAATATCACGCTTCATTCTACTCCACCAAAAGTGTTACTTTAGGTCACGGTACATCTTGGTTGCACCCAGATGTATCGAATACCTTGAACTATGAGCCTCTGTCAGAATAGTGTTGATCAAATCATCGACGCGGGGTACGCATACCCTTCCCTTGATTCTCAAAACACCTTCCTCATCGATTTGTGCTTCCTTAGCCTCTCCTCGCAATACCTTATATTGGATTCTTCTTAGTTTCTCATCATCAAACTGTTTTCCCTTAATCTTATCAAGAAAAGAAGATCTTGCCTCCACATAAGCCAACAATCCTCCCTTCTCATTTACTTCTAATCTCATCAAGTCATTAGCTAGAGTCTGAACCTCTCTAGCCAATGGGCGTCTAGAAGCTTGCAAGTGAGCTAGACTTCCCATGCTTCCCGACTTTCTACTTAAAGCATCCGCTACAACATTCGCCTTCCTCGGATGATACAAAATAGTGATGTCGTAGTCCTTCAGTAGTTCCATCCATCTCCTCTGTCTTAAGTTCAAATCTTTCTGAGTAAAGACATACTGTAGGCTACGATGATCCGTATAGACCTCACACTTAACCCCATATGAATAGTGTCTCCATTGCTTTAATGCAAACACTACCGCGGCCAATTCCAAATCATGAGTTGGATAGTTACGTTCATGCACTTTTAATTGTCTTGAAGCATAAGCAATCACATTCTTCTCTTTCATTAGCACTGCACCCAAACCCGAATAAGATGCATCACAATAGACAATGAAATTCTTACCTTCAACTGGAAAGGTGAGAATTGGTGCAGTAGTCAACAGAGTCTTGAGCTTCTGAAAGCTTTCCTCACACTCATCTGACCATACAAATGGAACATTCTACTTAGTCAAGTTCGTCAATTGGGAAGCAATAGAAGAGAATCCCTTGACAAATCGGCGGTAGTAGCTAGCTAACCCAACAAAGCTCCTTATTTCCGACACATTAGTAGGTCTTACCCAATTCTTCACTGTCTCAATCTTAGAAGGATCCACCATCACTCCATCCTTAGAAACCACGTGCCCCAAGAAGGACATTGCATCTAGCCAAAACTCACACTTAGAGAACTTGGCATAAAGCTTTTTCTCCCTCAACATTTCCAATACCATTCTCAAATGCTCCTCATGTTCCTCCTTACTTTTAGAGTATATCAGTATATCATCAATAAATACGATCACAAAGAGATCCAAATATGGTTTAAAAATCCCGTTCATCAAACTCATGAACGCAGCAGGGGCATTCGTATGACCAAAAGACATCACTACAAATTCGTAATGCCCATACCTCGTTCGAAAAGCAGTCTTTGGCACATCCGTTGCCCGTATTTTCAATTGATGATAACCGGATCTCAAGTCAATCTTAGAGAAGACACAAGCACCTTGTAATTGATCGAATAAATCATCAATGCGAGGAAGAGGATACTTGTTCTTAATAGTTACCTTATTCAGTTGTCTGTAGTCTATGCACATCAGAAAACTCCCATCCTTCTTCTTCACAAACAAAACCGGAGCACCCCAAGGAGATGCACTTGGTCTGATGAAGCCTTTGCTCAACAACTCTTGAAGTTGGGCCTTTAACTCTCTCAACTCCGTGGGAGCCATTCTATAAGGGGGTATAGAAATGGGGCGAGTGCCCGGTTCAAGATCAATGCAGAAGTCAATGTACCTATCTGGTGGCATACCAGGATGATCTGCAGGGAACACATCCAGAAACTCACGGACCACCGAAACCGACTCAATCGAAGGCACTTGGGTAGTGTCATCCTTGAGATGTGCCAAGAAAACTAAACACCCTTTACTAACCATTTTCTTAGCACGAAGAAAGGAGATGATACGCACCGGACTGGAAGTGTAGTCACCCTCCCACACTAACGGATCTGTCCCAGGCTTGGCTAACGTCACCGTTTTAGCATTACAATCCAAGATCGCAAATTGCGGAGAAAGCCAAGTCATACCCAGAATTACATCAAAATCAACCATTTCTAAGTTAACCAAATCTACATAAGTGTTGCTCCCCACAAAGTTCACCAAACAATACCTATATACTTTTTCAACTACCACAGATTCACCCATCGGAGTAGAAACACGAATAGGCATATCAAGTAATTCACAACGTAAATTTAGACCATTAGCAAATGAGGAAGATACATAAGAAAATGTGGATCCAGGATCAAACAATACAGAAGCCATGCAATCACAAATCAAAAGATTACCTGTGATGACAGCATCTGATGTTTCCGCTTCAGATCTCGCAGGAAAAGCGTAGCAATGGGCCCCATTACTTGTCTGTCTGTTACCTCTACCATGTTGTGATGTAGTGGCTCCTGTTTGCCCATCACCCCGGCCATTTTGGTGACCACCATTACCTCGACCACCGCGTCCTCCAGAATGACGGCCTCTACCATGACTACCTCTACCTCTAGCTATTGGGGGTCTATAACTCTGTTTGGGACAATTCCACCTAATATGTCCCGTCTCCCCACATCCATAACACTATCTAGAGTCAAGCATAGGTCTCTCAGAGAATTGTTGACCGGTCTGAGGTGGACCCCCAACTACAGTCTGTAGTGAAGACTGAATGGGTCGAACTGAGTAACCTCCGGAACCCTGTCCTCTAGAGTAAGAACCATTAAACTCTCCTCCCTTTTGAAACCTCTTTGATGTCGACGCCATGGAAAATTCATCTGGCTTCACTCCTTCCACCTCTACCACGAAATCTACCACTTCTTGGAAGGATTTTGCCGTAGCCGCTACCTGTAAGGCTGAAATCCGCAACTCTGACCTCAACCCCTTCACAAAACGACGAATCCGCTCTTGTGGACTGAAACAAAGTTGAGTGGCATATCTGGATAGGGCACGAAACTTAGCCTCATATGCATTGACCGACATCCTACCCTGCTCTAGGCTCAAGAACTCATCCCTTTTCCTATCCCTCAAAGTCCGGGGGATATACTTCTCCATAAACAAACTAGAGAATGAGGCCCAAGTCATAGGTGGTGCCTCTGTTGGTTGACACTCAATATGTGACCGCCACCACATTTTGGCGTTCCGTTGAAACTGATAACTCACGAACTCAACACCAAACCGTTCTACTATACCCATCTTGTGTAGTAGCTCATGACAGTCAACCAGAACATCGTAAGCATCCTCATATTCAACAACCTTGAAGACGGGAGGTTTCAATTTCAAGAACTTACTGAAAAGTTCATGCTGATCACTTGTCATGATAGGCCCAGTAGTCAGACGTGGAAACGTGCCTATATCTAATGAGGCATCCATACGAGGAGCCATAGTGGCTGCATGTTGTACCTCTGAAACCGGAGGTGTTGGTGCAGAAAACACTGGAGGTGCCTGACCTTGATAAGACAACCCACTGAGATAGGCGAGAACCTGATTGATCATCTCTGGGGTAGGTTGGGGTGGCAATCCCTCATTCTGCACTTGTTCATTCTCCCCTTCCTCACCCTCTCTTACTACTTCCTCAGTCGGTGGAGGAGTCACCGCCCTAGCACCAGATGGGCTAGGTACTCGTCCTCTCCCTCTAGAGGACGTCCTCCCACGACCTCTACCACGGCCTCTTGCCGTTGCTCTTCCTCGAGCCACAGCCCCAGTGGCTGGCTCAAACGTTTCTTGTCTTGCCGGTGTTGGTGTTGGCACAGTCGTTGTTCTAGTTCTTACCATCAGCGAAATAGAGTGAAGATGGTCAGATACCAATTTGTATCACCTAGATACCAATTGGATTCAAGTAGTAGCACGAAAGAAAGAAAGAAAGAATGGAATTTTCCTAAAGTCTTATAGCCCCTCAAAGAAAAGTAAAGGCGTCCCCCTACCGTTCCTTAAGACTCTACTAGACTCGTTCTTGTGTGATGAGACCAACGAACCTAATGCTCTGATACCAAGTTTGTCACGACCCACAACCGAGCCGCGACTGGCACCCACATTTACCCTCCTATGTGAGCGAACCAACCAACCTAAACCTTATCATTTCAACATATATCAACAGAAAATAATGCGGAAGACTCAAGCTCATTAAATAAAAACCAATTCAATAACTATTATTCCCCAAAATCTGGAAGTCATCATCACAAGAACATCTATGATCAAATTACTAGCCAAAAATTTCTAAGAAGCTAAAATACATAAGAAGCTAGTCCATGCCGGAAGTTCAAGGCATCAAGACTTGAAGAAGAAGATCCAGTCCAAGTTAGAAGCATTAGCTCACCCTGAATTTTCGATGTAGTAAAGACTGGCTTGAATTACTGTTGAGTCGAAGACGACGGCACATTTGCTGCACTCCACAAATAACAAAGAAGAAAACATAAAAGTAGGGGTCAGTACAAAACACGGGTACTGAGTAGATATCATCGGCCAACTCGAAATACAAAACAATATATATTAAGCAATATCATAAAATCAACTATGATACTCAACATGTAGCAACAACAAGTACTATATCACTAACAATTACCGTCAAGTTCACACATGAGGACTCAAGCCTCAATACCATACTCATTTGGGAATTAGATTCATTAAATTGGGTATATTAGCATCTTGCAAGATTCATTATATTTATTCCCCTCGTGTCGGTACGTGACACTCCGATCCATATATTATCCTGGTGTCGGAACGTGACACTCTGATCCTCATTCTATCCTGCTACCGGAACGTGGCACCCGATCCATATACTATCCTGGTGTCGGAACGTGACACTCCGATCCTCATTCTCTTTTGGTACCAGAACGTGGCACCCGATCCATATACTATCCTGGTGTCGGAACGTGACACTCTGATCCTTATTCTATCCTGGTACCGGAACGTGGCACCCGATTCATATACTATCCTGGTGTCGGAACGTGACACTCCGATCCTCATTCTATCCTGGTACCAGAACGTGGCACCCGATCCATATACTATCCTGGTGTCGGAACGTGACACTCCGATCCTCATTCTATCCTGGTACCGGAACGTGGCACCCGATCCCCTAATCTCACCACTTTCGTTCATCAAGCCTTCTTTTATACCAAGGCATCATCATTAACAAGTAGATTAGGGTTTCTTTTCAAGATTTGGGATTCAATAGCTTCATCATGCTTATTTATTCATAATTACATAATCACATCATTCATGCAAGCATACAATTAAGCATATAGAAGGGTTTACAATACTACTAATACATATCATTCAATATTAAGAGTTTACTACGAATAGCATGAAACCATAACCTACCTCCACCGAAGACTTGTGATCAAGCAAGCAAATTCCCAAAGCTTTGTTCTTCTTTCTTCCTCGTTCGATTCTCCCTCTCTCTCTTGTTCTTTCTATTTTCTTTATTTAAACCCTCTTTCTTTTACCCTAATTAGTATATAATTAAGAATAAAAGATGACAATAATAACCCACTAATTAACTTAAGGTTACCTCTTTTAACCCCCAAGTAATTAGACTTATGAACATTAACCCTCTGACTTTATAATTAAAGTAGGAATAGTCCAAAACGTCCCTTCAAACGTGTAGAGAAATCCGACCCAGACTGGGATTTCGCAGTATGTGACGGCCCATCGCGCCTGCGACGGTCCGTCCTGCTGCCCATCACAGAGTTCAGAGACTCAATTTCTCTGAAGAGTCTGTGACGGTCCGTCCTGCCATTCCGTCACGAAGTTCAGAGAGTCGATTTTCAATACCCAATTTCAGATTTTCTAAGTGTTTTGAAACGAGACCCTGCGACGGTCCGTCGTGCCTACAACGGTCCGTCGTGGGGCCCGTTGTCCTTTCCTGTTTTTCCAGAATCGAAGTCTGCTGCTCAAAACGACTAAACAGGTCGTTACACATATTTAAAAAGCATTCCTTACTAGAGTCATTCTTAAGACTTATGTAGGTAAGAAATGAAGTGACCATTTGTATCCCCCCTTCCCACAATAACTAGACAACCCTTAACTACTCTAGATACCTACTTATTAATTTATCATGGTTTCTTAAATTAAGTCATTACATTAATTAGTTCATTTATGAAACATTGATCACAAAAAAGACATTCAAGAAATGGTTTTGGATAAGACTTTGGGACTCTAACTAATACCTTCAAAGCCTATTCAGCAATGTCTAGATAGCGTCGCTTAAAACAACCTAAACTTTATAGAACTTCTCTAATTCTAGTAGGTATTCCATTTGATTAGAATCGGCAATAACCGACACACACCATGGTAGAAAATCATGGACTCCTTATTTGTAACCTATTCCGATGAGGGTATTCTACATGCCAGTAGTAGAACATGGACACATCCATGTAGGAACATGGTTAAGGAATATGAAGGGCTTACTTTTTACTCTAGCCTCATACTCTAACTAGACCTACTTCCCTCAACATACTCACTCGGTGCTGCCTTTGTTCTCATAAAGTAATTTACATTAAAGGATCATTCAAAAAGGTTCTATATAAACTTCATAACCCAATCACATTCACCCTACAAGAGAGGTCCCCTAGGGCTACCTTACAGTGTCGACAAGATAGCTCATACTAACATTATCAAGGGATATTTGATGTTGTTCGAGAAAACCAACTTATTTCGATCATTCATTACATGAAGGATACCATTATAACTTTCAACTTCAATGTTCCATGTCTTACCACTAGGTTTAAGGTTTCGCATAAATAACCTTCTTAACATCATTTAGGCATCATTTTATGCATACATTCAATACTAAGAGGCTTTAACATCCTATTTAAATGCATCACATATTCACATTCATACATATATCAAGAAAGGGACACAAGTCTACCACACAAGACGCACCATACTGTACATATAACTTTTAGCATGTAATTCTAGAAGCATATAGGCACAACAAAAATCTTCGTTAAGTCACCCTATCCACTAATATAAAATCATCAATATAATCATTATAGACTCATATAGTAAAGTAGGAACAATCATGTATCAACTTTAAGACTACATATAAAAAGACATAGTCATAATCTAACATGATAACCTAACAACACCAATACAAGAACGCACACTTTCACATTACTAATATGTGGGTAAATATGATAATACAACACATAATTAACTACCAAAAGCATCATAATACTCAAAGTAAGTTGCTGACAAGGCCATGATATCATATTACATAAAGTAACGCCCACTAGGCGACATCAATTGAAAGTAAAACAATGAAACCATAAGTGGACATTACCAATCACAACTTAATTCGCTAATTAACATAAAATAGAGATAATTAGGTCAGTGCACCGCTAATCCATTCTCACCACTTCAAACCATAGGTATATCATCTAATTCAATATCATAAGGTCCAAACCCATTGCCAGGAACATCAATTCAATATAAAACCCATAATACTCAATGAATCAAGGTTAATTCAAAATAGATTTATTAATATTAGACAGCCTTTACATCAATTAAATACTATTTTGACATTATTCAATAACCCATAGAAAGCTACACTAGAATTCGTAGGCATTAATACAATATCGCTTAATCCATAAAGTAGTCAAAAACTAAGGTTAATCAATTAAATGGGTTTATAGGTTAATTGAGTTAAATCATCAAAATAAGAACAATTCAATCAATATTCAATACTTTAAAACATTTAATGCAAAAAACCATGGATAGATTTCAATTTAGAATACTCATCTTCTAAAAAGTCTTTGAAAATCATTTTGAAGATTGGCTCCATTACGAATATAGTTTCAAGGATCAGAAACCATACATTAATGAAGCTAATCCATGAATTTGAGATATAGTGGTGGATAAATCAACCTTCATGCTTCTATCTCCCTTCAAGATTTAATGTGGTTCTTTGGAGCTCTTTAGAATTTTTGGGTTGAGATTTTTGAAGAATGACTTATCCTAAGTGTTTAATGCTTATAAAAAAGTTTTAATACCCAATGTACCCCTAATTAACTTCCTGAAATCTTATTTGGACGTTTGGTGAATTTACCACTTCACCTCTGGAATTACAATGAAATTGCGCCGGAAGAAGCCCTCAGAGACTATTGCCAAAAGATAGCCTATTTCCCAAACAACGGATCATCATCTTGGTCGCTTGTTTGGGAGTGAGTCTGTTCATTGGAATGTCCTTATCAAACACCTATGTCCTGACCAACGACTCCCATTGACGGGGCATCGGCTGACCGACGATCCGTCTACTGCCTCCGTCGTTTGGGAGTGATTTGGGCAGTCTTGGCTCAAAGAAAGGGTCCTTCCTCAAAGACCCTTGAATTGTCCTTTGGGACTTTTTAGTATATGTTTCCAACCCAAAAATGCTCGTATAAGTTGATGACATCCCATATCAAGTTTTTCAAAAATGAACACGTAAAACTGCACAAATCACGCCAAGACACACAAGGTCGTTTAAAGGCAAACCTTTCAGGACTTTATTGGACATTTTACCTCCAAACTTCATGAAACTCATAAAAATAACTATAGAAACTATAATACCTAATAAATACCTTATAATATTATGAAATAAACATGAAGGTACATAACCATGCATAAGACACATTGGTGACTTTGTCGTCGAAAGTCTTAGTCGTCCCTTGACGTTTGACTTTTAATTCATCTTAATCTCTAGAAAGTTTCTAAATACCATATTATAAATGAATTTGATCACCTTATACCCTCATGATAAACATGGTAGGCTGTAGCTTTATCTAGGTAAATTTTAAGGTATTACACTTTGGTAGAGACATTATGGTGAGGTAAGGCTAGAAGTATTGCTTTGTAAGATGTCATGTGTGATTGAACTACTCTATGAGAAAAAAGGTTAGAAACTTGTGAGTATGCTGGGGTACTGAGTCTAACCTTGTTGTGACTAGAGTGAAAAGAAACCCTTCATATTCCTTAACAATGTGCCTATATAGGATGTGTGCTAGTTCTACACTTTGAAAGTACAACACACTCAACCGGAGTAAGGAAGACTCCAGATTCCATGGCTAGCTCGTATGGTTTATATATGTTAAAGACTATTCTTATCATATGGGATACATTCAAGTGTTATAGAATTCTACAACATTTAGGTAGTGGAATGAGACACTATCTAGACAAGGCACGAGTACGCTTTGAAGATGCTAGTGTGTAGGTTCCCTAGGTCTTCTCAACGGACATTTGGTGATGCCTTATAAATGATTAATTTAATCTAAATAGGATTACTAAATGAATATAGCTTAGGTTAATGAAGGTTGAATAGAAGTATCCCTATCTACGGTAGCTTTGAGGGTTGCTTAGGTACACTGAAGAGGGTGTATTGGAGGTCTCTTCCAGTTCCCCTCAAGTGAATCATAGAGTAACCTCAGGTGGTGAATTATATGTTAAAAGATCAAAATATTATGTTAGGTAGTCTTATTGATTATTTAGGTGTGCGAGAATAGGGTGTATGGGCGGTCTCGTCTTGCCTTAAGTAATTCCTAGGATAATTATTTGTAGGTTGCTTAATGCTTATATGGTTTGAAGTGTTGTTAATACTATTACGTGATTTACATGCAATATCTTTTATATGTGAAGTTTGTGTTCAAAGTTGTTCTTATACTTACGTTATAAAGATCCCTTCAAAAGAGCATAAAAAGCATGTTTTATACACATGTCCTTTTAGCATGGTTTTATTGCATATCACCTAGATAGTACATACAATGTGGTAATTCCATATTATGTTTACTTCAAAAGGTGTAGGTGGAATTTTAGAGGACACTTTTGAAGTGAATCATGAATATTAGTATCCTTTCAAGCAAGTTGTGGTATGTCCTCAATTGATTCGAGGACATTGTTATGTTTTGCTTTTCTATTTACAAGACATTGTATTATACTTCCCAAGATAATGACCTTAAATTTGAGCTAAAGTAGATGCACTTGCTATGTCTATCTAATACAATCATCCTATGGTGACACATAGGTATATGATAAAGATATTGCTGCTAGAAACTCATCCTTAGGTACGAGAGATACTGCATCTCTATATCCTCTTGGCTATAAGCACAAATCCCAAATAATAGTCATTAATCTTAACTCATCTTATCATTATGTCACATTAGTATTCCCCACATGTATTATCATATGTCACCTTTTTAGATCATGCATGAGAAAATCATTCACCATCCACGATCATTTCATAATAACTTTTAAAGCCCATAGTCATTTACTTCATGCTAAAGATTCCCTACTACTAATGAAAATTGTTTTGAAATCGTGATATGTAATCATTGATGGCATATATGTATGCCCTACTAATTAAGACCTAATTTCGGAGAATGGCATGAAAAGCATTGAGGGAAAATTTGGATATCATTCATTTCATGTGGTCAAGCTTCATAGAACATAAGGTTACCTCCATATAAAAGCTTACTTGAGTCCTCAATATTACTTTCATGGAAACATGCATAATTTCATAAAACATATTCATAGATTCAAAAATTGATAAACTTATATAAACTAGTGTTCACAGTAAAAGTTCATAGATGAATGCATGGGTTCGTACGATATTTGTTTAAAATCATGCAATTAAGTCGAAATCATCAAAATAAGGTCCTACTAAAGCAATTGAATACATACAAATAGAATCCATGAATAATTGACTGAAAATCTTATCAAATCTTTGGAAATCGAATTGGAGAATTGAAAAAACATTGGTGGTTCAATGGGTTAAATGAACCTATTGATAAAATTACTACTTACCTTGATTGAAAACCTATGACATGATGAAGCAAGGAATCTTGAACCTGTAGAACCCTAGCTTTTTGTTATACCTTTATCTAGAGAGAAGATTTTTTGAGAGGATAAATATGGTCATGTTTAAGGATTATGGAGAATGAATTGTAATTTGTACTTTTGACTTATTAACTTATGTATAGTTCTTGAAGTACGGATTAAAATGATATAGTTTGGGTACTAAACAGTTTAGGGAAGACCACACTGACCCTAACTTTAAAACTGATGAGGTTCTTCCTAAGATATGATTGGCAGGTCATCAACAACATCACGATCCATAAAGATGGTCATAAAACTTCAGTTGCCTGATAGGGCTTCACTTAAACAGGCATAACTTTTTACTTCGGGGTCCAATTTAGTCGAATTTAGTGACTTATATCAATCCTTAGATCAGCCATCCAAGTAACCACATGTCGTCTAGGGTACCTTCCTTGTGCCTACTGCCTTAGGGAAGCCCTAGATGGTCTGGCAAAGATTTTAAAAGTACGTAAACCCTTAAAAGGCCTGTATGGGGTATAGAGAAGGGTCTACGGTCTGTTTTGTGTTCGTGAACATGCTTGTTTGCCCTTATATCCCTTTCTCGAAGTTCGAAGTATTATAAATTTATCTGTAGTTTTTGATTTCTAGTTTAATGTTTTTATGAATAAAGGTTTTGATCCTTTTGTGTTTTGAATCTTTAGTAAAAATTATGTTTTCAAGGTTATTCTATGAAAGATCACGTGTTATTATGTGGTTTTGAAATTAAAGTAGAGAATAGAAGAAATTTCCAAATCTAAACTATTTTGGGTTGTAATTAGATCTAGAAAGATAGTTGGGGTGCTGAGGAAGGGCCTGGGGCGGCAAACCATGATAGCGCCAAGGCTTTCCTTCAAAACTCACACCTTGGAGAGGTGCCCTCACAATAGGCCTAATCCTAGCTTTAGTAGTTCAGGCCTTGGGTAGATATGCCAGCACTGAACCAAGGCTTCACTTCTGAAGTTCAGGGCTTGGCACCCTCCGCCAGAATTACACCAAGTTTTGTTGGACTAATTTTTTTTCGTGTTACATCCAATGTATATTCCTTAAAGTTGTGCCCATGTTTTTTTTCTCAATACTAGCTCATAGAAGATCTTTTTATCTTTGAAAGTCCATATATACACAAATTACATGTCTTAGTGTGTATTCAAAACTAACGATAGTCTACATGAAGTGTTTAAATGATCTATTTTTTAAAAAAAAGAAGAAGAAGGGTTTTTAGTTTATATTCATATCTATCTTGTGTTTGATAGATAAGTCAATAAGAAAACATTCAAATGTAAGTATGAGTTATGAGTTATGTTTTTGAATAGGACTTAAGTAAAATAATATTATTCTTCTTTGCAAGTGGTGAATTAAAAATTATTGTTATTGTTTATTATTTTTGGATTAGTATCGAGAACTGAATGAGGTTAGAGTCTTTTATAACTCAAAACACCCATATTGATTTGTCATGCAACTATTTAATGGCTCTGAAAAGTCGGAATCCATAGTTACAATATCAAATCATCATATATCGAGGTAAAGTATAGGATGACCCTTCAAACAGAGGTGAAACAAATTGTACCATTGCTAGTTTTATGGCAATGATTATCGATTATTATAATCCCCCCAGTAATGTATATTATTTTTATATTGCTTTTGTTGCATATCGTATTGTAAATCTTAAATTGTTAACAATATATGTCCATGTATTGATTTACTTTATCTGCTCTAGTCATTCAATTAAATTTATGCTAAACTATGCTATATTATATACACGTACGTTCAATATACTGGTATCATTAGAACTACACTTTTATTGTTCATGCTTTCAAGATCTTCCATAGGCCCATCGTTGTGATCATCCTACACTAGTAGAAGTATTTGGTGAGCCCTACTTAATTCTTGGACACTCAAAATTCATTTTAGTTTATACTAGTATTGAAGTTGTCATCGGCCTTCTCTATCACGCCCCAAGTCTATAACCCATAGACCCTTAAAAGTTCATTAACTTAGTGGATGACTTATCTTAATATAAGAAGAAATTATCATAAAATAACTTTAATTAAAATAGCTTGGAAAAAATGGCACGTAAGTCTCATAATAAAATATCTATAAATAATGATAGACTCAAAACCTAAACTTTATGACTGTCAATAGTTATATGAAGCCTTTATAATTTTAAAATTACTATTGGGATGGATAGACCCTAAAACGTCATAGAAAGAAAGTGTAAAAGCAACAAACATTTCCTCAAGAATGCAAGGAGGCTCACCAGTGACTTCGACTGCTCGACTGGATCAATTAGGAGTTGAAGGATGCTGATCCTTGTTACCTATGCCTGCATCATGATATAATGCACAGTACATTAAATGTACGAGTATGTAAGTTGGAATGTTAACATAACATAAGCTTGAAAAGATTACGAAGAAATATTTACCTTGGCTTTGATGAACTCATGAGTGTCTTGATTTTATATAAAGTAGGTAATGTGATATATATATATATATATATATATATATATATATATATATATATATATATCTAAGCTTGTAAAATAATGAAAAACTTAGTTCATTATAAAAAATACATTAGCAAACTCAACTCTACTTTAATATGAGGTAATATAGTTTCTGTAGGAGATTCTGTAACCTACAACAAGAACTATAAGACTAAGTTCTAATACAACATCTTGCCCATGCTCCCAGATCTGTCCTATACTTTGGCATTACATAGAACTCCTTAACTTAGCGGATCCACTATCTTAACTTACGTCATTATCTAAAGGGTATTGATCCATTAATACCCATAATGTTTACATGTTTTTCATGGGTCCTTGATTTAATATGAACTCACAATCCCACATCGGTGCTCAATACTAATTCGAAAATGTACTTCAGCTCTTGCTTTTTGGAATAACTTCCTTTCCTTGGGTTAACATAATTTCTCAACAGTTAGCTATAAAAAGCCCTTTTGGAATAAATGTTCCCATTTTTTGTTAAAAAATCTTATTGGAAATCATAGTTTTCTCTTAACTTAAAAATGAAAAAATTTATAAACTTTCTAGGGAATACTTAGTCCTCATATAATTAGTTGAAAAATGAACTCATCATTTTTCTCTTTACTTTACTTGAAATCTTGTGTCTTAATCGGCTCTTAGGGACCACTTAGTACTTTTTTTTAGGAAAGACTTCAACTTTTTACTCTTTAATTTAACATAAAACTTGACCCTTAAAAAGAAATTAAAATGTTTGATACAGACTTTTGAAAAACTATAAGAACTTTTTTTAGAGTAGCTACTTAACTTTAGACTTGACTCTTAACTTCTTTTACTTTGATATTGACTTTCCTTGAATTGGATTAAGGATTCAAGGTTTTTTTATGTTTGTTAGTGATTTCTAGGTGTATGAAAATTATTTGATTTAATTTGAATCACTGGAAGGTGTTAATATAGCTCAGAAGGATTTAAAAAGGCTACACTAACAAAACTGGGCAAATAACACTGATTAAGGCATGTTCGGGGCGCGCCGCACCTGATCAGCTTGTCTGAAACATCTTTTAGGTACACTACAGGCTTGCAACACCAAGACCCTTGGCGCAAATTGTGCGTGCCATGCCTAGTGCTACCCAAGTGTGGCTGTCAAATTTGTCTCATCAATTTTCAACACTAAATCCCCTAAACCTCCATTGTTCTTTTTAAAACCCTTAGCATCACTAATACCTTAAATAATCCATATATATAACTCTAAATTAACATCGTAAACTACAAAATAAACATCAATGAGAATTCAAAAAACTCAACCAAATAGGGATTCAAAAAGATTAATCAAGATTCACTTCTAATCATGTAAACAATTCTAAAACCACTAAATTGAAACAAGTTTTGGTGTGTAGATGAACTAAACCAACACGAAAGATCTCACGTACCTTGATAAGGATCACTCCTGACGAATTCCACTTGAACATCCTTGGCGAAACCTTGATCATTCTCCCTTTTCTTTCTTCTCTTCTCGTTTCTCCATGGTCGAAGAGTAAATTTAATTTTCTAATATGAACTAAAACTGTTTTTTACCCCAAATAATTCCGAAAAATGAAATACAAAATAACTGGGTGAAAAACTATTTTGTGGTTCCTCAAATATGGATCGGGAACATACGATATCGAAAATTCAAAAACATAGAGGCGTTCGAAAGATACATCCAAGGGATTTCCAAATATTTTCAAGAACTACTTCTAACTCATCCTGATATAAGACTTGTTGTTGTTTGAAAATGACTACAACTCACTTTCATAGACCTAGAAATTTCTTTGCATATTTTTCCTTTTCTTTCAAAAGTTGATTATTTTTAGTTTCTTAGCATATTCTTAGTTATTGTAAGATACGAGATCTTAAAATATCTCTCATTGGGAATATTCCTCCTTGAATGAGATTTCTATTACAATGCTAAGAATAGTAACATGAAGTTCAACACTCAACAACAAAAAACAAGGCAAAATATGCTTACTCATAGTATCTGAAGTACTAAGAAGAATATTATTACCTTGATCTGCATTCTCTCCGTATTTAAAGAGTTGTGGGTATCTATCCTTCATGTCCTCTTCAACTTCCCAAGTCTCTTATTCAACAAATTTGTTCCTCCAAAGGACAATGACTGACGTAACCTCATTTGTTCTTAACGTGCAACCTTCGAGATATATAATTTGAACCATAATCTCTTGACATGATAATCTATCCTTAATCCCAACATTTTTTGTTGGTACAATCAATGAGGGATCACCCATGATCTTCTTCAACATGGAGATATGAAATGCCAGATGAAGAACATATAACTGTTATGGTAGATCAAACTCATAAGATACATTGTCAAATCTCTTGGATATCCTATACGGTCGAATATACTGGGAAATAATTTTCCTCTTCTTATCAAACCTCGTAACACTCTTCATAAATGAAAATTTTAGATATACCCAGTTATCTACTTCAAACTCCAAAGACCTTCTCCTAACATCTATGTAGGACTTTTTACAAGTCTATGCCCTTTTACATCTCTCATGAATCACCTTCACATTTTCATTGGCTTGGTGAACTTGATATGGTCCTATGAACCTTGATTTACCAACTTTGAACCACCCAATAGGTGATCTACATCTTCTCCCATAAAAAGATTTGTACGGAGCCATTTAAATGCAAGAATATTAGATGTTGTTGTAAGAAAAATAAATCAGACGTATATGAATTATCCGAATTCCCCTTAAAATCAATCACAAAAGACCTCAACATATCTTCTTTGTTGTTGTTCGAACTCTCTTCTTGCCTATAAAACTGATAATCAAAATCAATCTTTAAGCTAATCTTTGAATCCACAACTTTTGCGAAAGACTTCCCGAACTGAGCAGTAAATTGTGAACCTCTATCTTAAATAATAAAACTTCGGGCTCCATGAAGTCTTACTACCTCTTGAATGTACAACTTTGCATAATCCTCTGCTGAATGAGTATTCTTTACTGACAAAAACTAGTCTGCTTTTGTAATTCAATCGACAATCACCCAAATTGAAGTCCATATTTATCATATCCCTTTTAACCTATGGAAGTTCTATCTTCTTAGCCCACCGTCCAGGCTTTTGGTGTTCTACTTTCACTTTCTGCCAGATCGGGCACTTGGAAACAAACTCAACAATGTCCTTCTTTATATCTTCCAACCAATATACATCTCTTAAATCATAGTACATATTTGTGGAACATAGATAATTATAATGTATAGAGCTGTGAGATTTCTTTATGATCCTCTCTTGGAGTCCATCCACCATAGCTATGCGCAACAAACCTTAATACTTTAGCACACAATCTCCCAATTCTCAACTTCCAATTCTCTTTGGTGAAGAACATTCACCATAAAAACAAGTAAAATGAGGTCTTTCTCTTGCTTCTCTTTCACTTCAGACAATATTGATGACTTAGACCCATTGATCACCACTATTCCTCATTCTTTGGAATCCATAAGTCTTACTCCCAAGCATGCACGTTTGTGCACATCTTTGTCTAACTCCCTCTTTTCTAGTTCAACATGGGCAGTACTCCCCATATATAATCTTCTACGAGCATCATCAAATACATTTGCCTTACCTTGGTAGTAAAGATTACTCATGTCATAATCGTTGAGTAATTCTAACAACCTCCTCTATTTGAGATTGGGATATTTCTAGGTGAACCCATATTGTAGGCTTTTGTAATCAGTGAATACATCAACGTTAATACCATTGAAGTAGTGATGCCATATCTTTAGTGCGAAAACTACATCAGCAAACTCTAAGACATGGGTTGGGTAATTCCTTTCATAAACCTTCAAATTTCTTGAGCCATAAGCTATAACCATGTGTTTTTTCATTAGCACACATCTCAATCAAACTCTAGATGCATCAGAATATAGTAAAAAATTGTGAGTAATTTCTAGTAAGTTAAAATTTGGGTAGTAGTAAACCTCTTCTTCAACTCATAGAAGCTTTTCTCGCAAGCTAAATACCATTGAAACATAACTGTTTTCTGAGTCAACTATATCAAAAGAGATGATATAGATGAAAACCTCTCAACAAACCTCCTATATTAGCAAGCAAAACCCAAGAAACTCTCGATATTAGTTGGAGATGTAGTCGAAGCAAACTATTAACTGCTTCTACCTTTTGGGTATTAACTGTAATCCCATTACACGAAATTCTGTGGCACAAATATGCCACACACTTAAGCCAAAACTCACACGTTGAAAACCTGGCATAGAAGTCCTTATCTTTCAATATTTGAAGGACTATCTTGAGGTCACTATCATGATCTTTTTCATTCCTTGAAAAGATTACTATGACATTAATGAAAATGATAATAAACATATCTAAATATGGTCTGAAGACTCTATTCAATATCCATGAATTCTGCTGTTTCATTGGTCAAAGCACAAGACATGACAAAAAACTCATAATGCCCATATCTAGTTCTAAATTCTGTCTTTGGAATATCACATTCCGTTTTAGCTGATGGTAGCCAAATTTTAGATCATCTTTTAAGAAAAAGGTGGAACCTTGAAATTGATTGAAAATATCATCCTTCCTTTAAAGAGGATAGTTATTCTTTATGGTGGCATTATTCAATTGGCAATAGTTTTTAGAGATTCTCTGGGAAGCATATTTCTTTCTTACAAACAAAACTAGAGAGCCTCAAGGTGAGAAACATGGTCGAATGAAACCTTTACCTAACAACCATATTTTTTTGTTTCAAACAATATCGGAGCGTCACAAGGTGAGACACTTGGTTGAATGAAGCCTTTATCTAACAAATATTTTAGTTTCTCTTTCAACAATATTAACTCTACTAGTGTCGTTCTATATGGAGTAATAGATAAAAAAAGAGTATTTAGAATTATGCATCTACCGATATCTATTTCTCTCTCAATACGGACTTCAGTAAGGAGAAACTTCTAGAAACATCCTTACAATAGAAACTGACTAAAGGGAAGGTATCGCAACACTTGATTCATTAACTCGGAATAAGTGATAGATACATCCCTTTGAAACTAAATTTTTTACCTTAAGTTACAAATTTAAACGAACCTTACGCACTACAGAACTACTATTCCACTCTATGAATGGATCATTATGAATCTCAAACTTGACAACTCGTGTTCTACAATCTATTTATGAAGAACAAGCATGAAGAAAATGCATACCTAGAATGAAATCAGAATATACCATGTCTAACTACAGTAGGTCATTCATGGTGTTATTGTGATTGATAGAAATAGGACAATCACTATTGACTCTTTCCCCTAGAATAGACTCTCAAACAGCTATACCATGTAAGTCATATTCATAACATGTTCATACAATCCTATGCATGTACATAGAACATCAACCCATGAACTATCCTATCAAGGTACACATGTCCAATGCATAGACAAGGTTCAACACCCTTGCTAATACTAGTACACCTATCAAGTCATCCTAGGGAATGATACATCACACAACATCATAGAATGGATAACATAGCACAAGACTCCTTTAGTAATGATTTAGAACATCTTTACAGTAAGGTCTAGTCATTATGCACCTATATGAACTTTACATCACATAGAGCATTATAAGAAAATATCATAGGTATCAAGTATATATATAGTTAACATAACCATTTACATTGTCATAACAATAGTCATACAAACTACATCATAGCAAGATTAGTAAACTAAGAATAGGCTTCATATATAGTGATCATCACCAACACATATTCATAGTATAATTGCCTTCAGAATCATGTTCACACCATATATATATATATATATATATATATATATATACACTTAGAATAAAGTAATCACCGGCACCATAAGTGGATAAGACCAAACCATGACATAAAAGGCTTCATCAACGATCAATACTTGTAAGAAAAGTAAAACAAGTAGGAATTTACCAATTTATCTACCTTCCTCATTGATCAAGCATCCCTTTTAATCAACCAATACGATATAAGGTAGTAGCAACAAGTATCTTTACACACACGAAATACTACATTCATGTGATATAAACTCAAGGTTACAGTGAATACACTACATTCATCAATTTTTAGGAAGTAGAGTAATATAAGTCATTCACCACTCTTCCTGGCAATGATCATCAGTGTTCATAAAAAATATACATGTAGGGCGGTTGCTAAAGAAATCATAACCTAAACGAAATCCTACTACAATTGACAATTAGCATATAATTCATAATTACATTGCATCATGGGTAGTGGCTAACCGTCACTTTAACATAATTGAGTCTCCCAATAATCATGGTAGCACCAAGATAACAAAATACTACATTATAGACTAGCCTTATTCAAACCTTCAAACGTTCATGTTCATGGGTCACTCATCAACAATTCACTATCAAAACACATAGTAAACTGTTGATATATGCAATTCATCATGCTAGAATCATAATTCAGTTGATATAAATTCAAGATAACAAAGCCCACAAATAGGCTAAATCGAGATATTCAAGGGAGCATAGGTTCATCATGAAATTGTGTTAAAATTCACGTTAAGATAACCATGTTATCTTCAACTCATCATTAGTAAGCCTTTAGAAACATTTTGAGAAACAACAAATGGTCAGATTGAAGGATAAGAGATTTAATTATGAAACTTCATTGAAATTTTTGAGATTAACTTTCTAGATGGAAGGATAACTAGAGATGGAGGATAACCATACCTTTGTGTAGAAGAAAACCTCTAAAACATGATGAAGAACCCATAGGAATACAAGCTCCAAGTTGTTTTGTGAGGGAAGTTTAATTTGTGTGAATTGAATTTCGAATGGGGTTGTCACATTTTTATCACATAAATACACCTAAAACATACCAAATAAACCATGTTGGTTTAGGTTAGCACTTGTGTTGAATTTTCCATTCTCCCCATAATGGGACAACATGCATGTAGTTAAGCTGCAGCCTGCATCGACAGCCAGCCATCAACGCCCCTTAAGCCCATCAATGGGGACTAGGGGGACAGAGGGACCATCCCCTGGCTCCGTCGATTGACATATCCAAGGCAATGTCTCGATAACTTTTGGGTGCTCCTTAAGGGCCTTTTGTGGGGCCCTTAGGGAGTCATACACAGTCATTTCCAACGTAATTATGAACATTAACAATTAAATTACTTTACACATAAATTTCACCCAAAAATATTACTAGCAGCACGTCCAAACATTCTAGGAACACTCAAGACACACACATGCACGTCTCAAGGGCTAATTTTTAAACGTCTAGGACGTTTTACCTATAAACATCATGAAACATAATATTATGCCTATAAACACCATAATAACTCATAAAATTACCACATAATCTCATGTTATACACATAAAAACATAAAAATACATACGTCCCCTTTGGTGACTAGTTGTTGAACCTCTTGATCGTCCATTGACGTTTGACTTCCAAATCAATTCAAGTTACTCATGCATATTATAAAACACTTCATTAACATGTTAAAAATTTTATAGGCACATTTGAATTTCTAGATACCCTAACTCATTTTTGGGGTCTTGCATTTATATAGGAATGGGTATCATTTTATTAGCCACCATGCTTCATTTTTTATGCTTTTCTAGGTTGTACAAATTACAACATGCTAGTTCAATAAAAAATCTAACATATTTTTTGGAAAAAAAAACACTGGAAAGAAAACCTCTTTACAGGATTGTTAGTTGGGATACTCAGACTTTACCCTACAACTCACTTTCCATCTACTCCAACCCTAAAAAAATAATATGCAATTGTCCCTAATGAAAGAAAATCAAAAGGATAGGGTGGTAGGTGAAGCAAACTAGTGGCGCAAAGCGCTAAACAACTATTAACACAATGCAACCTCCACACAATCTGTAGTTCTCCTATATTCAACCATTGGTATAGAACTTGATTCTCCAACATCCATCTACAGTGCCCTCCTCTAGAGTAGCTCCTCATCACGTAGTCAGGTGTGCCTAGCCTGCTCCAGCTCTTTCCTCTATCTGTTTTTAGCACGGGCCTCATAACTGGCCTCCGTGTAGTTTCTAGAGTTGTGCGTTATGGTATGATAATATGTCTCAGATTGTGGATCAATGAGTTATACAACATGTCCTCTTAAAGCTCGATTGGTGCACTCTCTGGATAAATCCCTCTCATCTCCAAGATGGCATCTACATCAGATACCAAACTGGAAAACTCATCCAGAAAAGTATTGAGGTTTATGGTGGGGGTTGGTCTTGCTAGCACACGCAACTCGAAGGATTCATCGTGTTGGTTAACCACCTAAATTTTTTGTTCGATCTGCTGGGCTACTCTCTTCTCTATTGGGTTCTCAGCCTCAGCGATGAATTTATCTATCCAAGGTTGCATGTAGTGGAGGAAGGTGGCCATCATTGCCTCTAATTTATGGATTCGTGTTACACGGAGTAGCGCAACAAATGGGTGTGTATACAGAGATATGTTGGGGGCCTAACTGTCGCCATGTGGAATAATACATGGTGGTGTCAGTAGTCTCTGCAGTTGCAGGATCATCCCCTTGGGCTAACTCCACAATGTCCGCCAAGTTATTTCTCTATGGAGGCATCACAGTCCTAGGACCTCTCTATGGTGCCGCTACATTGCCACATCCTTAATGAAGCCTATATAAACAGTCCCATCAGGATTACTGTGTGTGTCACAATGCCAAATTGGCTCTGTAGTTTCCCTGTAAAATTTAAGGATAAGACAAGCAAAGGAGTAATTTGTAGAGGTCTTGAAATCCCTCTCATGGACTTCTGTGATAAGATCATAGGGAAAGTGTATCTCAAACCACGCTATGATAGCCGCTACCATCACCACTCTACCCCAAGTAAGGACATTCGTAGCATTTGTCGGTGATAGTATGTGTCGTTCAAACAACAAGAAAACCTTGGACACAAAGGTAAGGATGGGGTTCTTTATTAACCCTCGTGGTCTAACACCCAGTCTTCCCTCTCACCATTGGTCGCCAGATGTTGAACTTGCATTTTCTTAACTTTCTCTATCTCATCTCATGTCCTCTGAAATGTGAATGTTTTGATAGTCTCCCACTTGTGGTAAAGTTCTTTTGTAGATGGGGTGCATTGTATGTTTTATAGTGGGGTCGTATAGGATTTGATGGATGGTGGCTGTAGAGATATCAACCAGACATCGCCAGAGGAGTATAGAGGTGAGAGTGTCTTGTTTTTCCTATCTCGCCCGCCTGTCTAAGGAACCATGAAGAGTAGCTATATATGAGCCATAAAAATCCTTACTATCTACTAACTGTAGGGACCCAGACTCTAAGCCATTGAGTCTGACCATGTGGAAAGTCCCCATTTGAACTCGACGCTCCAGTTTTACCAACCGAGTCATCACCACCTTTTAATTAAATATTTTTGCATCCGTGTACACCTGGTAATAACCATCGATTCACGACTTGTGGGGTTCCTGAGCAACAACTAGAGGGTCATTTGCTCAGGGTGCAGTGCATGCTCAGAGTTAGTAACCTCATCAGATGAGGTTTGATGGTCTTGGACCTCCGACCTAGTGGCTCCCTAAGAGACAGAACTAGAAGCAGTAGGCACGTTTGACCTAGAAGGTTGGGCCAACCATTTTGTGGAAACATATTCGGAGCCTGATACTCCTTAAGAACTAGAGGCAGCCCCGTATGTTAAGCTACTAAGTGCGCACGCCTCATCATAATGCGAGGTAGTGGGTACACTGGGAAACACCTTCCGGGGGGTACCCCTAATTAATTGAGCAATTGTAGTTAGGGTTTTGGCACCCAGACGGACGTATTCTTTTTTTTTTTTGCTTTTTTGTCGACAATCATCTGATGAGAGGGGCCACAGACTTGGCTTTTCCTTTTAAGTAATTTATATCCTTCTTGAGATCCATTTGTACATGTAAAGCAGTTGTTAATCTCAACTCAACATTACTACACACTAAAAATACACTAGGTGAAGATAATTTAAAAAATTAAATAATATAGTTCTGTTCTGCTTATTCAGATCAATGGGAACCATCGACGTTCTGTCGAGCAAAAGATGGTCCATCGTTGTGGTCCATCAAATGACACTTAGAATTATTCAAGTATGAAAAATATATCAAATATCTCATATCAATACGATGGACAAGCAGAATGGTCAATCGATTAACTGACGGACCTTAAACTTGCGTCGTCTAACAGTTTGATTTATTTTGGACGTTAGTGACAACATGACCTCTAATAGAAATGACAGACGTAGAGAATGGTCCTTCGATCAATCAATGGATTGTATTCCACTTCTTTTACATAAGAGTTAGACAGTTTTAGATTGATGCAATCGATAGACCCCATCGACGGTCCGTCGTCGGGGTCTTGTACTGTTGGCTTGAGACAGATTTCAATCCTTCCGATCAAGGATAAATTTTTTGACTACTTTTTACACAATGAAGTTCTAAACATGGATTTTTAACATACTCAAGACGAATTAGTCTTTCTTAGGGTTCCTAGTTCATAGAGTTATTGTTCCATTTCAGTCAAAGTAAGGAAACCTAAGTCCAAAGTTAGTCATACAGAGACACAAAATTGTTAAATAGATTTTCTAGACTATAAAACCATATTCTATGACTACGAGGGACATTACATTGCATGATTAGCATATAATTTCAATTAATTTAGTCCCATCGTAAAGACCCACATCCGATTTTTGTAAACAACTACAAATTATAATTCAAAGTTAAAGGAAATTGAAATAACATTAGGTTAAATTCGTTTGGTTGTGAGATGAACTTTCAAGCAGTATCCTACGCGCTCGAACTCGATCACCGATCAAAGAAAATAGAAGAAAAGAGAATTTGAGAAAGATGGGAAGTAAGGGTTCTGATTTGGGCGTGATGTCATGATTGAAAGGGTAGATAGTGAGTGAAATAGGGTGAAAATAAGGTAAATAAACTTTTATATAAGGAAATTTTAAAATAAATAGAAGCGGTAATGAATATTTACGGTTAATTATTTTAATATTAACATCTGGGTCGAGTCCGGTCGCTTGCAATTCTGAATCGATGAAACCTTGTCGATGTTCCGTATGTTAGTTGACTAGTAATGTCGATTACTTCTAAGCGTAGAAGTTTTAAGAAACATACATGGGATATATGGACAGCATCGGTCCATCGATTTAATAAAGCCCCGTTAATGGGGCCCGTAGACCTTTGCACTAGCCTTTTTTCTTTAGATTTTTTCATTTGTGCCTGCACATGTAATGCCCAATAGGCCATTTTTTGTGTTTTTCTTGAAACTTTTGAGACACAGACCATATACTGATGTAAGACTACAAAAATAAGTTAGGTTTTCTACAGTCTTGCATGTGACTATAAGAATTTTACCATGTTTAATGATTTTTTTAAAGTATCCATGAGTGAATTGAAATCATTATAAAGTCAAACATCAAGGAACGACAGGACGTTCCATGACTAGTCACAAACAACCCTAAAATGTTTTTATGTGCTTATATGTGTTTTATTTGCTTTATAAGTCCTTATATGAGTAATAATAATGTTTATAGGCATTATGTTTAGTTTCATGAAGTTTGGAGGTCAGACGTCCAAGAATGTTCAAGACGTTCAAAAGTTAGCGCTTTAGATGTGCATGTGTATCATCAGTGTTCCTAGAATGTTTGAAGGTGTTGCGAATGTTTGTTTTGGGGTTAAACTTATGTGAAAGGACCTTGTCATCTTAAGGTACAATTTTTACGTTGGAAACGTCCCGATAGAACTATCCAAGGGCCCCACAAGAGACCCTCAAGAAGGACACAATGGCTGTCAAGATAGTGCCTTGGCAGTGTCAATCAACAAGATCAAATGACGCCCAGTCAATTGAATGCGTCAATCAAAACATGTGTGATATCAACATCCCAGGAAGGAGATTCAGTCGTAAATGATTTAGCACTAGGACAACTCATCGACCAGACTATGCCCCGTCGACTGTACCCGTCGATGCAGCCTGCAACTTCACTCCTTGCACGTTATTTCATCAATTGGTGAATTACAAATTAATACCACGTGCTAACCTTATGGTAGGAGGTTTAGTATGTTATTTTTGGGTGTATTAAGATGATACAAAACGTGAGTATCCCATTCCTTATTCAAGTCAAAAAATTTAGACTTCCCTCCCAAACCAAACTCTCACTAGAGAACCTCGTATGAAGGTGAAGCTCATGAAAATATTTGAGATTTGATTCCATGGGTTCTTCATCATGTTTTAGAGGAATTCATCTGCATTATGTTTTGGTGATCCTTCATATCAAGTTAATATTAGATCTAGAGAGTTCCTTCCAACATTTTCAATATAGTTTCATGAGTAAATCTTGTATTCTTCGATCTAGCCATAGGTTCTTTCTCAAAACATTTTAAAAGGCTTATTCATGATGAAGTGGTTTTAATGTATTTATTTTAACGTGAATTTCTATCCAATTGCATTATGAACCATGCTCCTTTCCAACTCTCGTTTTAAGTTATGAATTAATAATCATTATCTTAATGTTATAGTGATTATAATGTGAGTTAAGTATACTAAATTTATTGTTAGATAATTATTATCGTGTATATTGATTATGAATTATATTTTATACGTCCAATGTAGATCAACGCTTGAAGATTAGGTAGTATGGATTCAAGTTCTCCTATCTTCTATAAATTTCTATGTAGTTCAATGTATCTCGATTCTATGGTAATTGATTAATGATTTCGTATTGGGTAAATGTACTTTAGCTACTTCCTATGATGCATTGTGATGATGAATTATGTGTTATTTATCCAATATGGATTGTTTCTTGAAGACTTGATCTCTACAGCCTCTCAATTGTGATTATATGGTGTTCAATGTAATATATACTCACTAGGGCATAAATTTATGATTTATTTTAGGAAAATATACTTGTATCAACTGATCTATACATTTTTTTTGTAAATTAAGAAGGTTGATAATTGGTGATCAAAGTTAGGAAGAATTAGTAAAGGATCAACTTTCCTTCAAATTCTATAAACCGATGAGGTAGTGTACTTGAATATGATCTTGATCTTGTATTGATTAATGCATGATTTCTATTATGTTAGTATACCTTTAGCTACTACCCAAGATATGAATTGTTGATGAAATATGAGTATTGGTCAATAATGAACAAAGGTTGAGAAATTGGTACGAATGGACCTTCTTCTCTATTTTCTTATACTATGAATAGTTGATAAAGCCTTGTATTGCTTTATGTGGTATGGTCCAATTACGGTGTCAGTGTTTAATTTATTGCCAATATAGATATGTGATGTGATCATTTCCTTAATGTAATTTTTAATATAAATGTGTGGTGGTGATGATCACTAAATGTGAAGCCTATGTCTACTTTCCTATTTTAGCTATGATCTAGGTTGTATTACTAATGTTATAAGCATGCAAATAACTATGTTAGAGTTATGTTTACGTGGTGCCTATGATAAGGTCTTATAATTTTCTATGTCAACTAATGTTAATATAGGTGCATAAAGACTAATGCTTACTATAAGGATATTGTAAGTCTCGAATCAATGAGTCTTATGTATGCTATCCATGCTATGATGTTATGTGATGTATCAATCACAATGATTACAGATGTACCGTGGTTTCACTGTACTTTCAATGCCTTTTCTGTATTTTCAGTATGTGTCTAAGTCCTTTTTCTAATAGTTTTAATGTATTTTCTCTTCGTTTGCAGGGAAACTGTCCATAATGAAAACACGGAAGAACTGTGATGCAATTACAAAAGTGATGACCAATGGAGCTATTGACAGTCCGTCGACTCCTCGACGGTTCGTAGGTAGCAACCGTCGTCTAAACAAAAATTTTGATGAAGGACGATCGGTGAATTCTTACAAATTGTGGGTAAACGGAAGATATCGACGGACCGTTATATCCACAACGGAAAGTCCTACACATCCTTCGTTGCTAATAGAGTGTAGCCCAGTAATAATCTTGAAAATATTCTAATTGTGGAGAAATGGAAGCCATCGATGGAAAGGCATGCACTCAACGGACCGTCATCGTAGTCAGTCGATCATAACAGTTAGTTGGAGAAGAAATTTGCTGAAAGAGATTATAAGTGTGGAACAACGGGAGGCCTCGACAATCCGTCGGTCCTATCATCGACCAAACGCGTGTTTGGGCAGATTTTCCTCAAATAGATATCATTTTTATGCTAGGATTTCTTTATTACCAAAACTGTTAAAAACCTTGTTTTTGAGGTTAGACTCTTAATTATTTTTCTTATTTGTAATATAGGTTGTTGAATATTGGATTTTGGAAAATTCTTCATTTTTCCTAAATTGTTTATTGCATTATTTTCTCGAATTCAAGTGATTTTCTTGATTTTCTTCGATCTCATCAAAGTAAGTACATGAAGTCTTGTATAATCAATATGAATTGTGTAATTATGAACATGTGCAACTAAATCCATAAATAGGATTGTGGGAACCATGGGTAAAAAATTTGGTAAAAACAAGCTAAAATAACAATTCTAGAATAGTATCTTCCATGTATGGATAATTCTTTTGTGTAGAAGTCTTTTTAACGAGTGAACGTGTTAGAAATTTCCTTCTTCCTACTTTCCGGACCTAGGAGGTAGATAATAAGAAAAGAATTATCAACGTATATTTAGTATACACTATCTAATAGGCTAATGTCGATTGGGCAATGTAACAAATAAGACATACATCGATTATGATGATTAATCTGAGGTAAAGTTAAGGCTTAGTAAAGCATACACACGTAGACGGACCAAGGTGGGGTGTGAAATTTCCTAGTTGCCGGACCAAGGAATTAGGGTTACATAACATACCACTTTGCATGCAAGTTACAAGGAAAGGATGGTTATAGATATAGTTACCGGGTAATGAACCTGTGGGGAACACTTATGCCCTAGTTACTCTCATCACATGAAAAATCTCAAATATTCATATTTTCTACTTTTTTACTTAGAAATATTTAATTCCTTTGGTTATTTAAAACACTACTTTTATTTTTTAGGAAAGAACTTGATTAAATAGAAGTAATTATAGGTTAAAGTTAAGTCTAAATCATTTTCTTCATGGGATAGAACCCAACCTCATAGTTGGGTTGTGTACATGGTACGACCGCTTATACTTCTTTTCGATAAGTAAATTTCAGAATATAAATTTTTTGTGCTTTAAGCACATTACCAAAGTTTAGTGAACAATTTCCTAATTTTACTTCTTCTCCTTGTTTTTGTCTCTGGAAGGTCTTGCTTTAGTGTATACCATGTACACGGAGTTGAGGAGAACCAATACTTCAACTCTATCGAGAACTAAACCGCACACTTCGCAGAATGAATATTCAAAACAATCCTACTTATATCAATGCTGACATCAACACTCAATTTCCTCGGCCGGTTGATGCTCATAATCGAGAGGTTGTTTATAACCCTGGTGAAGTAATCTGAGAAGGCAACCTTCCGCCCAATGACCTCAAGAGTAGTATAGGGGAAATGTAAACATCACTAACTCTAATTAGCCTGTTGTGCTACCTCCACTATCACATGGTCATACTTTTGTGGTAACTAGTAGTATGCTGCAAACACTCACATCTAGGGTTCATTTTTGGTACTATCGTGTGAGGACCCACATAATCACAGCGCCAATGTGAGGTCCGTGCGTAAGATTTGTGTGGGGAGGTATATTTGAACATGGAAGTAATTGGGTTAAGATTGTTCCCTCTCCTATTGACGGTAGAGGCTGCTATATGGTGCACCGAGCTCCCCTCTAACTCAATCTATACTTGGAATCAATTGAGGGATGTGTTCATAGCACGTTTCTACCCATTGTCTAAGAATCTAAACAACAAAGATAGGGTGAACAACTTTGTTGCACTACCGGGAGAATCAGAGAGTAGTTCGTGGGATAGTTTCACCCCGTTCTTGTGAAGTGTCCCCAATAACCGCATCAATGATGAGTCACTGAAAGACTACTTCTATGGGAGACAAGATGATAATAATAATCAGTACTGGATACGATAGCAGGTGGTTCTTATGGAGAGTGTCCTTATGCTGAGATCGCTGAGAAGTTGGAGAATATTTCTCAAAATAATAAAGCTTGGAGCATTAGGACGTCAGATACTTGGAGAAACACTTTTGTTGTGCAATCCACACACAACCTAGCCACAGATAAGATTAGTAAAGAAATGGCTCAAATGACAAATGATTTTGGGTTGATGTTGAAACAAGTCTATGGGGGTGAAGAAAAGGTAAATGCGGTGAACTACTTGTCTAAACCACAAACATCGACTGATGAGTATTACTATGAGGAGGACTCTTATATGATAAATAAGCAGACGGGGGGTTTCCAACAAAAAGTGTAATGCTCCAATCAAGAGATTTTGCGCCAAGGTCCAGGAAATCATGGTCGAAACTATGGTAATTACAACCGAGAGGGTCATTATATCACAGATTGGAAGTACAACCGCGACAACAACTTCAACCGGGGTAACTATTATAACAGAAATGATAGGAGTGAGTTATGTTCAACCTCAAAATTGAAAGGTTTCTCTTAGGGATGGTGGAGGCAGGATGGCGCGAGTTGAAGATATGTTGCAGAAAATGATGGGGAGTTTTGATGCTAGTGATGATCACACTAAAGATTGAGGATGGAATTAGAGAGTATTGGGAAATAATTTGATGTACATTCCATCTCGATTAAGCATCATGAATTGCAGATGGCCCAATTTTCTTCAACTGTGAAACTACGCCTATCGGGCATCATTCTAGCAATACTGTCCAAAATGCAAAGAATGACTGACATTGTATGCAAGTTACAACTCGACGTGGTAAGAAAACCATTGACCCACCTATACAGTCTTGTGTAGAATATGTGTAAAGTGGTGATGATAAGGTAGTTGAGGTTAGTGGTTATTCAGGAGACCAAACGGGGAAAGAAGCTGAGGTACCCCAAAAAGTTACCCCCATGCCTAGACCACCACATTCATTGCCAAACTGGTTAGTGAAAAAGACCGAGGATTCTAAATACTGGTGTTTTATCACTATGCTCAAACAACTTTCCATCAATGTCCCTTTGATAGAAGATTTGTAACAAACTCCATGCTATACGAAGTTCATGATAAATAATGTCACTAAGAAAAGATCGGTATGTTTTGAGGCTGATTATAGAATGCAGTATTGTAGTGCTATTTCTACAAGGTCTCTATTGTAAAAGAAAGAAGATGCGGGTGTCTTCACTATTCCATGTACAATCGGGTTATTACACTTTGGGAAAGCATTATGTGATCTTGCAGAAAACATAAATCGCATGTCTCTCTCTATTCACAAGAAGTTTGGTATGGATGACCAACAACCCAATACGATGTAGCCACTTATAGCCGATTGAATGATGAAGAGGCCTATTGGGATACTCCACGATATGTTATTATATGTTGAGTCATTCATATTTTTGGACGATTTTGTTATTCTTTATTGTGAGGTTGATTTTGAGGTTTCTATTATTTTTGGGAGGTCATTTCTTGCTACGGGTAGAGCCTTCGTTCATATGGAGAAAAGGAAAATTATAATTCGGTTGAACAATAAAGAAGTGACATTGAACATTTCTAGGCCAATGAGAAATAATGGTGAAATCAAATCGGTATTTGGCATATCTTATAGGGCTAAAAAGTTGTCTGAGGTAAAAATAGAAGAGCATCTACGTGTTGAAGCACTAGCGGCAGTGATCATAAATTTTGATAGTGATTTCATTATAGAGTATGGATCATTGGTCACGACACTTGATTGAGGCAATGTTTGGTTTAAACCAAAGAAGTTTGAGTTAGATATGAAGCACCACGAGTCTCCACCCGCAAAACCATCAATAGAGGAGGCTCCAAAAGTCGAACATAAGTCTCTACCACCTCATCTGAGGCATGTATTCCTTGGAAAATGTGACACTTTTCTTGTAATTGTTGCATCAGATTTGGATGTGCATCAACTTGAGAGTTTTGTGGAAGTGTTAAACAGGTTTAAAAGAGCTATTGGGTGGACTATTGTGGATATTATTTGGATCTCTCCCGGGATTTGGTTGCATAAAATCCAACTCATGCCCATTCATAAGCAAAGTATTGAACGCCAGAGATGTTTAAATCCACATATGCAAGCGGCGGTGAAGAAGGAATATATTAAGTTGTTTGATTTGGGAGTGATATATCCAATCATCGATAGTAGTTGGGTAATCCCCGTTCAGTGTGTACATAAGAAAGGGGGAATGATTGTGGTTCCTAGTGAGAAAAATGATCTTGTCCCGAGGAGATCGGTGACTAGATGGAGGGTATGTATGGAGTATTGGAATTTAAATGCTTGGACCAAGATGCACCATTTTCCTATGCCCTTCATTGATCAGATGTTGGATAGACTTTCAGGAAAGGGGCGGTACTATTTTTTTGATGGTTATTCTGGTTATAATTAGATATCTATTGCACCAAAAGAACCATAGAACACCACTTTTAATTGTCCTTATGAAACCTTCATGTTCAAGAGAACGTCATTTGGGATATATAATGCACCAACCATGTTTTAGAGATGTATGATGTCGATATTTTCCGATATGGTAGAGGACACTATTGAGGTATTTATGGATAATTTTTCAGTGGTTATTGACTCATTTGAAAAGTGTTTGAGACATTTGTCCGAGGTTCTTATGAGGTGTGAAGATTGCAACCTTGCTAAATTGGGAAAAATGTCACCTCATGGAGAAACAAGTTATTGTATTGGGTTATCGCATTTCAGATAAGGGTATAGGGGTTGATCGAGCTAAAGTTGTGGTGATAGAGACACTAATCCACCCATCTCTGTAAAAGGTTAGAGAAATTTTCATGGGCATGCAGGCTTTTACTGGAGGTTAATTAAGTATTTTTTAAAAATTGCACATCCTTTGTGCATGTTTCTTCAGAATGACTGTATGTTTTATTTTGATTAATACTGTCTTAAGGCATTTGATGAGTTAAAGGAAAAGTTGGTGTCTACACCTATGATCATTTGTCCGAATTACAGAAAGCCATTTGAGGTGATGTCTAATGCGAGTGGGGTTTCTCTTGGTGCGGTATTGGGACAAAGAAGGGACCGAATCCTGTATCCAATTTACTATGCTAGTAAAGCCCTTAATGAAACCCAAAAGAACTACACCGTGACTGAACAAGAGCTCTTTGCAGTAGTCTCTGCTTTTGAGAAATTTCGCTCCTATTTCCTTGGCACGAGGGTTATAGTGCATATTGATCATTTTGCTTTGAGATATTTGATAGAAAAGAATGATGCAAAACCGAGGTTAATTTGTTTGGTATTACTATTGCAAGAATTTGACTTTGAGGTGAAAGATATAAAAGGGACCGATAATCAAGTTGTTGATCACTTATCCCGATTATAAGATTAAGAAATGATGGAGTTAGGTTAAAAAAGTGAAAATTATTATACTTTCCCTGATGAGCATATACTGGTTTCCTCCCAAGACATGATTCCATGGTTCGTAGATTTTGCAAATTATCTGGCTAGTGATATTGTCCCACCGAACATGTCCTTTTTCATCAAAGGAAAAAGTTCATGCATGATGGGCTTATTCAACATTGTGTTTCGGAAGTTTAGATGTTAAGTGTTTTGGAGGAATTTCATTCTTCGCCGGTAGGTGGGCATCATAGTTGTATCTATACTTCTAAAAAGATCTTGCAATGTGTCTACTATTGTCTAACCATCCACCAAGATGCTCATGAGTTTGCCAAGGCATGTGATAGGTGCCAAAGAGATGGTGTCATTTCGAGAAAGCAAGAGCTCTCTTTAAATCCCATTATTGTGGATGAATTGTTTGATGTGTGGGGCAGTGACTTTATGGGGCCTTTTGTAAGTTCTCATGAAATGAAGTACATTCTTGTGGCAGTCGATTATGTATCAAAATTTGTAGAAACTATCTCACTTGAGAATAATTAAGGAAAGAGTGTCACCGCGTTATCGAAAAAGAACATATTTTCTTGGTTCGGCACCCTAAGGGCTATTATCAGTTATACAGGATCACACTTTTTCAACTAGCTGTTTAAGGAATTATTGGAATAATATGGGGTTCTCTATAATGTTGCCATTCCTTACCATCCTCAATCAAGTGGGCAAGTTGAGGTGTCAAACAAGGAGATTAAGCATAGTTTTGCAAAAACGGTGTATGCTAGTAGAACGGATTGGTCAAGGAGGATTGATGATGCTCTTTGGGCCTAGCGGACAGCATACAAGACTCCTATTGTTATGTCCCCACGCGAATTTATATATGGGAAGACTTGTCACTTACCAGTTGAATTAGAGCATAAGGACATGTGGGCAAAGAAGAAGTTGAAAATTAATTGGAATGAGGCTGCGGAATAGAAGTTAAACGGGTTGAATGAGCTTGATGAATTTCAGTTGAAGGCATATGAAACTTCAACCCTCTACAAATATTTCATGAAGAAGTAGAATGACCAAAAGATTGAGAAGCGCTATTTTTGATTGGGGATTTGGTGCTTTTTGTCAATTCTAGGTTGTGCTTGTTTCCCAAAAAACATAAGTCCAAATGGACTGGTCCCTATTTGATCTTCCAACTATTCCCTCATTGTGCGGTTCAGTTTGAGAACAAGGAGGGTGTGAGGTTCAAGGTGAACGGCCACTGAATCAAAATATATCTTTGGCATGCTAATCGGCGAATGAAGTGATCGAGGCATACAATCTTGATGAAGTCAGAGTAATCAAAAGTCCTCCATCATGTAGGAACGTTAAATCGCTGATTGAGAGGTAACCCAATATGTATCATCTAGCCAACTATAGGGTTTTCATGATTTTCTAGGCTTAGTTGCATTATTTCTGCTTTTATTACTTATGTAAAGTCTCAATGTTCCTTTATTTTTCTTTAGAAGTATTTTCTAGAGCGTAGAGTAGGTTCCGTGTCCAAAAATTGTACAAAAAAAAAAGATTAGCGTAATAATTGTTAAATGTACATGAACTAAAGCACAAGAAATATGCAGAACATTTGTCTGGTGCACCCATCGACAGACCGTAGTTCCTTAGACGGACCATTGGTAGGATCCATTGTTCCCTATGTTAGGTCACTTTCAACGAAGGGTTAGACGGACCGTCGACCTACTTATGGTCCGTTGATTAGATATCGTCAATCTCTCACCCAACAACTCGACCGACCCGTCCGGCTACATATTAAAAGTTTTTAAAACTTTAAGTTACCCACCTCTTCACATAACCCCTATAACCATTTTCCTCCCTATTTCCTCTAATTTTCCCCCACTTCCTCACCCATTATCTCCCATTCCATCATAAGGTTCCCACAATTTTCCTACTTCCACAAAATCCATTCTCTCCCCAAATCTTCCATCTTCATGAGTTTCCTTGACGATCGGCGTTTTGTTTGGTATTTCTGCTCTTCAACTACAAGTTTGCATACTCCTTTTCCTCCACTACAGTTTCATGGTATATTCTTCTGATCTTCTATATTAACTATCGTTAATTTTCATGTTAACTTGATCTCTTACCTTATGGGTATCAAATTGGGGACCCCTTAGCATGCTAAAAACTTAAACCTAAAGTCCCAAGTCCCTTAGAGCACAGAAATTGAAAAGGGATAGGGGTGTTTTGTAAAAAATGTGCTGTGTTTCTGACCTAGGGTTTTGATAGATTGAAGAATTTAATTTTTAATCTAAAGTAATTCATGTCCTAAGAATGATGAAGTGATGGGTTAAATGTTAAGGAAACTTAGGCTCTCTAAGGATACTCTAAATTCGTTCAATGGGTGAAACAAGTTGGCTGTAAAATTTAGTCCCGGAAGAACAGAACAAGACCCCATCGACGGACCGTCTTTGGAGTCCTTCAAATTCAATATCCCTTGCTTAGTCTAAATGCCAGTCAATGGACCCCACTGACGGACCGTCATCCCTTTGATGGTCCATCTTGAACAACTGTCGACGCTGTGAGAACATTTGTTTCTAATTTTCTAAAAAAAATTCTATGAGTTCGTCAATGGACCCCACTGACAGTCCGTTCTCCCTTCAATGGTATGTCCTTCACTACCGTCCATGTTGTTAGAACCTTTTTTTTTGTTTTCTAAAAACATATATTAAGAGTCTATCGACCAATCCCAGTGACGAATCATCTTCCCTTCATCCTCCACAACCGTCGACGCTGTCAGAACCTTTGTTTCTGATTTGCTAAAAAATATCTTCCAAGTGTCCTTCAATGGACCCCCATGATCGACTGTCGTCCCTTCAAGAAACTATTTATGGGTCTGTCAAACACTGATGCACTTCTGCACTTCCATCCCATTATATGTTTTACTCTCGTGTTTCATTTTTTTGAATGTGTTACATGCTTTTAGTGGTACAAATAACATCTTTTTGCAGGTACATATGGAACCCAAGCAAGATCTTGTCTATTCGAGGGGGTGTTAAGTCTGTCACCCCGTCATACGGGATGGTCATAGGCTTAAACAATGAGCATGTCTCGGATCTCCTGCCACTAGGCACCCTCGCTCCTACCTATGCTGCCCACACAACTAGAACCACGCCCACAAAGGTGGCACCCGGCGGAGTGACTGCCTCCCAGTCTTAATAAGCGCACATACGGACTGGCACACCTTCTGGGTTGGCTGCACATTCATAGGGAACATCTGGATCGGAGGAGTTATCCGTTTCTGAGTAAACGTCCGGCTCTGAGGGGGGTTGTTGTTCTTAGGAGGCTTCTGGTTCTGCTAATACCAATGCTCTTGACTCTTTGGTCTAGTCTGCCTCATTTGATAAGGCTGATAGTGTTGATTCTACTTTTGCTCCGCAGACTGCCATCCCCGCTCCAGTTGCTTATAAGCCCAACCAGTGTGGTGTCGACGGTCAATATAAAGTATTTGATGATGCCAAGGTGCCCAATGACATAGGGGTCATGACCTAGATCCTTACACTCGAGCGGCGGGTTCTCGCTAGGAGTCTTCCCACTATGTCCATCGTCCATGCTATATTCACCAGAAATTGGCTCAAGTGGATGGATTTAAATATGGGCTTTAATAGCGAAGAATTGGTGTCAAAGTTCTATGCCTCCTATGTGTTGAATCTCTAGTCTCAGTTGCACAGGAGGGCCAATACCGCCAAACATGAACCTCTGGAGTACGTCCGAGTCCGCAGCAAGCAGGTTGATATTTCTTTGTCACAGATTCACAGGTTTCTCTATAGTATGGATGTTGATGAGACCAGGACCCCCTCACCGCCGAGTATGACTATCAGTGGTGATCAAGGACGTCCAGTTCAAGACTGAGGCTGATCTGAGAGAGACCACAAAGCAGGTTGATATTTATTTGTCGAACATTCACAGGTTTCTCAATAGCGCGGATGTTGATGCCACAAGGACCCCCCTCACCGCCAAGTATGACTATCGGTGAAATTTTCTCAAGGACTTCCAATTCCTGCCTGAGCCAGATTTGAGAGAGACAACTAAGAGGTTGATAGCACAGAAACTCTTCATGGATGGTGAGGCTACTGATTAGGTTTTGGAGCTAAAAGGGAGCATCAAGAAGGTTAACCTAACCTTCACAGCAAAAGTCATATGGTTACTGGTCCAACAATAAGTAATCCCCCACTGCTACTGATAAGCTTGTCAATTCGGATCGTTCAGTGATGATGGCTTCCATGATTGCAGGGTTTGAGGTGGAATTAATGTGGTTGATGCGCGCAATGATGCAAGAGAGTAGGACACTACTACTTACCCCTTCCCGCGCATGGTCTTTGAGTTTTGCAGGTCTGCAGAAGTGATTGTGTGGAATATTTATGGGATCAAGAGCCGGCCCCGCATGATGGATATTTGCCTCATTGGTGATGAGGCCAATGATTTTTCTCCCCACAGAGGTCCCCGTCAAGATCTGCACACGCTCAATGAGAACCTAGCTGCCATGATAGATAAATCTCAAGCGGATAATACGGCTACATCCGAGTATACCAACAACACCCCGATTGAGTCTATTCTGGGTGCTAGCACCGCTTCTAGCTCCTCCCACTCGACCCCTTCTGCAACACTTGTTCCTCATTCTATTGCCATGAAATTAGAGGCCCAAATTGCCACACTTATACATCATATCCATCCTTTGATGTTGAGCTCCATTGTTAAGGCGGAGGAGCAGATAGAGAGGAAGATAGCCCAGCATACTGAGTACCAGATCATCGAGGTCCACCAGTGTTTTGATGCATTTGAGTTGCGGGTTCTCGCCCTGCCAGCCCCTACAGAGGATTTGAGAACTCTCAAGGCTACTGTGGAGAGTCTGAGAGCAGATTAGGATACCATACTAAAGACTTCGGTGCCACAGTCTGAGTCACTTTCTGCAGAGCCTGCTGAGGACAAGGTGTTGGCTGCTTTGTTCTCAACCACTGCTATGCCACCACTTCCCCCACTAGATTGTTCCAAGAGGCACCGAGTTGAAGATGAGGATGAGTCTCGGGCATTGATGAAGGAGCACAATGAATTGGAAGCCGCGAGGAGAGCCTCGTTGATTAATGAGGACGACCGCCTGTTAAGGGTTCTAGAAGTGGTTTTTGGGGTGTGTAGCTCCAGATTTGTTGAAACTAAGAGTAGCACTACTGATGGTGTTGTTATTATTGAGGACACCACAGATGGTGTCTCCACTACAAAGGGAGCGGGTTTCGGAATACCGGACCTGTCAGCATGTTGATTGTCCGCTCTTTGCGCCTCAGATTTGATTCTCCTATTACACTGTTTCATATAAATTTATGCATTAGGGACAATTGCATGTCTTTTTTGAGGTGTCATAAATGGAAAGTGAGTGCCAGGTGAAGTTTGAGTAAACCAACTCACGATCCTCTCTTGGGGTTTTCTTGCCTGTGTTATTTTTCCCCAAGTGACTGGTTATTTTATTGTTGAACTAGCATGTTGGTATCTTTTGTACATAGTATAGAAGTGGAATCTGAAGCATGATGGCGAAACAAAATGATATGCTAATTTAAAGAAAATGTTGCACGACTAGGCATAGTAACTGATAAATGTGTGTCTCTAAGCATTACATAGAGATACACGATGACTTAAACCTAAATCTAAAACATAAACTAGGTGTTGGATAATCTAGTAATGTAATTAGATTTCAAGTGAGTGTCAGGAAAATATGAATAGTCCACCATTGTTACTGATCTAGAACTTTCCAGGTTAGTCCTGCTAAAAGTAAGTTGTGATAGACAATCATGAAAAGGATCAAAGGCCATTGTTCGAGATAGATAATCTTTAGGCTAGATAACAGAAAACCGAATGAAATTAGTCCTTTCATGATTCAAATGATTTGAGCTTAAAATAGACCTTTCTTTTTCACCCAAACTATTTTTTTCTTGGAACACTGTGTTAGTACTGGTCCCTCTTTGGTCATGTGCACCTCAGCTTATGCCAAAAGCATAATTTGAAGGTGGCTAATGCAGAAAACATTGAGTTCATAGCCCTGACCCAACCTTGTGTATTGTGTACATTGACTCATGGCAAAACCAAGAGTTAAGGGTGGCCAGTTGAAGAATGCTACGGAAAGCGGGGTTGAAAGAATAAAGAAAGAGAAAGAACAACAGAAAAGTGACCTCAACAATAGTTTAAAGCAAAGTGAATTTTTATTAAAAAAAATCACTTACAGAATAAGGAGAAAGAAATAATAAAAGTAAGGCGAAAGAATATAAACAAATTAAGAAATAGGGCAGAATAAAATGATGAAAAGGCAGGACACTCAGCCATTATGTAAAAACGTAAATAAGTCACAAATATATTATCAAATGTACCTTATCTTACCCTGAGCCTAAATTACAAGCTAATAAGGTTCTATCATGATCCTAAGAGTCTATTATGGCGAACATAATATAGTGAAAATTAGAGAAAGCCTATGGCAAAAAGTGTAAATGAGGTGTGAAGCTGTTGTAAGAGTGAGTGTTGAAAAAAATAATCCTTAGAATAAAAATTAAATCATTAGGTGAAAAATGAAGATGTTGTTTTGAAATGAGGACACTTGTTGCAATCCCGGAGAGTTGGTTTCTTGCTCAGAGGTCAAAGAGGATAGGTATTGGTGTATCGTAAGTCTGTGTCATGGTCTGATCCACTTGAGTGATCCTAATAGTTATAGCATGTATAAACATGATAAAAATAATCGATATTGATAGCAAGATGATTGCAAAAACAAAAATAAGGATACTAATGTACAAAGGTTTTGTGGTGAGTCATAGCGCATCGCTTGAGAACAAACAATGAATTCAAGTTGAGTGTGTTGATGTACCATTGTTTCACGGTAATTTAAATGCCTTTTCCATAAGTTTAGTGTGTGTCTTAGGCCTTTTTGAAGTAATTTTAATGTATTTTTCTCTTAGTTTGCAGGAAAACTGTCTAGAATGAAAATGCGGAAGAAGTGTGCTGAATTTGCAAAAGTAATGACTTATGGAGCCATCGAAGGTACGTCCACCCCCCGACGATCCATAGGTGGCAACTGTTGTCTGAAAAAAAATGCTACTGAATGAAGATCAGGAAATTCTGAACAAGTGTGGGGCCACAGAATCTATCGACGGACCATCGTATCCATGACGCACAGTCCTGCACATCTCCTACTAACCGTCTAAAAAAGATTCTAAGTGTGGAGAAACGGAATTCATCGACGAAACGTGATCCTAGTCTGTCGATAGTAACACTGAGTTGGAGAACAAAGCAACTGAAACATAAATTAAGTGTTGAACAATGGGAGACCTCGACAGTTCGTCAGTCCGGACGTTGACTTAGACGTGTTTTGGACAGATTTTGCTTAAATAGATTTCCTTTTTATGTTATCACTTCTTTATTATAATACTAGTAAAAACTTCGTTTTTAAGGTTAGACGGTTGCTTTTTTATTTTTGAATATTGGTTGTTGAATATTGGGTTTTGGAAAATACTTCATTTTTCTAGAATCGTTGATTTCATTATTTTCTCGAATCCAAGTGATTTTATGGATTTTCTTCAATCTTAACAAAGTAGGTACATGAATTCTTGTCGAATAAATATGAATGGCGTAATTATTAACCTCAGGGACAAAATTCATAACAAGGGTTGTGGGAACCATGGGTAAGTAACAAGGTAAAAACATGCTCAAATAACAGTTCTAGAATAGTGTCTTGCATCTATTGATAATTCTTTCATTTAGAAGTCTTTTTAAAGAGTGCACGCGTTAGAACTCGCCTTGTTTCTATTTGCCGGGCGAAAGAGGTATATCATATGAAAAGAATTATAAACGTAGATCTAGTATACACTATTTAATAGGCTTGTGTAAATTGGTGTGAAGTAACAACTAAAGACATATATCGATTATGATGCTCAATATGATGGAAAGGTAAGGTTACTTAAAGCATGCACACATACTCATACCAAGGTGAGGAGTGAAATTCCATAGTTGTTGGGCCAAGGAGTTGGGGATAAATAACTTACCATTTTTCATAAAAGATACTAGGAAAGGATTGTTATTGCTAGAATTACCGTGTTATGAACCTTTGGGGAACACTTATGCCTTAGATACTCTCATCACATGATAAATTGTAAAATATTCATACTTGCTACTTTGAAATATATAATTCCTTTTTTTATTTAAAACGCAACTTATATTACCTATTTTAAAATAGGACTTTATTAAATAGAAGTAATTGTAGATTAAAGTTAAGTCTACATAATTTTCTTGTGGGATCGACCCCAACCTCCTAGTTTGGTTCTTTACTTCATACGACCGCTTATACTTCTTTTCGTTAAGTAAATTTGAGAGTATCAACTAGTTTTTTAGTGTCCTAGTGTGGGACCTTTTCTATACATTTAACATGTATGACTTGATAGGATAGTCTGTAGGTGTGTGATCCATGTACAAGAATATGAATACATTAGTATGCTATGATCTTGTCTTATATGCTATAATGTGAATTATGATGTGTCATGAAGTATAATAATACTTAGTGTATTAATGTGTTTATTTGAAAGGATTTCTCATATACTTACACTTGTACAGTTATGCATGCATGAAATGAAATATTAGTATGTGTGGTCTACAGGAGTTATTTAAAAGGGTTACTCACATATATGTATATACACACATATGTAAGATGATCTAGTCAATGGACGGACATTGAAATGTGTTCTCAAGCGTACCCTTACTTAAATAGTGATTGAACATGTTATGTCTATGTGGAAAGTTTTCTCACATGAAATTGATTGATGAAAGGATTTCTCATTTACAACCTATGAGCTAAGCATATGGGGAGTCAATATCCTAAATGCATAATGTTTTATAAAGTAATGTAATAAAAGGCTTTTTAATAAAGAAAACTTAGTTTAACACCAAGTGAACTTTACAATGAGAGGTGTTGTCTTTCCTTGGAGGAAGATTAACCATTGGGTTCTCATAAGATGTTGAATTCCCTTGGACGAACATTAACCTATGGTTCCCCATGAGGTTTTGACTTCTCTTGAGGAAGATTCACTCATGGTTTCTCATGAGACAAGGATTCAAATGCCTATGGTCATAGAGAGGGTCAAATTTGTTTATCTAATTCCATATACAATGATTGGCACATAGGATCTGTAAAGTGATTTCTCTAGTATTCTAGCAAGTGTTAATGTTCTACTTTGGATAATCCTTCATTTGTGTAAGGATATACAACACAAAATTCCATGTTTAACACCCGTGGTCTTAGTGTCGATTAAGTCCATAGTTTCCCTAAAGTAAAATGGACAATGAAAGTAAATGACTAGAACCCTAACTATAATAACCTAGGGGTAGTTTGCTAGTGTATGTGTTGGTACAAGACATAGCCTATCCATTGCACAAGTACCTCTAGAGGGAAATTCTTGGAAGTACTTCTAATGTATATGACTATGTTTATGTTCCTTATCCATGACATTGTAGGGTGGACTACTTGTTGTGATAAAATGCATGGTGTGGATCTATATGAAGTGGTATTTTATTTATGTGCATAAAGTTGGTGATAATTACTATCTTATGAAGGTGTTTGTTGGCATGAATAAATTTTTCTATGTTTGACTTGTTAAAGTATGAAATTGATGTTATGCTGATTGTTGTCATATGATAGGTTCACTAAATATGTGGTAGGTTATGAGGATTCACATGTACATTGCAGTAGTAGACTTACATTAGGATTGTTAGTAAAGTATTATGATAACTTTAATGTGTAGTATGTGCCTTGTTATATTAAATTGTCCTATGAATGTATTTGTTGAGCTAAAAGGTTGTACGTATGAGTTCCTTTGTGGTCCAAAGGTGATGATTGAATATACATAGTGCAATGGGATATTATCCATGCATTGCACCAAGTATCATGAAAGGATTAGTTGGGAAACTCAAGGAGTTAAAATAAAAGAAGTTTACTATAAAGAAAACAAGAGTTCAATGTCATCTTACTGTAAAATGATTAAAAATGTCTTAAATGCAATGTATGACTTTATATTATGTTTGACCATGAAATATTCCTATATTAAGTATTTAAATGATATAATGCTTATTGTATAAAGGTTTTATGGATTTTTCACTAAAAAGGCATAATGGATGACTTCATGTAAATTGTCCCTTTTAAATGCATCTTTTTCATGGTTTCCATAATTAGTGCATTCTTGTACTAACTCTGTTATTCTCTACCTTTTTTTAAAAAAAAGTGTAGGTTATGGATGCTTAAAGGATGTCTTTAGATGATGAGGTGCTTGATATGTGAATTCCGAAGCTCAAAGAAAAGTATCCTCAAGTACAAGGATTTCTTGTTTATTGATCACTTTAAAGTCTCTTAATGTTGTACTTGAGATTTATATTTTAAGGATCATGTCCCTAAAGTACTCCAATAATGTTGAGTCTATGATGGAAAAAACATACTTGAGTCTTTAACTAATTATAATGATATTTCTTGGATATGAAAGTACCCATGGACCGTCACAAGCACGACAGACCGTCATAAGCTCCGTAGGTGGTCTCTTCTACAGTTCTTCGCTCAAAATTCTCCGCATTAAGCTTTGGACAGATTTCCTACAAAACAAAGAGAAACTTATATAAAAATTAGCACAAAAAGGCTTTTTGACACACTAAACTTAAGGAAAAAGTATTAATAATACCGTGAAACCACGGTATATCAATGATCTAGCATATGATGTGCTACGAATGTTTTAAATTTCCACTAAATTAACATATGACAATGAGATGAATAATGACTAAGGGCTTGTATAAGACCTCTAAGACGTCTGGCACGCCATGTTAATTCTAGTGGGTGCTCCCCAATTGTGAAAAACGTGGTATTAGAGCATGATGTTTATGAAAGTGGTTTTAGGTTAAAGAATTATCATATTTCTACTTCTAGTAGAGTCTCATTTTATTGGTGGTGCATGGCGACACATCCATGTGCAAGAGGCTACAGGGTGATAGAGTTTCCTTATTCATCATTCTTATGTCATTCCATAGAACTTTACTCTATAAGATCTTTCTCTCATGTTTTATTGTCCAGTTGTTTTTTAGATGTTATTGCTTGGATAAGATTGTAGCTCTATGCTTGAGGGAGAAAATGTTAGTTTGATGTTTATCTTGGTTTTATGTTTCATGAGTATGTGTGAAGGTGAATTTTGGAATGTTATGTTGATATGATTCCCTTGTTGGCTATATGTGATGTCTTTTGTAAATGTATGCCATCATATGGTTAAAGCATGTTACAAGTTATTATGGTTAATAATTAGTCTCATTTTAGGACGGTGTGTTGCTATATGAATTTTCATGATGGTAGTCTAACGGTATTGTTTATACTTGATATACTTTGAAGAATGTTGTTAATAGATAAAGATGCATGTTGCCTAAGTATATGTGTTTAAAAGTGTTCAATTGTTGCCCTTTTTTTATAGATGTGAACGTTCATAGTTTCCTTGCATGGATTAGAGTCATTTCTATAGACTTGATCCTAGGTGAAGGTAGTATGCTTATGCTAATGCGGTGATGATGTTAGTTTGATTGACCTGGAAGTTACCTTACTATAAGGTTGAAAGAAAAGAAAGAGTCTTCATGGCTATGTCTCTTTTATTTTTTCCCTAATGTTGTATGACCCATGGTATCTATGATATAGTTGATACCTTATTTTGTTGGGTAGTATGACCTAACTTGATAATTTGGGATAATTTGCCTAGGATGATAAGGTTTAGAACGCCTTCGGTGTTCCTATGTTGAGTTACTGTAATTCCTTCTAGAGTTGTAATAACTTTTTAGTGATTATGGTGAAGGTTTTAAATCTAAGATCCTGTTGAGGATAGGTTAAGTTGCTCTTAATTGGGTTAAACGTAAGTGAAACATAGCGATGTGAGCAGTAAGGTTGTAGATATTCCTACCTTGCTCTTCTAGTCGTACATTAGCTTTAACTAATGAGTTCCTAGAAGTTTGTTCTTAATAGGAATCTTGCATTAATGTATGAGTTGCGTGTTCTCCCTTATGTTATGCATGTCTTGGTTCACACTATGTTAAGAAACTTTTTAAGATTCTAAATTGCATGAAAAAGGACTTTTTACCAAATTACGATTTTTTTCATGTTCATTTTGTATCTTTTTATGATAGTTGTGCATTTAAATTCATGAGATAGGGTAATAAGCATGTTTAAAGTAACTTTTGATGTGTAAGGTTTAACCTTATAATGAGAAATTGATCCTCTTTAAAATGAAAATTTTGAGTCTCTTGGAAATAATGTGACTTCTATGGTTTGGAAAGCATGATTATAGGCAACCTATTGAAAACGGATGGCATGTTTATCTAGTGTCGTTGTGTATGCCTATGAATTGTAGAGAAATTATTCCTAAATTATTTATATCGATTAAAGCTAGTGGAATGTTAGAAATTGAAAGTCTATGAAATGACTTTCTATTGTTGTGATGTGTGTGGTGTGAATTACTATTTTGACTTCATCTGGAAGAATGATTGAGCATGCTTCAGTTAAAAAGTTGAAAATTCTCATTTAACATGAACAGACCTCTATGCATTTCTTGGGATGAACTCAGGAGACATGTAAGTGTATAGAAGAGAAGGGAATTCCTCCCTAATTATAACTAAGCACGGTATGGTTGAGCATGGCCCTCATGGAGGTTTGCCTAATTAATAAGAATCCATTCTCAACCTATTTAAATCAAGTATATGTGCATTGAAGTATGAGTGTCTAATTTTTTCTTGAGTGTTGTTGAATCTCCCTGAGTATAACTTAAAGATGGTTGCATGATGAACTCTTAACGAATTGAAATTTAAAGACCATGTTATGATTGGGAGAGGATGTTTCTCCTATGAACATGAGAAGTGCCCAAGTTTTATGGTGCATTAAGCTTGAATGGGTGAAAGTGTGGCTTGCTTGTGTTTCATTGAGTGCTCAATGGTTTTATGTTTGTGTTCCTTGTATGTTTTATGCAATTAGTTGTAGGTGATAATGTTATGAATATTGTGAGTTGCTCTATGATTCATTGAGGTCCTTGTTGTGATTGAAGTATTCCAAGTGTCATTCGAGGACGAATGTTCCAAAGTGGGAGATACTGTAAGACCCCAAAATCACATAGGGTGTCTAGAGACTCACATGAACATTTAATTTTTCAATATTTTATTAAGTGTTTTAAAGTATGCATAAGTGATTTGAAGTCATTTTGAAGTCAAACGTCAAGGGACAAGTAAGACATTCGACAACTCGTTACCAAGAGGCCTTAGATGTTTTTATGTGCTTATATGCGTGTAATGTGCTTATGAAGTCCTTATATGAGTAATAATGATTATTATGGATATTATGTTGAGTTTCATGTAGTTTGGAGGGCCAATGTCCAAGAACATCCAAGACGTTCGAAATGTAGCCCTACGTGCATCTGTATCTTTAATGTGCCTAGAATATTTGAAGGTGTTGTGAATGTTTTTTTTTGTTGAAAATGATGTGGAAGGTACTTGACATATTATGGTAGATTATTACATTCGAAATGTCTGGGTACGACTTCCCAAGGTTCCATCAAGACACCCTTAACGAGGACCCAAAGGGTTTTGAGACACTTCCTTGGCATTATCAATCGACGAGATCTAATGACGCCCCATCCTTCAATCGAATCCCCGTCGATCGGAGACATTACTCAACACATAGAATTGTGAGCTTAGCCTACTTTATAGGAATTATAGTTGCAAACGACGGAGCAGCAAGACGGCTCATCGACTAGACAATGCCCCGTTGGCTCTTCCCGTCGATGCAACCTGAAATTTCATTGTTGGCATGTTGTTTCATTAAGTGGTGAATTTTCAATTCACCCCACTTCCTAATCTTACCCTAAGAGGTTTAGTTGTTTATTTTTTGGTATATTAGGATGATCAAAAACGTGAGTAGCCCATTAACAAATCAATGCACAAAAGTTAGACTTCCCTCCCAAACCAAACTCTGTCTAGAAAACCTCTAATTAAGGTGAATCACAAGAACATCTTGGATCTTCGATTCCCATGGGTTATTAATCAGGTTTTAGATTTCTTCTTCTACATAAGGTATTGTGATCCTTCATCTCTAGTTATTCTTTCATCTAGAGAGCTCCTTTCAATGTTTCAAAGAAGTTCACAATCAAATTGTGTATTCTTCAATCAAGACATGGGTTTGTTTTCAAAACTATTTAAAAGTTTTCCTTATGATGAATTGATTTTAATGTTTTGATTTTAACGTGAATTTCAAAAAAAATTCATGATGAACCCAATCTCCCTTCAAATTGTCGGTTTAACCTATGAATTGATTATCGTAATCTTAATGTGAGAGGGATTATAATGTGATTCAAGTATAGTAATTTGATTGATAGATACATACTATCTTGTATATAGATTATCAATTATATGTACTTTATCCACTGTGGATAAAGGCTTGAATATTAGGTATTATAGTTTCATGTTCTACTATCTTCTATAAATTGCTAATGTAGTTCAATGTATCTTGATTCTATGGTAATTGAATGATGTTATCGTATAGGATTAGTGTACTTTAGATACTTCCTATTATAATTATGAATTATTTGTTATTTGTTCACTATGGATTGATGCTTGTAGACTTGATTTCTACTGCCTATCTCTTGTAATTGTATGTTGTTTACTATAATATAGACTCTATGGGGAATAAGATACAACATTTCGTGTATGAAAAGGTACTTGTATCTACTGGGCTATTTTATATTTTGGTAACTGAAAAACGTTGATCATTTATGATCAAAGTAAGGAAGAATAAGTAAGATGTAGTGTACTTGAATATGATTTTACTATATTTATTATTAATGCATGATTTTGATTATATTAGTATACCTTTAACTACTGCTTTAGATATCAATTGTTGATGAAATATGGGTATTGGTCAATGATGACCAAAGATTTAGAAATTGGTAAGAATGGTATTTCCTCTCTATTTTCTTATAGTATTTATAGCTGATGAACTCTTGTATAGAATTGTGTGGTATGGTCCACTTATGGTGGCGATGTTTACTTTATTGCAAATATAGATATGTGATATGATCATGTCCTCAAAGGAAATTGTGCTATGAATGTGTGGTGGTGATGATCACCAAATGTGAAGCCTATGTCTTGTTTTCATATTCTAGTTATGATCTAGGTTGTATTGCTAATCTTATGGGAATGTGAATAGCTATGTTAGAGTAATCTGTATGTGCTTCCTATGATGAGGTCTTATAATTTTCTCTATGAAGAAAAGTTAATATAGGTGAATAAAGACTAGAGATTACTTTAAGAATATCGTAAGTCTTGAATAAATGAGTCTTATGCTATACTATCCATTCAATGATGTGCGATGTATCATTCCCAAGGATCACTTGATGGGTGTACTAGTGTCGGAAATGGTATAGACCTTGTCTATGCATTGCACATATGTGCCTTGATAGGATTGTTAGGTGTGTGATCTATGCAAAAGAATATCAATGGATAAGTATGATAATGTGAAGTATGTGTTATGATGAAGTATGATTGTACCTATTATCTAAATGTGTTTATATGAAAGGGTTTCTCATACAGTTACATTTGTACACTTATTAATTAATGAAATGAAGTATTAATATTTTAAGTGTAAAGGTGTTATGTTTAAAGGGTTGCTCACATATATGTATAAATGTCACACCTAAATTGTAGAATCTAAGAACGACCGGCGTTGTTAAACTCTTAGAGGTTGTAGAAAAGCCTCTTTTTAGCTTTCATCACAATCACACAGTTGAACTTGTAGAAAATTTAGAACTTTTTAATACTTGTTGAAGTGTACATAGGCTTCATATAATACTACATAAGAGTTATCTTCTAAGGAGCTCAAACTAAGCATCCATCTATCAATAGATAAAACAAATAAAACAATGGATCATAATAATTATAATTATTTGCCAAATCAGCCGTATTACAAACACCTGAACAAATATTTGGCATGAAAAGCTTTGGACAACAGTAATTAACTATATATAATGTATAAAGCTAGAATTATAAATGTAGCATCGTCGAACTCAAGAGGACCTACCAAAGTCTGGATATCGTTAGTACAAACCCCTTTGTCAAGTCTTCAATCTTCTATAGAACCTGCGCCTATAAAAATATTAATATACATATGGCGTTAGTACACACTTGTACTAAGTATGGGTATCTGCATATATCCACGCAAGTATTTTGGATGATAAAGGAAAGCTCTTCTTATAAAGACATGCCATTTATGGAAAGTGAAGTCACCAAAATTTATTCTTTATTTGTGAATTATGGTATGAATATGACATATTTTAATGCATTCAAAGCACACATATAATTTTATAAAACCTCGAAAGAAAAATTATAAATTTTCTCCTCTTAAACCTGAAAACTCTTCCCTCAGGACGTAGTTTATTTTTTAGTGTCTTTCTAGTTCTTGTTGTGTAGTTCAATGATCTACTTACTCCTATGTCTTACTTACAAGTGCAATGATTCATCATATTCCCATACCTACATTGAATCAAGCAAGTAATCCAAAAGACTAGGGAAATAATTTGCCTACCCTTACTACAAGTTATTCTTTCCATTCTTGTTAAATTGGGCATGAAATATTTTTATGACAATCTTTATTGCCTAGTACAATTATTTCATCATTTCATATTATGAGGATTGTTTGGCATTGATTTTCGATTATGTTTTACACCCATTTATTGGCATAATATAAGAAGTCATTTTAAGACAAATTTTTTTTTGGCTATGACCATTATTTGATCAATTGCATAATGTGAAGATATTGGAACATATATCTTGGTTTGGCACAAGCAAATAACTTGTTAAAACATCATTCTTATCAACCACAGATGATTTCACATGCTTAGGCTCTTGATTTCTTAGCTCACTTTGAACTTACATTTCTTCTTCTCTCTTTCTTACTTTCATAAAGAAATCTTTAGCATTAAGATCATGATGGCAAACTTGAAATCCAGTGTCTTCCCAACACCTAAAAGGGGTGATGCATCGGCTTAACTAAAACCATGTGCAGTGTCTTCCAAGCACCGAAAAGAGGTTCTACACCGCTAAAGTGAACCGAATACTTTATTGAGAATTTAACCGACATAGATAATGTTAGCTAAACATGAAATCCAGTGTCTTCCCCACATCAAAAACGGGTGGTTTCACCGTCCATAGTGAAACCGCATCATACCTTTCTCTCTTAGGTAGAATCCATTGTCTAGTTCCTATGCTGGCAAGGTAGTTTGAAGACTAGGAGATTTTTTGAGACTCTTATCCACCTTGGTGGATCCTCATATCATGAGGCCTACATGTTCTTTCAAAAACTCATTGCTGGTCTACCAGTGCTTTGCTCAACATCTTTTTTTTCTTTATAAATTTTAGAGTTAAATCAACCATTATGGATGTTTTCTTCTAGTTATTAGCTTAAATTAACTCTTTGAATAACCATTCATACCTTTGTTTACTTAAAGAAATGTAAATTTAAGTTTACATTATTATCTTGGTGTTGATGAGACTTGTCTCATGATTATTAATACCCTCATATGTGAGTATCTTTAACATAATTATGTAGGTGTGAGTGAGACTTGTCTAACTTATTTTAACACTTCATTCTAGTAAATTACATAATTCTTAAAAATTTAATTATGTCCTTACTCACCTCATCTAGTTCAATGACATTAAGTAGCTTTATAACACTCTTTATGAATTTTATAAACTTTGTTCAATGTACTTCCTTATATTCATAGTTTATTTGGAGAGGGTATGTTGGGACTTGTCCCAGTGATGGGCATACCCTTGGTTATGAATTCAAGGTTACATTGTTCATGATTAATTTGGTTTAACTTAGTCTTTAGCCAATTCTACATCACATATAAGAAATAACATAGTAAGCCAATTCTATTCAACTTTTTGGACAATATATTACTAGCCAATTTGTTGGCATAAATCTATCGATGATATTATCACTAGCCAAGTTAATTCAATTCATGAATGTACTATAGTGATTATATAATTCTAATAAAGTCGACATTTAACAATGAACTAAACTTCATGAAATATTCAAAACAATTTCATCTTCTTGAACAGAACAATGCATTACCACATTCTTTACAAATATAACCAATACTCATATACTACGAATCAAATTTATTAGCCTTATTAGACATTAACAAATCAATAAACCTACACATAATGAACAATTAGCACCACATACCAATAATATGTTAAAGATTACATTTACATACCATTAGAATAAAAAACAAGGATAATTTGGGAGGTGGACGTTAAACAGTGTCATTAGGAACAACTCTAGTTTAGATATTCTTTAATTGATAAGACATTTGAAAATCCTCTTGGAGAAGGAATCCAAGAGACAAAACCATACCTTATGTAGAATTGAATCTACAAAGATGACCTTGCACGAAAACGTTGAAGAATATCTTGAAATTGCGTAAGAGAACTTTTCTATTTTTATTGCTTACTATCTTCGGTCGTGAGTTTCTAGTGTTTAATCATTTTTTTTTATCTTAGGAAATGACATGGACTAATTCAACTTCGGCTAATTAACTTAGTTAAATAAATAAATTATGTTATTACTTAACCCCCCTCCGAAATCTAGAAATTGCGTAGTGTTTTTCGTTTAAAACAATTAAATTAATTAAATAAATTGAAAATTTAATCAGTTAGGTAACCTAGGGTAATTACTTAATTACACCTAAGTGTTAGGACCATAACCAACTCTTTGGACCATCCTAGATTGGGTACTAGGATGTTTCTTAGTTAGTTACTTGTCTAGAGTAAGGATTTCAGTTTGACCATTTAAATTAATAAATTTAGTAAGTAATTTAATTTATTAAGTGTCCTATGGTAATTACTTAAGTACCCCTATGTCACTAGTAACATAACCAACCATTTTTGACCATCCTAGTTTAGGTACTACGATGTTTCTTTAGTTAGTTACTAGGATAGTGTCGCCCGGGTAGGTCTTAGATTGTCAGGTTCAGTAGTTAGATTATTTTGGTTATACCTAGGTTATTTAGATAGTTAGGTAAGTTATTTTGAGCCTAGATTTTATTAGGAATCTCAGCCCCATATGGATTGACCCCCACATGTGTGCCTGCCCCTAAGCGCCCTAACCACCCAAACATAATTCTTTTACATGGGTTGCACATGTTATTGCACATCAGTTGCTGCTTATTTCTTATTGTTCCAAGAATTTTCAGTATATCCTTGGGCGTTGCTTACTCTATATTATCATTTTAAATGATCATGTGCTATGGTACCTAGGCTCGACACTTGGATGCCTGGTACAGAATGTGTTATGTTGAGAATCAATATTTTAGCTTACGGTCTTCGTTGAAGGTACAATTTCTATACAAGCTTTAATTGGGGCATTTGAAAATGAAAGTATATCATCATACAAAAAATTGGCTAACACCCTTAAACCTGTATTCTCTAATATTTCCAATATTACTAAATATTGGGCATTGGGATTCCTAAGTACCCCAACACCTATTCTTAAAACATAATAGGCTTTTCACTGGATGAATAATTTTTCTAGAATGTTGTATTATTCCCCTCTTAGGAACATTCGTCCCCGAATGACGGTACACACCATTTTAAATCAAAGAGGATAATTTCAAGAGCACACTAACATACTTGAAACTTTATTCTTTCAGAATTTCTGATTCACACATACTTTGGATGATGCATATTACTCAAAGGTTAACTGAAGATTCATATATGATATTGAGGAACTTCATTTTCAATCTTACTTTAACTCATTGCACATCACACTTATGCAACGTATAAATCTCGCAAACGCTATACAGAAATGGCAACATGAATGCAAACATGAACTAATATTAACTAATTTAGTGCAAGTATAAAACACCTAACTATGGACTCAGAATACCTAAACCGTCTAATGCACTAAGATTTAGAGACTCTTTAACGAAATCGAACTAACAAAGAGTATATATAACCTCTAGATCTTAACAAGTGAGGGTAACGGGATCTCAATTAACTGGGTAAGACCTGAAGGATTAACGTGTTTGGCCTTTGCCTTTTTGCGATTTAGGAACACATTCACAACTTAGGAATATTTCACTACATACCTTCCCACCAATAGATGTCTGTGCAATCACGATACATCTTGAAACTCATTCACTATGGACAAAGAGTCTATGGAAGGAACTTAATGTTCTAAGTCATCGACTCTAACTAAATGGTATAAATACCCCTTTGATAATACCTCATTGGATTTAAGATGGGTAACTATTTGGCCTGTTGGATTTGAATTACGCCCTTTCTATTCAAGCTCTAACTTATTAGGAAACTGAAACCTTTTTTACCCTGTTTCGAAAGTTTATGGTAGCATAACATTTATGGAGACAATCCTTACCGAAAATTATATCAAAGTCAAGCACGGTTCATTTAAGTAGGTCAGCATAGGTGACTTTATCATGAAAGGTTATTGGACAATCTCTATATATTCTTTCAACTCTAATGATGTGTCCTATGGTATTATTAACTAGAAAATTCTCGTGCAAAATCTCAGAAAGCAAGTTAAATTTACTAGCTACTAAAGGAGTAACAAATGACAAAGTGGATCCTGGATCATACTAATGCATACACAGGAAAAGAAAAGATATGCAAGTTACTAGTGACCACATCAACTGACTTCTCCTGCTCTTATCTACCTTTCAAAGTATAGAAACTTAATCTGACGCCTTAGACCAACTCGATCATCTAACGTCTTTGTGAAATCTCTTAGTCTTCTATCCATAGTAGTAGCATGTGAGTTCTCCATGGGAGCACCTTCTCTAGTTGCCTGGGCTGTGATAGCCTATGATTGAGTAGTGATGGCTTGGGATCTGAATCAGTGGTGCTTTCACTTCTGCATCTGTAAACGCAGCTGGGTTGACAGGCACTTGCACTCCAGCAGCTGGGGCTTGAGGAGGAAGTTAGTTTCTACCAATAGCTGCTTCTCCATTTCTCCTGCCTGCATTTGTTATTGCTTTCAGTTTTCTACATGAACACACAAGAAGGAAGTTCGATGCTAGAATGACACAAAATTTCAAATCTCTACACAACATGATAAAGAGTAGAAGAAGGGAAGATTCCTAACATCACATAGTCTCTAAGTCATGGTTGAGGTGCACTTAAAAAACCGTAAGCTAGAAATTACGAAGCATGTTTGTTTTTAGCTTTAGTTCCTAGGTAATTTAACCTCATGCTCTGATACCAAGTTTGTCTCACCGAAATACTGGAATTCGAACGCGACTGGCGTTGTTAACCTCTTAGAGGTCGCAGGCAAGCTTCTTCTTATCTTTCATCACAATAATACAGTTAAATTTGTGGAAATATAAATCATTTTAATACTTATTGAAGTGTACATAGACCTCATATAATACTGCATAAGAGTGATATTCTAATGAGATCAAATTACCCAACAACCTATAAATAGATTAAACAAATGAAATTATGGATCATAATAATAATAATAGTTTGCCAAATTTGGCCTTATTACAAACGCTTCAACAAATGTTTGAAATGATATTCTAGGGACAGAAACCACTTGCTTTATATAATTTACTAATCTTAATTAATAAATGTAGCATCCTCAAACACAAGATAACTTACCAAAGATTGGAGATCGCTAGTCTAAACAAATTTGTCCAGTCTTCAATCTTCTCAAGAACTTGCGCCGATAATAATAGTAATAGTATATGGGGTTAGTAAACACTTTTAATAAGTATGGGCATATTAACATATACATCTAAGGACTATGCATTTTCAAGGAAAGCTTTTCCTATAACGACATACTATTTTTTGAAAGAGAAGACACTAAACATTGTTATTTCGTTATTTGTGAATTATGGTATGAATATGACATATTTTAATGCATTCAAATGACACAACTCATTTCCAATATGAACATAAGACATTGAATCGTGAACATAATTTAAGAACACCTCAAACGAAAAATTATAAATTTGCTCTTCTAAAATCCGATATCTCTTCCCCCAGGATTTAGTTTATTTTTTAGTATTTTTCTTCTTGTGGTTGTATAGTTCAATGATATCCTTAATCCTATTTCTTATTTACCAGTGCAATGATTCATTATAGTTCTATACCTACATTAAATCGAGCATGTAATCCAAAAGACTAGGGAAATAGTTTGGCTACCTTTACTACAAGTTATTCTTTTTATTATTTAATTGGTTTGTAATTATGTTTTATTCACCTTAATTGGCATAATATAACAAGTTATTATAAGCCAATTTTTATTTTTCTATGCAAATTTTTTTATCATTTGCTTAATGTTAATATATTGGAGCATATATCTTGATTTAGTACAAGCCAATAACTCGTTAAAACTTCAATCTTATCAACCATAGATGACTTGACATACTTAAGCTCTTTCTTTCTTAGCCCACTTTGAACATACATTTCTTCTTCTTTCTTTTATACTCTCTTAATGAAATCATTAGCATTAAAATCATGCGAGTTAACATGAAATCTAGTGTCTTCCCCACACTTAAATGGGGTGGTTCACAGCCTAAAGTGAAACGAAGTCCAATGTCTTCCCTATCTTGAAAAGAGGTGGTTCACGGACAAATTTAAATGAATAATTACTTGAGAATTTAACTGACATAGATAATGTGAGCTAAAAATGAAACCCAGTGTCTGTCCTACACCGAAAAGGGGTGGTTTCACCAGCCAAAGTTAAACCGCATCATGCCTAGATCTTTTAGGTGGAATCCACTGACTAGGTCATATGCTGGCAATATAGTTCGAAGCCTAGGAGATTATCGAAGACTCTTAAACATCTTTGTGGAGCCTCATGTCATGAGGTTTACATGTGCTGGCAGAATGTCATTACTAGTGTATCAGTGTTTTGCTCGACTTCTTTCTTTTCTTTATAACTTATAATGTTAACTCAAACATTATGGATTGTTTCTTCTACTTACTTATATTCATAGTTCATTTGGAAAGGGTATGTTGGGACTTGTCCCAATGATTTGCATACCATTGGTTATGAATTAAAAGTTACATTGGTGATGCTTAATTTTGTTGAACTTAGTCATTAGCCAATTCTATATAACATTTTAGAAATAACATAGCAAGCCAATTCTATATCACATTTTAGAAATAACATAGTAAGCCAATTCTATTCAACTTTTTCGAAAATATATTACTAGCCAATTTGTTAGCATAAATCAAACTATGATATTATCACTAGCCAGGTAAATTAACTACATGAATGTAATATTGTGATTTAATGATTCTAAGAAAGTCGACATTTAACAACGAACTAAACTTCATGAACAATTCATACCAATATCATCTTCTCAAACACAAATACACATTACAGCATTCTTTAATGCAAGTAACTAATACCCTTATCATACGAATCAAATCTATAGGACTCATTAGAAATTAACAGATGAACAAACCTACACTTAACGATCAATTAAAACCACATAACAACAACTTGTTCGATATAAGATATACATAATATTAGAATCGAAAACAAGTATAACTAGGGAGGTGATAGTTCAACAATGTCACTGGGAACAACCCTAGTTTGGATATTCTTAAATTGATAAGACGTTTGAAAAGACTCTTGGATAAAGGAATCCAAGGGATAAAACTCATATATTATGTAGAATTGAATCTACAAAGATCACCTTGCACGGAAACCATGAAATCGCCTAAGAGAACTTTTCTATCTTTCTGCTAATTGCTTACTGTTTTGAGTCATGACTTTCTAGTGTTTTATTGTGAGTGTATGTCTTAGTAACTGAGATTTACTAATTCAACTTAGGATAATTAACTTAATTGAATAAATAAATTAGCTAATTACGAAAACATCCCTCCTAAATTGACTATAAATATTAGAACACCTGACTTAACCAAAATCTTGAACTTTTTTAGTGGTTTTGGTTTTGACAAATTAAATTAATTAATTAAGTTAATAATATAGTTAATTAGGTAACCTAGGATAATTAGTAAAGTACACCTATGTTTTTAGGACCATAACCAACCCTTTGGACCATGTTGTTTATTTAATTTATTAAGTGACCTAGGCTAATTATAAAAGTACCCCATAGTCACTAGTTAAACCATAAACAACCCTTTTGGACCAACCTAGGTTAGGTACTAGGATGTTTCTTGAGTTAGTAAATAGGTTAGTGTCACCCGGTTAGGTCTTAGGCTTTCATGTGCACTAGTTAGTTTATTTCGGTTAGTCATAGGTTATTTATCTAGTTAGGTTATTTATTTAGATACTAGAGTGTGTAGGAAGCTCAATCTCACATGGCTAGACATTACATGTGCGCCTACCACTAACCGCCCTAATGACCCTAATTGAATTCTTGCACATGGGTTGCACATATGTTTTCACATTGGTTGCTGCTTATTTATTGTTGTACCAAGGATCTTCCCTATATCCTTCGTCATTGCTTACTCTACATGATCATTATAAATGATCATGTGCTATGGTACCTAGTGTCACGGACATAGAGTATTTGCTAAAAGTCCGTGCGGCACTCAAAATCTTACTCATTAATGTTTCACAATCTTATAAGCTCAAGTAACCCTTTAAGATCGGAAGGCTACGAAAATGCAATGAATGACTTAGAAAGAACTTTTGAAGAGGGCTTGTATTAAGATTGTAATCTTTGATAACATTTATTGGTTGGGTTGTTGAATGGATTAAAAATGAGTGGGCCTCCTATTTATACTACTTTCTAATGGCCTAAAAGTAAATAAATACTATTCTACAAGTCCCTAACGTAATTACACTTTAGTCCATATTCTAGAGAATTTTACACTCTCTAGAATACGCCAAACTCTTCGAAAATGGTCTAAAATATTCAAGAGAATTCTAGGGACAGAGAATTCTAGGGAATTCTCTAGTCTTCTACAGAGATCTAGAAGAGTCTAGAGTCATCTGCATACCTCTTTAGTACTCTAGACTCTTCTGCACCATTCGGAAGCTAAATCTGGCTGGAATTTTGGCGGGACGTCACACTCTCCCCCATCTTATGATGCGGCAAGCGCGACACATCGCTTAAACAACTCCTGGACTTTGTACTTGAATTTCCACAAGTCTTCGTATTTGTCCGTTGTGGCTTCTTCTTGAGTTTTTCCCTTCTAATGCACGGGGAACATGGCGCTGGCTTGTTGACCTCGCTTCCGTTTGTCTTTGTAATTTATGATGGATTTATTTTATTGGTCGTGCAAGGAACTGAAAGTGTTGGGTGACCGTTGTGATCGGTTCCAGCTGGGATCGTCCTTCTCTTTATGATATGGCTTGAGGACGATCGCATGAAAGACCGGATGGATCTTTAAGTGTAGAGGTATCTCCAACTAATATGAAATTTTTCCCACCTTGTCAATGATTTGGAACGGAACCTCATATTTACGCACTAATTTTGACGGATGCCTCTTAGTGCTTTGAACTGCCTCAGATTGAATTTTACCAAGACCATGTCGCCTTCTTTATAGTCCGTGTGACGACGTTTTGGGTCGGCAAACTTTTTCATCTTCTTAGCTGCCTTGTCCATATAGGACTTGGCAGTGTCAAGTTGCTCTTCTCCTCCCTTGGCAATATGGTAACCACCCAAACTCTTCCCCTCAAAAGTAGTGGCAACAAATTTGGATTTAGGGTTGTTGTCTTGTCGCCAACTCGAATGGTATGCGCCCTGTGGATTCAATCCTTTGAAAATTATATGAAAATTGTGCCATATCTTATAGTCTGGATCAATACTTTTGGTGCGCAGTTGCATAGTGCCTTAGATATCACTCTAACAGGGTCTGGCCATCGGTTTGCGGGTGGAAACTTGTGGAAAAGTGAAGCTTTGTGCCAAGAATTTCAAAGAGTTCATTCAAAAAGTTCCAAGAGATGAGAGGGTCTCAGTCGCTGATGATATGTCTTGGTAGCCCCCGATATTTCATTACATTCTTGAAGAACAATTGAGCGGCTTTCTTTGCGGTACAAGCAGATTTGGCAGGCATGAATGTAGAATATTTTGAAAATCTGTCTACCACGACAATAATAATGCCAAACCCATTGGACTTCGGCAAGGAAGTGATGAAGTCAATGGTTACGCTCTCCCATAGGCATTCCACTACTGGTAGTGGCTCTAGGAATCCTACTGGTTGCCTTTGCTCCACCTTGTCTAGTTGGCACACAAGACAATTTTGCACATAACACTCAATATCATCTTGCATACGTTGCAAGAAGAAAGAGACAAGATCAGCGCCCTCATTCTTCGCTGCCCTGCATGCCCGGCCCGTGGTGTGTCATGGCTTTTTTATTATGATATGCTACCTAATTGATCCGAACTTGGGTACATAAATCCTCCGTCCGTTGGTAAGCATGAATCCATTTTCAACCCAAAAGCGCCTTGTTTTGCCTTGGGCATCAAACTACATCAGCTTCTTGTCTTATGATCATGTTGCATGCAATCCTTGATTGGGTCTTGAATATCACAATGAACAGTAGTAATGGCAGCGAGCACAACCTTCCTACTTAATGCGTCGGCCATGACATTGCCTCTTCCTGGTTATTACTCCAAGATGTAGTCGAATTATGGTAGGAAATCTTGACATCTAGCTTGGTTTGAGGTGATGGTTTTTTTAGACTGAAAGTATCTAGTTGCTACATTGTCGGTCTTTACCACGAATTTGGACCATAATTGGTAATGTCTCCATTTTCATAGACAATGCACAATGGCTGTCATCTCCTTTTCTTGTAGCGTGTACCATCTTTCAGCTTCATTCGATTTACGGCTTTTAAATTCTATTGGGTGTCTCTCCTACATTAAGACTCCCCTAATGGCAAAATAAGAGGTATCCGAATTAATGTTTAATGTCTTTTAGAAGTTGGGCAACATCAAGACTGGTTCTTCTGTTACCGCAACCTGAGACCTTCAAATGCTCCCTGGAACTCCTTGATCCACACCCACGACTTATTCTTCTTAAATAGCTTGGTCAGTGGGCGACTTTGGCGGAGTAACCACTAATGAAACTGCAATAGTAGTTTGCAAGTCCATGGAATGATCATAGCTAGGTCACCTTCGTGGGCACTTCCAACTCTTGGATCGCCCTAATTTTTGCCTCGTCAATACAGAGTTCGCCTTGGCTGTCAATATGGCCTAAGAAGTGCACCTTGGGCTGAGGAAACTGGCATTTCTTCTGCTTGACGTAGAGCTGGTTCTCTCGTCAGATATTGAAGACTTTCCTCAATTTCTCCACGTGTTCCTCCAAGGTGTTACTATAGATGACTATGTCATCCAAGTACACCACCTCGGACTGGTCCAAGTAAGGATGAAGGATCTCATTCATCAGAGTGCAAAAGGTTGTGGGTGCATTGGTTATGCCGAAAGGTATTACCAACCACTCATATGCCCTTTATCTAGTCATGCACGCTTTCTTTGGCTCATCTCCCAATGTGATGCGCACCTAATAGTAGCCCTTCCGGATATCCATCTTGGTGAAGTACTTGGTCTGTCCAAGACGATCAAATAAGTCTGCAATGAGCAGGATCAGATACTTGCTCTTCATCATGACCTTATTAAGCGACCTGTAGACGATGCATAAGCGTATTGACCCGTCTTTCTTTTTCTAGAACAGCACTGGCGCGCCATAAGGTTCCTTGGATGGACGGATGTTACCGACCTTTAGGATCTCCTTCAAATACTTCGTTAGCTCCTCAAACTCGGTGGAGCAATGCAGTAAGGTGCATGTGTTGGTGGCTTGGCTCCGACCTCTAACTCTATCTTGTAATCTACCTCGCGCTTTGGAGGTATAGTCTTTCACAGCTCATCTGGCATCACGTCCTTGTTCTCTTCAAGTACAGTCTCTATGATCAGTGGCAAGGACTCCATAGCACCATGGTCTTTTTTAAACTTGCAATGGTGGCTAAGAATGTCGATTCTCTTTTTTTAGGCTCTTCACAATTTGCATGGCCGATAAGTGGGCATGTCCTACTTTCTTTAGCACCTTTACTAGAAGTACCATACATGACGCTTCCCGCACCATGACCAGGAGTCGTTGGATGTAGGGGTCGATCATAGTGTGGCAGCACTGAAAGAAATATTTCCCGATGATGATATCAAATATGTCTAAAGGGGCGACGGTAAAGTTTTTTTTACCTTTCCACTTTTAAAATCTTATGATTACTCCTTGGTTGACCCCGCACACTAGAGTCGGTGGGGTGTTAACTGTCTTGAGGAAGGTTTTGCTTGAAACAATGTTCAGTCCTAACGTCTCTGCCGCTGTATTGGTCATAATGTTTGTTTAAGACCCGGAGTCTACCATGGAATTAGCTTGTTGTCCATTGGTGGAGATGTCTACATACTGCATGCTGAAATCTCCTTGATTCTTGGTCTGCTTAGCTATCGCACCGCACAGTCCAACAATGCCCAACTGGGTCGTGTCCTTGCCCTTGTGCATCCTTTTTCTTCTATTTGCGTAGGATTGCACCAAGGTTCTTCATTTCGGGGCACCAGGCATAGGCATGTAGTCCTCCGCATATGTAGCATCCATCTCCTTTCTTGGCGTGCATTCGCTTCTCTGTGTAGCCCTGACGTCCTAACAACTTGTCATCCGGTTTGTGTGTGTCATGCATCTTGGGGTGTTACTATTGTTCCTTGCCTTGGCTATGGTCTCCCCCACCTTTAGCATGACTAATTCTGTCTCCTTACCCTTCGCCCTGTCATGCCGTTCATGCTTAAAATCTGTCAAGGCTTCGGCTTCTGTGATGGCTTCATCTATGGTCTTGACCTGGCCCCGCTCCAACTCTGTCTCGGCCCAATTCTACAGTCTGTCCATGAAGTGGAACAGCATGTCTTCATCCGTGCAGTTTGGAATTTGAAGCGTTGGAGTTGTGAACTCTATCATATACGCCTAAATGCTTCTCGTTTGCTTTAATTCCCAGAATTTGCACTTCACCGCATACACGACGTTGTTAAGGAAGAAGGATTTCTTGAATTCCTCGCGAAATTGTTCCCACGTGTTGATAGTGCATGTCCCCTTCACGATCTTGGCCTCCTTGCGCCTCCACCGTAGCATAGCCATCAACGAAAGACACAACACGACAGTGTTGATCTTGTTTTCGTCACTTCTCACCCGACAATAGTTGAAGTAGTTCTCCAAGTTCCATAGAAACTATTCCACCTCTTGGGAATCACGTACTCCTTAGAATATAGGTGGATTGGGAGCCTTGGCTCTGGCCTCCCTATCCCAGTCAGGTGATGCGGATCCTCCAACCTCCACACCTTCCTTGAGTGCTTTCACTTCGGCCTTCAGCGCCTCAATTGTTCCAAGCGCTTCCAAGAATCGAGACTCCTAGGAATTAATGTCCTCCTTCATGTCAAACTCGGCCCACTGGCGTCCATCCAACTCCATCCGAATGTTCTCATTCTCCTCAAGGGTGAAGTCCTCTAGGGTTTTGAATTTGTTGTCAGTCCCGTTCATGCGCCGTCCGAAGATCTCGATGTCTTGTCTTACCACTTCTAACCTTGAAACCCGTTCTTCTCCAGTAGTGACATCTATGGAATATTCACCTATTTCTTTGTCACATCTTTCAATAGTCGAAGGTGGGTGAGATGTTAGCGCCGCTCTAGGTGTGAGCTCGGGCAACATTTCCTTGTTACCCTTCTGATGTTTCTTTCCCTTTCGGTTCTTCTTTCCTCCATCCATGTGGACGTTGGTGGTGCTAGCACCATTTACGTCTCCTTCGTTAGTCATTCTCTTATAATCAACCTGCTCTAATACCACTTTGTCACGGACATAGAGTAATTGCTAAGACTCTGTATGGCACTCCACAACGTACTCACAAATCTTTCACGATCTTGTAAGCTCAAGTAAGCCTTTAAAACTCAGAAAGCTAAGAGAATTCAAAGAAAGACTTAGAAAGAACATTGGAAGAGGTCTTGTATTAAGCTTGGAAGCTTTGCTTAAAACTCTTTGTTGGGTTGCTCGATGGATTACAAATGAGAGGCCCTATTATTTATACTACTTCCTAAGGGTATAAGACTAAATAAATATTATTCTACAAGTCCCTAAATTAATTAAACATTAGTCCATATTCTAGAAAATTCTACACTCTCTAGAATAAGCCAAACTCTTCGAAAAGGGTCTAAAGTATTCTAGGGAATTCTCTAGTCTTCTCTAGGGATCTAGAGTCCTCCGCAAACATCTTCATAACTCTACATCCTTATTCCCCATTCGGATGCTAAATCTGGCTGGAATTGTGGCAGGACGTCACATTAGGCTTGACACTTGGTTGCCAGGTACATAATGTGTTAAGTTGATAATCAATATTTTAGGTTAGGATATTCATTGAAGGTACAATTTATAAACAAGCTTGAATTGGTAAATTCGAATATCAATGTATATCTTAATACATTGAAATTCGCTGTCACCCTTAAGATTATATTCTCTAATATGCCTAATATTACTCAATTTTTGCCATTGGGATGCCTATGTACCCCCAACACCTATTCTTAAAACTTAATAGTCTCGTCACTAGACGAGTATATTTTCTGGAATGTTACAACAAACACACACATGAAAGATTATCTAGTCAACATATGGGACTTGAAAGGTTTTCTCAAGCATAACCTAAACTAGATTGTGCATGTATATTCTGTTTCCATCTAAAAGGGTTTCTCAATATGATATATGTTTATAAAAGGACTTCCATCTACAACCTGTTAGCTAATAATATGGGGAGTCTATCTCCTTAAGGTCTAATGTTTTATAAAGTAATGTAATAAAAGACATTTCAATAAAGGGAACTTATCGTATCACCGAGGGAACTTGACAATGAGAGGTGTTGTCTTTCCTTCGATGAATATTCACCATTGGGTTCTCATAAGGTGTTGAATTCCCTTGGAGGAACGTTCACCTATGGTTCCCCATGTTATTTTGACTTCCCTTGCTGAAGATTTACTTATGGTTTGTAAGGAGATGTCAAATCCAATAGATATGGGCTTAGTGTTGCTGGGGGTATGGGACTTCACCTATTCATTGCACAAGTATCTCTTGAGGGAGGTTCTAGGAAAGTGTTCTAATGTACATGACTATGTTTATGTTCCTTATTCGTGACACTCTAGTGTGGATTACTTGTCGTGATGAAATGCATGGTGTGGATCTATATGAAGTTGTCTTGTACTTATTTTCATAAAGTTGGTCATAATGAATAGATTATGAAGTTATTGCTTGATAAGAATATAGTTGTCTATGCTTGACTTGTTAATTTATGAGATAGATGTTATGGTGATTATGGACTTATTAAAGGTTTAAAGAATTTGCAAGAGGTTATGGGTCATCACATGTACATTTCTTTAGTAGACTTAGGCATAGAATGTATGCGTTCAGTTGAAAGGTTGTGTGTATGAGTTCCTTTTATGCTCCAAAGGTGATGTTTGAGTATAGATAGTGTAATGGGACATTATCCATGCATTGCACCAAGTATAACTACAGGATTACTTGGGAATGTCAAGAAGTTAGAATAAAAGGAGTTCACTGTAAAAGGAATAAGAGTTCACTGTGAGCTTACTGTAAAATGATTCAAAAATGTCTTAAATGTAATGTATGATTTTATATTATGCATTACCATGAAATATGCCTATATGAAGTGTGTAAATGATATAATTCTTGTTGTTTAAAGGCTTTATGGAGTTTTCACCAGAAAGGCATAATGCATGATTTGAAGTAAAATCTACCTTTTAAATACATGTTTTTGCATTGTTGCCATATATGTTGTAAGGGCTGTGTCCCTAAAGTACTCCAATGATATTGAGTCTAGGATTGAAAAAAGAGAGTAGAGTTTTAAACTCTGCATTATAATATTCGTTATATATGAAAGTAATGTTCTAGAATATGATGTGCTAAGAATTTTTTAAATTTTACGCTAAATTTACCTATGACAACGCCATAAATTATAACTATGGGATCGTACAAGACATCCGAGAGGTCAAGTATGCCATGTTACTTCTAGGGGGTTCCCCCAGGCCGTGATAACTAAACTCTACAGAAACATTAGTACACAAGCAGGAATGAAATAAGACTAAAAACAAAACGAAACAAAAAATATGACTATTCCTACAAGGAACACAAAATTGTATCGTTAACTAGAGGATACACCTTGGGATGCCTCCCAAAAAGCGCTTGATTTAACGTCGTAGTAGGATGCAGGCCCCTTGATTACTCAGACTTCAACAAGATGATAGGACTCAACCAGTTCATGAACACTCTCTGAATGCCAGGTAGATCTTAATATTTTTCCCGTTAACTGTGAACTTTACGCCCTCCTTATTCTATAACTCGACTACTCTATGTGGGAACACTTTAGCGATGATAAATGTCTTTGTCCACTTGTACTTAAGATTGCTCGGAAACAAGAGTTGAATAGAGTTGAATAGAAGAACCAAATCACCAACAACCAATTCTCGCTTTTCAATTCTTTGGTCGTGATACTTCTTCATTTTATATATGTATATGACTTTACTTTCATAGTCCTTGAGTTAAAACTCATCAAGCTTATTTAACCCATTAAGCCTATGTTTTTCTGCTTCTATCAAATAAACTTTCAGTTTCTTTATTGCTCATATTGCCTTGTGCTCTAAATCGGCAAATAAGCGAGAATCCTTCCCATACACAAGTTGGTACGGAGACATACTTATTGGAGTATTCTATGCAGTAGTGTATGCCAAAAGAAAATCATAAAACCTCATTGACCAATCCATTCAATTAGCATTAAATGTTTGCACCAAAATTTGCTTGATCTCATCATTGGACATCTCCACTTGCTCACATGTGTGCGTATGGTAAGGAGTAGCCACATTATGGTGAACTCCATATTTATCTAATAGCCCTTTGAAGAACTTATTACATAAGTGCGAGCCACCAACACTAATAATGGCCCTAAATGTGCCAAATCTAGAGAATATATTATTTCTTAAGAACGCAGTTACACTTTTTCCTTCATTGTTAGGAAGTGCAATTGCTTCCACCCATTTTGATACATAGTTGACCGCCACAAGTATATATTTCATCCCATGAGTACTCACAAATGGGAACATAAAGTCAATGCCCCATACATTAAATTATTCAATCACCAGAACATGATTTAATTGAGTTCTTTCCTCTTCGAAATTCCTGCATCTCTTTGTCACCGATCACATGATTTGGCAAACTGGTGAGCATCTAGGTGAATGTTTTACCAATAGTACCCACACTTCAAGATCTCGTGCGTAGTCCAGATACAACTATGGTTCCCACCCACGGGCAATGAGTTACATTCCTCCAAAACATTCAACATCTCAACCTCCGGTACACATAGAGGAATAATCCAATCGATACAACTCTGCTATAAGTAAGCATCATCCCAAAAGAAATTTTTCACGTCATGCATGAACTTATTCCCTTGGTCGAGGGACAAATCTGACTGAATTACATCTCTTTCAAGATATTTCACAAAGTCTGAGAACCATAGGATCAAATATTTAAAGGTGGTCAATACATTTTCATCTAGGAATGCATTATCAATTCCAACCTTTTCTACTAATTCGTGCATGGCTTAATGTTCCAATCTGGACAAGTGATTTTCAACTTGTTTCTCAGTCTTCTTTTATCTTTAACCTCAAAATCAGACTCTAGCAACAATTGTACCCATCGGATCAATCTTTGCTTCGCATCCCTTTTTAGACATCAAATACCTCAAAGCGGAGTGGTCCGTATACACTATGACCCTTGTTCCAAGCAAATTGGAGCAAAACTTTTTGAATGCAAAAAACACCGCCTGAAATTCTTGTTCAATGACCATGTAGTTTTTTGAGCTTCATTGAGGGTTTTACAGGGATCGTAAATGGGATGAACGATTTAAACCCTTCTCTGTCCTAATACCACACCAAGTGAAAATCCACTTGCATGATACATCACCTAAAATGGCTCGCTCCAACCCAGTGAAATAATAATGGAAGTGAACACCAAATTGTCCATCAACTCTTCTCGAGTAGTTTGCATAAAGTATGTGCAATTTTGTAAAAATCCTTAATAAAGCTGCAGTGAAAGCTCGTGTGTCCAATAAAACTTCTCACACCTTTTATAGAAATGGTTGGTGGAAGCCTCTCTCACTTCCACTTTAGCTCGATTAACCTCTATCCCCTTCTCCGACATGCGATTGCCCAACCATATAACTTCCTTCACCATAAAGTGGTATTTCTCCCAATGAATCACCAAATTACAATCTTCACATATTTTGAGCACCTCAGCCAAATTACTCAAACACCGATCAAATAAGTCTCCAACCATTGAAATATCATCCATATACACCTCAATAGTGTCCTCCACCTTATAAGAGAATATCGACATCATACAATGCTGAAAGGTTGTTGGTTCATTATATAATCCAAGCAACATACTTTTAAAAGAAAATGTACCATAAAGACAAGTGAAAGTGGTCTTTTCTTGATCCTCACGGGCAATAGAGATTTGGTTGCAGCCTAATAGCAATCAAGAAAACAATACCATCCTCTGTGTGCTAGTCTAGCTAACATCTGATCCATAAAGGGAATGGGTAAATGGCTCTTCTCAGTCCAAGCATTCAACTTTTGATAGTCCATGCAAACTCTCCATTCGGTCAGTGTATGCATCGGAACAAGTTTGTTTTTATCATTAGGTACCACTAACATCCCACACTTTTTAGGCACGCCTTAAACAAGACACACCCAACTTTTATCTACAATAAGATAATTACTCCTACATAAAACAACTTGATGATCTCATTCTTCATGACCTCTTGCATAGGTGGATTAACCCTTCTTTGTTGCTCAATACTTAGTTTGTGATCAGGTATGAGTTAAATTTTATTGGAACAGATACCAAGGGGAATCCTAAGAATGTCCTCAATATCCCAACAAACTTCTTTTTTGGAACCTCTTCCATACCACCACTAGAAACTCTACTTGTTGTTCATGCAAATTTGCTGCAACTTTTACCGGCAAAGTGTAATCTCTACCGAAGAACACATACCCCAGTTTAGGTGGTAGAGACTTATGCTCAAATTTTTGGGACTCATTAATAGATGGTTTTGAGGGAGTAGACTAGCGATTCTTCATTTGTAACTCCAAAATCATGGTTTTTTATAGATATTTATTTCATTCAAGTGGACCCACAAAAAATCCATACTCTACAATACCATCACTATTAAAATTGATGATAACTTCTTTTAGTGCCTCTACCTAGTCCTTGATCGATTTGTACATCAGATACACTATCAACCACTCGGATATAACAGATACTGTTTGGATATCGCCACTCTGCTTCATGGACCTACGTATGTTGAAAGTTGCCTCTTTCTTGTCCAGCCTAAACTTCATCTGCCTCTTTTTCATATCAACCAATGCACTTTGAGTGGATAGGAATGGCCTCCCTAAAATAATAGAGACTTCAACATCAACCTCATAGTCAAGAATCACAAAACGGCCGAAAATATAAATGACTACACTTTCAAAAGCACGTCATGGAGTACACCGATGGGCCTTTTCACTGTTGATCAATCATCAGTAATTGCATCGTAGTGTGGTTTGAGTACCCAAGCCCTAGGTTCTAGTAAATAGAAAGAGGAATTAGATTTATGCTTCTACAAAAATCACATAGTGTTTTTGCGAAGTGTGGCAACCCGATTCTACATAGAATAGTGAAAGCTCCAGGATCTTCCTTCTTCTGCACAATGAGATCTTGTAGAGATAACAGTGCAATGTTTCACTCTGTCATCATCCTTGAAACTCACTGACCTCTTCTTACTCACCATATCCTTTATAAACTTAGCATAACCGGGCATTTGTTCCAAATTTTCTATCAGAAGGACATTGATGGAAAGATATTTCAACATAGTTATAAAATGCTGGTATTTATCATACTCAGTATTCTTCATTAATATATGAGTGGTCGTCTAGGAATGAGGTCCACTTTCTAAGATACATCTACTTCTTCCACCGTGATGTCCACTAATTTTTCACTAGCTTCTACTACCTCTTTGTCTTTTCTCATATCAGCTTCTACTAGAGACGCCATTTGTTGAACAATGGTTTGCTTACCCACTAGAGTACTGATTGTCATGCAATGTATATTTTTGAGGATTTTTTATAGTGTTTTTAGGAAGAGTGTGAGGTTGGCGTGCGTTCACCTTAGGAGACAACTGAGACATCGGAGTTATAATTTGAATAGGATTCTTACTGAAGTTTATATACTTCTATAAATCGATCCTAGGGATGCCATTGTAGGGGTTTGACGTTTTTTTTAGTATGGAAGGGTAAAAATCAAGTTTGTAATCATTTTCTCTTCTATTTTACTAATTGGTTTATGAAAATTATATTTTCTTGATTATTATGAGCATGAGTAGATAAACACCCTAGTCTAGGGTTGTATCTATGTAATGATTTTTTAATATTTTAGGATTTATGAATGAATCTCGATTGTCAATTCAAATTACTTTTATGTTCTCGTTTTACTATTTCTTGTCTGTCCATCTACGAATAAATCTAGTGTCAGAATATTTGATTGACCATATGAGATATTACATCGACTAAAGAATATGGACAGCTCGATCCAGCAATTAAATTGAGGAGATCGGTGTTCAAGAGTGACTATCGAAAAAAGAACACCTTAATTGGTTACAAAATAGGATGAAATATAAATTTTCGCCAGTTAGTTTTTTATCCCTCTCAACGATGTAGGTATATAGATAACTAGGGTAGGCAACGAGAGGTGGTTTACCTAGGTCATACAATTAGCCATATACACAAGTAATTTGATAAATGATTTTTGATACATGACATTCCTAATATGCTACAACTCTGGAATTACTTTAAATCTTTCCTAAAACATTACATCGAAGTCATTCATCATTGTTTACTTGAATTCCTAATCTATAATAGTCGTAGGAAATCACAAAACAATAAACATATGAAGTGGTTACTTGTCTCTTTAAATTGTGGAATAAACTGTGAATATAAGCTGATCATAAGTCAGTTGGGAAAGATAACACGTTTATTAAAGAAACCATATTACTTGTGTAATCACGTACATTTTCATGTATATAGGTGAGAAACAATTATCTCCATGTTTTGTAAGACCTATAGTCCGGGAACGAGATTTTGGGAATATAGGGGTAGCCCGGATCATGAAAAACTTAGTATCCGAGCAAAAGATTTTGGGATAATTTTTAGGCCGAGGTCTCATGTAGAATGTCTAGTAGAGTCTTATTTATGAGTGTGAAGCACTCCACATTTATGAATAAGAGGTTACAAGACTATAGGAAATATCACTTCTTCACTTTCTAGTCATGCCTTTGAGCTGAATGTTATAAGGTCTTACTCCCAATAGGATGATTTTCGAAATATAGCTATTGGAAGGCTCATGCTACACGGAGAGAGGTAGAATATGGTCAATATTATAATTATGGCTGACTAGATAGGCCTTGATTTCTAGATTTAGTTGTCATCCTTAAGATGGATTGTTAATGTTATTTTCATGCTCCCATGTGATGATAGAACCCGTATAGGCAAATTGTTAGTTTTGAAAAAGCATATACGAGAGTGGAAGGGGGAAAATCTATGGCATTTGTTTGGATTATGTTGTGTCTTAAGGTTGACATGACGGTTCCATGTACCATCTAGTTAAGGTAAGGAAAATGAGTATATGTGTTGACCAACTTTAAAAAGTTAGTTATCCTTCAATATTGACCTTAAGTATGGTCCTTTTGACTATGGTGCTTAGATAATACCTAGATACGATTATTTGGTAGATCCCTCCAAAGATGATTATATGGTTTGAAATGATCTAGAATTATATTTATCAAACCTTAGTATAGTTGAGAAGAATGAAGAGTTATAGGATATATAATAATACTTTCACTCAATAAGGGGTTAGTGAAAAAAGAAATCAAAAGAAAAGACTAAAGTTTCATGGACAAAGCTCTTCTAAGGTTTCCCCAAAGTGTAACCAAGAGAGGGTGTCTAACCGTAGGTCTCAAATGTGAGTTTTAGTGGACCTTACATGAGTAAGGCTACTTGTGTTAGATGTGGGAGAATTCATGATGGTAAATGTATGGCCGATATTAAGGTTTTTATGGTTGTAGTGATGAAGGTCATAAAATGAGACATTGCCCGGTGCATAAGGCTTGCGGAAAAGAGGGTGAGAAAATTTGTCTTAATGGGTCCTGTATGTGTTTTATGCTTTATTAGATTCCAGTGTTTCTTGTCTTTTCTAACTTGATGAATTGGACATAATGTGATTTTATGCTGTCCTTAGTATATATGGGTTTAATTGTGACTATAGGTGTTTTTTTGTCAAACCCAACTTAGCCATTATTTATTTTTATATGTGTTTGGGGAATTTGATGAATGGTTGTATGTAAGTGATGCCTACACATGTTGAGTTAGTATACTCCATTTAAAGAGGCTAGAAGTTTAATTCTTTAGTGTTTAGCATTCCCTTGTACGATGAATGTGGAAAAAGAATGAGTGATAACTTTATCCAACCTTTAAAATTAAAAGAAATGTGCTTAGATAGTAAGGCCAGTAAGTATTCTAGACGTCCATTATATGTATTGGCTTTAAATTCTAACCCTTAAAAGTTCTGGTGAGTTTGAAAAGTTTATCCCCGGGTTCGCAGGCTTACATGAAGCCTTGAGAGGTGTTGGTAAGGTTTCTTGTTATCTAGAATTTCTTAATTAGAACATATCTAAATTAGAAATATTGATGGAGATCTTAGATTGGCAAGTTAAGAAATAAAGGAGTAAAAAATTTCTTCCATGAAAATTTTGAGGAATGGTATTTTTGGTAAGTTTTTAGTTGAGGGGAATATTTGGCAGGACAATGGCCAATTAGCTATCCTATTATCCTTATGTTCCGTTATATCTCCTCTAGTTGAAGATGATAAATCCTACTTGACTTATTTTATGATTTTGGAGTCTTGGATGTTACATGGGTCCAAAAATTTTCCTTGTTCCATAGAGTTACCATTGTTAACCTTTGTAGGGTTTTATATGGTTATTACACCTGTATTGGTTTTAAAATTGGACACGGTTATTGAGAGTTTTTGTTTTATTTTTCGGTTTGGTGGAAAAATGTTGTAATTGAATTTTTGGTGGGGACCTTACTCCCAAGGGGGAGATAGTATTCTCAGAAGTCAAGAGTTTGAGACTCCCCATACCCTCATCTCTTTCTTCTACGCTAATTCTAGCTTAAGACAGAGTTTTTTTTGACTTGTTTCACTATAGATTCATGTGTGATTTATGTATTTCCATTAACACCTTATGATTGTGCATGCTATTGTAGATTAATTTTTAGTAGGAAATCAATTTTCCGAATTAATATACTTCTCATGATTGTTGTATATTTTAATATGATTATGGTATATTTGTTTTCATGAGAGGATTTGACGGACTTGGTTTGTTATACTTTTGATGAAATGCCACATTGGCCCCATAATGTTGTTTTGAGAATGCTTTTAGTTGGAAAAGTTTAATTCGTCCTATGGTTATATGAGCGTTGATGATTAGAAGTTTTTGTATATCCCACTCCTAAGAGGTAGATGGTGTGACTAGATAAAATTGTTGTTAGATATCATTGTTGTTATGTCCTTACACATTTCCATGACTTACTTATTTGATGCATCTTCAAGAAACCTGTGTTTTTAAAGAAAATAAGTTTAGGTGAATTGATTTTCCTCATATAGTTGTGCTTTGTGTATGATTTGTCGATTGTACCTCATGAGAAAAAAATATGAGCATGCTTTATTTGGAGACAAAGGCTTCCGCCTTGAATAAATTGCTTTTGATTATGGCTTGCATATGATATCCATGAAAGTATTTTGAGCATGTGATTACTATGAGATGGTATTTCCTCCTTGAGCATGATTAGTTATGGAGTTTTCATGCATAATGCGTTGGTAGATATTGTTCCTACTTCCTTGTCATTGCATTTGAATATGTTAATATGGAGTTGACATTTCCTCATATGGTTTATGCATTACTATTATGTGTTATGAATGATGGGATGCTAGTCTTGAGTCTTTAATCCCTTGAAGTATTTATAAGATTCATTCAAAAACGAATGTTCCCAAGGGGCAGATGATGTAACAACTTGGAAATTGCTATGTTGAACTAGACCGTAAACGTAAGTGGTTAAAGTCAAAAATTAAGGTCAAGGGGCAAGTATTTTGGGTGAGGGACATGGATAGAAGGCCAAGGCTGCCAAAAACATGCGTAGACGCTGCCCAAAATGATCACAAGGGTCTTCACAAGGCTGCCCAAAATAGAGACCCTAGCCACAAGCAACTAGACGGCTTGTGAAGGCCACCACGGGTTGTGGGAGGGGTTGTGAATATGAATTAGATTTTTAGGGGTTAAGGGGTGGAAATATAGGCTAATGGTCAAGGTCTAAGGAAGCACAATGGTCTTTGAAGCCTCAGACAGACTGTGAAGTCGTCCGTAGAGCGTTTTCATTTTCATAGAGTATAGGGTAAACTTCAAATGATGATATCTTTAAGTCAAAATGAATTTGTTGGTCCATTACCTCTAAAATTAGACGTCTATTAGTCCACTTTAAAAAACCACAAAGTTTTCCCAATTCCGAACTCATGGTAAAATGTTATGTCTAAAATAGTGAAGCATTGTTAAGCTGGAAATTCTTCACGACCCATTTGAAGGGCCGTGGTTATGATGACATCCCTTCAAGGCTTCCATCATGCCATTTAGGTAGTTAACAGTCAGGTAACTTATTGGGTCTTTTTCCAATAGTGTTTACTGAAAATTATGTAATTTTTCTCAAACCTAAGACCCCTATAGAAGTCATTAAAGCCCCAAACTCACACAATTAAATCATTTATTTCCAGATCCAAATAAAAACCCCAAAAAAATCCCCTCCTCTCAAATATTTCTCTATCTAGAGTTCCGCTATTGAATAACACAAAAATCTTCAAGATTAGGGTTCAAGCTCCAAGAGCTTAACACCAATTTAATGGAAAAGCTTCAATGAATGTATGAAAACCTTCGTTCCTGAAATTTCTCTCCCCATGAAGCCCTTAGACTCTAATTTTCAAATTTGTGATAAAGTTCAAAAACTCTTCCTTCTATAGCTTCTTCTTAAAAATGATTTGTTTATGTTAATTGTCCTATATTATTTTGAATTTCTTGTTTATTTGACGGGTTTTATTGTTAACCAATATGCTATCCCATGACTCAACTTTATAAAATTGAGCTGGGTTTGTTGATGCAATGTTAATACTAAGAATGGTATCTATGTCAATGTAGTCAATCAGTTCACTTTTTTCTTAAAGTAGTAACTCTAAATGTGATTGCAAGACATAATCTATGACCCCTGAAGGGTAAGTTTTAGGTGTTATGTCTTGAAGAATAGTCTTGAAGGCAGTGTATGAAAGTACTTAATGTTTAAGATTCTTATATATGATTTGTTGGTCCACTTGAATGGTGGAGGTACTTAATTTTCATGTATTTATGTATGTATTTATGTTCCACTTGAATGGTGAAGATCCGATGACTAATATGAAAATTGTTGTAATGTTTAAATGCTAGATCTGTTTACTAATGTACGTGATTATGCATGAATTTTTTTGGATGATAATACAATAATTATAACGTGAAAAGTAGTTCTCGCCATGTTGAATCAATGAGCTATACTATGAGTTAGGTTGAATGAAGGATAATGTCCTCCTTCACATATGAAATTTTAATTCACATTAACTATGTATATGTTTGAGAATACTGCTTAGCATCGAGAGGATATGGCAAATGAGGTAGAGACATTCCCTCTAGTATTAGGTCGGATTTTTGCATATGCTCTCGTAATATGGAATGTCTCCCTCTAGTAGAGTTGATCGGGTTTCTAGAAGCAATCTCTCTATTCAATAACTAAGTGCCCGCATATGTCTTATATAGTTGATCCGCATTATATTTATGTATGTCTAGTTCTAACTTATGAAAGTAGGATACTTTCTTACGATTTGGGGTTATATGATATTGTATGCACACTTGGTCTTTGTCAATTAATGTTATTCTCTCTATTTAATAGGATATTTAATATGACTTGAACTACACTTGTGATTTCTGAAAAAATTTAATTTTTAGGAGTGGAGGTATGTTACTTCACTTTTACATTGCAGAAATAGGCTTTTAAAAAAATGTGGTTGGCTCATTTTATGCAATGGGAGGACATGAAGATATAATATATGTTTATTGGATTTTTGTTATTGTACGAATCTCCTTATGCATTGAGTATTGTTATTCCTTACATATGATTATGGGTTTTGATGAGGTCTATAGTTGATAAGTGTCACTAAGGTGATTCTTTATTGATACTTATTATAGTTAGTATTATGGGATGCAATTTGTGCATTGAACAAGTATAGTTTTAGGATTGCTGAGGTGATGATGCTACTATGTTATGAATAATTATGTTGAAATGTTATTATGACTTACAATATTTCTTTATCTGCATAAATAGTTCTCTAACTTGATAATGCATAAGTTACACTACTGTAAAGCCCTAAAACGATCTAAGGCTAACTAGAGAATTGTGAATATTTCATGCGTTTATTTAAAGTTAAAATGAGTTATATTGATGTTATTTTTCACTCTGCGAAGTTTGGTTATGTTATGAATTTAAACGTCCAAGAACGTCCATGACGTTCGGAAGGTGTGTCTTAGAAAATGCTTGTGTGTCATCTTGTGTTTGAGTGAGTTTTACCTGTTTATTTTTCTATAAATTTGTTCTGTATGTTCCTAAAACCTAGACTACTATGTTTAGAATTTTAACATCCGGGAACGTCCCCACCTACGACCCACAAGGGGCCCTAGAAAAGGGCCCAAGAATTTAGTCCAAAACTACCTGGCAATGTCCACAAAAGAGACGAATCCACGGCCAGTCGACCGATCCATGGCTCGTCGACTTGGTCCGTCGATTGGACTTGCAGGTATGAAGGTTTTTAGTGTTGCATACCCAACCAATAACCCCCACCCTATTGACGGGGCGTGGGTTGACAAACGGTCCGTCTGTTAGGACTCGTTGTTGTTGCCCGTGAAAAGCTGTTAAAGGCTGCCTTGGCTTGGGTTGTTTGATAAATTCACCCCAAGTCTTTTAAGGAACTTGGAAAATTTTATCATAGTGTTATTTTGGTAAATTAAAGAGTTCTGAACCCTAAGACCAATTTTTAGATCTCATTAGCTAAAATCAAAAACCCTCTCCCTTAGAACTCTCTCTCAAGTTTCCTTGGAAGGTAGAAGTCAAAAAGAGCTAGGAGGGCTTGTATGGACGTGTTTATTCACAAAAATTAGTGGTTTCCTTCTCATTGAGGTATGGTATCCATCCTTTAACTCTCTTCCGTTCAAGGAGTCACTTCTAATGGATATTCAAAAAGGGGTTTTAACCCTAGTTTCCTCTATCTTCAACTCTAAATATGGATCTTGCATGAAAACGTTTTGAATGATTCAAATATGATTTTTTTGATGTTAGTTTGTGATTTTCATGGTAAAACTTCAATAAAATCATGTTAAATCTTTTTATCAATTGTGGCTTAGGAAATGGGTTAAATGAGCATTAATTGTTAGTCTTTGAGCTTTAGTTTGTTATGGTCGATATTGTTGTTTAAATACTGCACTAAGGACTATATTATGATGCAATGTTGATTAAAATGTTAGTTTTTATTGAAGCATGGATCAAAGGGTAAGTTCGTTATGCTTTTTAGCTTTGATTTCGAAATGCTCTTGAGTGGTATTGTCCACTTTCTTAGTGGCGGTGTATACTTGAAGTTTATGAATGTGTAATTACCTGTACATTGTGCATGAGGCCCTGAATTCATATTATGTGAAGAAACATGGAAATTAAGTTAATCTTGTATATGTGTTTTAGGAAGCTTTTTATGAAGAGTATGTGAAGGATTATCTCTAAATGACTTATATGATTATGTGAAGAATGATAAAGTATGTAATGTGATGAAAGAAGGTCTAAGCATGTATAGGATTTAAATGTTAAATGAAATGATGCTAATGTGCAATGTTTGATCACATGTACACACACACTCGTACATTAATGAATGAATGAATGAAGCTAAGTTAAGTCATATGGGAGTTTTGGGGTGAACAGTCTTCGTTAGTTGAGACGAAGTTTTACTAGAAACCTCACTAAATCCTAAGATCTTTCTATGATAGGTTGGAGGATGAATGCCCCTCGTGAGTTGAGATGTGTTGTTCACTAGTTATCCCTAACCTATAGCTTATAATATTTAGAATTTCTAGGGAGTTATACTAGCACCGAGAGGATATGAAAAAGAGGTGGTTGCACTTCGTGAATTGAGATGTTGTATTCCAATGTACCTTTTGATATGAGTACTTATCATTAGTAGATAATGAGTTACATAGTAGCGAATTCCTAATCCCTTAACTATGCGCCCGCATAGGTGTAGCTATTAGGTAAGCCATGTAAAAGCTAAGAGAACAATTTTAATCTAGGCAAGTTATGATCCCTCATACGATAGGGATTCCATGTGTAGCTCTTATGGTCTATATCAGTTAAGCAAACACCCACAAAACTAATAAAAGTGCTATGTCTTTTAAAAGAGTGTACTACTTAGGGTAGGTAGTGAAATGGTACTCTACTTATCCATAAACCTATGTAGGCATTCCGAAAGGAGAGTCTTCGTGAATCTCATATGAATTTAATGAACTAAATCTTCTAAAAGAACATACTACTTAGAGTAGATAGTGGAATGGTACTCTATCTATCCATTGCACTAACTAGACCTTCCGAAAGGGCGTCTTTGTGCCAAGCCTTCTAAAAGAGTGTACTACTTACTGTAGGTAGTGGTATGGGATGCATTCACTCATTGCACTAATTAGGCATTCTGAAAGGAAAGTCTTGGTGGTTTTCTTGAGTGAATAGCTACTGTCTTGTCATTGAGTGGTGGCTTGTGTTCCTGAGGTGAGTAAGCCGAAAAGGGGTAGTCTTGAGGATAACTTTTGTATTTATTGAAGGAGGCATATGCGTACTTCCTTCGTGTCTTACCTTTGTGAATCTTAGGATAACCTTAATTAGGGAAAATCCTACGGAAATAAGTTCACTTCCTCTTTGCTTGTCCTTGGAAGTTAACTATTTTAAGAATAAGATAGTTTACTGTAAAGGTTGGAGAATGCTACTTTTTGTTAAAATTATGGAAACTCTTCTCAGAGTGTTAAATGATGATTCTTTTATTGATTTACCTCTATACTAATGAATGTTTTACTTAATTTGATTGAAAATGTGTTTTTACTAAAATGTTCCTTTTTCCATGTTTTTACATATGTCATACTTAATCTGTATTAACCCCATACTTTTCTATACTCTATAAGTATAGGTTGGAGTCTTTGGAAGATTTGAAGGCCTTGCTTCGTAAATCTACTATCTCAAGATTTGGTATGTCCTTATATATTCGAGGACATAGTCTATTTTTTTTTAGTTTTTATATTAAGACTTATTATGTAGTTTTTTTCAATGTAAAGGGTCGTGTGCTAAGATATTATATCGTGTCTTTAAGTTGGCTTGTGTCGATGATATTCTCTAAATATTTATAAAAGACTAGATTTTTATAAAATTTCTTGTAAAGTTTTAATTTCACACTACTTTTCAAGTCTTATGAAATGAACTATTGTTAAGGGCTTGTAAAAGATCCCGAAGGGTCAAGTAAGCCCAGTAATGACACAAGGTTTCTCCCTAATTTCTAGGGGGTACTTTCAGGTCCTGACAGACTTGCTATAACAGCATAAGGTTATGGGAAATAGTTTAAGGTCTAAAAGTATCACAGGCCACGTCTAGCAGTATCTTGGTCATTGCCGTGAGTCGCGACACATCTATGAATAAGAGGCTATAGGACGATAGAAGTTTCACTTTATTCTCTATTCTAATGTTGTGCCTTAGAATTAAGTCATATAAGGTGTGCTTTCTCAACCTCTTCTCTTTGTGTTTATATGACATGAATAGGAGGAGATCAACTGCTAGAAGGGAGGAAGAAGGTGTAGTTAATGACAGGATCCCTCTCCGTGTTGACCAAATTCATATTGTTGGCCTAGAGGATATAAATGAGGAGGTTCCCCTTCAAGAACCTCAAGTGCCTCAAGTTCCCCAAATTCCTCCTACGCCTCAAGCTCTTTTGTTGAAGGAGATATGAATAATGGGAATTGAGGACAGCCCTAAAGAATTTGACCCTACTCATGACAGATCAACCTCATGTCATCAATAATAACTTTCTTTCCCATGCTATTCAAGGGGGTTGACCTTAACCAGATGCTAGTACTCTAGCTTCTAAAATGCGGGGTTTCATAAGGATGAACCCTCCCACTACTCATGGAACTAAGATTGATGAAGATCCACAAGGTTTCATTGATGAGGTATTTAAAGTGGTAGATGTTATAGGTGTGACCCCTAGGGAAAAAGCAGAGTTAGGAGCTTACCAACTCAAGGAGGTGTCTCAAGTGTGGTTTGAGCAATGGAGGAGTGATAGAGCCTTAAAAAGAGGTCCAGTCGATTTGGATTAATTCCAAAAGATCTTCCTACATAGGTTCTTTCCCTTAGAGTGGAAGAAAAAGAAGATTGTGGAATTCATGAATCTTCGTCAAGGGGGAATGAGTATGCAAAAGTACTCTCTCAAATTTACCAAACTATCTAAGTATGCCCCAACCATGGTTGCCAACCAAGGACTAGGATGAACAAATTTTTGATGGGAGTGTCTAGGAAGAACAAATTTTTAAATAGTTGTGTACGAGAATGCTTCTTAATTACATGGATATTTAAAGGCTCATGGTATATGAACAACAAATTGAAAAGTCCAAAATTAGGAAATTAACGCAAGAGGTTAAGAGGTCTAGGTCGGAGGATTCTAGTCACCCAAAACCTAAGAAGAGGTTATTTCACCAATATTCTTCCATAAGAAAAAAGGATAGGGATCCAAAACAACATTCCCAAGGTGGTGGCCACACTTTTGAAAGGACTAGGTTAACATCATGTGGAAATCAACATATGGGTAGGTGTCTTGCCCGTACAGATGGTTGGTTGTTTTTATTGTGGTAATAAGAGCCACAAAATGAGGGACTACCTTAACATCAAAGCAAGAGGGAAGGAGGTCAAACAAGCTCCTCAAGGTGGTCTAGATCCCAATAATATAATGAAGAGTCACCTCTAAGGGGGTGGAAGCTAGGAAGGAATACTAATTCGGAGTTGATAGTCCCGGTAAGTCTTAACTCTTTATGATTGTTATATTTATGTTATGATATGAGTTTATATGATTTTATACTTCATATGATCATGCCTTCTTAATGAATTTCTCAAAGAATGGATTTTTCAAATTTTATCATGTTTGACAATTTTAAAATGATGCTCACTGTAAAAGTTTCTCATTTTTTAATAAAATTGTATTATGTTGAATTATAGTTGTAATGGTTGTAAAAGTGTTCTATATGAGCATGTTTAATGTTATACAAGGTAGTTCCTCCCTAAAATAAGGATAAGTAATAGTTTTTGATATGAGCATGTTTAATGTTATATAAGGTAGTTCCTCCATAAAAGAAGGATAAGGATGAATTTTGAGTCTGTGAAGTTTTGCAAAAAGTTGCATGTGTTGCAAATGTTTGGAAATATAAAATGGTTATCCTTGTTAATTGATGCTTCTATAATGAGTGTTTGGATCTTGATTTTAATGTGTTGTGTGTTTCTAATGTAGTCTTTGATGGTCTTAAAAGTTTTAGTATCATTCGAGGACGAATTTTATTTTAAGTGGGGGAGAATGTAACACCCTAAAACGAACTAAGGTTTACTAGATCATCATAAATGTTTCTTGAGTTAATGTAAGGTAAAATTAGTTATATTGATGTTCTTAGGTAGTGTGTGAATTTTGGTAAAGTTTGGAGGTCAAACGTCTAAAAACGTCCATGATGTTCGCAAGGTGTGTCTTAGAAAGTGCTTGTGTTTATTCATGTATTTGAGTGAGTTTTACGTTTTTTTTTCCTTGAAATTTGTATGGGATATTAATAAGACTTAGACGACTATTATTAGGGGTTACACATTTGTGAACGACCCCACCTAGGACCTATAAGGGGCCCTAGAGAAGGGCCCATGTCTTTTGTCAAAAACTGCATGGCAGTGTCCACTAACGGGACCAATCGACGGCTCATCGACTTTGACCGTCGATTGTTCCTGAATGTCTGCAGGTGTGGATTGTTTCAGACCTAACCAACATCTACCACCACCCCCCCTTCCCGCTCATTGATGTGGCGTGTGTTGACAAACGGTCTGTAAGTTAGGACTCGTTGGTGCTGCTTGTTAAATGCTGTAAATGTTGTCTTGGCTTGCGGTGTTTGGTAAATTCATCCCAATTCATTTAAGAACCTTTGAAATTTATTTTATGGTACCTTATTTCCGACCTTATTTCCTAAAACCCAAAACCCTCTCCCTTAGAACTCTCTCTCAAGTCTCCTTAGAAACTAGAAATCAAGAATAATTTGGAGGTCTGGTTTGGACGTTTTTCATCACCAAAATTAGTGGGTGTCCTTGTAATTGAGTATGCTATCCATCCTTGAAATCTCTTCCATTCAAGGATTCACTTCTAATGGTATTTCAAAAAGTGTTTTTAACCCTAGTTTCCTCTATCATCAACTCTAAATATGGGACTTCTTTGAGAATGTTTATAATAACTCAATTGTGATGTTTCTAATGTTAGTTGGTGATTTTTTAATTTTAAAACATCAACAAAATCATGTAAATCTTTTTATCAAATTGGGGATTAAGAAATGGGTTAATTGGCATGAATTGTTAGTCTTTGATATTTAGTTTCTTATGGGTTATATTGTTGTTTAGCTACTTCCCTAAGGTCTATATTATGATGAAATGTTGATAAAATGTTATAGGTGATCTATGTTTTGATAAAAGGGTAAGTTGGTTATGTTTTTTAGATTTAATTTCGAAATTTTCTTTAGTGGTATGGTCCACCTTCTTGGTGAAGGTGTTTACTTGAATTGTATGAATGTGTAATTACTTGTAAATTGTGAATGTGAGCATGAAGGAATAATATGTGAAGAAATATTGAAATGAAGTTAATATTGTTTATCTGTTTTCATGAAGTTTTTATGAAAAGTATGCTAACGATTATGTCTAAATGACTTATATGATAATTTGAAGCTTGATAATACTTTTGATGTGATGAAGGAAGGTCTAAGCATGTATACAAGTTAAATTTAAATTAAATGATGCTTATGTGCAAGGTCTGTTCACATGTACACACACACTAACACTTTAAAAATGCATGAAGCTAAGTTACTTCAAATAGGAGTTTTGGGGTTAACACTCTTCGTGAGTTGAGATGAGTGTTTAGTATAAACCTCACTACTTCCTAAGAGATTTCTAAGATAAGTTGGACGGTGAAATCCCTTCGTGAGTTGAGATGTGTTGTTCACTAGTTATCCTTAACTTATGCTTTATAATGTTGACAATCCGTGAAGAGTTATGCTTAGGACTGAGAGGATATGAAGAAGAGGTGGTTACACTTCCTGAGTTGAGATGTTGTATTCCAATGTACCTATGTGATCAGTACTCCTCGTTAGAGGAGAATGAGTAACTTAGTAGAAATCTCCTTATCCCTTAACTATGCGCCCTCATAGGTGTAGTTATTACGTAAGAAATGTTATATCTAAGAGAATGACCTTACTCTAGGCAAGTGAGGATCCGTCATCCTATAGGGGTTAAAGCAAGGATTCCATGTCTAATTCTCATTGTCTATGATAGTTAAGATAACCCCCACAAAATTAATGAAAGGGCTAAGTCTTTTTAAAGAGTGTACTAATTAGGGTAGGTAGTTGAATTGTACGCTACTTATCCATTGCAATAGATAGACATTCTGGAAGGGGATTCTTCGTGAGTCTTATTTAAATTTAACAAAATAAGTCTCGTAAAAGAATGTACTACTTAGGGTAGGTAGTGGAATGGGACTCTATCTATCAATTGCACTAAATAGACCATCTGAATGGTGGAGTCTTAGTGCCTAGCCTTCTAAGAGAGTTTAGAACTTAGGGTAGGTGGTGGTATGGAACGCCATCTACTCATTGAACTAAGAAGGCATTCCTAAAGGGAAGTCTTGGTGAGTTGCTTGAGTGTTCTTATAATGTATTTCCATGGAGTAGTGGCTTGTTCTCCCGAGGTTAGTAAGTCGACAAGGGGTACTCTTGAGGATCACTTTGGTGTGTATAGAAGGAGGCATATGCGTACTTCTTTCATGCCTTACCTGGTGAGTCTTAGGATAACCTTAGTTAGGGAAACTCCCATGGAAATGAGTTCACTTCCTTTTTACTTCGATTTGGAAGTTCACTATTTTAGGAATAGGATAGTTTACTGTAAAGGTTGGAGAAGCTTACAGTAATATTTCGGAAGTTTACTGTAAATGTTCCTTTTTAAAAAAATTATGAAAATTCTTCTATAAGTGTTAAATGATAATTCTTATATTTGTTTGCTTCTATATTCATGAATGTTTTACTTAATTGGCATGAAAATGTTTTTTACTAAAATATCCCTTTTTACATGATTTTGCATATGACGTGCTTAGTACTTTATTTGTACTAACCCCATACTTTTCTATACTATATAAGTATAGGTTGGAGGCTTTTGAATATTTAAAGGTGAAGCTTTGGAAATCTACTCTCTTAAGAATTGGTATGTCCTCATATATTCAAGGACATAGTCTATGTCTTCTTAATTTTATATTAACAATTATTATGTATTTTTCTTTCAATGCAAATGTCTGTGTCCCGTAGATATTATATCGCGTCTTTAAGTTTACTTGTGGCAATGAGATTCTCTAAATAATTATTAATGACTAGCTTTTTATTAAATTTCTTGAAAACATTGAATTTCGCATAACTTTTCATGTCTTCTGTAATGAACAATAGTAAAGGGCTTGAACAAGACCCCAAAGGGTCAAGTACGCCCGGTATTGACCCAAGGGTTCTCTCTAACTTCTACGGGGTTCATTCGGGTCGTAACAACTACAATTTCCTTTTTAACATATTTAAGGATTTTTATGCATATTTGCATACTTAGTGCTTTTGTACTAACCCATTCTCATCTGCATCTCCTTTGATTATAGATTCTGGCTGTTGACGTGAACTCAGTACATTCTTCAACAAGCATGGTATGATATCTCCATGTTTTGTGAGTCCTCAAGTATGGGGATGAGATGCTATTGGTTTTCTCTTTAGTTTGTTTTCCTTGTTGAAAATTGTATTGTACTTTCTTTTATAAGACTTTCTTGTGATGTAAGGGCTAAGTCCAATCTTTTATATTCATATGTTTAGATGGTTTAATGAGACAACTCTACATTCTTGTTTTTCATATGTGAAGGAAGTTTAACTTCTATAGTCAAAGTTTTAATTTTTCCGCATTATTTTATCTCTTATGTAGTGATGATACGTAAGGGCTTGTATGAAACCGCTTCGGGGTCAAGAATGTTGATCACTCTTAGGGGTTATCCTGGGTCGGGACACAAGCGTTCACTAATGCATTTGTCAGACAACCTAAACCCTCGGACATGCGAGCTAGGTTTCGCTAACCCAAAGGATAAAAAAGCGATGACCTATAGTGAATGCCAGGAACACCTGACATTCGAAAATTCAACTAAATATCAAATATCTATATGAACCTCGAGATTCATTCTGAACCTAGTTCAAATAAAACACACATGACGCTTGAGTAAACTTGACGTCTGAGAATAAATGGTATAATCAAAACAAGAATATGAGGTCTCCTATAATAGAAACTCGTGAAAGTCCCACTTAACAAACATAACACCTTTAAAGGCCAAAACTCCAGGCCTCTGGAAATTAAAATACAACCTCTCCAATGCCTAAAATGTTCCTTATCCAATGATACTATTAAAAATCCAATCCAAGTATCGGAACTCCATATATTCAAAAAACATATCCTAAAGATTAAATATTTTACAAATTTCGTACATAGGATCTCAAATCCACAAAAAGATTCATAATATGATACAGTTTCCTGGGCCAATTTAACCATTACTGGACCATTGGAATTAATAAGAAACCTGATATTCCCAAAACACCGAGTATCACATTTAAGAATATTTTGCCTTTCCAATTCAAAAGTTTCATCACTCACATCATTTTACTCAATGTTCGAAACAATATTCAAAATATAAATAGAAATGTCTTGGATATTATATCTACATTGATAAAATTGTTCATTTACAAAAATTCAAAAAATGACCTTTGAGGTTATATTATACTATGGTTTTCAAATTTTAGGAGAACAATGGAACTAACGGCAAAACTTTTTTAACCAATAAGTTTCTTTATATTAAAGAAGAAACTATAAAGATAAAAAGGTTTAAAAAATAAAAAGGTTCTCAAATATTGACAATTTAAAGTTTTCCTACGGTCCGATAATTTTTGTTTTAAAAAAATAGTTATTTTATAACATAAGGTTAGGGGAGAAGAAATGAGGGAAAGATTACGAGATGAAGAATTGAACGTAGTAAATAATAATACGGTTATCATAATTTTGTATCATCCAGCAAATGTAGAATAACAATCATAGAGAAATTTGATGATTAATTCTAGTGATATAAGCTTTTTTTCTCATTTGGGAAAAAAAATTATAACTAACGTAGAGACTTAATAAAATAAATTAATTCTACAATTAGTTGAGTTAGTAGATATTTAGTAAGTTATTGAATTAATAAATGAAAAGTGATAATTTCATAAGGTATTTTAGTAAAACAACGGATCCAATTGGAAATTTCAATATCCAAACTGAAAATTTGATGTTATGACAGATGAAATATTTGAAATAAATACAATTAAAAATAAAAATTAAAACAAAAAAAAACAAATAATAACTCTATAGATTCCAAAACTTTAGATGATAAAAAGAGTACATAGCTCTATGAGAATTGGGGTTTTACACCACCAACCTTTTGAAGGAGCTTCTGTGGACCATTTAATGGTGAGTAAATTAACCCTTCAAGACATGACCCAAGCTTTTTGCACTTGTACGGAGGTATGATATCAATTTTAAAATTCATAAATTATGTCGCAAAAGGCATATCAAGTTATATCGTACTTAATTTCTTCATAACTCCTGTTGAGTGAGTCAAAAGTTCAATCTGTGAAACACAAGTTATTCTCTGAAAGGTATAAAATGTTATGTTGTATTGCAAAACGTAATTCCTACTAAAACTAATGTTGAGTCCGAAAAAAATATTTTCTAAACGTATAAGTAGTGAACTATGTCTTAATAAAAACTGCACAACTTATGTCGCAAAACTTAATTACTACATAACTAATATGGAGCTAGTGAAAAGTTCTCACAACTTACGTCTTGATTTAATTTAATTTATTATGTTGAATCTGATTATAGGGTATTATAAAGTAGGTGAGGCTCGTTAATAACAAATATGAATCTAGCATAAAAAAGTGTTATCCCATTTCAAAGATGAAGTCACAATCATCATCATTATAAAGATTTTGCATTATTTTTTCAAAACTTTCAACTTAATTGTGTTTGCCTAGATGCATGTTTTTTTTAGAAGAACATCGTCACACACCTTTTTCAAATTTTCCAATTAAGATAAAGTTATTGAGAAGAGATTGTTTTATTTACCAAAATAGAGTCATTACTTAATATTGAGTTACGGTGCTTCAAGTTATCTTTTGAATTCCTTATAATAATGAAATGACTCTTATCATTGGTCCATGAAAAATAAAGCACTAGTTAATGAATTCTAGTGATCCATGTAAAGGTGTGAGCCACTCTTAAATAATTTGGTTCTAACGTAGTCATTTTAATAAACTTATACTTGACATAAATTAGTTTAGGACAAATTATAGTTAATTATGCCTATGATTTACTTAAATTGTTAAACTTTATTAGTCTTAACAACAAGGGAAATTTGCAATCATGGCTTTGATATACACAAGGTAGAACACATAAACGCGACCTCTCGTTGTGTATCACATCCTAAATTTTGGCCTATTCATATTGTCTAAAATAAAAGTAATTGTTGTATTAAAAGTGTGTAATTCAAGACTCGTAAATATTACCTTGTTATTTTATTTAAATTTCCTTATCTAAGATGCTAAATTGTGACCTCATGCGAGACATCTGAGGAAATCATTCTACTATGTTGGGACATCTACTTTTGTCCCCTTTTTTTCATTTATATATATCGCGGTCGGCGTTAAATAAAAAATCATCTTACCTTTAATAACTTTACTAAATAAATAATCCCTTAGATTTCTTCTTGAGCCAAAATATCTATTGTTGACATATGAGTTCAATAAACTCCTAAGCCTAATCCATTTTTAAAAATTCACACAGTGATACCATGACCCTATTTTGAAAAATAATTAATCAAATATTATAGTAAGTAGTCCAAATTAATCCCCATAAAATAGTTTACATTAAACGTAAAAGCAAGTAAGCAACACATGACAAATTATTACAAGAAATAGAAGCATGTCAACCCTGAATATAACTTCATTTTAAATATTTTTTTAGGGGGATGAAGTTGTAAATAAGAAAAAAAAATCCAATACCTAGTCATATTATAAATATTATAAGAGTCTACAACCTTAACTAATGGGTTTAGCTATTCATACTAGAAATAAAAAATACAAGATAAAATATGTTATGAAATATAATGGGTTATTAACTAGATTACAATACAAGCAAATAAAGTAGAAAAGAAACAGAAGGGTTTACAATCTTGGGCTAGAACAATCCTCCAAGATAAAGTAGAGAGAGTTTTTCACTATGAAAAAAGAAAAACTGTATAATCTTTTGGAATTTTGAACTACATCCCCAATATATAGATCTCAAGTAATTATATTGCTTTTAAAAATCTATTAGAGAAAAGAGAGTTCAGCCAAAACGGATCATGAATTTTCATTGAAAAATCAAAACATAACTTAAAAAATATAATAACGAACATAAATAAATATTAAACAAAGAGGAAGATGCAAATATGTTGAGTCCAACCTATCATGCAAATGTACGCAAACATACAAAAATAATAGAACGTTTAGTTCATATATCATACACACAAAGAATTTTTCAATCAATCATTTACGAAAATAAAATAATTAACCTGCAGCCCCAATTGCCAAACATCAAAAACAAAAGATTCGACCAAGCTGGCGAGTTGTTTGGCGCATTGTATGCCTTATCGAGGGCACTTTGTAGCACGATACTTCATGATCTTTAGAGTGAAAATTATTTGAAATAAAAGTTGTTGAGGATTACCTAAGATATATAATATATGAATAGAAAAAAAAATCAATATTTTCTACTTAAGTACTGGACATTCCATGTGTTCAACCAATCAATATAGATTTTATATTGATTTAACATTTGAATTTAAATTTAATTAAAATTTAGTCTTACACAAAACTAATTGTCTTAACTGCCAGATCCATCAATACAAACTGAAATATTCGTCAATGTATGGTAAATAAACAATAATACTTCTTGTCTTCAAAATTTGTCTACATATGGACACACCAAAGGCCGTAAAAGCCATGTTAAATAACACGATATTTTTTCCTATTCTGATGGGAAAATTCATCTTCATGGGCTGTGTGAACTTGTAAATAAAGACCTTTGTTGCCTTTTTGTCTAACAAATTCGCAAATACACGTATCATTTTTCTCCAAAAGCTTTTTCCTATAAACTGCGTCATCTGCCAATTAACCATATTCTACCATCTTCCCGAATCATATGTTTTGACTCAACTTCTTTCACAAAACAGTCACAAATGATCATTCTTGAAGGGAGTTCAAGTTGCTAGTCTCACCACATCAGTCGACACGAACTACAATTCGGAAAAGACACTGTTAAATGAGAATATTATAAGATTAAACAATACAATAATCAACTAAAATAGTTATAGGTTAATAATTACCAGTTCATTTCTCATTTGTGGACATTTTTGTTACAAAGTGTGGAGTTTTCGCTTAGTTACACATCCACTTCTATATATCTTAAGAAAATTGGCGATGGGTATCATTCACCTTCCAAGTGGCCGCACTGTTACTTTTAACTGAATCAAAAAAAAAAGTTAAACGGTCAAGTTGAGAAAAAGGAAATAACATGGATACTCAGAGCTACTTTATATATTTTATTCTTACACGGTCTTCTTTTAATGAACATGGATTTTAAGAAAAATAAGTAAGACTTTCGATGCATACAAGAAATATTAGAAAAGAATATTTAAATTTATTATACTTTGTTATTCCAAAAAGTGCCCTTAGCAGGCTCTTTTTCTCAGCAGACCAAACAACAAAACCTTATAAAAATCATTTTGAAACATGTTTCCTCAAATTTTACATGATACTGATATGAAAACAACATCATGTAAAAATATCCATATATGTATTTTGTAGTAAATACTCACAAGGTAGAAATTGAATTGCATATATAATGTAACAGAAGAGTATTTTTAATGATCTTTAATTTCTATTTATTTCACCAGCCAAACCACCGGGCCGTAAGGCATATGCCCTAAAACCTAAGTAGGAGAACCCTCATTCCCAATTGTTTATAGATGCGGAAAATTAATGATACATTGATATAATAGAGATAGAATCTTTAAAACAAACTTGTTTTTCACTTATTAGTTGAGACTTGTAAAGTAATTAACAACACCAAGGATCTAGTCTAACATATACAAGAACTATCAGGAGTAACGACACGACCATATTAATAAAAGAACCCAACTCCCACCATGTAGAAAGAAATGACGAACCCGTTGGAGGATTTCTTCATCTTCACCTAATGAAACATCACATATCTTTTATCCAGACCATGTAAAAAAGATATAGCAAGAGTAGTATAAGTACAACCACACGTACAGGTAGGTGTAATCAGTGAAACCTACGCCCACGTCATACAATAAGAAAATAATAATAGGATTATGCATGTACAACTCCTTTATCCACCCTTCCCCTTTTTTAGAATATCTTCCATATGCACCAATACTCTTACCACTAGCCGTTTTCTTTCCTACCACTAACACTTTTGGATCTATTAAATCATATCTTAAACATGTTAACCTCATTGGATAATCCCAAACTCCGCTGGCATACCTTCTTAAAAATCGATCATGTCACACTATTTAACTATTATCACCATATATACCCTTAAGTAATATATATTATTCTATCTTCAATATCCTACCCTATTCAATTATCCTTGGATACTAACCTAGACAAAACCTTAACAATCCACTCTTTTCCAATAAGTAACCTTCATAAAATATCCATACATTATCCCACCCTCACCTATAGACACTGTTCTACCTACACCCTGTCTTCATTATATATGAGCATAAAATTTACAAATCAGTTCATAACGCAATATCGAACTATAAGAAGCTTTACTTACACCTTCATCACAAGTAGTTGGTCCTCACACGGAGCCCAAACCCAAATTGTTAGTGCTTCGACTAGTACCTGATCTTAGTTAGCTTGCCACGACAGGGATATTTGATCTAAAGTTGTGGCGCAATGTGGAAACCCAGTCTTAAGTTAGATTATTGGAACGTGACAATCTGATATCCTTTCACACATCACAAGTACAACATTAATCTCATACATTTACATTATGATTTCAACGATACATCGTACATCTATCTTTAGAAGTGAAATCAATGTTGAGACGTTCATAGACATAACGTATCACAATGTAGCAACAACATGCAAACATCACACAATCATGAAATCACAACCCTCACCTAAGGGTTTTATCTCAATTCTTACCACTAAATAAACTATGTTTTGCCCTAATTTATCCTTAGGGTTCGTCATAAGGGTTTTAAATATACATTACTACATTCATCAACTAGTTACTTCGATAGGTCGAATCTTAGCATACATTAAAATTTATTGCATTCTACCGGATACCCTTGTTTTATGATAGAACGCTACTCAAGATAAAAACCAAGAACACTTGACCAATCATTGGTAATCTATATCAAGCACAAACTCCAAATACGGTGCATTAAATAGATTTTCCACATAATTTACTCGGCGCACGAAGGTCTTAGCATATCTCCAATGATTTGTTTTATATAAGATAAGGTAAACACAGATTTACAACTATTCAATGCATAAAAACCTAACCTACTAAGGCAATATGCAATTTCACAGAGTTTTGATTTTATTTCACGCTTTTTCGGAATTGCTACGACGAATTTCGCTAAGGTATCACAAGATTCATCCATCCTTATGCTAGAAAGCTCCTTCTCATTATTTTACAAGCTTACAATATTATTTTTGGTCTTTCTATGGTTATTTATGACCTATATGTTATTTCTAGAAAGATGAAAAAATAAGGATTTTACGGAAGTCTAGATTTCCGCCCGCTTATCCTACTGCACCGGGGTAAGTTACCACAACAGTGCGGCGGCACCAACAACATCTGTCCAACTATAGAGGGACATAGTCAGAATTTTTCGTGGATGTCTTCCCTTCTTTAATAACGATGGTTCGGGTTGTTACAATTTATCTTTTGAACTTGGTACATTTTTGTTGAATATGATAGCCCTTTCATCCTCTTCTTTGTATTCAGCCTATTCATTATTATCATCGTCATAATCATCATCTATTTCGTCATTTTCTAATGGCACCTTTTCTGCCTTATCACATTCCTTGTCTGCATCCTCTTTATATTTTACCATGTTAACCTCATCCCCATCATCATTAGAAATAATGCCCTTGCTGTTACTAGACCATGTATTCTCGATTGGCTTCACACCCTTTTGATGATCAACATTCATTTTCTCTGCTTCCTCATCCTTAAAAACAATTGTTAAGCCTCCAACTCCTTTCTTTACACATTTATTTCTTCCAAGTAGTTTAAAGTCAAAAGTTCTACTTTCCTTCTTCATCAAAAATAAATATTTCTCTAAGCTCCACGATGTTGTCCTTAATGAATTTCTCTCTGCCATATTAAAAATAAATGTATTATCCTTATTTGGTAACCTCTATAGGCCATGTATTTCAAAAGCGTACTTTAAGGAGAATATTCCTAGGTAATATTCCATCCTTGTAATCAATATAACTTATGGGAATTTTGTAAGGTGATAAAAAACTTTACTTTTGAAAAAATTAATGTATAGCAACATTAATTTCTTCAAATGACATTAACCATATCATAAAATCAACAAATTTACGATGATAACAATTACAAATAAACTCAAAGTTTGTGACTTCCTCTTTTAGAATTCAAGAATGTACCAATTTTAGAAACTATAAAATAAAATGTGAAAAATTTTCATAGTTTTACCATAAAACTCTTTTCTTCAATGCTAATTATATTGTTAGTTTGAAATGAAATATGTAATTTTTTACAATATTTAGCTAAATTAATCATATTATTGAAAAAATATAGGGATTTATCCTGTATAGAAAAATGAATAAAATATATTTGCATTACAAGAATGGAATTTATCCTCCTTTTACATTCCATCCCCTTATTTAAAGCACGTATATTCTAAAAGTATAAATTGAAAAAAATTAACAACAATCATTGATCAAATACATGAATATAAGAACATAAAAAGTGGATGCCAGGGAAACTACAGTAACATAATATATAAAATAACACGACATATCAAAGTGTCGTATATCTAAATCTCAAAAAAGTCTTCCCCTCCCCGTATATATTCGTTACTTCCCTATCCAAAAAGAAGAAAAAAAGCTAAGAAAAATAGTCTCATAAAAGACCATCACAAGGCGAGTATACTTACAAGCTTTTCTTACTACTTTCAGGGCTAAAAACTTTGAAGAAGCTTTTTTTCATCTTCTTTTTTATTTTTACGGTTTAGGAGGATATCATAAGTAAGGATCAACCTTTTGACCCTATAATAGAATATTATTGAAAAAAATAAGAAGTTTATCATATATGTCATGCCACGAGTCTACACCTAGATGTGGTTGGCACACAAAGACCATTTTTGGAATTGAACGAACTGTTGGTCAGACTTACTTAATTCAACGGAAGATTCTAACATTATTGCAATGATCAAATGGTCTTACATAATTGAATAAAAAAATATAACTTAGATTGATATAATAAATAACATTAAACTTGGCAAAAAATTGCAATCCCAGTCTTTAATATAGATTAATAATGTAAAGACAAATGAACTACTAACTGTCTATGAAACCTCTAAACAACTGATATGGTTGTCGGGAAAATCCACAGAACATCCTAATGAAATAGACTAGAAATTAAATAAAAGGGTCCTCCCGAAGGCAAGAAGGACCATCAAAACACTCTGAGTGCTCAAGCTTTATCAAATAGACGCTGGATGTTGATCCCGATTCCCTACGTCTACATCATAATACGATAAAAGACCACTAAATTAATACATTAGTTGTATGCGTATACAAGTTTGAATACTAAGAAATATAGGCTCGAAAGTGACAGTGAAAGAAATACATCCTTGACACTTCTAAACTCATGGATACTTAACTCAATATAAAGCAGTTAAACACATGCTATTTACATATATATACATATATATATATATAAATTATAAAGCAACTCAAAACAATCTTAGTTCGTTACGATAAATCATTAACAAGCCCAACTTTACTCATTTAATGTAATATTACAATTTGTGAGATACTCTAATAGAAAACAATCACTATGAGCCTAAGCGATGGTAAAACGCTTAAACTCACACTGCAGAGGACAATCCTATACCTTTCCATCGGTATAAAACATTATTTAACCTAGTTAATCCACCAGCTTAACTTAATTGATCATCTAAAATGCATGATCCTTTAATGTCTATATGACTACATGGTTTATGGAGACTTGAGTTTGCATGAAATTCATGCCTATATTGGTGGTCAATAGTACTCCCAAAAATATACTTAGCACATCTGTTTTTCTTTAAAAAAATATTTCTTTGGGTTGAGATACTTACTCAATACTTAGCTTATAGGATCTTTTGGAGTTGATATTCCCTTTTATTGCTTTAAATTATTTTGGAATTCTTAGTTTGCTCTTATTTCAAATGTTATAACATTTATAAATTTTTGGGAAATACATAGTTCCCTATCGATTTTGAGAAATGAACTCAACTCTTTACTCTTATCTTAAATTGAAACTTTTAGTTTTAAAACAAAGTTAAAACATTTGTGAAAGACCATGAAAACTTTAATAAACTTCATTTGACTTTGATCTTACTCTTACTTGAAATGACTCTTAATTGATTCTTGAATTTAACTATTGATTCAAGGATCATTATTTGTGTTCGAAAAGACCTCATTATGTTTAAGAATGATTCTGGATAGCTCAAATTGGGAAAATTTAAAACATCACTATCTTGGAATAAGTACGCGACATGGAGATGCTTTGAGATAATTATTTATGAATCAAAATTTTTAGATAGTGGAGTCCGCGTCCAATCTGCTATGAGGATTGAATTTTTTTTCACTGGGTAATAAGTCTGAATCCCTGCTTCACTTTTCCCTTCTTCGTTTTTCAGCCCCCATTCACCAAAACCCGAATATGTTCCTCAGAATCTATTTAGATGCTGATATCCAGCATTAGTACTCATAAACTTATCTGAAAATAACTCTAAAACCCAACATTAAAGGTCTCAAAACTCCAACATTCTACCTAATTTAAGAACACATTTATATTCAAGAAAAAATTTCAAGAACATCAACTTTCGACCTTTTTTAGGATGGATTTTCACTGAATTAAACATGTTTGGTGTGTAGGTGAATGAACCCAACCGCTATGATAAAATCACATACCTTTTTAGGGGTCATCCCCGATGAAATCCAAAAGAAAACTATCATTCTCAAAAATTCTTGCCTTTTCTCTTCTGTTTTTTCTTGCATTCTTTCTCTACAAGCCCTAACATGATTTCTCAATCTTTCTAAAAGGAACCGAGTTTGGTTTTACCCCAGTTAAGTCACTAAAATTAATTAAGTTAATTAGGTAAGGAAAATACAATTTTTTCGTTCCCGAATTCTGATTTGGCTTTCGTTAATTAAAAATCTCAACTTCGGAAAGGCATAACCCACTTATATGAATTCCAAATCGTACAAACATTAAGGCGCATGAAAGATAGTCCTAAGACCTTTCCAACCGTATCTGGAACTACACCTGACACTTCAAGAGCTAGGAGTAAAGTTTGTTTGAAGTTGACAAAGACTCAACTTTAACTTACAATTAGTTTTCCAGATTTCCTTATACTTCGCAAAACGAAAAATTTTCTTATTTGAAATTTAATCATAGTTCTTTCTAGTGTCGGGTTGTTACAACATCTCCCCCTTTGAAAAATTCATCCTTGAATGAGATTAATCTTAGTAGGTTAAATGTAGTCACGTCAGTTTCAAATACCCAACAATTAAGTTAACAAACAACATACTTACTCATAATTCAGAAAGTAGTACCTTGGTCTGCATTCTCTCTGAATTCAAAGAGATGTTGATACCTCCTTATCATATTCACCTTAGATTCCGAAGTAGCTTCTTTATAAAATTAGTTACTCCATAAGACCTTGACTGATGCTACTTCCTTTGTGCTTAACTTGCGAACTTGGTAATGTAGAATCTTGACAGGAATATCCTCATACAATAGACTATCCTGTCACGACCCAAAACGAGCCGCGAGTGGCACCCACCCCTACTCTCCTAGGTGAGAGAACAAAAAAATCTAAACCCCAACATTTATCAGCGAAACATTTATAAACAGTAAAATAATGCGGAAGATCCAAAACTCATTAACGAACTCAATTAAATAAACTTCTAAAGTTTAATACTTATTATTCCCAAAGTCTTGAAGTCATCACATCAATAACATCTATCCTCAAATTTCTAAATCTAAGAGTATTTAAGAAGCTAAAAATAGTAAAAAGATGGTCCATGTCCGAACTTCAAGACATCAAGCCGTAAAGGAGAGAATCCAGCATGACCTAGGAATAATAACTCACCCTGAGTTCTGATTTGCTGAAGACTGGCTAGATCTGAGGACGAGTCGAAGTCGATGGCACGCTTGCTACACTCCACAAATAACAAAGAAGAAAATTACAAGTAGGGGTCAGTACAAGGAACACGTACTGAGTAGGTATCATCGTCCAACTAAAAATAGAAAACAATATATACTTAATAATAATATAAAATCAACCATAATACTTAACATTTGACAATCAACAAGTATAAGAACCATTGACAACAACACCAAGCGCACCTATGAGGACTCAAGCTTCCACACCATACTCATTTGGGAAATAGGTTCTTTGAATTTGAGTAAATTAACTTAATTCAAGATTCATTCTCTTATTCATTATCGTGTCGGAACGTGACACCCGATCCCCTAATGCTACCGTGTCGAAACGTGACACTCTGATCCATTATTACCATGTCTGTATGTGACACTCGATCTCCTAATACTACCATGTCAGAACGTGACACCCGATCCCCTAATACTACTTTCTCGGAACGTGACACTCCGATCCATTATTACCATGTCGGTACGTGACACCCGATCCCCTAAAACTACAGTGTCGGAACGTGACACTCCGATCCATTTATCTCATTATTTTAGTTCATCAAGTCTTGTTTTATTTCAAGGCGTCATCTTAATAGAGAGGATTTAAGATTTAAGATTCAACAGTCTCATCATTCTGACCACCACAATTACACAATCACAACATACAAACACACAATCAAGCATATAGAAGACTTTACAATACCACCCAATACATATCGATCGCTATTTAGAGTTTATCTACCACATCGAAATAAACCATAACCTGCCTCCACCGAAGAATCGTGATCAAGAAAGCTACTTCCCCAATGCCTTTGCTTTCAACTTCGTTCACTCTTTCTCGCTCGTTCGCCCTCTCTGTTCTTGTTTTATTTTTCTTACCAGATTCGTTTTCTTTTACCCTAATAATCATATATTCAATTATAAAAGATAATAAAAGTAACCCACTATGTATTCCCTTATTATCTTCTTGCAGGTCCGTCACAAAGTTCAGAGAGTTAAAATTCATTAGGGAAGTTACGCAACTTGTGATGGTCCGTCATACCTCCGACGGTCCGTCGTGCAGGTCCGTCACAAAGTTCAGAGAGTCAATCCCAGTACCCAGATTTCAAAGTTGAAGTGTTTTGAAACGAAGGCCCTTGACGGACCGTCGTTCCTATGACGGCTCGTCCTACCTATCGTCGAGGGTAATGAGGAGAGCAGCAAAATAATTTACACAAATATGGGACGATAGAGTCCATCACGGTCTGTCGTTCCCATGACGGTCCGTTGCGTGATCCGTCGACCCAGTCAATTTTATGAAAAATAGTTCTACTGCTCGAACCGACTAAATAGGTCGTTACAATAGATACCAATTTACCCATCCTTCGTCCTCGAACGATCATAAGAAGAAAAGCAAGGGCGAGAAAGAGTACCTGAATCTGTAAAGAGATGTGGATATCTTTCTTGCATATCAGCTTCATTCTCCCAAGTGGACTCTTCAACTGGCCAATTCTTCCACTGAACTTTGATAGATGCAATCTCTTTTGATATCAACTTGCGGACCTCTCTATTTAAAATAGCAACAGGCTCCCCCTCATAAGACAAATTCTCATCAAGAAAAACTCCATCCCAACGAATAATGTAGTTTCCATCCCTATTGTATTTTTTCAGCATAGACACATGAAATATCGGGTGCACTCCTGAGTCCTGGAGCCAATGCCAATTCATAAGCCACCTCCCCCATGCGCTTCAGAACTTTAAAAGGACCAATATACCTCAGACTAAGCTTACCTCGCTTCCCAAACCACATCACCCCTTTCATGTGTGAAACCTTCAGCAAGACTTGTTTACCCTCCATAAAATCCAAGTCCCTAACCTTTCAATCTACATATTCTTTCTGCCTGTTCTGAGCTTCTAGCAGCTTCTCCTGAATGGATTTTACTTTATCCAACGATTCCCTCAAGAGATCGGTACTCCACAGTGTCACCTCAAATGCATCAAACCAACCTATGGGAGACCTACATCTCCTCCCATACAGTGCCTCAAATGGGGCCATATCAATACTTTAGTGATAGCTATTATTGTATGAAAACTCTGCTAAGGGTAAGAAGTTATCCCAACGACCACCAAATTCTATCACACATGCACGCAGCATATCCTCCAACACCTGAATCGTTCGCTCAGACTGAACATCGGTCTGAGGGTGAAATGCAGTACTAATATCAAACCTAGTACCTAATTCAACATACAATGTTCTCCAAAACTTAGAAGTAAATTGCGTACCCCTATCTGATATGATGAAAAGTGGAACCCCATGCAATCGAACAATTTCTGAGATACAGAGTTTGGCTAACTTCATTGCATTGTAAGTCACCTTGACCGGAATTAAGTGAGCAGACTTAGTTAATCTGTCAACAATTGCCCAAATAGAATCAAATTTACCCAGTGTCTTTGGAAGACCAACCACAAAATCCATTGCAATTCATTCCCATTTCCATTCAGGAATGGGCATTTTCTTAAGTGTTCCTCCGAGCCTCATGTGTTCATACTTTACTTGCTGACAATTCGGGCATTGGGCAACAAAATCAACAATTTCACTCTTCATTCAACTCTACCGAAAATGATGCTTTAAGTGACGATACATCTTGGTTGCACCAGGATGTATAGAATACCTTGAACTATGAGCCTCTGTAAGAATAGTGTTAATCAAATTATCAACACGGGGCACACATACCCTTCCTTTAATTCTCAAAATGCCTTTCTCATCAATTATTTCCTCTTTAGCCTCTACTTGTAATACCATATCTCGAATTCGGCTCATCTTCTCATCAGTAAACTGTTTTCCCTTAATTCTGTCAAGAAAAGAAGATCTTGCCTCCACACAAGCCAAAAATCCTCCCTTCTCTAGTAATTCCAGCCTCATAAAGTCATTAGCCAGAGTCTGAACCTCTCTAGCAAATGGAGGTCTAGAAACCTGTAAGTGGGCTAGACTTCCCATGCTCCCTGCCTTTCTACTCAAAGCATCTGCCACAACATTAGCTTTTCCTGGGTGATACAAAATAGTGATATCATAGTCCTTCAGTAGTTCCATCCACCTCCTCTGCGTCAAATTCAAATCCTTCTGAGTAAAGACATACTATAAACTACGATGATCTGTATAGACTTCACACTTGACCCCATATAGGGAATGTCTCCATTGCTTTAATGCAAACACAACTGCAGCCAACTCCAAATCATGGGACGGATAGTTGCGTTCATGCACTTTTAATTGCCTCGAAGCATAAGCAATTACATTCCTCTCTTGCATTAGCACTGCACCCAAACAAGAATAAGATGCATCACAGTAAACAATAAAATCCTTACCTTCCACTAGCATGGTAAGAATTGGTGAAGTAGTCAACAAGGTCTTCAGGTTCTGAAAGCTTTCTTCACATTCGTCCGACGATACAAATGGAACATTCTGCTTAGTCAAATTTGTCAATTGGGAAGCGACAGAAGAAAATCTTTTGACAAATCGACAGTAGTAGCTAGCTAAACCAACAAAGCTCCTTACCTCTGTAACATTAGTAGGTCTTACCCAATTCTTCACTACTTCAATCTTAGATGGATCTACCATCACTCAATCCTTGGAAACCACGTGCCCCAAGAAGGACACTGAATCTAGCCAAAACTCACACTTGGAGAATTTGGCATAAAACCTTTTCTCTCTCAACAATTCCAATACAATTTTCAGATGCTCCTCATGTTCTTTCCTGCTCTTTGAGTATAACAGTATATCATCAATAAATACAATAACAAAGAGATCTAGATATTGCTAAAAAATACCGTTCATCAGGCTCATGAAAGCAGCAGGGCCATTCGTAAGCCCGAAAGACATTTCTAAGAATTCATAATGCCCATACCTGGTTCTAAAAGCAATCTTTGGCACATCTGCTGTCCGTATTTTCAATTGATGATAACCAGATCTCAAATCGATATTTGAAAAGGTACAAGCACCATGTAACTGATCGAACAAATCATCAATGCGTGGAAGAGGATACTTGTTCTTAATAGTTACCTTATTCAGTTGCCTGTAGTCTATGCACATCCGGAAACTTCCATCCTTCTTCTTCACAAATAAAACACGAGCACCCCAAGGGGATGCACTTGGTCTAATAAAGCCTTTACCTAACAACTCGTGAAGTTGGGTCTTTAACTCCCTCAACTCGGCTGGGGCCATTCAATAAGGGGGTATGGAAATGGGGCAGGAATCCAGCTCCAGATCAATACAAAAATGAATATCCCTATCTGGTGGCATACAAGGAAGGTCTGCAGGAAACACATCTAGAAACTCACGGACTATTGAAACAAACTCAATCAAAGGTACTTTGGGAGTATCATCCCTGAAATGGGCCAAGAAAGCAAAACAACCCTTACTGACCATCCTCTTAGCACGAAGAAAAGAGATAGTACGAACTGGGGTGGGAATATAGTCACCCTCCCACACTAGCGGATCTGTCCCAGGCTTGGCCAATGTCACAGTTTTAGCATTACAATCTATGATTGCAAAATTTGGAGAAAGCCAAGTCATACCCAGAATTACATCGAAATCAACCATCTCTAAAATAATCAAATCTACATAAGTATTGCTCCCCACAAAAGCCACAAGACAAGACCTATACACCTTATCAACAATCACAGACTCACCCACAGGAGTAGAGACACGAATAGGCATGTCAAGCAAATCGAAATGTAAATCAAGACCAGTAGCAAATGAGGAAGATACATATGAAAGTGTGGATACAGGATCAAATAATACAGAAGCCATGCAATCACAAACCAAAAGATTACCTGTGATAATAGCATCAGATGTCTCTGCTTCAGACCTCCCGGGGAAAGCATAACAATGGGCCCTATCACCTGTCTGCCCGTTGCCCCTACCATGTTGTGCTGCCCTAGTTCCCACTTGCCCGCCACCCCGGCTGATTTGGCGACCACCATTACCTTGGCCACCACGTCCTCCAGAATGGCCGCCTCTCCCATGACCACCTCTACCTCTAATTATTGGGGGTCTGTAACTCTATTTTGGACAATGCCTCCTAATATGTCCAGTATCTCCATATCCATAACAATCTCTGGAGTCAAGAATAGGTCTCTGTGAGAATGATGAAGTCTGGGGATAACTTCCAAACTCAAGGAATTGTTGATTGGTCTGCGATGGACCCCCAACTACAGCCTATAGTGAAGACTGAATAGGTCGAGCTGGGTAACCTCCTGAACTCTTCCCTCTAGAGTAAGAACCACTAAACTCACCTCCCGTACGAAACTTCTTAGATGTCGACGCCATGGTGAAGTTGTCTGGCTTCACCCCCTCCACCTCTAGCATAAAGTCAACCAGTTCCTGAAAGGATTTAGCTACAGCAGCTACCTATAAGGCTGGGATCAGAAAATCTTACCTCAATCCTTTCACAAAGCGGCGAATCCGCTCTTGTGGACTAAAGCAAAGCTGGGTGGCATACCTGGATAGCGCTCGAAATTTGGCCTCATAAGCGGCAATAGACATCCTTCCTTGCTCTAGGCTCAGGAACTTATCTCTCCTCTTGTCCCTCAAAGTCCGGGGTATATACTTCTCCATAAATAAGCTAGATAATGATGCCCAAGTCATAGGTGGTGCCTGTGCTGGTTGACACTCAACATACGACCGCCACCACATTTTGGCATTCCCCTGAAACTGGTAGGTCACAAACTCAACACCGAATCGTTCCACTATGTCCATCTTATGTAGCAGCTCAAGACAATCAACTAGAAATTCTTAGGCATCCTCAGATTCAGCACCCTTGAAGACTGGAGGTTTCAACTTCAAGAATTTAGTGAAAAGTTCATGCTGATCACTCATCATTAGAGACCCTGTAGTCAATCGAGGAAACGTGCCTACTTCCAATGAGTCATCCATGCGGGGAGCCAGAGCAGCTGCATGTTGTATTCCCGAAACCTGAGGTGCTGGTACAGGAAACACTAGAGGTGTCTGGACCCGATCAGATAACCCGCTAAGATAAGTAAGAACCTGGTTGATCATCTCTGGGTTAGGTTGGGGTGGTAATTCCTCATCTTGCACCTATTCATTTTCCCCTTCCTCATCCTCTCTTACTAGCTCATCAGTCGATGGAGGAGTCACCGCCCTATTACTAGCTGGGCCAGGTGTTTGTCCTCTACCTCTAGAGGACGTCCTCCTGCGACCTCTACCACGGCCTCTTGCCACTGCTCCTCCTCGAGCTACAGCCCCAATGTTTGGCTCAGATGCACCCTGTCTTGCCGGTGTTGGTGTTGGCACAATTGTTGCTCTAGTTCTAACCATCTGCGAAATAGAGTGAGGATGTCAGATACCAATTTGTATCAACTAGATACCAATTGGATCCAAGTAATAACACGAAAGAATGAAAGAATGGAATTTTCCAAAAGTCCTATAGCCTCTCAAAGAAAAGTAAGGGTGTCCCCCTACCGTTCCTCAAGACTCTACTAGACTCATTCTTTTGTGTTGAGACCAACGAACCTAACGCTCTGATACCAAGTTTGTCACGACCCAAAACGAGCCGCGAGTGGCACCCACCCCTACTCTCCTAGGTGAGCGAACCAACAAATCTAAACCCCAACATTTATCAGTGAAATATTTAAAAATAGTAAAATAATGCGGAAGATCCAAAACTCATTAACGAACTCAATTAAATAAACTTCTAAAGTTTGGTACTTATTATTCCCAAAATCTGGAAGTCATCACATCAAGAACATATATCCTAAAATTTCTAAATCAAAGAGTATTTAAGAAGCTAAAATACTAAAAAGATGGTCCATGTCCGAACTTCAAGACTTCAAGATGTGAAGGAGAGAATCCAGCACGAGCTAGGAATAATAGCTCACCCATAGTTCTGATATACTGAAGAGTGGCTAGATCTGAGGACAAGTCGAAGTAGATGGCACGCTTGCTGCACTCCACAAATAACAAAGAAGAAAATTACATGTAGGGGTAAGTATAAGGAACACGTACTGAGTAGGTATCATCAGCCAACTCAAAATAGAAAACAATATATACTGAATAATAATATAAAATCAACCATAATACTTAACAGGTGACAATCAACAAGTATAAGAACCATTGACAACAACACCAAGCACACCTATGAGGACTCAAGCCTCCACACCATACTCATTTGGGAAATAGGTTCTTTGAATTTGACTACATTAACATAATTAAAAATTCATTCTCTTTATCATTATCGTGTCGGAACGTGACACCCAATCCCCTAATACTGCCGTGTCAGAACGTGACACTCTGATCCATTATTACCATGTCGGTACGTGACACTCGATCCCCTAGTACTACCATGTCGAAACGTGACACCCGATCCCCTAATACTACCATGTCGGAACGTTACACTCCGATCCATTATTACCATGTCGGTACGTGACACCCGATCCCCTGATACTACCGTGTCGGAACGTGACACCCGATCCCCTAATACTACCGTGTCGGAACGTGACACTGCCATCCATTTATCTCATTATTTTAGTTCATCAAGCCTTCTTTATGTCAAGGCGTCATCTTAATAGAGAGGATTTAAGATTAAAGATTCAACAGTCTCATCATTCTGACCACCACAATTACACAATCACAACATACAAACACACAATCAAGCATATTGAAGACTTTACAATACCACCCAATACATATCGATCGCTATTTAGAGTTTATCTATCAAATAGAAATAAACCATAACCTACCTCCACCAAAGAATCGTGATCAAGCAAGCTACTTCCCCAATGTCTTTGCTTTCCTTTTCGTTCTCTCTTCCTCGCTCGTTCTCCCTCTCTGTTCTTTTTTATTTTTCTTCCCAGATTCTTTTTCTTTTACCCTAATTATCATATAATCAATTATAAAAGATAATAAAAGTAACCCACTATTTTTTCCCTTATTATCTTCTTTAACCCCCAAATAAATAAATTATTAAACTTACCCCACTAATTCTATAATTAAATCATGAATAGTCAAAAACACCCCTTTAAAACTTTTAGCAGAAATCCGACCCAGTCGGGGTTACACCGCTTGTGACAGCCTGTCGTATCTATGACGGTCTGTCCGGCAGGCCCATCACAGATTTCAGAGCGTTAAAATTCAGTAGTGAAGTTACGCAACTTGTGAGGGTCCGTCGTCCTGCGACGGTCCATCCTGCAGGTCTGTCACAAAGTTGAGAGAGCCGATCCCTGTACCCAGATTTTAGAGTAGAAGTGTTTTGGAACGAAGGCCCTTGACGAACCGTCGTGCCTATGACGGCTCATCCTACCTGTCGTCGAGGGTAATGAGGAGAGCAGCAGAAGAATTTACACAAGTATGGGACGACGGAGTCCATCACGGTCTGTTGCGTATTTCCAGATTGAATTATCAATGAAGGATCTCCCATGCACTTCTTCAACATAGATATGTGAAACACCGGATGAACTGCTGCTAACTCATGTGGTAGCTCCAACTCATAAGCTACATTTACAATCCTCGGTGTTGCGATAAGGTCCAATATATAGGGGACTGAGTTTCCCCTTCTTACCATACCTCAGCAAACCATTCATGGGTGAAACCCCCAAATATACTAAATCATATACTTCAAACTTTAACGGCCTTATCCTAACCTCTATGTATGAATTTACTGGTACTGCATTGTATTCTAGCTCTTTTGGATCACCTTCACCTTCTCCATAGCTTGGTGAACTAAATCTTGTCCTATCAACCCTGCTTCACAAATTTCGAACCATCCAATAGAAGATATGCATCTTCTCCAATATAGTGAATCATATATAGCCATTTGAATGGTAGAATCGTTGTAAGCAAACTCAATGAGAGGTAGGTGATCATACCAACTCCCTTTGTAAAAAATCATACACGACGTCTACATGTCATTTAATTTATGAATGGTATGCTCTGCTTGGCCATTATCTGAGAATGAAAGGCAATACACAAGTTAACCTTCCACAATTGTGCTGTAAATTGTGCACTTCTATCGTAAATAATGGAGACTGAAACTCTATGAAATCTTACCACATTTTAGATATACAACTTGGCACAATCTTCAACTAAATAGGTGGTCTCTACCATAAAAAATGGAAGATTTTGTCAATTTGTCGACAATCACCCAAATAGAATCGTGTTGTATATGAATCCTATGTAGACCTCTAATGAAGCCCATATTAATCATCTCTTACTTCCATTCTGGAAGTGCTATATTTTGAGCAAAACCATCGGTACTTTGCTTCTCTACTTTAACTTATTGGAAATTTGGACAATTAGCAACAAACTCTATGATGTCTTTCTTCATGCTATTCCATAAAAACACTTCTCTAAAATTGTGATACATCTGTCTTGAACCCGGATTAATGAATTATCTGGGGATATCAGCTTTCTCCATTATCCTCTCAATGAGTCCATCAACCACATGTACACATAATCTACCTTGATATTTCAATACTCTATCTCCCCCCTTGTTGAAAAGAAAATAATCTTTTCTTATGAACATTTTCCTTGAATTCAAAAGAAAAATAGGATGTTGGTCTTTCTTTTAATTCACTTCTATTACTAGTTATGATTTTGCTCCATTTATTACCACTATTCCTCCCGCTATGGAATCCATAAGTCTCACTCCCAAGCATTCAAGTATGTGCACATCTTTTGGTAACTCTCTTTTTATTTCCTCAACATGGGTGGTAATACCCATAGACACCCTTCTTATAGCATCATTAACCACATTAGCCTTACCTAGGTGATAAAAAATACTCATGTTTTAATCATTGAGTAATTCTATCCACTACCTATGTCTGAGATTAAGCTCGCTCTGAGTGAACACATACTACATGCTTTTATGAAAGTGTATATATCAATGTTAACAACATACAAATAATGATGTCATATCTCTAGAGCAAAAACCACAGCAGCCACCTCTAAATCATGGATTGGGTAATTCTTCTCATGAACTTTCAACTGTCTAGAGGCATAAACTAAAACTTTTCCATTTTGCATTAACACACAACTCAAACCAACTCTTAATGCATCACAGTATACCACAATACCTTGTTACCCTTTAGGTAAGGTAAAAACTTGGCAGTAGTCAACCACTTTTTCAATTCAAAAATGTTTTTCTCACAAGCTTCAGACCACTGAAACATAATTGTCTTTTGCGTCAACTTGGTCAACGAAGATGAAATAGATGAAAACCCCTCTCATAATCTTCTATAGTAGACTAACAAACCCAAGAAATCCTAATCATCAATTGGAGATGTGGGTCTAAGACAAATCTGAACAACTTCTATCTTTTGGTCGTTAACTCTATTTCTATTACCGCAAACTATGTGGCCCAACAACGCCACATACTCAAGCCAAAACTCATATTTTTAGAATTTAGCATAAAACTCCCTATCTTTCAAAGGTTTAAGGATAACACTGAGGTGACTAGCATGTTCTTTTTCATTCATTGAATAGATTAGTTTGTCATTAATAAAGACGATAACAAATATATCAATACATGTTTTGAATACTGTATTCATAAGGTCCTTGAACGTTTCTCGTACATCGGTTAAACCAAAATACATGACAAGTATCACATAATATCTATATCTAGTTTTGAAAGATGTCTTTGGAATATCACATTCTCTTACTATTAATTATTTGTAGCAAGATCTGAGTTCTATCTTAGAAAAACATGTGACACCGTGAACTTGATCAAATAAATTATCTATCCTGAGAAGATAATATTGGTTCTTGATTGTAACCTTGTTCAGTTGTCCGTAATGTATACACATCTAAAGGAAACCATCTTTCATCCACTAAAATAGGACCAGAGCGCCCCAAAGCAAGACACTTTTTCAAAGGAAGCCTTTCTCTAAAAGATCTTTCAAATTCTCTTTAAACTCTTTTTACTCTACTTGTGTTATTCTTTATGGTGTAATAGAGAAAGGACAAGTTTCTCAAAAAAGTCTATACCGAAGTCTATATCTATTCGAGGAGGGACTTCGTAGGCCATCAGGAAGTCTAGAAACTCTTTTACTACTGCAAATAGCTTAATATTAGGTACCTCAACACTTGAGTCATTAAGTTGGGCTAAGTGATTCACACAACCCTTTGAAACTAACTTTTTTTCCTTATAGTACGAAATGAAATGATCTTTACAAACTACTGAACTATGTTTCCACTCTATGACGTGCTCAATAGAAATCGAAACTTGAAAATTGGAGTTCTACAATATATTAATGCATGACAGGCATAAAGCCATTCCATACTTCAAATGACATAGAAATATAACATGTTTAACTAAACTAAATAAACCATGGTGTCTTTGTAATTGATGTAAATGACATAATTACGATAAACTTGCTCACCTAGAATAGACTCCCTAATAGGTGTTGAAAACAGAAGGGTTCACAAAGTTTCACAGGAATAACAAACTTATTTGCAACATAAAGGGTCAATAAAGATAGATTTTCTTCTAAGTCTAGAAAATCATAAACATAAAAAACAAAGACATTGATCATACTAGTGACAACAGGAGAGTTCTCTTGCTATTGGCGACTCGTGATTGCATTGAGATGATTTACTTCTCCACCCATTTTGGATTATCTACTTTAGGTGCAACCTAGTCTGATGAAACAACTAATGAAGATTTGGCTCGGTTGCCCAGTTATACAATACCATTGTTGATCTTGGGATACTTTTTCATGAAGTGACCCTGTTGCCCACGCTTGAAAAAACATGTTTGTCCATCACGACACTTACCTGGGTGGGTTCTACCACAACTAGAACATACATGAGCCAAACTTCCTCCTTGTGATTCACTACTATGGGACAGTTCTACTGTACCTATGAAGATCTAGAAATTTTGGTCATTATACACACTTTTGTTTCTGGGTGGAGGTGCACTAAGACATGATGATGCAAACCCCTTTTTCTTCTCAAAGGACGAACATTCACACTAACCTTTTGCTCACCACAATCATTCCATGTCTTTGCTTTCTTAATTCAGACCTCTTTCGTGTCTCTCATCTTTTTTTCCTCAACCTGCTGCACATACACCATCAAGCAAGATATGTCCGTGTCTCCTATGAACATCGTTGCCCTGTCCTCTTTGCGTTATAGGGGTCCCAACCCACCAACAAACATGCTCATCCTACTTCTCATGTCCTTAACCATTTCCGGAGGATAAAAAGATAATAGAGTGAACTTCAACACATACTAATGCAAACTTATAGAACCATGCTTAAGTGTGAGGAACTCACGTACCTTGTCCTCTTTAAGTTCTCGGGGAAAGAAATTCCCCAAGAAAGCTTCCTCAAAAATAATCTCAACTCGCAACTTGTGTATCCTCATCTCTACCCTTTTTCCACTGATCTAACAACGTTCTAGCAACACCGTTCATCTGATATGCAGTTATCTCAACTCTTTCAGTATCACCAACAAACATCAAATCGAACACCTTTTCCAACTCAATGAATTTCTCTTAATCCTTAGTAGTGCTCGAACCAGTGAAACTTGGAGGATTTATCCTCAAGAAGTCACAAATTCTCAAAGTGTCAAGCTCTTCTTATCAGTTCCTCTAGGTTGCCGAGCTTGATTTGTCACAACTGTACTGAGTATCCTAACAGTCTCAAAGAACTCAACATTGGTAAGTTCCCCTTGGGATTGAACTTCAGGATTAATAGGTACCCTATGATCTTTACATTCCTCTAAGCACAAATTAGAGAGAAATTTTTCGATATCAAACTCTACCGTACGAAACAAATATGAAAAAGTGTAATGACTTTATGTTCACTAAGGGAATAATTCCACGTCGTAGAGGCGGACCCTGATCGAGTTTTTCCATCTTCATTTTCAACCCCCATTCACCTTATCTTGAATATATTCCTCCAAATAATTTTAGATCCCGATACCCAGCATTAGTACTAACGATCCTAACTCAAACCAACTCTAGAACCCAACATTAAAGGTTTTGAAACTCTAACATTCAACCCAATTCAACAATAAAAATCAAGAATATCAACTTACAACCCTTTTAAGGATGAATTTCATTGCATTAAAAAATTTTGGCGTTTGGATGAAAGAACCCAACCGCTAAGAGAGACTCACATACCTTTATAGGGATAAACCTCGAAGAAATCAACAAAAAACAGTTGTTCTTCAAAGTTCTTGCTTTCCCTCTTCTTCTTTTTCTTGTCTTCTTTATCCAAAAACCCTAACGTGAATTCACAATCTTTCTAAACAGAGCCAAGCTTTATTTTTACCCAAATTAAGTTACAAACATGAATTAATTTACTTAGGGTAGGAAAAAGACAACTTTGCCTTTCCCACATCCTGTTTGGGTTTACGTTAATAAAACTGTCCAACTTCCGAAAGTCATAACTCACTAATACGAAATTGAAATAGCACAAACTTGGAGGCATTGAAAGATCGTTCCAATAACATACAAACCATATCTGGAACTACACCTAAATCTTCATGAGCTAGGAGTTGTAATACCTTAAAGTTTACCAAAACTCAACTTTAACTTAATATCAATTTCCCAGCTTTCTTTATACATTCCAAAAATGATAATTTCTAGATTTAAACTCTATCCTAGATCTTTCTACTTACAGGATGTTACAATATATTGAAATGAAGCTTGTTGAGTGGGCTGCGCCAGTAAGACCATCCCATTAAATCAAGTCTTTACTCAAAAACTAGGCTGGATCTCCTATAACTGGGCCGGTCTACTTCAAGCTCAAAAGTGTAAAACTTCTACTTGGCCCATCCCACAACACCTTAGCCCAATTTTCTCAGTTCAACTAAGTTGAGTCAAGTTTTAGCCCATTGGACTGAAAGGGACGAGTCATTATATCATTTTAAATTTTTTTAGTCATTTTTTATTAATTCTAAAGTTTGATGTAATTTTATATTTATTGTATTTTAATGTTTAATTTTGAAATAATAATAATTGTGTATCGTAATAGAATACTTGTTTTATAATATTTATATACTTACAATGTATACCAAGCATTCCCAGAATATACTATTGACATAATAATAATAATAATAATAATAATAATAATAATAATACATATATATATATATATATATATATATATATATATATATATATATATATAGAGAGAGAGAGAGAGAGAGAGAGAGAATTAAATCCAACATCCAAAAGAACCCCTTATATATGTGTGTGTGTGTGTGTATGTATATATATACATATATATATATATACATGATATTTTCTGAAGGTTGATGACTAATCTGTAAAGACGCGATAATAAACTTTTCATATTAAAATTTGTTTTCTATAAATAGAGGGGGTGCCTAACACTTTTAAGCTGTGAATTTTGTTAGTTTTTTGTTCTTCTAATTATAACAAGGAAAAGTGTGCGAGTTGTTTTATTATGCAATTACAATATATTTTGAGCATAAATTATATAGATCAATAAAAATTTATGCAACAAGGAGAATGAAATAGATCAACATCAGACGAGAAGAGTATCGTAATGTTTAGTATCCACTAAGTTTGTCACTACCCAAAACGAGTCATGAGTGACACCCACACTTAATCTCCTAATGGGAGAACCAAGAATCCAACCCCAACATATATCAATAATTCAACCACGAACATAAAAAAAAATGTGAAAGCTCAAAACGTATTAAAGGAACCAATCAAATCGACCTCTAGAGACTATTACACATTATCCTCAAAATCTAAGTCATCACATCAAAGAAATTTAATCTCCAAATACTAAGTCTAAGATTATGAAGGACACAAAAATAGATGAAATAATGTAATTTGTGTCCGAACCTACGGGTATCAGGTTATGACCGAGAGAACTCAACACAAGTATAAATGAATAGCTCATCGGTGAACATGAACCTATATCTACTGAGGCTGACTACTGTTGCGGAATAGTCAAAGTCGGTTGAACACTCGTTGGACTCCATAATAAGAAAACAAAGACAAGCACAAGTAGGGATCATTACGAGGCAAGATATATTGAGTAGGTATCATCGGCAAACCCAAAATAGAAATTAATATACAATGAATAATAGATTAAAATCAACTATGAAAGTTAGCAAGTGGCAACAAATAAGCATGAACTAGTGACAATAACACTAACGTAACCAAGCAATCAAAAACTATATCAACACATATGGGGGCTCATGTCTCCACACCACGCTTACTTGGGTACTGGGTCTTTTAGATTGAGTACATTAAGTTAAGTCAATATCTTTTATCCTTTAATGTTATGGTGTAGGAACGTGACACTTTGATCTAATTATACCATATGGAACGTGACACTCCGATCCAAGAATACCGTGTCAAAACGTGACACTCCTATCTAAGAATACCGTGTCAGAACGTGACACTCTAATCCAAGAATACCGTATCAGAACGTGACACTCCGGTCCAATAATACAGCGTCAAAACATCACACTCCGATCCAAGAATATTGTGTCGGAACGTGACACTCCAATCCAATAATATTGTGTCGGAACGTGACAGTGCAATCCAATAATAGTAACAATTAATCATTTATTATGACCAATTTTCAATTCATTAACAATATTAATAAAGCCTTATTTATCTAAAGCACCACTTCGATAGATAGGGTTAGAGATTATAAATTGACGGTCTTAGGATATCAGACCTATGACAAACCACACAACCAAACTACAAAATCACACAATCAGTTACATAGACGATTTCATAATGTCATTCAATTCATATAAATAAATAATAAGAGTCTATATTAAAAATAGAATAAATCATAAACTACCTCCACCGAAGAATCGAAATAAAGCAAGCTAAATGTACAATGCTTTTTCTTTCCTCAATACCTCTAAAACTTTCTAATCTACCAAGTATATATGTAGTTTGTAATGTAAGGAGTCAATAGACACCCATCGTTACTAAATATCTATAGCCTATACCAAAAAATTCACCCAATTCTATATTCTAGTTAGTAATCTTGAGGTCAATTGGTATATCAAACATTCTATATTTTACATTTAAATTTAAGGTTAAGTCTTGGTTCATTAAAATTATTAAAACTGTTATGAAATTTAAATAATTCATTACACCTAATATTAAATTACCTATGTCAATATTGTAAATCTTGAATCAAAATGGATAATTATTGAAAGAATTGAAAACTTAAAGTTAATTTTACCTCCAATAGTCCAATCACGGAAAACAGAACAAATATAATACAATTAATTAAGACCGAGAAATCAATACTCCTAATACTTGCGACCAACATTGATCCTACAGGCAAATTGTCTGACATGTACTCTTATTAACTATCAAGTTTTGTCCAACATTTAAAAGCATTAATATTTGGAAAGCAATAACTTTCAAATACTATTCATTTATCCTCCACCCACAAATAAACATGCAACCTCCTAATTGTATCCATTATAATTTATTTAAAACAATTGAAAAATTGAAATTACCAGTATACCATTCTTTTCACTTAATGCCGCTTACTATAATTCTCTTATTCTTCTCTTTTATATTCTACACAATATTTATCAACCCTAATTATATATAAGATCAACAATAAAGTTGTAAAACTGACCCACAATTAACTTAATTGTTATTTTAGTTAACCATCAATTATATTTTATTATAAAAATTACCCTCTTAATTATATAATTATAGTTACGAATAGTCCAAAATAAAATATTTACAATGTATCGCAAGAGTCATTTATGAGATAGGAAATTTCAGTACACAAAACGATCAAATTGATTGCTACATTAGATAAGAATTTACCCATTATTCCTCCTCAAACAATAAAAAGAAGGAAAAACAAAGAAAGGATAGTTGTCTCAACAATTATTTCAAAATAGCAGTGCCCACTCTCTAATCTCAAAAGTATCAAATCGGTCAACAGGAGATCTACAATTCGTGTCATACAATACCTCAAATAGGGTCATCTCAATAATCTAATGATAATTTTTATTGTAGATAAGATCTACTCAAAATAAAACTGTTCTCAAGTGGACTCTTCAATTGACTAATTCTTCCACTAGACTTTGAGATAAATATCTGGACAAATATTTTCTAACATAACCATAATAAAATTCTGAATCCCTATTGGTCACAACAAGGATAGAACCTGAACCAACCACCACACATTCGTAATTCATCAACCATCAAAGACCTTCTCAAGATTACAACCACACAAAAAAGATATCCTGGAGCTTAAGCTATAAAAATTATCATCTTTGGACATCAATTAATCATCAAGAAAAATCATAAACATCTGATCCAAAGATGGAAATTATCAAGCAATCACCATCGAGTGATACACTCAAGCATACAGAACCTCTAACATTATTGTAGAAATGCTAGATTAGTATGTATATAGACAAACCATAAAAATTACAAAACAAGACCAAACGATCACCACGTTTAATTCCACATAGTAAAAACATGATATCGATGATGAGATAAATCTTAAGTCTATCGAACAACAGTATATTTTTATGGTAGTTCTTTTACAAATTCTCATACGCAAAGTTGTGAGTGTTGAATCACTAGTATACTTCAACTACACCAAAAAACACCAAATCTTCAATATTTGGAATGGAGAAGTTTAACGAAGGATGTCACCCTACCAAGATGACAATAAAAAAATCGGTACACCCGATCCACTACTAGGGACTCACGATAGAAGCGTAAATACACACGGTCATAGAAAGTGAATGCTACTCTAAAAAACATGAATTAGTTGTTCACAAAAGAATATACATAACCAAGGTCTAATAATTCTCGATACTACTTCTATAATGTCCATATCAAATATATTCATTCATCTAACTCTATCTCTTTGATTTTTTAGCGACCCACAATCACGAATTTAGTTTATATTATAATTGCACACACATACTTGGTTTATCGAGCCCATATCCGCCGAAGTCAACACTCTTAATACTAATAAGACTTCATAACTACATAGATCATCTACCTTAATCCCAAACCATCATTTGTATCAGAATATTCTTATCAAATACATGTTCAAATTATTGCTATCTCTCTTTATAATTGCACATTTCATGACAAATATGAGTACCAAACAAGGTTAATAACACTAGTTTATAATATGATAGTACCTTTCAATCGAGATAAAACTATTAAATCATACACAAAGTCAATTTCACACCACTTCAACATATAATGATTTAGCTACCATTCTAAACCATCACATATCTCATGCTAACACTTGGAGAAATTCTTTTTCACTCAAATTATTCTGTATATTATAAGCTTATAACCTCTATTCACCATCAAATATCTGTATAAAACATCATAACGTTCTATGTAGTCCCATTAATAAAGTAGTATTAGTCCAACTCTAATTACTTAATAATAATGTAGAATTGTATCTCACATTATGAATCATTCATAAGTCATTTATCTTAAATTGAGAAATTGAACTCCGCGTAAAAATTCTAATGTTTACATACCTCATTATTTGTCACATAAATCTAAAAGCAATCTTTATAAAAATAGATGATAAACTCCTAGTAAGTCTGTACAAACCAGTTCACATTTCACAATCGTACCTAAACTCATAGAAAAAATCAATACAACCTTCAACTACACCCAAATGGTTTATACAAGAGGTCTTACTCCTTCACTCTTGCTAAATTCATTTCATGGTGTAAAATTCAAAATATATCGACCCTTAAATATATTACACTTTTTTCTCTATATCTCTTACTGATCTCTTTTTTTTAACTACAACCCTTGACGTTTTACTTCACACATTTAATACCTGATGCAATCGATCATTTATTACCATACAAGTTCATACCTAGACAAAACATATCATTGGGAATGCATACTAATAATGAAAAATTTGAATTGTAAACCAAATGTGTAACCTAATGCACTTATATATCCACACTTGCTTATTCAATAAAGACTTTTATGAATTCATGTATCTTAGCTTATCATTAATCACCTCTCTGTCGACCTTACCTTATCCTTCACGAAAAAAATCCAACCACACTCATTACTAAATTCAACATTACAAATGCACTTATCATGTCACTCGATTTGAACGTCTGTACACTCATTTCTTATGTTTTATCAAATATCTTTTAACCAATTTGATGAACCCGTGACCCTATTACATATGAAGAAAAATGGATAAATTCACGAGTCTCCGAACCCAATTCTTAACCCCTTTGAAAATACATTTTTAGTCCTTACAATCAGAGAAAATATTCATGCCCTCACCTATTTCCGAAGGCTACACATATTTTATCTTATTTTAATTATGAATCTAGATCCTTTAAATTCTATTCAAATGGTCATGCCACATCTCTAAAAACATCCCATACAACCATTTTATTCACTCAATAGTAGAAAATTACAACCTTAGCAAGTCATTAATCATACTAAATTTGTTTAGGAAAAAACTTGTATTTTGTAGTTGCATTTAATCACAATTCATAACAAACTATTATTACGATCATGCTCTATTATTCCCTTTCATCACCACAAGGTCAACATTTTCATGTGTATGACACCTCAAACCTAGTTATACCAATCAAATCCAAAGGACTATCTCAATCATGTAAACACTTTCTTAGTGAAGTCTTCAATTGCATTTATCCAAGTATACTCGCTAGGATATTCTTTACTCATAAATTTGTCATTCCGGTATCAATCCACTCAATTCGGGTTTAAAATAAAATCACCCGTATTCATTTAGAATCTTTAAGATACACCTTAAACATAAATACATTAATATCGTACGAAAGATCCACCCCTTAAATCTTTCTTGAAAATAAATCATTACCCAAGTGTTTGAAGTAACAAACTAGTTGGTTTCTCAGTCGTGAATGTAATACCTAATCTCATTATATGGAAACGTCATATAACTGATAACTCCTACAGTAGTTAGTATTCACACTTGATAATTGACATATTCATTTCCACATAACCCTAGTACTTCAACACCATGAAAGTATGCTAGATACCTTACTAGAACACATCAAACCTATCGACCAAATCCTTAGTCCAAGCAATTTGCATTATTTGTTAGAGTAGGTCAACAAAAAAAGTAAACACTTCATAAATCTAATGAATTAAGCATCGATGACCCCCTCTGATATACTCTCAATATATGGAATCTTAGAAAATGTTATAACCTTAATTGGCGCAATCTAATTTATCATTCCCTAAACAACCCATACATGTTATGAACGCTTTACCAACTGTATTTTCTACACTAATGATATTCATTTTCAAGCTACCACTTACAAAACTTCATGCATATTCTCACTTACATAGATAAAGTAATAAATTTGAGCTCGTAGGCTGTAACACATATCTTCTATGTCTCTATATTAAGAAAATTATCTCTCCTTCAATCGCTCAAAGCATGGAGTATATAATTGGATGGAGTAGCTAGAAAATGTTGTATTAAGCCATAGGTAGTGCCTTTATTAATCGACACTCAACATGAGACTATCACCACATTTTGGTCTCCCCAAAACTAGTAAGTCAAAACTCAACGCTAAAACTTTGCACTATATTCATTTTATTAAACAACTCAAAACAATCGACAATAAAAGCAGAAACATTTTCATTATCAAGACTGTCAAGAATTCAACTTTATGAATTGAATAAAATTAGAATCAGGTTGCTCACTAGTAATTACAAACCCTTAAGTAAATTGAGAAAATATATCTATTTCCAAGGAAACTTTTTTTTCAAGTGTTTCTATTTCAAATTCTAATAATCAAGTATTAATCATAGGTACACTAGAGGGAAGAAGTTCAGATGTCAATTAGTATCACTTAGGTATTAATTGTATTAAAGTTGTACCACGAAAGAAAAAAGGAATGAAGTTTTCTTAAAGTCCTATAGCCTCTCTAAGGAAAGTAAAGGCATCTCAATACCTTTCAACAACATTCTACTAGTCTTGAACATTTTTGATGAGATCACTAAACCTAACGCAGCAATAAAAAAAATTTCATGACCCAAAATGATTCATAAATGGAACCCACAGTTACCGTCCTAGTGGGTGAACCAAGAATCAAACCCAAACAAATATTAATAATAAAACCACAAAAAGTAATAACAATGTGAAAGCTCAAAACTTGTTTAAGCAACCAATCAAATTAACCTCTAGAGCTTATTACAAATTATCCCTAAAATCATAAATTCATCACATCATGAACATCTGATATCTATATACTGAATCTAAGAGTATCAAAGCCACAAACATAAATGAAATAAAGTAATTTATGTCTGAAAACTGAGGACATCATGTCATGACCAAGAGAACTCAACACAAGATTGAATGAATAGCTCACCCTTTAACTAGAACTTGATATGCTGAGACTTTCTAGAGATGAGGGCGAGTCAAAGAGGTTGGTACACTCGCTGCACTCTATAGAAAAAAAGACAAAGAAAAACAAAAGTTCGGTTCAGTACAAGGCAACATATATTGAGTAGGTATCATCGGCCACACCAAAATAAAAATTGATAGATAATAAATAATATTATAAAATCAACTATTACACTTTGCAGGTAGCAAATAACAAAAAACATGAACCAGTGACAACAACACTAAAGTAATTACACAATCAATCACAATACCAAGCACACGTATGGGGAATCATGCCTCCATAACACGCTCATTTGGGAAATGAGTTCTTTGAGATTGAGTACATTAACTTAATTCAATATCATTTTTGCTTTAATATTTTTGTGTCGGAAGGTGACACTCTGTTCCAATTATACCATGTCGGAATGTGACACTTCGATCCAAGAATACCGTTTTGAAATGTTACACTCTGGTCCAACAATACATTATCGAAAGTGAGACTCTGATCCAAGAATACTGTGTCGGAATGTGACACTCCGATCAAATAATATCGTGTCGGATTGTGACACTTCAATCTAAAAATACCATAATTTATCATTTATTATCACCAACTTTTGATTCATTAACAACACTAATCAAGCCTTATTAATTCTGGAATCACTTCGATAGAGTGGGTTGAAGATTATAAATTTCAAGGTATCAGGACTTCAGAACAACCACAAACAACGCAACCAAACTACACAATCACAGAATCAAGTATATAGAGGACCTTATAATATAATTTAATGCATATCAATCACTATTAAGAGTTTGTCTATCAAATAGAATAAACCAGAATCTACCTCCACCGAAGAATCGAAATCAAGCAAGCTAAGTGCACAATATATTTCCTTTCCTCAATGTCCCCGAAACTTTCAATCTATCAAGTATATATGAAGTTTCTAAGTTAAAGAGTCTATAGATACCCTTATTACTATATTTCTATTTCCTAGACCCAAGAATACACCTAATTCGATATTAAAAATCCTAATATTGAGGTCAAATTTTATATCAAACCTTCTATTTCTTACATTCAAGCTTAGGGTTAATTCTTGGTTCATCCAAATTATTGTAACTTTAATCAAATTTAAATAATTCGTTACACCTAATATTTAATTGCCTAATAGTAAGAGTCATTATGTAAAAGTTCTTTCTTTTCTAGTGTCGGCCGAAATAAAAAAGGCCATGTGTAAAGTAGTGTCGGCCACTTGGCCAAAGTAGTATGTTTTTTTGTATAAAAGGAGGGCTTTCCCTCATAATAAAATAAGCCTTTTCCAATCAACTATCTCTTCTTCTTAATTCCGTTTCCACCCCCCAAGTTTGTATCAGAGCTAGGTAACAAAATTAAAGATATGTAAAACAGATCAGAAATGACAAATCTACAAAAACAGGTATACTGAATTACATTTATGAGTAGCTAATATGTTTTATTCCTAATAATCTTTTGTTGATTATAACTGTTTATCATGTTTTAATAATGTTATAATAACCATCTTTAGAAAGTTTGCTATGAAAATATTCTGCGAGTAAGTATGCCCAGACTATGCCATCCTAAAGTTGAAATCGTTAGGAAAGAAGGCCGATTAGGGGAGTAAATAGCGTTGAGGCGCTGTTAGGGTAACCGATCAAAGAAGAAAACTGTAGTAGTGACAAGACGAGATGATTATTAAATCATTATTATTACATAATAAATAAGTATAATCTTATAAGAGGTTAGAAGGAATAAAATTTTAGCGAAAATATGTTAAAATGAATTCATATTTACTAGATGATGATGTTAATTACAAGATATTAATACTCTATATATTGAAAGGTCTTAATACTGATATAAAAAGAACAATTTATGAAAAATTATTAACATACGAGATAATTGAAGAAACAATCCAAGGTTGAGCAAAATTAATTATACCAGATGATTTTGACATAGATTTATATGATGATCTAGAATTATCCAATAGATAAATGATAGATTATTTATTCTTGCAATTCTGGATAGACACTAAAGATGAAATAGAACTACTTAAAAAATTAATAACTAAAAATTTATACAAATATTTGAGAACTAGAGAAAATAAATATTTAGAATATATTGCAAAGTATGCTAATGAAACACAATGATTAGATCTACTTAAAAAAGAATATTATGATAAAATATTTTATTCTTATGTCACGACCCAAATCGGATCGCGACTGGCACCCACACTTACCCTCCTATGTGGGCGAACCAACCAATCTAAACCTTAACATTTCAATATAATATCAACAGAAAGTAATGCGGAAGACTTAACTCATTAATAAAAACCAATTCAATAACTTCTAAAATCCAACATCTATTATTCCCCAAAATCTGGAAGTCATCACCACAAGAACATTTATGATCAAATTACTAAACTAAGAGTATTCTAGGAAGCTAAAATAAGTAAAAGCTAGTCCATGCCGGAAGTTCAAGGCATCAAGACAGGAGGAAGAAAGTCCAGTCCAAGCTAGAAGCATTAGCTCACCCTGAAGATCCGATGTGACGAAGACTGGCTAGAATTGCGGTTGAGTTGAAGACGACGGCACGTTTGCTGCACTCCACAAATAACAAGAAGAAAACATAAAAGTAGGGGTCATTACAAAACACGGGTACTGAGTAGATATCATCGGGCAACTCAAAATAGAAAACAGTATATACCAAGTAATATCATAAAATCAACTATAATACTCAACATGTAGCAACAACAAGTACTATATCATTAACAATTACCGTCAAGTTCACACATGAGGACTCAAGCCTCAATACCATACTCATTTGGGAATTAGATTCATTAGATTGAGTATATTAACATCTTTCAAGATTCATTATCTTTATTCCTCTTGTGTCGGTACGTGACACTCCGATCCCCTACTACTATGTGTCGGAACGTGACACTCCGATCCCCTAATTCTACGTGTCGGTTCGTGACACCCGATCCCCTAAATCTACGTGTCAGTTCGTGACACCCGATCCCCTAAATCTACGTGTCGGTTCGTGACACCCGATCCCCTAAATCTACGTGTCGGTTCGTGACACCCGATCCCCTAAATCTACGTGTCGGTTCGTGACACCCGATCCCCTAAATCTACGTGTCGGTTCGTGACACCCGATCCCCTAATCTCATTCTATCAATTCATCAAGCCTTCTCTTATACCAAGGCATCATCAATCTCATTACTTTAGTTCATCAAGCCTTCTTTGATACCAAGGCATCATCAATCTCATTACTTTAGTCCATCAAGCCTTCTTTTATAACAAGACATCATCATTAACAAGAGATTGGGTTTTTATCAAGATTTGGGATTCAATAGTTTCATCATGCTTATTTCATCACAATCATATAATCACATTCATGCATGCAAACAATTAAGCACATAGAAGGGTTTACAATACTTCCCAATACATATCATTCGCTATTAAGAGTTTACTATGAAAGCATAAAACCATAACCTACCTCTACCGAAGATTAGTGATCAAGCAAGCAAATTCTCAAGGATTTGTTCTTCTTCTCGTTCCTCCTCTTTCTCGTTCGTTCCTCTCTCTCTCTCTTTGTTCTTTCTACTTTTCTTATTCAAACCCTCTTTCTTTTACCCTAATTAGCATATAATTAATAAAGAACAAAAGATGGCAATAATAACCCACTAATTAACTTAAGGTTACCTCTTTTAACCCCAAGTAATTAGACTTAATAAAATTGACCACTAACTTTATAATTAAAGCAGGAATAGTCCAAAACGCCCCTTAAAATAATTATAGAAATCCGACCCAGCCTGGGACTACGCAGCCTGTGATGGCCCGTCGCGCCTATGACGGTCCGTCCTGCTGCTCCATCACAGACTTCAGAGACTCAATTTCTCTGAAGAGTCTGTGACGGTCTGTCACACCTGTGACGGTCCGTCCTGCCATTCTGTTACGAAGTTCAGAGAGTCAATTTCAGTGCCCAATTTTCAGAATTCTAAGTATTTTGGAACGAGATACCCTCGACGGTCCGTCGTGGGGCCCGTTGTCTTAGCCAGTTTTTCCAGAATCGAAGTCTTCTGCTCAAAACGACTAAACAGGTCGTTACATCTTAAAACAATGAAGAATAATCCAACATCAAATAAAGTAACTACCATAACAAAAACTAATATAGAAAGAAAAGTACGAAAGACACAGAAAAAGTTAAAAACTTTATACATAGAATATGAATTATTACAACTTACTAAAACAAATATTAGCAAAACAAATCTTTTGATAGATATAATTTCTAAAACAGAATATAAATATGTGTGTTATCTGAAAAAACAATATGAACAAAGAAATATATAAGCAACAACTTATAGAAAAAATAATTGAAAAAAGACAAGAGTTAAAATACAGAAAAGAAAGACTAGAAGAAAATATGTTAGCAGGAGTATGTAATAAATCGATATTAGTACAAAAAAAAGTTATATTTATGCTAGAAATACAAATAAATTGCCTTGAATATAAATTACACCATGATATAAGTTACAAAATAAATTATAATGAATAAAGATGAATTTGCAGTAGACGAAAAAACATATAAAAATCAAGACGGATTAATAATAAAAATAATATTTTCAAATTTAGGAAGATGATATAGAAAAATAGGAAATAACGTGTATTGAATGTTAGAAAAAAAACAACAAAATTAGAAGATAGTTTAACTGCTAAGGTAAGAATAACAAAGGAAAACGAAGAAATAAGTAAATCAAAAGAGATTGAAAAATAAAAACACAAGCAAAGCAGGAAGTACAACATCTAGAAGAACTAAAAATTACAAAAATAAGAGAATTAGAAAAAGAATTAGTTAAGCTAAAATTATTATATGAAAGCAAACAAAAAGAGAAACAGATACAAAAAGATAAAGAATTTGAATTAACTAATGAAATAAATAATATGAAACAAAAAGTAGATGAAAACCTTGAAATAGACGAAATAGACGAAATAAATGAATCAGATACAATGAACGATCAAAAATCATAAATAAGTGATATAAGTGAAACATACACAAAAATTCTAGAACAAGTAAATAAGCTGAAAACATTAGAAATAAATACATGAGATATAAACCAACCTAGCACATCAAGATTTAAAACCCCAGATAATAGTCCTAAGAGTAGTTCTATATGGACAGCACCAACTTATTATACATATAATTATGAACCATCAGATAGAACAAATGCAATATGGAGTAGTAGTTTAAATAAAAAATGGACGCGTAGACTAATAACTGAACAATATAATTTTTTAGATCTAGATTGTGTTATAGATGTAAATAAAGCAATCTTACTATGGGTAGGAAATATATCTAAACAACTAATTGATAACAAAATAACAACAAAAGAAACGCCAAGATATATAGAAAGAACATTTGTTGGAAAAACAAAATTATGGATAGGAAATTTACCCCCAGAAAGTGTAGAAACACTTAGGAGTGATAAGAAAATAGATGGGTCTCAATCAACAACAAATATAGATATACTAGATAAATATGAATTAGCAATACGAAATGAATTTGGTGGCATGACCACAGAAATAAAAGAACAAAATAGAGAAAAAATAATAAATAGACAACTTATGACAAAATTAGTTATACGTAAAATGTGTTACATAGAAGAATACACATGTGCATTTAAAGAATATTATTACAAAGCAAGATATGATATAAATGAAACAAAAGAAATCAGACAACAATATTTTACAAAACTACCAGAACCATTTAGTACAAAAATAATTAAAGATTGGAACAATGAAGGATTAACAGATACTTTAGGAGCTAGAATAAAATTTCTACATCAATGGTCTGTACAATTATGTGAAAATCAAAAAGAAAAAAATTAAAATGGAGAAAGTACTAATTAAAAATCTAGCATGTTGTAAAAATAAAACAGCACCACAGTTTGGTTGCACAGATAAATATTATTAAAAAAAAAGAACTAAACGACACAAAAACTATAGAAAAACAAAAAATAGATATAAATACAAAAACCAAGACAAAGATATTATGTAAAAAATTATAAAATAAAAAGACCGTATACACCAAAGAGAAAACTATCAGAATGTACTTGTTACACCTGCGGAAAAATAGGACATTTAGCTAGAGATTGTAAGTTACCTAAAAAACCAAAAAGAAAACAAATTGCAGAAGTAATTATAGACAATGACGAATACATGCAAATAGATTACATAGACTATGAATTAAGTGAAAATGATAGTATATATGAAGTATCGGATATAGAAACTGAAATACCAAATGAAGAAACAAATATTGATCTAGATAATGAAGAAGAAATCTAATGTCTGAGGATGACATAAAAATAATATCAAAAGAAGACTATCAAAATGAAGAATTATCAGAACAAAAAATTATATTTAATAATAAAATCTTTGAACAAATAAAAGGAAAAGAATTAGATGAATACTATGTAGTTAGCCAAAAAGAACACATTATAGATTGTAAATATACAAGAGGAAAGACACAAATACCTATACTAAATAAGAGGATAATAAATAAAGAAATACAAGATATAAAAGCTAAAACACCCATAAAATATGTACACTTGGGAGGAATAGAAATATAGATAAAAGCTTATTTTACAGAAGGAATAGATACACATATTGAAATATATTTAGCAAATGATAGAATTATATATCCTATAGAAAAAAGCGTAATTACTGCCGTAAAAGGAAACTTAATATACCAAAAATTTAAATTTATAATAAGTGCCAACTACTCAGTAGCATTAAAAGATAGAAATATAGATAAATCATTAGTTTTATATTGGAAAATGTCTGGAATAGAACTAGCACGAGGTAGCAAAATATTTACAGCAAGATGTAAAAACATATATATACTAACAACAAAACATAACGTAACGGCAAGAAATAATATTGATAGAATAAAAATACAAAATCCCTTTGAAAGAATAAGTACTATAATAGACAACTATGACTGTAGCTACAAAGAAATTGACATAGAAGAAGATTTAGAAATTGTAAAAGAAAGATTAAGTATATCAAATGTTCCAAATACATTAACTAGAACTACCTCATCAAGAATGATCTCATCTAAAAGAAATTACGAAATTTCGCAACATTCATTAAATACAGAAGAAAGAACACCATACCATTATTTTATAACAGGAATAATAGATCAAAGAAGACATAAAATTTTAATAAACACAGGACAAGAAGAAAATTATATAACGAGAGAATTAGTATTAGAAACACAAATTATAAAAACAGGACACTTATGCCCCGGATTACCTAGTGAGATAGTAACCACAAACGAAGAAATAACAGAAAAAGAAATTATTATAGGAGGAATACCATTAGTAATACCATTTAAAATCTACCAAGGAAACCAGAATGTTACCCTAGGAATAAAATGGTTAGAAAAAGTTAAACCATATAATTTAGAGAATGAACAATTAACAATAACTTATCAAAATAAGATAATAATTATCAAAAGAACAAAATGAATAATGAAAATATATATACTTGCAAATATTATTGTAGAAGTATATCAAAACAGATATTATACCCCCATGATAGATACAGGAGCAGAAGCAAATATATGTAAATATAATTGTTTGTCGAAAGATAAATGGAGAAAATTAAAAACACCTATGGAAGTATAAAGGATTTCATAATGAAGGTAGTATGATTACATATAAAGCAAAAAATATAAAAATACAAATATGAGATAAAATACTAACAATAGAAGAAATGTACAATTTTGAATTTACAACAAAAGATATGTTATTAGGAATGCCGTTTTTAGAATGGTTTTACCCACATATCATAACAAAAACACATTGGTGGTTTACTACACCATGCAGAATTAAAATAAGGGCAAAAAGAGTAAATAACAAGCAACGTGAACCCACAGAATGGATAAAAGGAAGTGAAAAAATAAACCAAGAAATGAAAATATAAGTAAAAATCAAATAACACAATTAGAAATTATCATATTTACAATAAATAAAATTAAAATAATTAATGAACAACTAGAATTATTATATAGTGAAAATCCATTACAAAGATGGGAAAAGCATAAGATGAAAGTAAAAATAGAATTAATAGATGAAAATAAAATAGTTAAATATATAATTTGATGATTTAGAAGAAGAGTTCATAATGCATATAGATGAAATATTGAAGAATAATTATATACAAGAAAACAATAGTAAACATACAAGTCCTGCATTTATAGTTAATAAACATAGTGAACAAAAACGAGGTAAAAATAGAATGGTCATAGATTATCGCAACTTAAATGCTAAAACTAAAACATATAATTACCCATTACTAAATAAGATACTAAAAATAAGACAAATACAAGGATATAACTATTTCAGTAAATTCGATTGTAAATCGGGATTTTATCACTTGAAACTAGAAGAAGAATCTAAACAGCTAACAGCATTTACCGTACCACAAGGATTTTATGAAAGGAATGTTCTACCGTTTGGATATAAAAATGCATCAGGAAGATACGAACATTTAATGGATAAATATTTTAATCAATTACAAAATTGTATTGTCTATATAGATGATATATTATTATACTTAAAAACACAAGATGAACATATCAGGTTATTAGAAAAATTTATACACATAATTAAACATTCTGGTACAAGCCTAAGTAAAAAAAAGCATAAATTATGAAACCTCAAATAGAATTTCTAGGAATACAAATAGATAAAAATGGGATAAAGATGCAAAGCCACATAGTATAGAAAATAATTACCCTTGATGAAAATATAGATACAAAGAAGAAAATACAATCTTTCTTAGGATTAGTAAACCAAGTAAGAGAATACATACAAAAATTACCAGAACATTTAAAACTATTACACAAAAAACTTAAAAAAGATGTCGAATATTATGTTGACAATAAAGATAAGGAAAATATATGACATATTAAAAACTTACGTAAAAAACTACCAAAACTATATTTTCCCAATGAAAACAAATTATTTACTTATATTGTTGAAACAGATTCGAGCAATCACAGTTACATAAATATGACAAACAAAAAATAGAACACCATTGCAGATATCCCTCAGGATAATATACAGAAGTACAATTAAAATGGGAAATAAATAGAAAAAAAATATTTGGATTATATAAATGTTTATTAGCTTTTGAGCCATATATTTTTTATCACAAATTTATTGTAAGAACAGATAATACGCAAGTAAAATGGTGGATAACGCGAAAAATACAAAACTCAATGACAACAAAGGAAATAAGAAGTCTTGTATTAAATATACAAAATTTTACATTTACAATTGAGGTAATAACAACTTACGAAAATGTTATTGCAGACTACCTATCAAGAAAAAGGAACCCAAACTGAGCCAGAAAAAGATACAATGGAAGAAATACTCAAAGTCATTACTCCACTTTCTACAAAAGTGGATAGTATGGATATAGAGTTACAAAAGATGAAATATATATGTCAGCAGCATGACCATAAAAATGCAGAGCTATGTCGATCGGAAGACAGAAAAGTTCCAGAGCTACAAGGAGACGTTGGGAAACTCCATAAAACCCATGACAATGTTTGTTTAAATACAACTACAACCAGCACATCTACAACAAAAGGATTCAGTGGAATAAGATATATGCATTCAAATATGAACAAGATCTTCGATAAACCATTTATTTCGAAAAATCAAAAATACCCATTATTTATACCACCACAAACAACTACTTACTCGGAAGTTTAAACCTGGATAAAAAAGCCTACAACCACATAACCCGCTAATATATTGAAAACCTTTATAAAATCCAAAATTATTTAAACTCAACACCAAGATCTCAAACTGCCAAAGACCCTCATACTGATTTTATAACCCAAAAGCTACAAGGATATAATAAGTTAATAGCACAACCAGGCACTAATGCAAATCTAGTAAAAATGTAATATAGTTATGGATTACTCAACAGAGTTTGTACCCAAACAGGAGAAGAAATATCGACCATACCATAGCTATTCAAACCTTTGTGAACTATAAAAGAATTACTAAAGGAACATTATTTTATATAAAGATTTATTCAGCACCAGTAGAGATATTATTTGATAAGATAAAGCCAATTATACAAGTTATAAAGATTGGTTTGACAAGAGACATGATAATTCCAGAAGATATCAGGACAGAACAAGAAATACAAAGAATTGAGATACCAGAATTCTACGCCAACAAGAGAGTTATTGGAATCACAACTATTCTAAATGAATTAACTAACAATTATTCAAACTGAAATTCAGTATGGAGCTATTATGTACGGGAGAAAGTTATGATATATTAAAATTCTAGGGAAGTTGGAGAACAGGATATGGAGGAGATACGCCAATGGATACTCAGTTTACTCAAGCCAGAGCAAAAACCAACAACAAGAGAATTAAGGAAAGAGTTTATTTTGGAAGAATTATTAACCAGATGTTGCAAAATTATTGGACAAAAATACCCCGATCATATATGTTCAAAATGTTTGGGAGAAAATAATGCCATACCAGATATCCAAATCTAATAAAGATAAGTGTAAAGTAGAAAAAGAAGGAAATAGAGATGAGGACAGCTATAATAAATAAGATAAGGAGAAGAAAAGAAACGAAGAAAAAGTCATAAAGTAAATAGTAAGAGTCATTCATGAATGGTCATATGTGAATAGTAGGAGTCATGTGTAAATAGTAAGTCATTATGTAAAAGTTCTTTGTTTTCTAGTGTCAGCCGGAATAAAAAAGGCCATGTGTAAAGTAGTGTCAGCCACTTGGCCAAAGAAGTAAGTTTTTTTTATTAAAACCAATTTGGGGGGTGGAAGCGGAATAAAGAAGAAGAGAGAGTTTATTGGAAAAGGTTTATTTTATGCTTGTATGGATTGTCGTAGTAGGGTTGTGAGACTTTGTTTCCCTAAAGAAGTAGAGCTAGTCTGGGACGGGTTAAATTCGAGTCGTCCTAATCCCATTATCTCGAACCATAAGGCCAATAAAATGATGTCCAAAGGATTATTGTGTGATCTTGTAAGTGTTAATGATTTAGATCATGACATTCCTTCCATGGACTCACTGCCTGTAGTGAATAAGTTCCCAGATGTGTTTCCTGATTTTTTGTCTTGAGTTTCTCCCCCTCGAAAGATTGACTTTGGTATCGACTTAGTAACGGATACTAAACCAATTTTGATTACTCCTTACAGAATGGATCCATCTGAACTGAAAGAGTTGAAGCTTCAGGAAAAAAATATCATTGATAAGGGTTCCTTTCAGCCGAGTATATCCCCTTGGGTCTCTCCAATGTTTTTTTGTGAAAAAGAAACATGGAACCCTTAGAATGTGTATCGATTATCGGCTGCTAAAAAATTCATTATCAAGAATAAGTATCCACTTCCTAGAATAGGTGACTTGTTCGACTAACTCCAAGGGTCTAGTTTCTTCTCGAAGATTGATCTTCATTCAGGGTACAATCATCTTAGGCTTAGGGATGAAGATATTGAAAATACAAACTTTCGTACCCGTTATGGTCATTACGAGTTTCTAGTTATGCCAATTGGTCTCACTAATGCACCTGCTACATTTATGGATCTCATGAACAGAGTCTTCCCTGAATACCTTGAATCTTTCATTATAGTATTCAGTGATGACATTCTCATCTACTCTAAGACCAAGGAAGAGCATGAACAACATTTGAGACTAACCTTACACGTACTTAGACAACATCAGTTGTATGCCAAATTCACCAAGTGTGAATTCTGGCTTAGATCAGTGACCTTCTTGGGTTATGTTGTGTCCGACAAAGCTGTGGAGGTAGACCCAGGAAGACTGAGGTTGTTAAGAACTGGTTGAAACCTCTTACTCCCATAGATATTCGTAGCTTCTTAGGATTGGCTGGTTTACTTTTGATTGTAGTTAATATTGATTGAGCAATGATGTTATATTGGAGTAAGCCTGGCATTAGGATTTATATGGTGGTATGATGTTGAATTTAAATGTCTTACCATGTTGTGAGGATTATTAAGGTTTACATGGTATAAGGATGATGATGACTATCAATGTTCCTTATTATAATGAAATGCTAATACGCTAACTTCACTTATATGAATTATAATGAAATGACTTATACTCATGTAATTCTTCTTGAGCTATTGATGATGATGATTATACAAGGGATATACCCTATGACCTAAACTAATATATGATTGATACTTAAAGGCTTAAAGACATTTCAAAAAGGGACTCTAGGTTAGCAACGAGTGAACTAGATTGAGGAATTTCCCTTCCACTTAGGGTCTAAATGTGTATGATGACTTATATTTTATATTTATGAATTTAAATTTCTAGCATATGATGTGCTATAAAAAGTTTAAAATTTTCTACTAATTTTTCTATGTTAATTCGATGAATGATAACTATGGGCTTGTATAAGACCTCCGAGAGGTCAAGTACGCCATGTTACTTCTAAGGGGTGTTTCCCGGTTATGACAAATGTTGAAACAGAGAATAAGGTTTATAATGTTTTTTTAGGTTCTAAATGCCTCATATTGCCATGTCTAATAGAGTCTCGTTGCATCGGTTCTCAGTCTCGACACATCTATGCGCGAAAGGCTACAGGACGATAGAGTTTCCCTTGTTCATCATCCTCATATCGTGGCATAGAACTTAATTCTATAATATCTCTCGGTTATGTTTTCTTGTCCGGTGGTCTTTTAGATGTGATTTCTTGGATGAGATCGTTTTTCTATGCTTGAAGGAGAAAAGGTGAGTTTTGATGCTTTTGTTGGTTTGATGGTTTCATGAGTAGGCGTGAAGGTGAACTTTGATATGCTTTGATGATATGATGTTCTTTGTGTCTATATATATTGTTGAGACCTATGTGAAATGACATGTTTTGTTGAGAATTATGTGTAATGATATAGTTAAAGCATGTTATAAGTTATTAAGGTTAGAATGAGTTTCTTTTTGGAATGGTATGCCACTATATGGTTTTGCATGATTGTAGCCTAATGTTATGATTTGAGTTTGAAATGCTTAGTGACTACCTATGAAAGCATGTTGCCTAAGTAAATGTATAATGTTTCAAATGTTGACTTTGTTTATATGTGATTAAAAGTAATCAATACTTCTCTTTGTACACATTGGTCCTTATTAGTTGCCTAGTATGGATTGGAGTCCTTTGTATTGACTTGATCCTAGGTATGAACGTAGTATATTTATCTTGGTGGGTGATAATGTGGGTTTTATTGACCTAGAAGATACCTTACTCTAATGTTGAAAGAAAAGAAAGAGGCCTTACAGATATGTCTCCATTATTGTTTCCCCTAATGTTTTATGTCCTTCGTGTCTATTGTATTGTATTAAAACCTTATGTGGTTGAATAGTATGACCTAACTTGAAAATTTGGGGATAATTTGCATAGATGATAAGGTTTAGAATGTATTGGTTAACTTACTGTAATTCCTCATAAAGTGCTAATCACTTTTAAGTGATAAATATGAAGGTTGTTAAGTTAAGATCCTCATGAGGTTGGGTTAAGTTTCTCTTAATTGGGTTTACCGTAAGTGGGGGGATGGTGATGTGAGTAGTAAGGTTGTAGATACTTCTACCTTGTTCTCATATTCTTACTTGACCTTGAAACTAATGAATTCTTAGAAAAAATGTTCATGATAGGATTCTTCTCTTAAGTATGAATTGCATGACCTCTATATGTTTGGTATTTCTTGATTCACCCTATCATGATAGTTTTTTTTATATTCTAATGTACTTGAAAATAAATTTTGATTAGCTTCATGGTTTTCTAATGTTGATTGTGTATCTTGAGATACTATTTGTGCATTTATGTTCATGAGATAAGGTAAGAAAATGGTTGAAGTTACTTAAAATATGTGGTGTTTAAGCCATTTATGAAAAAATTTAGTCTCTTCAAAATTAAAATGATAAGTCTCTTGAAAACTATGTGACTTGTATGGTTTGGAAGCATCATTGTAGGCTTACTTTTAAAAAGTTAAGGCATGTTTATCTATTGTCTTTGTGTGTGCCTATAAATTGTGAAATTGTTCCAAATTTATACATGTTAATGAAATCTAGTGTTTGGCTAGAAATCAAAATTTTGTGAAGTGACTTTCTATTGTTGTGAGGTGTGTGGTCTAAATTACTATTTTGACTTCACTAGGAATAAAGTTTGAGCATGCCATGATTAAAAGTTAAGAATTCTCATGTTACAGTAAAATTGACCTTTGTGCATTTGCTTTGGTCTGAACTCGTGAGACATGTAAGTGTGTTGCGAGAAGCACATTCCTCTTAAAAACATAACTAAGAATGTTATATTTGAGTATGGTACCATGACATTATTCCTAACTAATAAGAATCCATTCTCAACCTATCTTACTCAAGTATATGGTTATTAAAGTATAAGTGCCTACTTGTTCTAGAGTTTTGATGAAACTACCTAAATGTGACTTAAATATGGTTTTAAGATAATCTCTTAATAAAATTAAATGTAAAGTCCATGTTATGATTGGAAAAGGATGGTCATCCTATGAACATGTTAACAACCTATGTGTTTGAAGCACTAAAGAGTGAGTGAATAAAGGTTTTCCTTGCTTATGTTGTATTGAGTACTTAATGGTTTGAAGTTGTATTCCTTGTAAGTTTGGTGCATTCAATCGTATATTATGATGTTATGAATGTTGTGAGATGTTCTATGATTCATTGAAGTCCTTGTTGTGATCAAAGTGTTCTAAGTTTCATTCGAGGACGAATGTTCCCAAGTAGGGGATATTGTAAGATCCCAAAAGTTTTTTAGGGTTTATAGAGCCTAACAAGAGTCTATAATCTTATTAAAATATTAGTAGAGTGTTTTAAAGTAGGAATGGGTGATTTCAACTCATTTGAAAGTCAAACGTGAAGGGACGACCAAGACGTTCGACAACTAGTCACCTAAGGGGCCTTACAGATCTTTATGTGATTATTTTTGTTTAGTTGGTTTATTAAGACCTTATATGAGTAATAATGATGTTTATAGTCAGTATGATGTGTTTTATGAAGTTTTGAGGTTAAACATCCAAGACGTTCAAAAGTTGACCTTGAGATGTTCATGTGTTTCTTGAGTGTGTCTTGCATGTTTGGATGTGTTTTACGTGTTCATTTTGGTTGAAACATAAATGGAAGGTCTTCAACATGTTAAGGTGTTTATTCACTTTGGAAACATAGTGGTACGATTCCCAAGGTCCCCACATGACGGCTTCAAGAAGGACCCAAAGGTTGTCAAGACACTGCCTTGGCAGTGCCAATCGACTGAGCCAAATGATGCCTCGTCAGTTGAGTGACGCCCATTTGAATGAGGTTCTTCATTCAGGACTTATCCTGGAGAAGTATCAGACAAAGGACACCCAAAGACCCAAACGATGGGAGCCACAAGAGGTCCGTCGATGGGCCAAAGGGGCGTGAATGTTTGTCGTCGATGCAGGTTGCAACTACTGCCTTGCGACTGTTTGATTAAAAGGGTGAATTGGAAATTCATCCCACGTCCTAAAATGACTCGAAGTGGTTTATTTGATGTTTTTTGGGTGTATTTAATGGATCAAAAACGTGAAAACCACATTCACAATTCAATTTACACAAATTAGACGTTATTTCCAAAAATATTTTCTAGAGAACCTCCATTGAAAGTGAAGCTCAAGAACAGCTTGGAGCTTAGATTTATATGGGTTTTTCAGCAGGTTTTAGAGGCTTTATTCTACATTAAGGTGTTGTGATCCTTCATCTCTAGGTAATCTTCCATCTAGATAGTTCTTCTCAACGTTTTTCAAAGAGATTTCATGATCATACCTTCAATCATTCAATCTAGCGATTGGTTCTTCCTTAAAACGTTTTCAAAGGATTTCTACTGATAAATTGATGATATTATATTGGTTTTAACTTGAATTTAAATCCAATTTAATTATGAACCCATGTTCTCTTCAACACTCAATTTAGCCTATGCATGGGCATTGTAATCGTGAATTTGTATTGATGGAATTGTGATTCTATTATGTTGAATTTCTTATGTCTACTGTTTATTATGTATATTGAGGATGCATTTTTGATGAATTATCCATGTTGATCAATATATGAATGTTTGAACAAAAGTAGCCTATGTTCTTCTATGCGTTCACTATAAGCTCGACTTTATAAAAAAAATTGTAGGATTTTGATTATGTAGAGATCATTGTAGCTACTGCCTTAGGTTAATACTATGGATGAATTGTAGGTATGATTCCTTGTCTATCAAATCAAAGGAATGTTTGTAAGGATTGATATACATGTTTTAGTCTATGGATTGATGATGCTATGAATGAGATGCGACCTTGATTCTAGGTTAGATGAGGTATGATTTAGATAAGTTCGATATTTATTTAGCTACTTCCCTACATGTATATTTTTTATGAATGGATAATTTATGATCAAAGCAAGGGAGATTCGTAAGTGTTCTATTTTTCTCTACTTGCTAGTAAATTTATAATGTAGTGTAGATGGTAGTAGAATGATCTTGTAGTAGCTTATGCATGACTTTGGATTTGATTAATTGTACTTTAGATACTACCTTCTATGTGTTATTATGATGAATTACGTGTTGTTTTTCTAATGTGGGTAGAAACTTGAAGAACTTCATTTCTACTTCTTAGAGATTGGTATTCACTTAATATAGACTCTATAGGGTATGAATGTATAATTTCATCTATGAAAAAAAACATTCAGATAATTCCCTATACTCGAATTGTTGATGAAAGATTAGTATTGATCAATGATGATTAAAGGCTAATGGATTGGACACAATTGCTTTATTTCTCTACTTCTCTATAGTATTGTTTATAGAATTTGCCTTGTATGGCATTGTGTTGTATTGTCCAATTAGGGTGGCAGTGTTTACATTATTGTAAATATATATGTAATGTGAACATGCCTTGAAGGAAATTATACTATGTATGTGTATTGGTGATGGTAATCCTATGTGAAGCCTATGCCTATTTTTCTATTGTCGGTGTGATCTAGGTTGTGCTGCTAATGTCTTGAGAATGTTAACGGTTATGATAAGTTTATGTTTACTTGCTGCCTATGATAAGTCCTATAACTTTATATGTTATGTAATGCTAAGATGGGTGAATAAAGACTAGAGTTTACTGTAAGATTTTGTAAGTCTAGAAAAAATGAATCTTGTGCTATATCTATCTATGATATGATGTTGTGTAATGTAATATTCATTTAGAATGACTTGATTGGTGTACTAGTATGGGCATGGGTATGGGACCTTGTATATGCATTGCACATTTGTAACTTGATAGGATTGTTCCTAGGTTGGTCTTCTAAGTACATGCATAGGATTATATGAATATGTTATGAATATGACTTATATTCTATGATGTTAAGTATATTATTTGATGAAGTATGAATGTGCATAGTCTCCTAGTGTTTTTATATGAAAGGATTGCCCATATATTTATACCCATAGACTTATGCATGTGTGACATTTATGTGTTATGTGAATGGTTTTTCACATATAAGTATACAAACACACACACATGTATAAAGATCTAGTCAATAGACGGGCCTTGAATGGTGTGCTCAAAGTGTGCCCTAAACTAGATAGGTGCTTACATATGCTATGTCCATCTGAAAGAGTTTCTAACATGATATAGGTTGATGAATTCTCATCTATGACCTATGAGCTAAGCACAAGAGGAGACGACTCTCCTAATCCTAAATTTATAAGATAAAGTTAATAATGACTTTTTGATATAAAGGAAATTTAGCTTCGCTCTGAGTAAACTTGAAGATGAGGGGTGTCCCTTCCCATTGTAGGAACGTAGTTCACCATAATCCTCATGAGATGGATAACCACAATGACTCAATAGGCATAAAGAGGGTTCCCATAAGTGAATAACTATAATGCCCCATTTGGCATAAAGAGGGTTCTCACATGTACCTCCAAGTTCCATAACAATGCTTGCCACATAGGATCTACAAAGTGAATTCACTTAGTATGATAGAATGTGTTAATGTTGTACCTTGGATAGGTAAGAACACCTTCCATTGGTGTAAGGCTCTACAACACCAAATCCATGTTTTGCACCAATTATCTTAGTGGCGATTAAGGTTATAGTTTCCCTAAAGTAAATGGACAATGGAAGTAAAGTAAGGACCCTAGATAGGATAACCTAAGGGTAGTTTATAAGTGTATGTGGGTGTATGGGACTTCACCTATGCATTGCACAAGTGGCTCTTGAAGGAAGACCTAAGAAGGTGTTGTAATGCTTGTGTCTATAAATATATTCTTTATGCATGACTTTGTAGTAATTCTCTACTAGTTGTGATGATGTGCATTGTATGAGTCCTAATTGATCTATGTGATGTGGTCTTGTTCTTATATGAACTATGTTTGTCTTAATGACTATATGATGAAGGTCTTGCTTGGCACGAATAAAGTTGTCTTCACTTACTATGTTGATGTATGAACTGGATGTTAAGACTTGTGGTGTCATGATAGGTTTAATAAGTATGTGTGAGGTTATGGGGATTCACAAGTTGATTGCACTAGTAGACTTGGATTTGTATTGTGATGTAACGACCTGTTTAGTCGTTTTGAGCAGTAGAGTTTATTTCTGATAATAGCTGTCTAGGTCGACGGATCCCACGACGGACCGTCATGGGCACGACGGATCATCGAGGGGGTCTCGTTCCAAAACACTTAGATTCTGGAAAATTGGGTACTGAGAACAACTCTCTGAACTTCGCGACGGAAGAGAAGGACGGACCGTCGTAGGCACGACGGACCGTCACAGACTCTTTAATGAATTTGAGTCTCTGAACTTTGTGACGGAAGCAGCAGGACGGACCGTCGCAGGTACGACGGGCCGTCACAGGCTGCGTAACCCTGACTGGGTCAGATTTCTGTTAAAAGTTTTTAAAGGGTGTTTTGGACTATTCCTGCTTATGATCATAAAGTTAGTGGTTTAATGTTAATAATTTAATTACTTGGGGGTTAAAGAAGATAACCTTGAAATAAATAGTGGGTTAATTATACCATTCTTTATACTTAATGATATGGTAATTAGGGTAAAAAGAAAAAGATTATGAATAAGGAAAAATAGAAAGAACAGGGAGAAGAGGGGAGAACGAACGAGACAGGGAGAAACGAAGAGGAAAGCAAAGCATTGGAGAAGTAGATTGCTTGATCACGATTCTTCGGTGGAGGTAGGTTATGGTTTATGTTATTTCGTAGTAAACTCTAAATAGCGATTTATATGTATTGGGTAATTTTGTAAAGTCTTCTATATGCGTAATTGTGTGCTTGCATGATGTGACTATGTAATTGTGATGAATTAGCATGATGAGGCTTTGGAATCTTAAACCATAAAACCTCTTTGTTAATGATGATGCCTTGGTATGAAAGAAGGCTTGATGAACTGAAAGAATGAGATTACGGGATCGGGTGTCACAAACCGACACGTAGAATTAGGGGATCGGAGTGTCACGTTCCGACACAAGGATAGTAGGGGATCGGAGTGTCACGTTCCGAGACCAAGATAGTAGGGGATCGGAGTGTCACGTTCTGACACCAGGATAGTAGGGGATCGGAGTGTCACGTTCCAATACCAGGATAGTAGAGGATCGGGTGTCATGTACCGACACGTAGAATTAGGGGATCGGAGTGTAACGTTCCGACACCAGGATAGTAGGGGATCGGAGTGTCACGTTCCGACACCAGGATAGTAAGATGAATGAATATTGAGGGGATCAGAGTGTCACGTTTCGACACCAGGATACTAAAGAGAGTGAAATCTTGAATTATGCTAATATACTCAGATTTAAACAACCTGTTTCCCAAATGAGTATGGTGTGGAGGCTTGAGTTCTCATAGATGTGCTTGGTGTTGTGGCCAATTGTTATGGTACTTGTGTTGTCACCTGTTAAGTACTATGGCTGATTTTATGTTATTATTCGATATATATTGCTTTCTATTTTGAGTTGGCCGATGATACCTACTCAGTACTTGTGCCTTGTACTGACCCCTACTTGTATGTTTCTTTCTTTGTTATTTGTGGAATGCAGCCAACGTACCATCGACTTCAAATCGGCCTCAACTCTAGCCAGTCTTCATCACGTCAGATTTCAGGGTGAGCTATTGTTCCTAGCTCGGACTGGATTCTCTCTCATTTACGTCTTGATGTCTTGAAGTTCGGACACGGACCATCTCTTTACTTAATTTAGCTTCCTAAATACTCTTAGACTTAGAAATTTAAGGATAGATGTTCTTGTGGTGATGACTTCCAGATTTTGGGAATAATAAGTAATAAATTTTAGAAGTTATTTATTGGTTATAGTAATGAGTTTTAAGTCTTCCGCCTTATATTCTGTTTATTATGGTTTAAATGTTGGGGTTTTGATTGGTTGGTTCGCTCACATAGTAGGATAAGTGTGGGTGCCACTCGCGGCTCGTTTTGGGTCGTGACAAACTTGGTATCAGAGCATTAGGTTCATTGGTCTCATCACACAAGAACGAGTCTAGTAGAGTCTTGAGGTAAGGTAGGGGGACGCCTTTATTTTTCTTTGGGAGGCTATAAGACTTTAGGAAAATTCCATTCTTTCTTTCTTTCGTGCTATTACTTGGATCCAATTGGTATCTAGGTGATACAAATTGGTATCTTACCATGTTCGCTCTATTTCGCAGATTGATAGAACTAGGAATACAACTGTGCAAGCACAACCACCGGCAAGACAAGATGCGTCTGAACCAGCCACTGAGGCTGTAGCTCGAAGAGGAGCAGTGGCAAGAGGTTGTGGTAGGTGTCGCGGGAGGACGTCCTCTAGAGGAAGAGGACAAGCACCTGGCCCAGCTAGTACTAGGGCGGTGACTCCTCCACCGACTGAGGAAGTATTAAGAGAGGGTGAGGAAGGGGAGAATGAGCAAGTGCAGAATGAAGACTTACCACCCCAACCTACCCAAGAGATTATTAACCAGGTTTTTGCTTATCTTAGCGGGTTATCTGATCAGGGCCAGACACCGCCAGTATTTTCTATACCAGCACCTCAGGTTTCGGGAGTACAGCATGCAGCTCCTGTGGCTCCCCGCATGAATGCCTCGTTGGAAATAGGCACATTTCCTCGGTTGACTACAGGGCCTATAATGACAAGTGATCAGCATGAACTCTTCAGTAAGTTCTTGAAATTGAAACCTCCAGTCTTCAAGGGTGCTGAATCTGAGGATGCCTATAATTTTCTGGTTGATTGTCATGAGCTACTACACAAGATGGGCGTAGTAGAACGATTTGGCGTCAACTTTGTGACCTATCAATTTCAGGGGAGCACCAAAATGTGGTGGCGATCATATGTTGAGTGTCAACCAGCACAAGCACCACCTATGACTTGGGCATCATTCTCTAGCTTGTTTATGGAGAAGTATATACCCCGAACTTTGAGGGATAGGAAGAGAGATGAGTTCCTGAGCCTAGAGCAAGGCAGGATGTCGGTTACTGCTTACGAGGCTAAGTTTCGTGCATTATCCAGGTATGCCACCAATTTTTGCTTCAGTCCACAAGAGCGGATTCACCGTTTTGTGAAGGGATTGAGGTCAGATTTGTAGATTCCAGCATTACAGGTAGATACTGCAGCAAAATCCTTTCAGGAGGTGGTAGATTTTATGATAGAAGTGGAGGGAGTGAAGCCAAACGACTTCACCATTGCATAGAAACCTAAGAAGTTTCGTAAGGGAGGTGAGTTTGGTGGGTCTCACTCTAGAGGGTAGAGTTCAGGATGTTACCCAGCCCTACTTATTCAGTCTTAATTGCAGGCTGTAGCTGGGGGTCCACCGCAGACCGGTCAACACTTCCCTGAGTTTGGGGGTTATCCCCAGACTCTTTCGTTCTCACTGAGACCTATGCTTGCATCCGGAGAGTGTTATGGATGTGGAGAGACCGGACAGATTAGGAGGTTTTGTACAAAACAGAGTTACAGACCCCCAATAGTTAGAGGTAGAGGTGGTCATGGGAGAGGCCGCCAGTCTGGAGGACGCGTTGGTCAAGGTAATGGTGGTCAACAAACCAACCGGGGTGGCGAACATGCCGGAGCAACTGCAGCACAACATGGTAGGGGCAACGGATAGACAGGTGATAGGGCGCATTGTGATGCTTTCCCTGGGAGGTCTGAAGTGGAGACATCTGATGCTGTTATCAGAGGTAATCTTTTGGTTTGTGATTGCATGGTTTCTGTATTGTTTGATCCTGGATCCACAGTTTCATATGTATCTTCCTCATTTGCTACTAGTTTTGATTTACATTGTGATTTGTTTGACATGCCTATTCGTGTTTCTACTCCGGTGGGTGAGTCTGTGATAGTTAAAAAGGTGTATAGGTCTTGTCTTGTAACTTTTGTGGGGAGCAATACTCATGTAGACTTGGTTATCTTAGAAATGGTTGATTTCGATGTAATTCTGGGTATGACTTGGATTTCTCCAAATTTTGAAACTTTAGATTGTTATGCTAAAACTTTAACGTTAGCCAAGCCTGGGACAGATTCATTAGTGTGGGAGGGTGACTACACTTCCACTCCAGTTCGTATCATCTCCTTGCTTCGTGCTAAGAGAATGGTTAGTAAAGGGTGTTTATCTTTATTGGCACACCTCAGAGATTATACTACCCAAGTACCTTCAATTGAGTCAGTTTCGATAGTCCGTGAGTTTCTGGATGTTTTTCCTGTATACCTTCCTGGTATACCACCAGATAGGGATATTGACTTTTGCATTGATTTGGAGCCGGGTACTTGCCCCTTTTCCATACCCCCTTTTAGAATGGCTCCCGCCGAGTTACTAGAGTTAAAGGCCCAACTTCAAGAGTTGTTAAGCAAAGGCTTTATTAGACCAAGTGCATCCCCTTGGGGTGCTCCTGTTTTGTTTGTGAAGAAGAAGGATGGAAGTTTTTGGGATGTGCATAGACTACATGCAACTGAATAAGGTAATTATTAAGAACATATCCTCTTCCTCACATCGATGATTTGTTCGATCAGTTACAAGGTGCTTGTACCTTCTCAAAAATCGATTTGAGATCTGGTTATCATCAATTAAAAATACGGGCAACGGATGTGCCAAAGACTACTTTTCGGACCAGGTATTGACATTATGAGTTCTTAGTAATGTCTTTTGGACATACGAATGCCCCTGCTGCTTTCATGAGCTTAATGAACAGGATTTTTAAGCCATATCTGGATCTCTTTGTCATTGTATTCATCGATGATATACTGGTATACTCAAAGAGCAGGAAAGAATATGAGGAGCACTAGAGAATTGTATTGGAAATGTTGAGGGAGAAAAAGCTTTATGCCAAATTCTCCAAGTGTGAGTTTTGGCTAGATTCAGTGTCCATCTTGGGGCATGTGGTTTCTAAGGATGGAGTGATGGTGGATCCTTCTAAGATTGAAGCAGTGAGGAGTTGGGTAAGACCTACTAATGTTACAGAGGTAAGGAGCTTTGTTTGTTTAGCTAGCTACTACCGTCGATTTGTCAAGGGATTTTCTTATGTTGCTTTCCAATTGACAAACTTGACTAAGCAGAGTGTTCCATTTGCATGGTTGGACGAGTGTGAAGAAAGCTTTCAGAAGTTCAAGACCTTGTTGACTACTACACCAATTCTTTTTTAAGTTCCATTGGTATTCTTCTTCGATTTGAATAAGCATTATTACCCAGTTTTCCTCCACAAGTTCGACAACTAGTATTCGCTCCATGTTGTTCTCGGATACGATGATTGTTTGTATTTGTTTATGATGTTAAGTGATTGAAAATCGATTCGAGGAGGATGTCTTTTCCTAAAAAAATTTTTACAGTAAATAATTGTTTATTCTAAAACAGTAGACACCCTTTGTTTGGCAGCACCTTTTGTTTTGCAACAGTACTATTTTTTGAGAAATCATGTATTTTTATGTTTGCCTTTTAAAATATATCCATTGCTTCATATTGTTGCCACGTGACGTGTGTTTTCGAGCTCGTATAGGAATATTGTAGCTATCACGTTCAAACCGTTATCTTTTATTCATTGCGAAATGATGTCTTGAGTGTTGCGTTTGCTTAATTAATTTTTAATTCATTTAGAGATAATGTAATATATCATTGTCGCATATTTTTGCTTCTTGATAAATTATTTTTCTTTATTCATTTTCTTCAAACTTCCATTTGTGCTGGCTGCAAATCTGATTAATGAAAATGTTCATCTTTCTCCCTCTTCTTAAGGTTCCCAAGTATGCATAATTTGTGACTCACATAGCCTAAAAGTTGTTATTAAAATTGTAGGATGCTGGTTTTGCTGTCCTTTGGAGTATGCGATTAGCATTACATGTTAAAAAGGCCATTGTTGTGCTTGTGAATTTATTTACTCTAGTTATTTGTTTGAAGTTGACCATTCTCATTTCATTTTTTTTGTGGCATATGGCATGTGACAACTTCTCTCGAGTCCGTTTTGGGCCTCCCCTTTTCCTTGACTTTCGGAAGGGCCATAAAGGCTCGGAAGATTTCCATCGAGTCGACCTACCGATACCGATGCGCAAACATCAAATTCTATGAAGATCGAAAAGCCAAGGGAGCACGGGATTAGAAGACCTTTTTATTTATTTTTGCATTTTTGTAATGGGCATAAGCCCTAGTTGTTTTCCTCGTTTTTTTTTTGTTTATTTTTATTTTATCTTGTATGCTTAGATTAGGACAGGTAGTAAAATGGGTTAAAACCCAAAAAATAGGTGGGTCCAAAACTCGGTCAAGGTGAACAGAACCCAAGTTTGGACCCAAAAATATATCTCTCTCTCTCTTTATTATTCGTTTTACATGTTTGCTTGAATGTCGTTAGTTAGGAGTAGAAACTTCAAACCCCGCTGAAGCGCCTTTCAATTTTGTCAAACTAAAATTAAATCTTACAACAAAATATCTCAAAATTCGTAAAGTTTGTTTAGATAAAAACTTTAATAAGTTTATCTTCGAAACAGATTCGCAAAATTGCAGGATAAACAATAAATATATCAAAAAATTTGAAATTCGCCTAAGTAAATTTCCAATAAGTTCAATAACAAAGATTCACAAAAGTTAAAATAAATAGTCAAGTAGTTAATCACCGGAAAACCGTATTTAACGGAGTGTCTTAGGTGCCTTCAACACCTTCCTAAGACACTAATAGGAATCCCGAACCCATAGAATAATTTTCAAACAATTTTCCTGTTTTAAGTTGTTTGGAAAATAAGTTTTCTTAATTTTCTCAAAATTAAGTGGCAACACCTAAAAGTCGAAAATATCTTTTAAAATAAAACAAACTCTTTTCGAAATACTTTATCCGATAAAACAGATACTTGGTGCAATGCATCAACTTAAGGCCACAAAGAAAGCGTACATACAACCTACATAAGACAACACATACCATCATAGAAATATAGTACATTATAGACACATTTATGTCAATACCATAGGGACATTACAATGAACTCGATTCAATTTGCACACATACTAATGTCACTTCAAAAAGAACCTTATGAGACCTTACTCACATGTCACGACCAAAAACGAGCCGCGAGTGGCACCCACACTTATCCTACTATATGAGCGAACCAACCAATCGAAACCCCAACATTTCAACCATAATAAACAGAATATAAGGCGGAAGACTTAAAACTCATTACTATAACCAATAAATAACTTCTAAAATTTATTACTTATTATTCCCAAAATCTGGAAGTCATCACCACACGAACATCTATCCTCAAATTTCTAAGTCTAAGAGTATCTAGAAGCTAAAATAAGTAAAGAGATGGTCCGTGTCCGAACTTCAAGACATCAAGACGTAAATGAGAGAGAATCAAGTCCGAGCTAGGAACAACAGCTCACCCTGAAATCTGACGTGATGAAGACTGGCTAGACTTGAGGACGAGTTGAAGTCGATGGTACGTTGGCTGCATTCCACAGATAAAAATGAAAGAAACATACAAGTAGGGGTCAGTACAAGGCACAAGTACTGAGTAGGTATCATCGGCCAACTCAAAATAGAAAACAATATATATCGAATAATAACATAAAATCAGCCATAGTACTTAACAGGTGACAACAACAAGTACCATAACCATTGGCCACAACACCGAGCACATCTATGAGGACTCAAGCCTCCACACCATACTCATTTGGGAAAAAGGTTCTTTAAATCTGAGTATATTAGCATAATTCAAGATTTCACACTCTTTACTATCCTGGTGTCGGAACGTTACACTCCGATCCCCTCAATATTCATTCATCTTACTATCCTGGTGTCGGAACGTGACACTCTGATCCCCTACTATCCTGGTGTCGGAACGTGACACTCCGATCCCCTTATTCTACGTGTCGGTTCGTGACACCCGATCCTCTACTATCCTGGTGTCGGAACGTGACACTCCGATCCCCTACTATCCTGTGTCAGAACATGACACTCCGATCCCCTATTATCCTGGTGTCGGAACGTTACACTCCGATCCCCTACTATCCTGGTGTAGGAACGTGACACTCCGATCCCCTAATTCTACGTGTCAGTTCGTGACACCTGATCCCTTAATCTCATTCTTTTAGTTCATCAAGCCTTCTTTCATACCAAGGCATCATCATTAACAAAGAAGTTTTAAGGTTTAAGATTCAATAGCCTCATCATGCTAATTCATCACAATTACAGTCACATCATGCAAGCACACAATTAATCATATAGAAGACTTTATAAAATTACCCAATACATATCAATCGCTATTTAGAGTTTACTACGGAATAGCATAAACCATAACCTACCTCCACCGAAGAATCGTGATCAAGCAATCTACTTCTCCAATGTTTTGCTTTCCTCTTCGTTTCTCCCTCCCTCGTTTGTTCTCCCCTCTTCTCCCTGTTCTTTCTATTTTTCCTTATTCATAATCTTTTTCTTTTTACCCTAATTACCATATCATTAAGTATAAAAAATGGTATAATTAACCCACTATTTATTTCAAGGTTATCTTCTTTAACCCCTAAGTAATTGAATTATTAACACTAAACCACTAACTTTATAATCATAAGCAGGAATAGGCCAAAACACCCCTTAAAAACTTTTAATAGAAATCCAAACCAGTCAGGATTACGCAGCCTGTGACGGCCCGTCGTGCCTGCGATGGTCCGTCCTGTTACTGCCGTCACAAAGTTCAAAGACTCAAATTCATTAAAGAGTCTGTGACGGTCCATCGTGCCTACGACGGTCCGTCTTGCTCTTCCATCGCGAAGTTCAGAGAGTTGTTCTCAGTACCCAATTTTCCAAAGTGTAAGTGTTTTGGAACGAGACCCCTTCGATGATCCGTCGTGCCCATGACGGTCCGTCATGGGATCCGTCGACCCAGACAGCTATTACAAGAAATAAACTCTACTGCTTAAAAGGACTAAACAGGTAGTTGCAATAGATACCAATTTACCCATCGTTCGTCCCCGAACGATCACAAGAACAAAAACAAGGACAAAAACGAGTACCTGAATCTGTAAACAGGTGTGGGTATCTTTCTTGCATATCAGCCTCCTTCTCCCAAGTGGACTCTTCAACTCGTCGATTCTTCCATTGAACTTTGATGGATTCAGTCTCCCTTGATCTCAACTTGCGGACTTCTCTATCTAAAATAGCAGCAGGCTCCTCCTCATAAGACAAATTTTCATCTAGGAGAAATAAATCCAAGCGAATGATGTAGTTTCCATCCCCATGGTATCTTTTCAACATAGACACATGAAATACCGGGTGCACTCCTGACAGCCCTGGGGGCAAAGCTAATTCATAAGCTACCTCCCCCACACTCTTCAGAACTTCAAATGGACCAATATACCTAGGACTAAGCTTACCTCTCTTACCAAACCGCATCACCCCTTTCATGGGCGAAACCTTCAGTAAAACTTGCTCAGCCTCCATAAACTCCATGTCTCTAACCTTTCGATCTGCATATTCCTTCTGTCTACTTTGAGCCGCTAAAATCTTTTCTTGGATGCATTTCGCTTTATCTAACGATTCCCTCAGAAGGTCAGTACCCCAAGGTCTAACCTCAAATGCATTAGACCACCCAATGGGAGACCTGTATCTTCTCCCATACAGTGCCTCAAATGGGGCCATGTCAAAACTTGAGTGATAGCTATTGTTGTATGAGAACTCTGCTAAGGGTAAGAAGTTATCCCAATGACCACCAAACTCTATCACACATGCACGAAGCATATCCTCCAAAACATGAATCGTTCGCTCAGACTGACCATCGGTCTGAGGGTGGAATGCAATACTAAGATCCAACCTAGTACCTAATTTTGCATGCAATGTTTTCCAAAACATAGAAGTAAATTGTGTACCTCTATCTGATATGATGGAAAGTGGAACTCCATGCAACCGAATGACTTCTGAGATATAGAGTCTGGCTAACTTCTCTGCATTGTAAGTCACCTTAACCGGAATGAAGTGAGCAGACTTAGTTAATCTGTCAACAATCACCCAAATGGAGTCATACTTACCCATTGTCTTTGGAAGACCAACCACGAAGTCCATTGCAATTCTCTCCCACTTCCATTCAGTAATGGGCATTCTCTGAAGTGTCCCTCCATGCCTCTGGTGTTCATACTTTACCTGCTGATAATTTGGGCATTGAGCAACAAAATCAACCATGTCCCGCTTTATTCTACTCCACTAAAAATGATGCTTTAGGTCACGATACATCTTGGTTGCACCTGGATGTATAGAATACTTTGAACTATGAGCCTCTGTAAGAATGGTGTAAATCAAATCATCGATGCGGGGTACACATACCCTTCCTTTAATTCTCAAAACACCTTCCTCATCGATTTTTGCTTCTTTAGCCTCCCCTCGCAATACCTTATCTCGAATCCGGATCAGTTTCTCATCAGTAAACTGGTTTTCCTTAAACTTTTCAAGAAAGGAATATCTTGCCTCTACACAGGCCAAAAATCCTCTCTTCTCATTTACTTCTAACCTCATAAAGTCATTAGCCAGAGTCTGAACCTCTCTAGCCAATGGGCGTCTGGAAATCTGTAAGTGAGCTAGGCTTCCCATGCTCCCTGTTTTTCTACTTAACGCATCTGCCACAATGTTAGCTTTTCCTGGGTGATACAAAATAGTGATATCGTAGTCCTTCAATAGTTCCATCCATCTTCTCTGTCTCAGATTCAAATCTCTCTGAGTAAAGACATACTGTACACTACGATGATCTGTATAGACTTCACACTTAACCCCATATACATAATGTCTCCGTTGCTTTAATGCAAAAACTACCGCAGCCAAATCCAAATCGTGGGTCGGATAATTACGTTCATGCACCTTTAATTGCCTCGAAGCATAAGCAATTACATTCTTCAAAATTGTAGTCGTCAGATCCTCAAGCAAGGATGAGTGAGCACACGAGATTGAGAAATTTGGCCTGTGAAAGACGCGTCTTCTTGCTGGAATCGTACGAGCATGCAGAGGTTCGACCAAAGGCTGAAAAGGGAGAAGAGAGGGAGCGACGCGACTAACTCGTGTTGGGTTGACGCGAGGGAGGGAGTTCGGGGAGAGAGGGGCGGGTGACGGTGACGAGAGGAGACGCAGGGGGTTTTTCGCATGGGAGGGGTTTCCATTTTTGGGGTCTGACGTCTTCCTCTGGGCGTTCTGACGAGGAAGAAGGGAAGAAGAAAGGGGGGAAGCGGGTTGGGTCGGAGCGGGTAAAGGATTGGGCGGGTTTAGGGTTTAAGTTGAGTGGATTGGGCTGGATTTAATTAATAAAGTTGAATTGGGCTGGATAAATGATTGAGGGATTTGGGCCTGGGTGTTGATTGGGAACTAAATGGGGAAGATAAGCCGCCGGCTTTGATTGGGAAAAGAATTGGGCCTGGAAATATTGGGAATAAGGTGGGATGTAAATAAAGTGAAATGGGTTGGAGTTAATTGGTTGAATGGATTTTTTAGGGGGAAAAGAGTTAAATTTAAAAAGTCAATTGATTAAAAGAGAATTTGGCATAAATTTATTAGCGAGCATTATTTATTTGATAACATAACTATTTAAATCGTAAAATAGCGATTAAAATATAACCACGATTTAAAATAAACTAGTTTAATGGAATACTTTATAAACTTAAGATACTTTTTGCGATGGTTTTCGAATAATTATGAGATATACGAATTATATACATAATCATGTAAATATGTATATTACCTAAAAATTATGGCAAAAGTATTCGAAGTAACACAAAATCATGTATTATATTATTATATGCGTAAAATATATAAAAATCATGTATTAACTTATACCGACGCAGGTCAAAATTGGGTGTCAACAACTGTCCCTCATTTTACTTGGGTTGATGCAAGCAACTCGAGGAAAATGAAATTGACCAAACCAATTTTGACCAACCCTATTCATTTTAAAGGAAGGATTTGACAAAGAGTTTAGGGATTATGGCCGAACCCTTGCAAACGGGTCTCTTACATATCTCATGCTTTTTGAGAAATCAGGCCACTTGTAGTTCGATAATCTTGACTTACCGCATGATTTTGAAAGAAATAGAAGCCTTACCGACACCGAATTATGAAGGTGCCGAAATGCTCGAGAATAAAATTCGAGAGCGAATGTTGGAATACAGGAGAGTTTTCGACATTGAGTCCGCCTACATATCCTTAGACCTTCGAAATCAGGCTGTGTGTAGTTCGACTCGATCGGTGGAAAAGGAAATCTATTATGCTAGATGACCTTTGGTTTTTGACAAGTGACAAATAACGAGTATGAAAAGGAGGCTTGTAACCTCTTAGCCAATAATGTGGCGCACTTCACTCCCATAATTAAGAACCTACACGGACATAATTTCCAAAGCTCTTGACACATTGTCACTACGATTGGAAACTTGCCTCCGTTAAAACGAAACTTTCGGATGCGCGACTGAAACTGACAGAACTAAGGAAAAACCTACATGCCTTTAGAGAGGTGGTTCGATCGTGGTGGAAGTCGCTCCTCTACTCGCTCCCTAAGAGTGTGATATTCCTCTTTGGACTGTGTCCCAGTTTGCTGCTAAAAAAAGTTCCACGTTGCGCTGCATCCTTTTTGATGTCGTCCGAACCTGTGGTTTTTGGAGAATTCATCCTTTTCGGATGCTCTCGACAAAGACTGAGATAAAACTTGTCAACTTAAAAATGCAATAAGGATGGGAGACAGTGTCTTTTTACCGTGCCGACACTTCATTGTTCTCCTCAAATCGACGTCGACTCGATCGGTCTGGCGTCCAGCAAATAAAGCTTATGTCTTGTGTTTTGCAATATAATCTTCAATGTACTCTATACTTGATGTCGAAATAAATAAATGTTGGTGCGATATTGATGTCTCTTTTGTCGTTATCTTCGATGCTCTCCTTGATATTTACTTTTATAAGATATAACAGAATGCAATCGAGGCCAATGTATAAGTGTTGCTCTTTTTTTATCCGTGTATGTCCTCTTGCGGGGCATGAATATCTTGCCGCGATACTTAAATTCCTGCGAGGCATGAATTTTCTCGCAATGCATAACTTTCAGTGAGGCATAAAATCTTCTCGCGATGTATAAATTTTGACGAGGCATGAAATCTTCTCGTCGTGCATAATTGTTGACTAGCAATGCTTGATTTTCCGCAATGCATGATTTTTCTGCGATGCATGATTTTCAACGAGGCATGGATCCTTCTCGTGATGCACAAATTCCAGCGAGGTATAAATTCTTCTTGCGATGTCTAAATTTCAGCGAGGTACGAAATCTTCTCGCGATGTATAAATTTCAACGAGGTATGAAATCTTCTCGTCGCACGTAATTGTGAACTCGCAGTGCATGATATCGCGATGCATGACTTCCGCGATGCATGATTTTCAGCGAGTCATGGATCTTTCTCGTGATGCACAAATTCCAGCGAGGTATAAATTCTTCTTGCGATATCTAAATTTCAAGGAGGTATGAAATCTTCTCGCGATGTATAAATTTTGACGAGGTATGAAATCTCCTCGTCGCACATAATTGTGAACTCGCAATGCATGATTTCATGATGCATGACTTCCGCGTTGCATGGTGTTCCGCGATGCATGATTCTTCAATGTATGACTTTCGCGATTCATGATTCTTCAGTGTATGAATTCCCCGATGCATGATTCTTCAGTGTATGAATTCCGTGATGCATGATTCTTTAGTGTATGAATTCCGTGATGCATGATTCTTCAGTGTATGAATTTCCCGATGCATGATTCTGTGATGCATGATTCTTCAGCAACAAATGATTCTCCGCGATGGATGAATAGTTATATCGTCTGTGTTGATAATATATCGACTTGATCGATAATAACAAATAACAATAAAAAAACTATCTAATCTGGGATAATGCATTGTATTGATCGACAATATTTATCTTATTTTGATAACGTAATGCAAATAGCGTCCTCTACAGAAGTCGTGAAATCCTCGTTGAGATTCCTGTTTGATTCACCTTTGAATCTGGCTAGACACTTTGTAAATTTCATATTGTTGGGAATGTCTTGAAATAAACAAACACACCCCCAAGCATCCTGACACAAACGAGATGAACAACCTCCCGCTCTCAGTAAAATCACTGGTTTTGGAGATAGTTTTCTCCTCTTTAGGAGCTCTTCGTATTCATCCGTCGCGAGAATTCGGTCGATTTCAAAGTAAAGCTATAAACCCGCATCCGCAGAAAATTGTCAGTTTTTAAATCATACTGATCTGTGTCGATTCCTTCAGTTGTTTTCTCCTTGTCTTGATATCTCCGGTTGATTTCCCGATTTCCCGACTCTTGATGGATAGGAAAAATATCTTATGCAAAAACAAATGAAACATAAAAGGGAATGTTTGAGAAAAATAAGAAATCTTCAAGAAATAATTTCTTGAAAAAGTCACTGCCAAGTCATGTCATATCAGGCTTAATAAGCTTCTTTGAATCTGACACCCGAGAGATCTATCTGATTCGCTGATGGGTTTCAAAGGCACTCAGACTTGTAGGGAAGACCCGTAGCGAAATTTTGAGGCAATCCTCAAAATTTCTGTCCCAGTTTACTATCTTGCTCATCTTTCCACTGTAACAGAACAGATCGCGGGATTTTTGAGATCTTCTCAAAAATTCTATCCCAATTGAAAATCTCGAAATGTCTTTAATCTGATTTGCTGAAGAGGAGGCTTCTTCTGGAGAATTTTTGAGTTCCTCTCAAAAATTCTGTCCCAGTTTTTATTGTAAAGGGGAATAGAAATCTTAAGAGATGTGACCAAACCCTTGTGGCACCTACGTATCCCGTTGAGGCAGGAATCAGGTCGAACGTAGTTCCCCGTTAAAGGTTAACAAGAATAAAATTTACAATGAAACCGACCAAGGCCGACAAAGGCCGCCTACGTATCTCATTCTTGAGAATTCAGGTCGAACGTAGTTCAGATACGAAGAAATAATTAAGGGGATAAATGGGGTGACTGAAGCCGACATAGGCCGACTACGTATCTCGTTTTCGAGAATTCAGGTCAGACGTAGTTCGTTACAAGAGGGATAATAATTCAAGTCGAACAAATACAAGCCAACATAACGATTACAAGTAAATACAAAATGAATTTTCACGCATAGTATCTCTTGACAACATCTGAGTTTATAGGCTTGGGCCATACAACGCCATCCATCTCTGACAGGATCAAAAAACCTCCAGATAGTACTTTACGTACCATGTAGGGACCTTGCCAGTTTAGTGCGAACTTCCCTTTATACTCGTCTTGATGAGGAAAAATACGCTTAAGAACCAACTGACCAACTTCGAAATTTCTGGCTCTTACTCTTTTGTGAAACGCACGAGTCATTCTCTGTCTATACAACTGGCCATGGCAAACAGCGACCATTCTCTTCTCATCAATCAAAGCTAGTTGATCGATCCGTTTACTAACCCATTTGGCGTTACTTAATTCAGCTTCTTGGATGATCCTTAATGACGGTATCTCGACTTTAACAGGCACGACTGCCTCTGTTACATATACTAGCAAATATGGAGTAGCACCAGTCGAGGTTCAAACCATTGTCCGATAAACTAGTAGAGCATATGGCAACATTTCGTGCCAACCTCGCTGTTTGTCAATCATTTTCCTCAAAATCTTCTTGATATTCTTGTTGGCGGCCTCTACAGCTCTGTTCATTTGGGGGCAATAAGCAGTTGAATTTCGATGGATAATCTTAAATTAATCACATATCTCCCTCATCAAATGACTATTGAGATTCGCACCGTTATCGGTAATGATGGATTCTGGAACTCCAAATCTGCATATCAGATTGTTGCGGACAAAATCGGCCACCACCTTCTTTGTTACAGACTTGTAAGAGGCTGCTTCCACCCACTTGGTGAAATAATCAATGGCAACTAAAATGAATCTGTGTCCATTAGAAGCGGACGACTCTATAGGACCGATGACATCCATTCCCCAAGATACAAATGGCCAAGGCAAACTCACAACATTAATTTCATGAGGTGGCACCCGTATCAAATCTCCGTGCACTTGACATTTGTGGCATCATTGCACTAATTTGCAACAGTCATTCTCCATAGTCATCAAGAAATAACCGGCTCGAAGAACCTTTCTTGCAAAAGTAAGCCCATTCATGTGCGTATCGCAAACTCCAGCATGTATCTGTTCAATAAGCCTCACAACTTCAACAGCATCCACGCATCTTATAAGACCCAAATCTTGAGTCCTCCTATACAGGACTTCTCCATTATGAAAGAAATTGATAGCCATACGACGTATCGACTTCTTTTGATTAGATGTAGCGTCTTCTGGATATGTCCCAGACTCCAAGTACCTCTTTATATCAAAATACCAAGGCAAACTGTCTGGTCTGATTCAACGTGTGAACAATGGACCGAGTGTTCCTTCAACTCTATATCCAACGGGTCAATGTAATCAGTACCCGGATGTTTGATCATCGAAGCGATGGTGGCAAGAGCGTCGGCTAATTCATTCTGTATTCTGGGATTATGTCTGAACTCGATCTTGCGAGACCTTTTACACCAATTTTGCACACATGTACGTAAGGTACAATTTTCGGGTTTTTCACAGCCCTTTCACCTTGAACCTAATGTATCAGAAGGTCTGAATCTCCAATAACCAATAACTCGTAGACGTTCATATTGATGGCAATTTTTAAACAAAGAATACAAGCTTCATATTCGACCATGTTGTTCGTGCAGTTGAATCGTAGTTTAGCTGCCATAGGATATTGCTGACAAGATTCTGATACTAAGACTGCTCCAACACCTTAACCCTGGTGACTCGCCGCTCCGTCGAAGAATAATATCCAACCTGGATACGCTTTAGAGATATCTTCACCCACAAATGACACTTCTTGATCGTGAAAATATGTCTTAAGAGGTTCATATTCTTCGTCAACGGGATTTTCTGCAAGATAATCAACCAAAGCATGTGCCTTTATTGCCTTCTGAGTCACATACACGATATCAAACTCACTCAACAACATTTGTCGTTTAGCTAACTTTTCGGCCCGCATCGCCTTCTGGAAAATGTACTTCAACGGATCCATTCTTGATATTAGATATGTAGTATACGATGACAAATAGTGTCTCAGCTTCTGGGCAAGCCACGTCAGAGCACGGCATGTTCTCTCCAGCAAAGTGTAGCGAGATTCTTACGGAGTAAATTTCTTGCTTATGTAGTAGATAGCCTTTTCCTTCTTTCCTGTCTCGTCGTGTTGACCGAGTACACATCCAAAGGCACTATGCGAAACAGACAAATACAGTAACAGAGGACTCCCTTCTCGCGGAGGAACCAATACTGGTGGGTTAGACAAATAGCTCTTGATAGCATCGAGAGAGGTCTGGCACTCCTCAGTCCACTTAGTCGGGGTGTCTTTCTTCAGCAACTTCAAAATAGGCTCACATACCACTGTCGATTGTGCTATGAACTGGTTGATATAGTTTAACCTCCCTCAGAAACTCATCACTTCTTTCCTCGTCTTCGGCGGAGGCAACTCTTTAATTGCTTTAATCTTGGAATGGTCGAGCTCAATACCTCTTCTGCTGACTATAAACCCCAACAACTTCCCAGCTGGGACTCCAAAAGCACATTTGGCGGGATTTAGCTTCAAGTTGTACCGACGCTAACGTTCAAAGAATTTTCTCAGGTGTGTCACATGATCCGCATATATATATATATATATATATATATATAATATCGTGGAAATATAGCATCCCACTTTTCTTTACTACCCAGGACTTCGACACATTTAGAAATTAGGTAGAAGAATAAAGTTTTTAGCATTAGGATTTCACACTTCTACAGGTCCCTTTCAATAACACGGAAAGCGTCCCTATTAATCAGGTAAACCTAGGTTAACACTGCTTCAGACCATAAAGACTTTTATATATATATATATATATATATATATATATATATACAGAGAGAGAGAGAGAGAGAGAGAGAGATTAAATTAAGAGGAAACTTTCGAAAATAGCCACACTAATAAACTTAATTATTTTATATAGATATAGTTAGCATATTTACGGGTTGTAGATACACTTTAAGTTATCTTATTTGTATAATTCGTGGATTTGTATAATTCGCATGTTTGTATAATTCGTGAGTACATTAGTATAACTAGTTATTTTTGTATAAACTTGAAAAACGAATATATAGAATTACAAACATCAAAAGTTTAAATAGTTATACAAATTAGAGTATACAAATTCCGAATTATACAAAAGGTTAAACAAATTATACTATACAAATTAAGAATTATACAAGCGTGCAAATTATTCAAAACTAAAAAGTATACTCATGTAATTATAGATAAAAATATATCGTGAATACTAGCTCTTCATTTTTCCACACCAGTTTCATCATTTGGTGGAGAGTGGAGGGGACGGCTCCAGCCATGTGAATGAATGGCCTTCCCAAAAGAAGGTTATAGCTAGTGTCGATATCCAACACTTGGAATTTTGCCTCGAACTCAGTGGGGCCCATTTCTAGGGTAAAATTCACTGCCCCCAATGTATCTTTTTGCACACCATCAAACGCTCTTACGTTAATCTGGTTTTGCTCCAACTTTCCGAGATTAAACCTCAGCTGCTTCAATGTGGACAAGGGGCATATGTTCAAACCACATCCATCGTCTACCAAAACACGATTGACGACCTTTCCGCAGCATATCACGGTGACGTGTAGATCTTTGTTAGGGGATCTCTCTTCGGCCGGCAATTTATCATCGCAGAAGTTGATGCGGTGTTCCCGAATGACATGGTGGATCATGGCAGCTACATTATCGCTGCTCGTACCTGAGGGCACATACGTTTCATCCAGGGCTTTCATCAAAGCCTGTCTATGGGACCAGGAGCTCATCAGTAAGGCCCACACAGAAATCATGGCTGGAGTCTTCTCCAAATGCTTGACAATGGAGTAATCTTTACCACCTAACATATGATGATATTCTCGATCAATTTGATCGAATTTCATTCTTAGGTTGCATTCTCCTCCAGAACTCCTCGGCTTCTGCTTCACTTATGGGTCTCTTGCAATGATCGTTCTATTGTCCTCCGAGAGCAAGCTCATCAGGAGCGTAACATCTACCAGATCTAGTCATGCCTTGGGCCACGACAGTTTCTATGACGAACTTGGGTTTGGATAGAGTCTTCGAGGGCACAAAGGCAAAAGCCTTCGCAGGTGTCAAAATAACGATCTCTCCTTTTTCCCTGACGCTCAATGAAGCGACAGCCTTTTCCAAGTCTTCCTGAACAACATGAGTAATTCTGTTAGTTTCTCACTCGCCTTCATCTATTTCTATCATGTTGATGTTCCCACCCCCATGATTAGGCAACGGATTGGTATTGACATTCGGCGCCGTAGGCTGGAGGGAGACCACTTCCTGGTCGATCAAATCATAGATCTTGTGCTTAAGATTGATACACTCTTCAGTGTCATATCCTACGCTATTGGAATGATAAGCACATCTCTGCTCCAATTTGTAGAATCTAGAGTTAACATCCACGGGCTTGGGCCCCACAGGGTGGATGTTTCCGGCCGCGGATAATCTTTAAAACAACTTGGTTCTGCTTTTAGCCAACGCGGTGAGGTTTCTGGAGGGCTTCTTCTCAAACCTGGGGTGAGAGGGATCATACCTGCTCTGCTGAGGGGGAGGGGCTTAGTTATAATTACGAGCATTTGGGCGGGGAGCTTGGGTTCTAGGGTAGGGATTTGTCTGGTAGTTTGGATTTGGAGCTTGGTAATTTGGGAGGGGGCTTTGATATTCTGGAGTTTGAATTTTATATGCGGGGGAAGATGCTCGATTGCTTGGCTGTACATTAGCACAGCTGGGAGCAACATTCTGGTAAGGGGAGGAATTTGATAAGCTTGGGGGTAATTTGGGTATATGGAGGGAAAATTTTGGAGATTTGGGGGTGGGTTGGGATATGACAAAATTTGAGCATCTGGATAAGAGGGGGGCAGCATGGTTGTTGCCGGAATGATTGGATTGTGGACGATAGGCCTGGTGAGACTTTGGTGGAGGCTTGGAGCGGTCTTAAGGACGCGAGGAGTTTGTAGGGACTTTTCCTCCCCCATATGAAATAGCGGCAACCTCCTCTCTCTTCTTCCTCACCAGTCTGAAATATCTAAGCGACGCGGACACTCGGGCTATCTTCCTCGACTTCAGACCATCTTCGATAGTCTCACCCACTTTGACTATTTTGGCGAACTTGGCGCCGATCAACAAGATGATTCTGTCATAGTATTCGGGCTCCTGCACCTGTACGAACACCTCTACAATCTCCTTATCTGTCATCGGAGACCTCACCCTCGCTGCCTCATTCCTCCATCTCTATGCAAATTCCCGATAACTTTCTGTGGATTTCTGCTTCATTTTCTCCAAGGAGTACCGATCAGGTAGTATCTCGACGTTGTACGCAAATGTATTGATGAAGTATTTCGCTAGTGCGCTCCAACTGGGCCATTGTCGAGTTTCGTGTGATGTGAACCATTCCAGGTTCTCACCGTACAGACTTCGACTGAACAACCTCATCATCAAAGCTTCATGTTTGCCAACTCCCACGAGTTGGTCGCAATACGCTCTTAAATGCGCCATGGGGTTGGCCATACCTCCGAAGGTATCAAACTTCATGATTTTGCAGGTTCAAGTCTGGGTGGATGCACAGTTCTGCGTAGCTTAATCCGGCGACGTCTGGAACGCATTGCAACTCTTTCATTTCCCTCTTGATCTCCTCTTTTATGTCTAGATTCTCTTCTTCCCTCGCCTTCCACTCTCTCTTTTGCTCTTCGTAATGGTCCAACTTGGAACCGTGCACATCATGCTCGGCTGGTACGCGGACTTGAAAAGTGGTTCTTTTGGGGAGGGGTAGGGCTATTGAAGGGCTCGAGACATTCTGTGCTGTTTGATAGTTTTTTGGATAGTTTTGGGGATTGGTACTTTGGGTCAAGTGGGGATGTGGCGTCTGGGCATTGAAGGCGGTTGGATTTTGGTTCTGATTTTTGGGTGGTTAGGCTGTTTGAGCGTTCTGGGGTGTGTGGCATTCGTGGGGGGGTTTTTGGAAGTGGTGAGGGAGTTTGATAGGAGACTGAAGCATACTGGGGGTTCTGGGTTGTAATATCTATCCCGGACAGGTTATGCACAGGTGTCGACGGATGGTTCTGAGTTGGATCCATGTTGGATGAGGGGAAGTACATAGGAGGTCTTGCGTCGATAAAATTAGGGCCGAATCCGGGTGGAGGCGTGTCCTGCCTTGGTTGCATCTCGACCCTCATATCTGCTATCTGCTGCATTAGTTGCGCAATTAGTTCATTTTGCTCTGCCACGGTGGGCTGAGCCACCACGACATCTGTGAGGCTAACTTCATCATTGTTGTCTCCCATGGCTGTGTTTCTTCTGTCAGGGGTTGGTCCGGGAAATGAATCTGCGGGACCTTTTGATCTTGTGAAGCAGGGGTGATCTGCCAGCTTTTATCGAGACAGATGAGTTAAAGGTACCTGAGAGGTGAAACAACTCAAAGGCAGATTTGTTAGTGCATATATTGGAGTACAAAATACATAATATCGCACAGAGAACAGATAAACACGCAAGTCGCTTTGTTTGAGGATATCCTAACCCACAAATGAGGACAGAAATATATTTTGAACAAACAGGAATTTGTTTGTTTAGTGCTATATGAGGCTGAATCACGTTGAGCTATGGTCTTCTTGCAGTTGCTTTTTGACGCCCGTTGATCTTATCTTAGTATTTTCGAAACACGGAGGAGAATGAAAATTTTCAGCGATAGGGGCCGGGCCGGGAAACGCTGCCCACGTATCTCACACGGAGAAATCAAGTCCAATGGAGTTCGGATAGGATGAAATATTTTCATTCATTCTTTCATTGCGATTACAAGGGAATTGAAAAACAACATTGAAATTCCTAAAAGACAACATTTTGGCGATTTCTCGTCTTGGGGCTGCGTCAGTCCTTTCTTTTCAAACAGTTTGAAATGGAGGTTTGTAGAGAATTTCCTCCTCATCGTCCTCCTCAATTGCATTATTGTCGGGGCCACTGTTATCTGCTCCCTGGTCATGGGCGAGGTATTTTCCGCCCTATTAGTTGCTACGGGTCGCCAATTCCTCGTCAAGTGCCGCACTTCTGGAAAACAATACGGCAGTCTCAATATCTATCTTTGCTTCTCTCGCCTTTCCTTCGTGCACCTCCAAACGAAGCATGTTTAACTTTTTTCTTTGGCTTTCGGTTTCCATCTCAACCTCTTTCTTTCTTTTTAACTGTGGCGCCAGATCTTTATCCAATGTCGCGGCTGCAGCTTTGTAGATTGTCGTAGTCATGTCTACTTTGAGTCCTTCCTCTTTGATCTTTTGAATTTCTCGAGTGACTCACTCGATCTTTCTTCGCAATTCCTCCTCAGTGAGCTCTGTCTGGACGTTCTTGCCTTTGTCCATAGCGGTGATTCACCTTTCTTGAGATGATAGAGCGGTATGCAGGATTTGTGGTATGGGAGATGGATTTTTGCGTTGGAAACTTGAGTGTTGGGAATTTTTGTCGGACATTTGTAATAGTGGCTTACGTATGTTCTTTGGAATTTTTGCTAGGAGTGGGTTTATGATATCCTCATTCAAAGCAACGTAACACATAAGCATTTAAATACACATATATATCGCGTCCTAATCATGCATGGGGACCCTTTTGTGCCAAGGGTAGGCCTAGCACATTCGAATGATGTACGTGTGAAATTAGACCAAATAAATGATTCCCCCCAAAATAATATTTAATAATGAGTTAAGTGTTCGAAAAGAGAAATAGACAAACACACGCAGGGGCCATTAGAAAGTTCATTAACATCAGGCCCACGCAGGGGCTAAAATAACGTAAATACAAGTAAAAACCCACACAGGGGTGATATCCGCTATGCTGCTCTGGATGGTCTTTCTCCATCGTCGTCATTCTTGATTTTGTGTTGCTAAAACATATACCTCTGCATCAGTAGAAAACCTTCGCCTAGAAGCCCTTTGTCTTCCGGACTTTCGTATCGCATCCTCTTGATTTTATGCTGGATCCAGCTGTCAAACTCATCATATCCCTGCCTCAGTCTTTCAATCTCTCGAGTTTCCCTCTCAAGAGCGTCTTGATTTTCTACGAACTTGGCATAGACCTCATTGGCCTCCTCCTTTAACTCTCACAATTCGGCCACTGCTTTGGCCTCCTTGTCTGTTACACTGCGAAAGCTACGCGGAATCTGAAAGGAGATATTTTGTATATCCCTGTTCAACCACACTTTGTAACCTTCGTCGTATCCAGCGTTGAAACGGTCAGGGGCGATAGTGTCTTTACCCATGCGCTTGGCGTTCTTCCATTCTTTGAGCATTTCCGAAGCGTCGTCCCCAATGTCGTACACTTAAGCGCCATAATATGCTTCTCTGGGCACGGTCTGTTTTCTTCAAAATTGTCGCAGGATTCGAAATGGCGCGTAAGGGCTAATTCCCCGAATGTCAGTTAGAGGGAGCACGACACATCTACGACTCTCCACGATGACTTCCTTGGATATTAAATGGTCAAGCATCAATTAGAGGTCCTCTTCTCTCAATTCGGAGAAAATATGGGCCCATCTCCCTCTTGTTCTCCGATTGTTCATGTTTGCCCAGAATAGTTAGTCGTTTAGGTACTTGAGGGTGTTCTTGTTGTCGAAAGTGTGCAATTCTTGAGTTTCAGCACCCTTTGCCAAATGGCTGAGAATCCACCATTGGAAGAGCAGTTACACCCCTGGAAATATCGATGTCCTTCTTTGCACTTACCCAAAGCGCGATATATGTTCGACAATATGACCGGAGCTACGGAGTAATACTTTGTCGTTCCTTGATTTTTGTATCCTTTGAACAGCGTATGGACGAGCATTATGACTCTGGTGTTGATGCTCAAACTTGGGCCGTGCGGGAAGACCATTGTTCCCAACAAGGCTACGGCAAACGCCAAGGGGCAGAGCTCGTTCCACTCCCTGTAGGAAATCTTAACTCCTGATTATACGCGGCGTAGAAACTCGCATGTCTGAATCTGACGTAGAGATCTTGAACATCACGTGGGTGTCCTGACACCAATAAGTGAAGTCCTTCCTTAGTCCCAACAAATCCGCGATGTTCTCTACGGAAGGTTTGTTGGGGATAAACATATCCTCTTGTTTTCGGGCTCTTCTTTCTAGACCCGTGCCCACGGTGTCTATGCAATCCCTTATCTCCTCTAATGTAGGGGTAATTTTGGCCGTTCCAAAACGGATGACCATCCTCTGGCCAACCGTCCATGTTGATTAGCTTGGTCAAAGCCCCTACGTACTTGTTCAGGGTTCGCTTATGATCTCCGTCTAAGTCATTGTTCCACATCGTAAGCTGAGGTGGTGCGGAGATGACCATGTCGAATTTGGGGAAGCGGTCCATATCTGTAAAACAGAAACCCGTTAGATTTTTCCCCTACCCCCAAGTCGGTTTTCACACATACATTTTCGAATGTCACATAATATGATGCGTCGTGAGGTCTAAGACCTTAGACATGATTTGGCAGTTTTTCTACTAAAATGGACTTAATAAGCCTTGGGTATTAAGTCATCCTAGGCTGATGCCTAATTTCAGTTTTGATTTCGCTCTATCTTAGGCTTTCTAGAGTTGTTTTTCAAATAGACGGTTACCCGAGTCTGACAAACATCGGGGTGGAGCTATCGAACAACGCCGGATGACCGCATTCCGACTATTTGGTCGATACTACCAAATGACTTCATGGGTATATCTGAGAGAAGTCGCGGTAAGCTGCGTAACTTCCGTTTCCCAATGCAGTCTATTTGCCGTTTGGCGGAAGTTATGCCATGAGAAAATTCAATTTTTGAAAACTAATGTAATTTAAGCAATTAAACAATTAATTACAAGTTAGTCAAATAAAGTTAATCTTAAAGTTAGAATCCTCCTTCCCCAGCAGAGTCGCCATTCTGTTTTATCAGATAAAGTATTTCGAAAAGAGTTTATTTTATTTTTAATGATATTTTCGAATTTTAGGAGTCGCCACTTAAATTTGAGAAAATTAAGAAAACTTATTTTCCAAACAACTTAAAAAAGAAAATTGTTTGAAAATTATTTTAAGGGTTCGGGATTCCTATTAGTGTCTTAGGATGGTGTTGAAGGCACCTAAGACACTCCGTTAAATACGATTTTCCGGTGATTAACTACTTGACTATTTATTTTAACTTTTGCGAATCTTTGTTATTGAACTTATTGGAAATTTACCAAGGCGAATTTCAAATGTTTTGAAATATTTATTGTTTATCCTGCAATTTTGCGAATCTGTTTCGAAGTTAAACTTATTAAAGTTTTTTTCTAAACAAACTTTACGAATTTTGAGATATTTTGTTGTAAGATTTAATTTTATTTTGACAAAATTGAAAGGCGCTTCGGCAGGGTTTGAAGTTTCTAATCCTAACTAACGACATTCAAGCAAACATGTAAAACGAATAATAAAGAGAGAGAGAGAGAGAAAGAGAGAGAGAGAGAGATTTTTTTTGGGTCCAAACTCGGGTTCTGTTTTGACCCATTTTACCACCTGTCCTAATCTAAGCATACAAGATAAAATAAAATAACCAAAAAAAAACAAGGAAAACAACTAGGGCTTATGCCCATTACAAAAATGCAAAAATAAATAAAAAGGTCTTCTAATTCCGTGCTCCCTCGGCTTTTAGATCTTCGTAAAATTCGATGTTTGCGCATCGGTCTCAGTAGGTCGACTCGATGGAAATCTTCCGAGCCTTTATGGCCCTTCCGAAAGTCAAGAAAAAGGGGAGTCCCAAAAGGACTCGAGAGAAGTTGTCACATGCCATATGCAAAAAATCAATGAAATGAGAATTGTCATGTTCAAACAAATAACTAGAGTGAATAAATTCACAAGCAGAACAATGGCCTTTTTAACATGTAATGCTAATCGCATACTCCTAAGGACAGCAAAACCAGCATCCAACAATTTTAATAACAACTTTGAGGCTATGTGAGTCACAAATTATGCATACTTGGGAAGCTTAAGATGAGTGAGAAAGATGAACATTTTCATTAATCAGATTTGCAGCCAGCACAAATGGAAGCTTGAAGAAAATGAATAAAGAAAAATGATTTATCAAGAAGCAAAAATATGCGACAATGATCTACTACATTATCTCTAAATGAATTAAAAATTAATTAAGCAAACGCAGCACTCAAAACATCATTTTGCAATGAATAAAAAATTACGGTTGGAACGTGATAGCTACAATATTCCTATACGAGCTCGAAAACACACGTCACGTGGCAACAATATGAAGCAATGGATATATTTTAAAAGGCAAACATAAAAATACAAGATTTCTCAAAAAAAAGTACTGTTGCAAAACAAAGGGTGTTGCCAAACAAAGGGTGTCTACTATTTTCGAATCAACAATTATTTACTTTAAAAAAATATTTAAGAAAAGACATCCTCCTCGAATCGATTTTCAATCACTTCACACCATAAACAAAGCCAAACAATCATCGTATCCGAGAACAACATGGAGCGAATACAAGTTGTCGAACTTGTGGAGGAAAACTGGGTAATAAACCTCATTCAAATCGGAGAAGAAGACCAATGGAACTTATACAAACAGAGTACACCCATAGAACAGCCCAACAAAGTGACAAGATGAATGATAATATATACAACATGGGAGCTTAGAACGATGGCAGATGCAATCACTACCTAGTGGCTAACAATAAGCAAAACTATTAACGCAGGCAACTCGCGTATTTGGGAGTCAAACAAGCGGACATCCCTGCTGTTCGGGAACTCAAATCCGCATTCATAAAACATAAGATACAACTATCTCTTCCTAAGACCGAAGTAAGCCTAAAACAGAAAGAAGAAAATAACCACCAGCATGAAACAGTTTCAGAAGGATACACAACGTTACACCTCATGAAAATATCATCAGTTTAATCGAACGAACAGTAGACAGAACTATGAAGATAAATTTTTCAAACGTCGATAATACTATGCCAAGAACATGCTCGTAAAAAAAACAAGAAAACTATAGAGGAAGAGATGTTACCTTCTTCAAGCAGCGAAACAGGGACGAGACGAGCAGGAGATGGAGACGACTACCACCGTGCGAACCTGAACACCAGTACAACGTTCCGTCGATAAACAACGAAGAACAAAAGAACATTCCCAAAACTTTAACTGTTCTTCGTGTCCAAATCCTACTCCCGAAAAATCAAAATATCTTTGTATTATATATTGGTGGGATTTCAGCCAGAACCAACAATAGCCAACGGATATTCCTACAATCTTCCGTAAATTTCCTTTCTGTGCTTTTACAACAGACGAAAAAGCAAAAAATTTCTCTCCTAAAGATTTTTCCAAACTAATCGTCCAACAACAGACGGAAGAGGAAGCAGAGTCTTTTCAAAAAATTAGGGTTTTCGGAAGAGGGGGGGCAGAGGAATTCTTGGAAGAAACAGGGGCAAATTCGAGATTCCATCCCTCATTTCAAATTCGAAATTCCTTAAAGATATAAGGATGAAAGATGTCACCGTACCAACCTTCAACGGAATCAAAATCGTAGCCTTCTGATCCTCAAGCAAGGACGAGTGAGCACACGAGATTGAGACATTTGGCCTTCGAAAGACGTGTCTTCTGGCTGGAATACTACGAGCATGTAGAGGTTCGGCCAAAGGCTGAAAAGGGAGAGAGAGGGAGCGACTCGACTGACTCGCGTTAGGTTCACGCGAGAGAGGGAGTTCGTGGAGAGAGGGGCGTGTGACATTGACGAGGGGAGACGCGGGGGGGTTTTCGCATGGGAGGGTTTTCCATTTTTGGGGTCTTGCGTCTTCCTCATGGGTTCTGATGAGGAAGAAGTGAACAAGAAAGGGGGGGAGGAAGCGGGTTGGGTCGGAGCGGGTCAAGGATTAGGCGGGTTGAGGGTTTAAGTTGAGTGGATTGGGCTGGATTTAGTTAATACAGTGGAATTAGGCTGGGTAAAAGATTGAGGGATTTGGGCCTTGGTGTTGATTGGGAACTAAATGGGGAAGATGGGCCGCCGGCTTTGATTGGGAAAATAATTGGGCCTGGAAATATTGGGAATAAGGTGGGCTTGAAATAAAGTGAAATGGGCTGGAGTTAATTGGTTGAATGGATTTTTTAGGGGAAAAAGATTTAAATTTAAAAAGTCAATTGATTAAAAGCGAATTTGGTATAAATTTATTAGCGAGCATTATTTATTTGATAACATAACTATTTAAATCGTAAAATAGCGATTAAAATATAACCACGATTTAAAATCAACTAGTTTAATGGAATACTTTCTAAACTTAAGATACTTTTTGAGATGGTTTTTGAATAATTATGAGATATATACATAATCATGTAAATATGTATATTACCTAAAAAATTTGGCAAAAGTATTCGAAGTAACACAAAATTCATGTATTATATTATTATATGCAGAAAATTTATAAATATATTTAACTTAAATTATTTTGAAAAACTAGGAAGCTCGATAATTAACTTATACCGACGCGGGTCAAAATTGGGTGTCAACAGTATCACTAGAGGGTTACTTGGGAAGTTAAGAAATAAAAATGGAGGAAACTTACTGTATAGTGTAAATAGGTTACTGAAAAGTGGCCCCAAATAAGACTTAAATTCTATATTTGATACTTATATTATTTTTGTACTTTGAATATTCCTAAATGAAGTATGTAAGTTGTTTGATGCTTAATACATCAAGTTTTATGAAGATTTCACATAAAGGCATAATGAATGATTTCAAGTAAAATATCCCTTCTAAATGCATGTTTTTCATGATTGCATACTTAGTACATTCTTGTATTAACTCCATTCATCTCTACTTTTTACAAAAAAAAAAGGTTATGAATGCTTAAAAGGATGTCTCTATGATTAAGGATCTTCTTATGTGTTGCCCAATCTCATGCTAAAAGAGTCCTTAAGATTCAAGGATGTCCTATGTCAAGTTATGGTTAAAGTCTTGTAATTATATACTTATGGTTATGTTATGACGGTCGTGTCCCTAATGTAATCTTATGATGTTGAATTTTGGAATGCAAAAAGAGACTAGAGTATAAATATGTACTTATAATATTTTATACATATGAAGTGAAATGTCTAGCATATGATGTGCTATGAAAAGTTTTAAATTTCCCGCTAATTTACCGATGACAATGCGATGAATGATGACTATGGTCTTGTATAATAACTCTGAGAGGTCAAGTATGTCATGCCACTTCTAGGGGTGCTCCCCGGTAGTGAAAGTGAGGCTCTAGATTATGTCATTGACTTTCAGAGTATTACACTGGAAAGTCTTATTACTCAGAGTTCTCCAAAAGGACTTCTAAAGTTTGGGATCGTGGGATACTTACCTGCCAGTTTGTCCCAACTCAATTTTTGAAGTTTTCGTTTTGGCACCTCGCGAGGGACGTCATGTATTCCACATATTCCCACTCAATATTGTTTGAGTTTCTTAGCGATATAACTAATTTTTCTAGTTGATTTTTCTTCTATAAAATACATATTAATACCATGAAATTATTTATAATCATGATATCATGAGCCTTGAAGCCATAATTCAATTCAAGGAAAGTCAAGAGAAGTTCATAGATTTTTCCGAAAGTCTTTTGCAAATGTTTTAACTTTGTTTTAACACTTGAGTTTTAAGTTGAATAAAGAGAAGATATAGAAGTTCATTTATACAAAAATATTATATCGAGAAAATATATTCCCAAAGAGTAAATGTTTTCACATTTAAACATGAGAGGAAACTCAGATTTTCAAGAGTGATTTTGAGCTAGTTTTGAGTAGTTATCTCAAATATAAGAAGAATTTTTGTTTTAAAACATGATCTGAGTATATTTTTTGAGTAGTATTGAGCACCTACATGGGAACGAGTTCATAATAACTCAAATCTCCATAAACCATGTTGCCATCATGGGAAATAAAGGAACATACTTTTTAGATGGTTGCTTATTTCTTTTATCATAGACTAGGTGATCGACTTAGATAAGGCATTCTATATCACGAGAAGGTATAGGAACGTTCTGGAAGCATAGAAGAGATGTTGTATCTTAAATTTAGATAATAGTGATGAATATATATGTATATTGGGTTGTTATTGTATTTAGATAACACATCGCATTGGTACCTACATTTTTGAATGCATTTTATAAACTACACCTTTATTGTTGTCTTCGCATTTATGGTAAGTATTCCTGAGTTGAGTATGTCTAAGGTAAGTGTTCTCTTCAAACTGTTTTCAAGTTAGTGTAATGCATAGTTTTTCCCCTAAATGCTTGTACCTTCAATTTACGGATGTCATTTTACCTGCATCATTTTATGATGGAGATACAGGGAATAAGGATCACCATGCAACGCCTCGTTCATCCAGTTGAGCATCTCAGAGTTTGTTGGTGAGCCTCCCTTCTTCTACAGGATTCCTTTTTATTTTTTTATTAGTCAGCTGTTAGGATGATCGAGGGTCTCGTACCAACGTCTCTTTTTGTATTTAGGCGTCATAAATAGTTAGATGTTAGCTCATACGTCTTTTATTTAAGATGTTTTGCTAAAACACTAGAGTTACCACTTTGGCTTCTTGAATGTTTATTCTAAAAAAAATCTAAGTTTATTTGAGACAATTGATAAAAGATGCTTTTCAATCCTTCTATTAATATTTTATATCTTTCGTGATGAGCTAAGTCAAGCATAAGGTCCACTTGGGGCCACTAGTGGTCCTCGAGTGCTAGTATTGTCCAGAGTATAGGCTAGGGGAATCAAAACATGGCATCAGAGCATCGAGTTCTAGAGTTCTATGGAGTCTATTAAGTCGGGCTAATAGATTCCTAGTTATCATTATGAAGAGTGCCATATCTATAATTAAGAGGTTGCGATCGAGTTCATCTCTAAAAAGTTTCTTGTAACTCATTATCATGTGTTTCTTTCAGATTATGCCTCCACGAAGAGATGTCCAACGGTGTTTTGCCAGAAAGAATGTTGAGGAAAAAATGGTACCTAATGAATCAAAAGTAAAACCCCAAGGAGAGGTTATCAAAGCATAATTTCCGAATGCAATCTTAATGCTAAGTCACGCCATCAAACAAAGTTGTGTGACAACGAGGGGCTTGACAAAAACAGGTTGATACTTCCAGGATCTGTGAGTTCATGAGGATGAATCCTTCAAGTTTCACAGGTTAAAGTACTACCGAGTATGAAGAAAAATTTATTGGGTAGTAGCAAAAAGTTTTGATATTATGCACGTTGTTGATGCTGAGTGAGTGGAACTAGTTGCATAACAAATAAAGAATGTTTCTATGACTTGTTTTAATTAGTGCAAGAAGGGTATAGGTTAAGGCGCATAAATTATGAGTTGGGCTACATTTGAGGAGGCTTTTTTTGGAAGTTTCTTTCCCCGGGAACTGAGAGAAGACAAGGTACATGAATTCCTTACCCTTAAGAAGGATTCATTAAGTGTCCATTATTAAAGTTTAAAGTTTACCCTACTATCCCGAAATTATCCAGAGAAGGATGAGTCTATTTGTTCCTCGGTTGACTCGCTTGTCAAGAAATAAGGCAAAGAAGCTCTTTTAATAGGAAACATGGATATACCATGGTTTATAGTTTCTATGCAGTAGGTATAGAAAGGGAAGTTGAGGGATAGGGAAGAGTTTCAAGAAAAACTAAGACATGGAATTTGTCCGGGCAACTTAGGAGTAATGTAAACCGTTATTCATTCCATCAAAAGAAAAAGGGACCTTCTCCATCATCTAATAGTGCACATGCACCCAGAAACAAATATGAATATAATTGTTAGAATTCACGGCACTTTAGATCTTGACATGCACAATCTCAAGGTAGTGTGGCATAAGAAGGTAACTAGGCTCCTACTTGTGCTAAGTGTTGTAGGAACCACCCAGGTGAGTGTCTCTATGGTTACACTAGTTGTTACAAGTGTGTTCAACAGAGCCACTTCATGAAAGATAAACTTAAGAATAAAAAATATAATGGAATCAGGACAACAGAGTCCAATCGTCATTAGTTCCTCCACCATACATAACTACATGTAGAGGAGCTACTTCAAGGGAAAGAAAGGGAGAAAACTATTTTGATACCATCACGAGTTGTCAAGAGCAACAGAATTCTCCATATGTTTTCATTGGTATCATCAATGTCTTTAGAGTTAATATGTATGCTTTACTAGACCCAGGAGGGAGTTTATCTTTTGTGACTCCTTATGTTGCAATAAATTTTGATTTTTCTTGAAAAATTTGTGAGCACTTTTGTGTTTCTACAATAGTTGGGGAGTCTAATCTAGCACAGTGAGTCTATCATGATAGTTCAATTTCCATCAATCACAATAGCATCATGGTTGATAAACTTGATATAGACATGGTTGACTTTGATGTTATTCTTGGTAAGGCCTGGCTTCATGCATGTTATGCTTCCATTGATTGTAGAACTCGACTTGTCAAGTTCCAGTTTCCCAAATAAATATTTACAATGTGGAGTAGTTGTTCAGCAGTGCCTAAGTGTAATTTCATTTAGTACCTTAAGGCAAGAAAATTAGTTTCCAAGGGATATGTCTATGACATAGTCCTAGTTAATTACTCTAGTGTTGAGACTCCTCATATTTAGCTCATTCCAATTGTGAGTGAGTTTCCACAAGTATTTAATGAGGCTTTACCTGAAGTCCCTTCGAGAGAAATATACTTAGGTATATATATTCATACTTATACTCATCTAAAATATCTACTTCACCATATATAATTTCTCCCGCAGAGGTTAAAGATCTAAAAGAACAGCTGAAATATCCCCTTAATAATGGTTTTTTTAACCAAGTTTCTTTACTTGGGGCGCTTCGGTATTATTTGTGAGGATTAAATGTGGTTCTCTTATAATTTGTATACATTACTTCAGTTGAGTAACGTTTCATCGTGAATAAATATCCTCTTAGGAGAGTCGATAAACTTTTTGATTTGCTTTAGGTTCCACCTAATTCTCTAAGGTAGACCTAAGATCAGGCTACCATCATTTATGGGTAAGGGAATGTGATATGCCAATGAAAAATTTTAGGACCCGTTATGGTCATTATGAGTTCCTATTTATGTCCTTGGTTTGACCAATACTCATGGAGTATTCATAAACCTTATGATTAGGCTACTCAAGACTTATTTAATATGTTTGTTATCGTATTCATCGATGGCATACTAATCTATTTGAGGATTGATAAAGAACATGAAATCCATCTCAGAATAGTTTTTCAAACTCCAAAGGATAGGTATATATAAAGTTAGTGCATAATTGACCTAGACCCACATCTTTCATTGATATTAAGAGTTTCTTAGGATTACTCGAATATTATAGAAGGTTCATAGAGGGGTTCTCATCTATTTCATCCCCTTTAACAAAGTTAACCCATAAAACAATGAAGTTTCAATGTTTTGAATGTGGGGAAAAAGCTTTTACAAATTGAAAAAGAGGTTTACTACTACCCAATATTGACCTTGCCAGAAAGTAATTAAGGTTTTGTCGTATATTATGATCCTTCTAGAGTTACTTTGGATTATTTAATAATGTATAACAGAGAAGTTATAGCTTATGCTTCTAGACAACTGAAGTTCACATAAAGAATTACCCAACCCATAATATAAAGTTGATTGTCGTAATATTAGATTTAAATATGGTGCCATTATTTGTACATTTTCAATGTTTATGTATTCACTGATTAGAAGATTCTTCATTATGTGTTTAGTTAGAAAAAGCATAATCTCATACAACAAAGATAGTTAGAGTTACTCAAGGATTATGACATGAGTATATTTTATCACCCAGGTAAGGCTAATATTGTTTTTGATGCCTTTAGTAGGTTTTCTATGAGTTGTAACATCCATTTTGAGGAAGATAATAATGATTTAGCAAAAGATGTGCACACACTCAACACTTAGGATTTTGGATAACTGATTTCAAAGAAGGAGAGGTAGTGGTGATGAATGAGTCTAAATCATCATTAGTGTCTGAAGTTAAAGAGAAACAAGACCAATATTGTGTTTTGCTTTAATTGAAGTCAAATGTTCATGAGAAAACCGTTACTACTTTTATACAAGGGGGAGATAGTGTATTGAGGTATCAAGGTAGGTTGTGTATACCAAGGGTGTATATACTCCAATAAAGCATCATGGAAGAAGCTCATAGCTCCAGATATTCTATCCATTAGGGTTTCACAAAGATGTATCATAGATTAAGAGAAGTTTATTGGTGGAAATATATGATTATATAAACTTAACAAAAAACCGAGGTGTCCACTTGCCTCAAATAATAAAATAATCACTTTGGGACTTGAGCGTTCCAATTTCTTTGGAATTCTAAATCAATGCAATCTATTCAAATAAATAATCACAATAAGATGTTGAAACTAATAATACTCATATTATCGTAAGTGTAGCCTAGACCGAAAAACATACCCAGATTTCTTGACTAAGGTTATATCAAACTTCTCCAATATCATAATTTTGACAATATTCATATAATACAAAATGCCTAATTTTCAATCAATTATCTCAATATACAAAAACTTGATTCATAATAAAATTTTATACAAGAAAATTATATTCTGAATCTCAATTCAAACCATAATCATTGTAGTATTATTACCTCAAACTAAAAATAATCATTGTTTTACATTGAATAATATCCAATACTTAGCATAATAAAACAGCTGGCTCCAAGCCTCCGACACATCGTGTAAAAAAAAATGGTACAATATCTTCAATCAAATGTGTTTTATTCCTTTTAAGAAGTCATATATACTAATGGTGACAATTGATTATTATCCCCTTTCCATTACATTATTAGTTCAAAGATATCAAAATAACATTATAAAATGAAAAAGCATATCTAACTTTTGATTACGTGAATCATATCTTAGTAGGTTCAGTGTCCGCCAAAACGTAGTGTCATCCGAAATTTATCAACTCCTGTAGAACTCATTTTAATATATATGGGCCAAGTAGTATATGTTATTAAATAAATTATGAAATTGGATAGTTATCCACAAACTTAATTATTTATAAAAAAAATTACCCTTAATCATTTAACTATTGTTAAACGAATAGTTCAAAGTTTTCAAGACAACTTTCCCCACTAATCTAAAATTAATCGGGGCAACTATTGGAAGGGTAAAATGGTAACCTTGCAAATATTTCTAAAAATCACCTTTTGGGTCATTACACAATTCGAGACTTGATATTTTCATTTATAAATAATATTCAACCCACACAATAAAATCCAACAAGTAATCAAAAATGATTCCAGAAATAATAACCCTCATATCATATACTTTGAAAAATGGGTCAAATCAACTCAAAAACACAATGTTTAAGATTCTTATATGTAAATTGTTTATTAACATGATAGGTTTAGGTTCTTAAATTTCATGTATTTATGTATGGAGTTATGTTCCACTTGAATGGTGAAGATCCAATGTCTAATGTGTGAATTATTATAATGTTGAAATACTAGTTTCCTTTACTACAATACATGACAATGCATGAAATGTATTGAAAGATTGTATGATTTTTATAAGGTCAAAGGTAGTTCTTACCATGTTGAATCAATGAGCTATGTTATGAGTTGGGTTGAATAAAGGGTAATGTCCTCCTTCACATACGAAATTGTAATTCAGGTTAACTATGTATATGTTCGAGAATAATGCTTAGCATCGAGAGTATATGAGAAATGGGGTAGATACCTTCCCAGTAGTATAAGGCCGCGTCTTTTACATATGCTCTCATGAGATGGAAACTCTCCCGCTAGCAGAATTTATCGGGTTTCTAGAAGCAATCTCCCTATCAAATAACTATGTGCCCGCATAGGTCTTAGCTAGTTTATACACATTATTTCTATATATGTCTAGTTCTTCCTTAGGCAAGTAGGACACCTTCTTACGATTTCAGGTTATATGACATTGTATTTCATGTAGCACACATGGTCTTTTTCGATAAATGCTATTCTCCCTATTTAAGAGGATAATGAATATGACTTGAACTATACTTGTGATTTCTTTATAAGATTACTTTGTAGGAGTGGAGGTATGTGACTTCACTTTTATATTGTGTAAGTAGGCTTTGAAGGGATTGTGGTTGGTTCACTATGCCATGGAAAGACATGAAGATATGATATATGCTTATTGCATTATTTTTATGGTACCTTAAGTATATGTAATAAGTATGTTTATTATTCATGTATGATTACGTGTTATGATGAGGTATATAGTTGATATGTATCATTAAGGTGAATCCAAATTGATACTTAGTATATTTAGTATTATGGGATGCCAATTGTGCATTGCATCAGTACGCTTTTCGAATTGCTAAGATTATGATCCTACTGTATTGATATACCGTAGTTTCACGGTATCCGAAAGCCTTTTTTGTGCTAATTTTGATAGAAGTTTCTCTTTGTTTTGCAGGAAATCTGTCCAAAGCTGAATGCGGAGATTTTGAGCGAAAAATGCAGAAGAGACCACCTACGGAGCTTATGACGATCCGTCGTGCCTATGACGGTCCGTCCTGCAGGTTCGTCGTGAAGATCAGAGAAGTGATCCCAGTACCCTGATTCCAAGAGGTTAAGTATTTTGAAACGAGACCCTCGACGGACCGTTGTGCCTATGACGGTCCGTCATACTTGCCGTCGAGGGGAATGAAGAAAGCAGCAGAAGAAATTACACCAAGTATGGGACGACGGAGTCCACGACGGTCCATCATGACCACGACGGTCCGTCGACCCAGCCGCGTTTTGGCAGATTTCCAGTAATTAGAATCCTTGTTTAATTAGGTTTTTATTTTTTTATAAATAGTTCGAAAAACCTCATTTTTTAGGTTAGACTCTGTGAGAGAAAACATCATATTATTAGACTTTGTGTTTGGAGTGTTTGATTTTTAGAGATTCTTACAAGTGATTTTTGGTGATTAATCAAGCAAATTTTTGGACTTTATTCTTTCTCATTGAAGTAAGTACATGAATTCTTGTTTAACATATTTTAATATTGTGTTTATGGCTATGAGGAACTAAACTCCATAACTAGGGTTGTGGGAACCATATCTCAAATAATGAGATAAACCCTAGCTAAAATAACAATTCTAGAGTAGTGTCTTGCATGTATTAAAAATTCTTTCGCTTAGAAGTCTTTTTAACGGATGATCAACGTTAGAACTCGCCTTAATGCTACTTGCCGGACCAAGGAGGTAGATAATAGGAAAAGAATTATTAACATAGATTTAGTGTATACTATCTAATAGCCTAGTATTGATTGGTACAAGTTAATAACTTAGTCAATTATCGAATACGATGCTTAATATGAGGTAAAGATAAGGGTAAGGAAAGGAACACACGCAGCCGGACCAAGGTGCGGAGTGAGATTTTCTAGATGCCGGACCAAGGATTTAGAAATACATAACTTATCACTTTGCATGCAAGATACTAGGAAAGAATTGTTATTGTTAGAATTATCAAGTTATGAACCTGTGGGGAACACGTAAATCCTAGTTACCTTAATTAATTGATTAAAATCCAACATTAAAAGCTGTTAAGTGTCTCTTTCAAGTTCCTTAGTTATTTTTACTCATTAGGAAATACAAAACCCCCTGTTTATGCTTTCACTTTCTAAGGAAATCATCAACCGAACAATAGTAATAACAAGTTGAAGTTAAGTCTAGACTATTTTTCTCGTGGGAACGATCCCAACCTCACTAGTTGGGTTATTTACTTGACGCGACCGCTTTACTTCACATTTGAGAAGTAAGTTTGAGCGTATCAAATTTTGGCGCCGCTGCCGGGGAATTTAGCTTTTAGATTAACTTGAACTTATTACTAAAGTTTAGTTGATATTTTCTTGATTTTACTTTGTTTTATTGTTTTTGATTTCCTTTCAGAACTATCCTCCTTGTATGCCAAAAACACGGAGAGGAAGAGAACCCTTGTTTCCCTACGATCACGAGCTAGAGCGTACACTGCGCAATATGAATCGAAACATGGGAATAAATGATGAGGATCAAAACTAGAACATCCTAAATCCAGTGGATGTTCATGGTCAGATGTTACCCGACGCTCCGGGTGAACATCAACAGAGGGGACAAAATCCCGTTCCACGACCCCAAGCATACTACAGAGGGTATGATAACATCGCAGACTCGAATGGGCCACTTGTCTTGCCCCCTCTACCCACAGGCCACACTTTTGTGGTAACTAGTAGCCTGATGCAAATGTTCACTGCCAGAGGTTTGTTTTCAGGGCTACCTTCTGAGGATCCACATGCCCATATAGCTAAGGTAAGGGCAGTGTGTAAAAGTTGTGTGGGGAGGCCTGATTTGGATCTAGATGTAATAGGTCTCAGAGTGTTTCCTCTCTCACTGACGGGAGAGGCTATTATGTGGTTTACTGAGCTCCCATACAACTCCATCTTCACATGGAACCAACTACGGGATGTCTTCTTAGCACGCTACTATCCGGTCTCCAAGAAATTAAACCACAAAGACAGGGCGAATAGCTTTGTGGCACTACAAGGAGAGTCAGTTAGTAGTTCTTGGGATAGATTCACCTCATTCTTGAGAAGTGTTCCAAATCATCGTATTGATGATGAGTCACTGAAGGAATACTTCTATCGGGGACAGGATGATAACAATAAAGCAGTGTTGGACACTATAGCACGTGGATCTTATGGAGAATGCCCTTATGCTGAGATTGCTAAGAAATTAGAGAAAATCTCTCATAACAACAAAGCTTGGAGTACTAGGAAGTCCGATACAGGGAGAAACACCTTCGCAGTGCAGTCCACTCACAACCCAGCCACAGATGATATTCGTGAAAAAATGGCTCAGATGAGAACTGAGCTTGGGTTGGTACTAAAACATGTCACTGGGGGTGCAGAAAAGATTAATGCAGTCAACTACTTTGCTAAACCACCACCTTCAATCGATGAGTGTTATTATGAGGAGGATTCCTATGCAGTAAATGAACAGATTGGGGGTTTTCGACCAAGTGCCCAAGGCTCTAATAAGGAGAATTGGCGCAAAGGTCAAGGGAACCAAGGTCGGAACAATGGTAACTACAATCGTGAGGATCATTATGTCCGAGATGGAAACTACAATCGCGACAACAACTTCAACAAGGGTAACTATGGTAATAGAAACGACAGGAATGGACCCTATGTTCCTCCTCAAAATCGTGAAGTTACTCCTAGGGATGGTGGAGGTAGTATGTCGCAAGTTGAGGATATGTTGCATAAAATGATGAGGAGGTTCGATGCTAGTGATGAGCACAATAAAGAGTTGAGGAATGATTTAGCGGGTATTGGGCAAAAAGTTGATACACATGCAATATCGATTATGCAACTTGAGTTACAATTGGACCAATTATCTGCAACTGTGAACACACGGCAACCAGGCACTCTTCCTAGCAACACTGTCCAAAATCCGAAAAATGATGGACATTGTATGGCAATTATTACTCGCGGTGGCAAGCAAACCATTGACCCACCTATGCCATCCAATGAGAATGAGGTGACAAAAGACACTGATAAAGTGGTAAATGTTGATGCTAATATAGAGGATAACAGTGCAGAAAATGCTGAAGTGCCTAAAAAGGTAACTCCCATGCCTAGGCCACCACCCCCATTTCCTCAAAGATTAGTGAAAAAGACTGAAGATGGCAAATATCGTCGTTTTATAACAATGTTGAAGCAACTTTCTATCAATGTCCCTTTGGTAAAAGCTTTCGAACAAATGCCCGGTTACGCCAAGTTTATGAAAGATTTGGTCACAAAGAAAAGATCGGTTACTTTTGAGGATGATGATAGAATGCAGCATTGTAGTGCTATTGCTACAAGATCTCTGGTCCAAAAGAAAGAAGATCTTGGTGCGTTCACTATTCCTTGTACAATCGGGCTATTACATTTTGCGAAAGCATTATGTGATCTGGGGGCAAGCATAAATCTCATGCCCCTCTCGATTTACAAGAAATTGGGTTTGGGTGACCCAAAGCCCACTGCGATGCGGCTACTGATGGCTGATCGAACAGTAAAACGGCCCATAGGGATACTTCATGATGTGCTAGTAAAAGTGGAGTCATTCATCTTTCCAGCCGATTTTGTTATTCTTGATTGTGATGTTGATTTTGAAGTGCCTATTATCCTTGGGAGGCCATTCCTAGCTACGAGAAGAGCCTTAGTAGTCATGGAAAAGGGGCAGATGAAATTTCGGTTGAACAGTGAGGAAGTGACCTTTAATATTTGTAGGTCCATGAGGCAGAGTGGTGAGCTCCAATCGGCATCTGCTATATCCTACAACATGGGTGAGACATTTGAGACACAAATAGAAGAACGTCTAGGTGTCGAAGCATTAGCGGCTGTGATAATGAACTTTGATAGCGATTGCATTGAAGAGTATGAGTCATTAGTCGCGGCTCTTGACCGAGGTGATGTTTGGTTTAAACCGAAGAAATTTGAGCTTGATATGAAAAATCGCGAGTCCCCACCCGCTAAACCATCTATAGAGGAAGCTCCGAAAGTTGAATTAAAAGATCTCCCACATCATCATAGGTATGAATTCTTAGGAGATGGTGACACTTTACCGGTAATCATTGCATCAGACCTGGATGAACAACAGGTTCAGAGTTTGGTGAAGGTACTAAAAAGGTTTAAAAGAGCTATTGGGTGGACCATTGCAGACATTATTGGGATCCCTCCTTGTATTTGCTCTCATAAAATCCAACTCATGCCTGATCATAAACCGAGTATTGAGCACCAGAGACGCTTGAATCCTCCTATGCAAGAGGTTGTGAAGAAGGAAATTTTCAAGTGGTTGGATGCTGGAGTAATCTATCAAATCGCCGATAGTAGTTGGGTATGCCCGGTTCAGTGTGTACCCAAGAAAGGGGGAATGACTGTGGTCCCTAACGAAAAAAATGAACTTGTTCCAATGAGACCGGTTACTGGATGGAGGGTGTGTATGGATTACCGTAAACTGAACTTATGGACTAAAAAAGACCATTTTCCTATGCCCTTCAAGGATCAGATGTTGGATAGACTTGCCGGAAAAGGGTGGTATTGTTTTCTTGATGGGTATTCGGGGTATAATCAGATTTCTATTGCACCAGAAGATAAAGAGAAAACCACTTTCACTTGTCCATATGGGACTCTTGCGTTCAGAAGAATGCCGTTTGGGTTGTGCAGTGCACCCGCAACCTTTCAGAGATGTATGATGTCAATATTTTCTGACATGGTGGAGGATACTATAGAGGTTTTTATGGATGATTTTTCTGTGGTTGGTGATTCATTCGAGCGGTGCTTGAAAAATTTATCTGAGGTTCTTAAGAGATGTGAAGACTGCAATTTGGTACTAAACTGGGAAAAGTGTCATTTCATGGTGAAAGAGGGTATTGTGTTGGGTCATCGCATTTCAGAAAAGGGCATAGAAGTTGATCGAGCTAAAGTTGAGGTAATAGAGAGACTTCCCCCACCGATCTCTGTGAAAGGTGTGAGAAGCTTTCTTGGGCATGCAGGTTTTTATCGGAGATTCATCAAAGACTTTTAAAAGATTGCACACCCACTGTGCAAATTGCTGGAGAAAGAATGTAAATTTTGTTTTGATGAATCCTGTCTTAAAGCATTTGGTGAGCCAAAAAGAGATGTTAGTGTTTGCGCCTATCATTATTTCTCCGGATTGGAACAGTCCATTTGAGGTAATGTGCGATGCCAGTGGGGTGGCTCTTGGTGTAGTATTGGGACAGAGAAGAAACAAAATTCTTCACCCAATTTACTATGCTAGTAAAGCCCTAAATGAAGCCCAGAAGAACTACACAGTGACTGAGCAAGAACTCCTCGCAGTAGTCTTTGCTTTTGAGAAATTTCGCTCCTATTTGCTAGGTACTAGAGTTATAGTGCATACTGACCATTCAGCATTGAGATATTTGATGGCGAAAAAGGATGCGAAACCAAGGCTGATTCGTTGGGTATTACTGCTGCAAGAATTTGACTTTGAAGTGCTGGATAGAAAAGGGACTGAAAATCAAGTTGCTGATCATTTGTCTCGTCTAGAGGGTGAAGCTATGAGAGAGTTAGGGGCTAAGACTAACATTGATGATACTTTCCCCGATGAACATGTATTGGCTGCTTCACAAGACTTGATTCCATGGTTCGCAGATTTTGCGAACTATCTGGCTAGTGATATTGTTCCATCAGACTTGTCCTTTAATCAAAGGAAAAAGTTCATGTACAATGTGAAGAAGTTCTTTTGGGATGAACCATACTTGTATAGGAGTTGTGCCGACGGGCTTATTCGGCGTTGTGTGCCAGAATGTGAAATGTTGAGTGTATTTTAGGCATGCCATTCTTCACCTGTTGGCGGACATCACAGTGGTATCCGAACCACTCACAAGATATTGCAATGTGGTTACTATTTGCCAACTCTTCATCAAGATGCTCATGGGTTTGCTAAAGCATGTGACAAATGTCAACGAGATGGTGGTATTTCAAGAAAGCAAGAGCTCCCTCTAAGCCCATTCTTGTGATTGAGTTATTTGATGTGTGGGGTATTGACTTTATGGGCCCTTTCGTGAGTTCTCATGGGATGAAGTACATTCTTGTAGCAGTTGATTATGTATATAAATGGGTCGAAGCCGTAGCCCTTGCAAACAATGAAGGGAAGAGTGTCACTGCATTCTTGAAAAAGAATATATTCTCCCGTTTTGGCACTCCAAGGGCCATTATTAGTGATAGGGGCTCCCACTTCTGCAACAGATTGTTCAAGGGGTTATTGGAGAAATACGGTGTTCGCCATAATGTGGCCACTCCTTACCACCCTCAAACTAGTGGGCAAGTTGAGGTATCGAATCGGGAGATCAAACAGATATTGTCCAAAACAGTGAATGCTAGTGGAACGGATTAGTCAAAAAGGCTTGATGATGCTCTTTGGGCCTACCGGACAGCTTATAAGACTCCCATAGGTATGTCTCCATACCAACTTGTATATGGGAAAGCTTGTCATCTTCTGGTTGAGTTAGAGCATAAAGCTATGTGGGCTATGAAGAAGTTAAAAATGGATTGGAGCGAAGCTGTAGAGCAACGGTTAAATGGGTTGAATGAACTTGATGAATTTCGCTTAAAAGCCTATGAAAGTTGAGCCCTATATAAATAAAAGATGAAGAAGTATCATGACAACAAAATTTAAAAACGAGAGTTTATGGACGGGGATTTAGTGCTTCTATTCAATTCCAGATTGCGCTTGTTTCCAGGCAAACTCAAGTCCAAATGGACTGGTCCTTACACGGTTACCCAACTATTCCCTCATGGAGTAGTTGAGTTGGAAACTAAGGAGGGTGTGCGGTTCAAGGTGAATGAACAGCGCATAAAAATCTATCTCGGGCATGCTGAATAGGCGAATGAAGTGATTGAGGCATACCATCTTGATGAAGTCTGAGTAATCAAGTGGCCCCAGTCGTGCCGCGACATTAAATCAGGCGCTTGTTGGGAGGCAACCCAATACTTATCGTCTTTTTAATAATGGTAGCATTTTTTCTATTAATGGGTTTTAAATTTGCAGGCACATCACCAGGAAATTCTGCAGAAAACTACTCCGCAGTAGCCACTGACGGATACAACGATGGACCGTTGCGCATGCAACGGACCGTCGTATGCATCCGTCACACCAGGTACGTATTTCTGTCATTTTGAATATTAGGGTACACACGACGGAACCTACGACGGCTCGTCACAAATGCGACGGACCGTCATCGGGGAACCGTCGCGTGATTAATGAATTCTACCCGACCCGACCCGACTGGACCCTTTTCAAAATCTGACCGTTTATACTCCTCCCCTCCATATTGCACTACATTACTTCCTTATTCCCCTCATCTCCCCTCTCTCTTCAACTTCCACACTTCCCCTCACTTATCATTGCTCCCAAAATCCTCCTAAGCCTTATACTTATCATCCACTAGTCGGTGCTGCTGTTGTAGGTGTCTACCTTGCCAGAATCATTCTCCATTTATTTTCTTCTCCATTTCCAAGGTATGTGTCTCTACATTTATACTTATTTATCTTGCATTTTGGTTTTGTAGTTAGTATTAGCTTAGTTCTTAGTCGTATACTGTTTCCTCTATATGATTATGTCTAAACCTAGGCTCAAAATGTTCGTATGTGCCATGTTGATAACCCTAGGCATAGGTGATTTTGCTTTGGTAGTTTCCTAGGTCGTTGTGATAGACACATATAGGTCCACAACACTACAAGACCATGTGGGTTCAACGGGGATGCGTAGGGTACCCCCAGTTCTAACGCTGCTACTCAGAATGAGACCCCGATGACGGACCATCGCACACACGATGGACCGTCGTAAGGTCCGTTGCACAAGACCTAGCACCCCTGCCCAATGACGCCTGTGACGGACCGTTGTCTTCACGACGGTCCGTCCTACACAACCATTCTGGTTGTCAGAGACCCTGTTTGTAAGGGTCTCTCAACATTTTCTAAGTGTCCTACGACGGACCGTCATACCCACGACAGTCCGTCCTGCACGACCGTCATGATGGTCAGAGACCCCTCTGATAAGGGTCTCCCAACATTTTCTAAGTGTCCTACGACAGACTCTTACGACGGACCATCGTACTGACAATGGTCCGTCCTGCACGATCTTCATGATGGTTAGAGACCCCTCTGATAAAGGTCTTCCAACATTTTCTAAGTGTCCTACGACGGACTCTTACGACGGACCGTCGTACCAACGACGGACCGTCCTGCTTGACTGGCATGATGGTCAGAGACCCCTCCTTCAGGGTTCTTTCTATATACATTGACTAAGTACAACACGACGGACCTCATGACGGTCCGTCATAGCTACGACGAGCCGTCACCAGGCCTGTCGTGTGATACAGTTTCAATATCACTAACACACTATGTTCAATGTTTTATGCCATATGGGCTTGCCTGTCTTGTTTGACACTACTCGTACTAGTAGTGATCCTTTGCAGGTACTCTCTACTATGGCACCCAAGCAAGACCGAGCCTACGCACGCAGGCGATTCAAGTCTGTTGCCCCGTCTGCACGCTTGATCATCGGCTCTGATGATGAGCGGGACCCTGAATATGTGCCCCCAGGCACTTCCGCACCTTCCCATGCTGCACGTGCCCCCAGAGCCACACCCAAGACGGTGGCGTCCGGCGTAGTCACTGCCTCCCAGTCTGATGAGGAGCGCACACTGACCGGCACACCCTTTGGGTCCACCATAAATGAGGAAGGAGCGTCTGGCTCCTTAGGAGTATCCTCGTCCGAGGAATCTTCAGGCTCTGCTGAGGTTCCCGCACCCACCACTGCTGCAGCATCGGCCTCGTCTGATGAGGCTGACAGTTCAGACTCTACATTCGGCGCACCAGCACAAATCCCCACCCCAGCCTCTGACCAGCAAAACCGGTGGTGCGTCAAAGGCCAGTTTCAAGTTTACTCCGACGCCAAATTCCTGACTGATAAAGGAGTAATGACTCGGACACTCACCTTGGAGCGGCGGGTACTTACAAGGAGTCTCCCATCGATGCCGGAGATCCACAACCTATTCACCAGGCATTGCTTAGAGTGGACAGCCCGTCCGTTGGGACGATACAGTGAGGAAGTGGTCTGAGAGTTCTACGCATCCTACGTATCGACTCTCCGATCACAGATCGATAGGCGGGCTGCTCCCGCTAAACAGGCCCCACTGGAGCAGGTTCGAGTCTGGGGCGTGCAGGTTGACATTTCCCTGCCAGCTATTCGCCGGTTCCTATACGGCGACAGTGCAGATGCTACGCGGACTCCCCACACTGCCGAGTTTGACTACCGCTGGCAAATAGTGAAGGATGGCCAGTTCTTGCGCGAGCAGGCATTGAGAGAGACTACCAAGAAGTGGATGGCCCTGCACCTATCAGTCGACGGAGAGGGTGCAGATTGGATCACTGAGCCGAAGGGGGCCATCAAGAAGGCCAACCTCATGTTCGTCGCGAAGTTCTTGTGGCTGCTCGTCCGTCACTGCCTCTCCCCCACAGCTGCTGGTAACATCGTCACTTGGGATCAAGCAGTGTTGATAGCGGCACTGATAGCACGAGACGACATTCAAGGTCACTAGTACCTACCCCTTCCCGTGTATGATTTTTGCCCTTTGCAGGACCGCAGGTGTGCCCATATGGCTCATAGATCAGTTGAAGACCCCGCAGGGCACCGTTGACGTCAGCCTCATCAGAGACGAGGCCAATGAGTTAGCCCCACGTCGAGGGCCCCGTCCAGAGCTACCACCACTTGCTGATGATCTTGCGGATACGGTAGCCCAGGCCCGCACCGCTACACAGGCATCCACTGACACTACCCCGGTCGAGTCTATCCCGGGTAGTAGCCCAGCCCCGAGCTCCTCTCGCACCGCCCCTCCACCGTTACTGGCCTCGCTTGCTAGGGTCCAAAAACTGGAGGCACAAATGGCCACCCTTCTGCATCATATCCAACCATGGATGCAGAAGTCTAATACTGAGTCTGAAGCGCGTATGGAGAGGAAGATGCAGCGGAAGATTGCTGAGGTTCACCAGCGCCTCGATGCATTTGAGTTGAGAGTGTTAGCCCGCCCAGCCCCTCCGATGGATGTGTCGACTCTTCTGGCTGCAGTCGACAGTTTTCGTGCAGATATCGACACAATCCTCGAGGCGAGAGTGCCGGAGCCTGTCGAGCCTGTTGAGGACACTTTATTGGCGGCCCTGTTTGCTACTTCAGAACTTCCCCCACCTTCCCCTCGAGAGAGTTCCAAGAGGCGTAGGGGTCGATCAGAGGATGAGGCGCTAGCAAGGAAGAAGGAGCGCCAAGAGATGGAGGCCGCGAGGAGAGCCTCACTTGCTGAGGCGGAGGCACACCAAATCAGAGCATCGCAGATAGCGGTTGGCGCGTCTAGCTCCCGCACTTTAGAGAGAGCAGGAGGCACTACTGATGGTGCGGTTGTTGCTGAGGACATCACTGAGGGTGTCCAGATTACTGAGGACACCACTGAGGGTGTCCAGATTGCAGAGGATGTGGGTTCTGGGAAACCGGACCCACCAGCTTGCTGATCGATGGCGCTATGCGCCACAGGTTTGCTTCACCTACCCCTCTAATCTTTAGATTTTTTAATGCATTGGGGACATTGCATGTTTTTTTGTTGGGGGTGGGGTAAATGGAAAGTGAGTGTTAGGGTGAAGTCTGGGTAGCCCAACTCACTATCCTCTTTTGGGGTTTTCTTGCCTGTGTTCTTTTTCCCCAAAAGACTGATTACTTTTTCTGTTGAACCGGCACGTTATATCTTTTGTACATAGTTTAACCCTGAAGCATGATGTCTAAAATGATATCCCGATAAAACTGGAAAATGTTGCATGACTAGGCGTATTAACTGATAATTGTGTGGCTCTAAGCATGAAATAGAGTTACACCATTGCATTACCCTAAATCTTCAAGTCAAACTAGATGTCTGATAATCTGGTATATTGATGAGATGTCAAGTGAGTGTGAGGAAAGTTGAATAGTCCACTATTGGTACTGAGCTAGAACTTGCCTGGTTAGTCATGCCAAATGTAAGCTGTAACAGATAATTAGGAAATGATCATAGGCCCTTATTCAATATAGCCCATTTCTAGCCTAAATAAAAGAAACCAAATGTAAGTTATCCTTCTTTGATCCAAATAATTTGAGCTTAAAATTAGACCTTTCTTTTTCACCCCAACTGATCTTTTCTGGGAACAATATGTTGGCCCTGGTCCATCCTTCGACATGTGCACCTCAGCTTATGCCAAAAGCATAAGTTGATGGTGGCTAATGCATAAACAACCTTTGTTATGGCCCTGACCCGACTTTGGGTATTGTGTACCTTGACTCATGGCAAAACCATGAGTTGAGGGTGGTTGTTTTGTGGAATGCTCTGGAAAGTGGGGTTGAAAGAACAAAGAGAGAGAAAGAACAAAAGTAAAGTTACTCAAGAACTCGTTGAAAGAAAAAAAAAGAGAAATATTCAAGAATTACAAACAAGAAAAGAAAAGAGTTACTTACACAAATGAAGAAAGAAGGGAAATAGCAAGGTGAAATAATAGGAGAAACTGGGCGAGATAAAGTGATAGAAAGTGGAAGGTTTAGCCGATATGTCAAGGAGGCCAAAAAGTCACTAAAGTATACCTAAGTATACCCTACCTGACTCTGAGCCTACGTTACAAGCTAAGAAAGTCCTATCGCGATCCTAAGGGTTGTATAGCAAACTTAAGGCAGTGAAAATAAGGGCAAGCTTAAGCCAATAGGTATGAATGAGTGTTACTTTGTTCTGAGAGCGAGTGTTGAAATGTAATCCTTATACTCAAACTGAAATCATTGTGTGAAAAATGAGGATTTTGTTCTAAAGTGAGGACACTAGTTGCAATACTGGAATTGTTAGCACCTCGGTGAGAAATTGAAGAGGATAGGTGTTAGTGCATGGTGAGTCTCTGTCATGTTCGAATCCCACAAAATTCAAGCCTAATAGTGATAGCATGCATAGATTTGATGAGATTAATCGGGATTGATTGTCAAATGATTGCAAAGGATAAAACATGAATACTATTGTACAAAGATTGTGTAGTGAGTCATAGTGCGTCGCTTGAGGACAAACAACGAATTTATGTTGAGGGTGTTGATATATCGTGGTTTCATGGTATAATTAATACTTTTTCCTTAAGTTTAGTGTGTCCTAACCTTTTTTGTGCTAATTTTGATATAAGTTTCTCTTTGTTTTGCAGGAAATCTGTCCAAAGCTGAATGCGGAGATTTTGAGTGAAAAATGCAGAAGAGACCACCTACGGAGCTTATGAAGGTCCATCGTGCCTGTGACGGTCTGTAGGTGGCAGCATAGAGAAGCTGCTGAAGGAAGATGGGGAAGTCTGACCAAGTGTGGGATTACGAAGCTTGTGACGGTCCGTCATTGCTATGACGGTCCGTCCTGCAGGTTCGTCAGGAAGATCAGAGAAGTGATCCCAGTACCCAGATTCCAAGAGTTGAAGTATTTTGAAACGAGACCCTCGACGGACTGTTGTGCCTATGACGGTCCGTCATACTTGCCGTCGAGGGGAATGAAGAAAGCAGCAGAAGAAATTACACCAAGTATGGGACGACGGAGTCCACGACGGTCCGCCATGACCACGAAGGTCCGTCGCGTGGTCCGTCGACCCAGCCGCGTTTTGGCAGATTTCCAGTAATTAGAATCCTTGTTTAATTAGGTTTTTATTTTTTTATAAATAGTTTGAAAAACCTCGTTTTTGAGGTTAGACTCTGTGAGATAAAACATCATATTATTAGACTTTGTGTTTGGAGTGTTTGATTTTTAGAGATTCTTACAAGTGATTTTTGGTGATTAATCAAGAAAATTTTCAGACTTTATTCTTTCTCATTGAAGTAAGTACATGAATTCTTGTTTAACATATTTGAATATTGTGTTTATGGCTATGAGGAACTAAACTCCATAACTAGGGTTGTGGGAACCATAGGCAAATAATGAGATAAACCCTAGCTAAAATAACAATTCTAGAATAGTGTCTCGCATGTATTAATAATTCTTTCGCTTAGAAGTCTTTTTAACGGATGATCAACGTTAGAACTCACCTTAATGCTACTTGCTGGACCAAGGAGGTAGATAATAGGAAAAGAATTATTAACATAGATCTAGTGTATACTATCTAATAGGCTAGTATTGATTGGTACGAGGTAATAACTTAGTCAAATATCGAATACGATGCTTAATATGAGGTAAGGATAAGGGTTAGGAAAGCAACACACGCAGCCGGACCAAGGTGCGGAGTGAGATTTTCTAGATGCCGGACCAAGGATTTAGAAATACATAACTTATCAGTTTGCATGCAAGATACTAGGAAAGAATTGATATAGTTAGAATTATCAAGTTATGAACCTGTGGGGAACACGTAAACCCTAGTTACTTTAATTAATTGATTAAAATCCAACATTAAAAGTTGTTAAGTGTCTCTTTCAAGTTCTTTAGTTATTTTTACTCATTAGGAAATACAAAACCCCCTTTTTATGCTTTCACTTTCTAAGGAAATCATCAACCGAACAATAGTAATAACAAGTTGAAGTTAAGTCTAGACTATTTTCCTTGTGGGAACGATCCCAACCTCACTAGTTGGGTTATTTACTTGATGCGAGCGCTTTACTTCTCATTTGAGAAGTAAGTTTGAGCGTATCATGTATTATGAAGAATTATGTGGAAATATTATTATGAATATCATTATTTTATTATCTGCATAAATGGTTTTCTAACTTGATAAATGCATGATTTACTAAAATTTCCTTTGTAGAATATTTGATTATTTTTATGCATATCTCCTTACTTAGTGCGTTTGTACTAAAACCTTATCCTCTACATCTCCTATGAGTGTAGATTCAAGTCGTTCACGTGAACTTAGTCCATTCATCAAGAAACATGGGTTGTTATCTCCATGTTTTGTGAGTCCTCATGTCCGGGGATGAGATGCTATTGGTTTTAGCTTTAGTTTTCTTTCCTTGTTAAAAACTATATCATACATTCTTTGATAAGACTTTCTTTTGATGTAAGCGTTAAGTCCAATCTTTTATATTCATATATCTAGATGGTGTAATAAGAGAACTCTAGATTCCTATTTTTCATATATGAATGAAGTTGAACTTCTGTTGTAAAAGTTTTCATTTTTCTTCATTATTCAATGCCTTATGTAGTGATGATACGTTAAGTGCTTGTATGTTACCGCTTTGGGTTCAAGTACATTGTATCAATCGTAGGTGTTATCTTGTGTCATGACACAAGCCTTCACGAATGTATTTGTTAGGAAACCTGAACCCTCGAAGATGCGAGATAGGCTTCGCTAACCCAAAGGATACAAAAGTGACGACCTTAGTGAAAGTTAGTTACGAACATGTGATATTGCAAAATCAAGTAAATATCAAATATCTACATCAACCCTCGAGATTCAATCGGGACCCAGTACACACAAAACCATATGCAACTTGAGTAAACTTGATGTTCGAGACTCCTAGATGAGAAACTCGTGAGAGTCACAATTAACAAACATAACACCTTTAAAAGAAAAAACAAGCTCCAGACCTTTGGAAATTCAATTACAACCTCTACTTGACCTAAAATATTCCCTTATCCAACGGTACTATTAAATTTCCAATCCAAGTATCTAAACTCCAAATAGTCACCAAAGTTATCCTAAAGACTAAAATTTTACAAATTTCCTACTTAGGACCTCAAATCCACAAAATGATTCTGACTCTTAAACTGGAGACTATTTTTGGCAAATTTAACCTTTCCTAGACCATTGGAATTAATAAAAATTGATTCAGAGACACGGTACTCCAAAAGACACCGAATATCAATTTTAAGAAACTTTAGTCTTTTAAATTCTATAGTTTCATGACTCACATCGTTATACTCAATGTTCGAAACCAAATTCAAAATTTAATCAAAACTAATTGGAGTTTATATCTAGATGGATAAAATGGTCTATCTACAAAAATTCCAAAAATGACCTTTGCGGTTATTATGCTTTGGTTGTCAATCTTTAGAAGAACAGTGGAACTAACCCCACAACTTTTTTAACATATAAGCTTGTTTATATTAAATAAGAAACTATAAATAGGAAAAAAATTCATAAATATAATGTTTGTATTGACCATTTACATTTTCCCTCTATCCTATAATTTTTGTTCTGTAAAAAATATTTATTTTATTACATAAGGGTAGGGGGAGAAGAAATGAGGGAATGATTACGAAATGAAGAATCAGATCATCGTTAATAAGATGATCAAATTTTTTGTAGCTAACAAATTGACTTACTTACTTATGTTATGCAGTAAATAATGATACAATTATCATATTTTCCTATGTAACGACCTGTTTAGTCGGTTCGAGCAGTAGAACTATATTTGATAAAACTGATTGGGTCGACGGATCACGCGACAGACCGTCATGGTCACGACGGACCGTGATGGACTCCGTCGTCCCAAACTTGTGCAAATTTTTCTGCTGCTCACCTTATTTCCCTCGATGACAGGTAGGACGAGCCGTCATAGGCACGACGGTCCGTCAAGGGCCTTCGTTCCAAAACACTTCAACTCTGAAATCTAGGTACTAGGATCGACTCTCTGAACTTTGTGACATACCTGCAGGACAGATCGTCGCAGGTACGACGGACCGACACAAGCGGCGTAACCCCGACTGGGTCAGATTTCTGCTAAATGTTTTAAAGGTGTGTTTTGGACTATTCATGATTTTAGTTATGGAATTAGTGGGGTAAGTTTAATAATTTATTTACTTGGGGGTTAAAGAAGATAATAAGAGAATAAATAGTGGGTTACTTTTATCATCTTTTATAATTGATTATATGATAATTAGGGTAAAAAAAAAGAATCTGGGAAGAAAAATAAAAAGAACAGAGAGGGAGAACGAGCGAGAAAGAGAGAGAATGAAGAGGAAAGCAAACGCATTGGGGAAGTAGCTTGCTTGATCACGATTCTTCAGTGGAGGTAGGTTATGGTTTATTTCTATGTGATAGATAAACTCTAAATAGTGATCAATATGTATTGGGTGGTATTGTAAAGTCTTCTATATGCTTGATTGTGTGTTTTATGTTGTGATTGTGTAATTGTGGTGGTCAGAATGATGAGATTGTTGAATCTCCAATCTTAAATCCTGTCTATTAAGATAACGCCTTCACATAAAGAAGGCTTGATGAATTAAAATAATGAGATAAATGGATCGGGTGTCACGTTCCGACATGGTAGTATTAGGAGATTGGAGTGTCACGTTCCGACACAGTAGTATTAGGGGATCGGGTGTCACGTTCCGACACGGTAGTATTAGGGGATTGGAATGTCACGTTCCGACACGGTAGTATTAGGGAATCGGAGTGTCACGTTCCGACACGATAATGATAAAGAGAATGAATCTTGAATTATGTTAATGTGCTCAAATTCAAAGAACCTATTTCCCAAATGAGTATGGTGTGGAGGCTTGAGTCCTCATAGGTGTGCTTGGTGTTGTTGTCAATGGTTCTTATACTTGTTGATTGTCACCTGTTAAGTATTATGGTTGATTTTATATTATTACTCAGTATATATTGTTTTCTATTTTGAGTTGGCCGATGATACCTACTAAGTACGTGTTTCTTCTACTGACCCCTACGTGTAATTTTCTTCTTTGTTATTTGTGGAGTGCAGCAAGCGTGCAATCGACTTCGACTCGCCCTCAGATCTAGCCAGTCTTCATCATATCAGAATTCAGGGTGAGCTATTATTCCTAGCTCGTGCTTGATTCTCTCCTTCAAGTCTTGATGTCTTGAAGTTCGGACATGGACCATATTTTTACTATTTTTAGCTTCTGAAATACTCTTAGATTTAGAAATTCGAGGATAGATGTTCTTGATGTGATGACTTCCACATTTTGGGAATAATAAGTATTTAACTTTGGAAGTTGATTGAATTGATTTTGTTAATGAGTTTTGGATCTTCCGCAGTATTTTTACTATTAAAAATTAATATATTGGTAAATGTTGGGGTTTAGATTTGTTGGTTCGCTCACCTAGGAGAGTAAGTGGTGGGTGTCACTCGCGGATCTTTTTGGGTTGTGACAAACTTGGTATCAGAGCGTTAGGTTTGTTGGTCTCATCACACAAGAACGAGTCTAGTAGAGTCTTGAGGCCGTGGTAAAGGTCATAGGAGGACGTCCTCTAGAGGTAGAGGGCAAACACCTGGTCCAGCTAGTAATAGGGCGGTGACTCCTCCACCGACTGATGAGGTAGTAAGAGAGGGTGAGGAAGGGGAAAATTAACCGGTGCAAGATGAGGAATTACCACCCCAACCAACCCCGGAGATGATCAACCAGGTTCTTACATATCTTAGCGGGTTATCTGATTGGGGCCAGACACCTCTAGTGTTTCATGAACCAGCACCTCAGGTTCCGGGGGTACAACATGAAGCTGTTGTGGCTCCCCGCATGGATGCCTCATTAGAAGTAGGCACATTCCTTCAATTGACTACAGGGTCTATATTGACGAGTGATCAACATGAACTTTTCACTAAATTCTTAAAGTTGAAACCTCCAGTCTTCAAGGGTCTTGAATCTGAGGATGCCTATGATTTTCTAGTTGATTGTCATGAGCTTCTACATAAGATGGACATAGTAGAACGATTCGGTGTTGAGTTTGTGACCTACTAGTTTCAGGGGAATGCCAAAATGTTGTGGTGATCGTATGTTGAGTGTCAACCAGCACAGGCACCACCTATGACTTGGGCATCATTCTCTAGCTTATTTATGGAGAAGTATATAGCTCGGACTTTGAGGGATAGGAGGAGAGATGAGTTCCTGAGCCTAGTGCAAGGAACGATGTCTGTTGCTGCTTATGAGGCCAAATTTCGTGCGCTATCCAGGTATGCCACCCAGCTTTGCTTCAGTCCACAAGAGAGGATTTTCCGCTTTGTGAAATGATTGAGGTTAGATTTGCAGATCCCAGCCTTACAGGTAGCTGCTGCAGCAAAATCCTTTCAGGAAGTGGTTGACTTTGTGATAGAGGTGGAGGGGGTGAAGCCAGACAACTTCACCATGGCGTCGATATCTAAGAAGTTCCGTACGGGAGGTGAGTTTAGTGGTTCTTACTCTAGAGGGCAGAGTTTAGGAGGTTACCCCGCCCGACCTATTCAGTCTTCACTACAGGCAGTAGCTGGGGGTCCATCACAGACCAGTCAACATTTCTCTGAGTTTGGAGGTTATCCCCAGACTTCGTCATTCTCACAGAGACCTATGCTTGGCTCCAGAGATTGTTATGGATGTGGAGAGACTGGACATATTAGGAGGCATTGTCAAAAATAGAGTAACAGACCCCTAATAGTTAGAGGTAGAGGTGGTCATGGGAGAGGCCACCATTCTGGAGGACGTGGAGGCCAAGATAATGGTGATCACCAAATCAGTCGGGGTGACGGGCAAGCTGGAGCTACTGCAGCGCAACAGGGTAGGGGCAACGGGCAGACAGGTGATAGGGCCCATTGTTATGCCTTCCCCGGGAGGTGTGAAGCAGAGACATCTGATACTGTTATCACAGATAATCTTTTGGTTTGTGATTGCATGGCTTCTGTATTATTTGATCCTGGATCCACATTTTCATATGTATCTTCCTCGTTTGCTACTGGACTTCATTTACATTGTGCTCTGCTTGACATGTCTATTCATGTCTCTACTCCTGTGGGTGAGTATTTGATAGTTGATAAGGTGTATAGGTATTGTCTTGTGACTTTTGTGGGGAGCAATACTCATGTAGATTTGATTATTCTAGAGATGGTTGATTTCGATGTAATTCTGGGTATGACTTGGCTTTCTCTAGATTTTTCAATCTTAGATTGTAATGCTAAAACTGTGACATTGGCCAAGCCTGGGACAGATCCGCTAGTGTGGGAGGGTGACTGTATTTCCTCCCCAGTTCATATCATCTCATTTCTTCGTGCTAAGAGGATGGTTAGTAAGGGTTGTTTAGCTTTCTCGGCACATCTCAGGGATGATACTTCCAAAGTACCTTCGATTGAGTCTATCTCGATAGTCCGTGAGTTTTTGGATGTGTTTCCTGCAGACCTTCCTGGTATGCCACCGGATAGGGATACTGATTTTTGTATTGATCTGGAGCCGGGTACTCGCCCCATTTCCATACCCCCTTATAGAATGGCCCCAGCTGAGTTAAGGGAGTTAAAGACCCAAATTCAGGAGTTGTTAGGTATAGGCTTTATTAGACCAAGTGCATCCCCTTGGGGTGCTCCTATTTTATTTGTGAAGAAGGATGGAAGTTTTCGGATGTGCATAGACTACAGGCAACTGAATAAGGTAACTATTAATAACAGGTATCCTCTTCCTCGCATTGATAATTTGTTTGATCAGTTACAAGGTGCTTGTACCTTTTCAAAAATCAATTTGAGATCTTGTTATCATCAATTGAAAATACGGCAGCAGATGTGCCAAAGACTGCTTTTCGAACCAGGTATGGGCATTATGAATTCTTAGTAATGTCTTTTGGGCTTACGAATGCCCCTGTTGCGTTCATGAGCCTGATGAACGGGATTTTTAAGCCATATCTGGATCTCTTTGTTATTGTATTTATTGATGATATACTGATATACTCAAAGAGCAGGAAAGAACACGGGGAGCATTTGAAAATTGTATTGGAATTGTTGAGAGAGAAAAGGCTTTATGCCAAATTCTCCAAGTGTGAGTTTTGGCTAGACTCAGTGTCCTTCTTGGGGCATGTGGTTTCCAAGGATAGAGTGATGGTGGATCCATCTAAGATTGAAGTAGTGAAGAATTGGGTAAGAGCTAATAATGTTACAGAGGTAAGGAGCTTTTTTCGTATAGCTAGCTACTACCGTCGATTTGTCAAGGGATTTTCTTCTGTTGCTTCCCAATTGACAAATTTGACTAAGCAGAATGTTCCATTTGTATGGTCGGACGAATGTGAAGAAAGCTTCTAGAGCCTGAAGACCTTGTTGACTACTGCACCAATCCTTACCTTGCCAGTGGAAGGTAAGGATTTCATTATTTACTGTGATGCATCTTATTCTGGTTTGGGTGCAGTGCTAATGCAAGAGAGGAATGTAATTGCTTATCCTTCGAGGCAATTAAAAGTGCATGAATGCAACTATCCGACCCATGATTTGGAGTTGGCTGCAGTTGTGTTTGCATTAAGGCAATGGAGACACTACCTATATAGGGTCAAGTGTGAAGTCTATACAGATCAACGTAGTTTACAGTATGTCTTTACTCAAAAGGATTTGAATTTGAGGCAGAGGAGGTGGATGGAACTACTGAAGGACAATGATATTACTATTTTGTATCACCCAGGAAAAGCTAATGTGGTGGCAGATGCTTTAAGTAGAAAGGCAGGGAGCATGGGAAGTCTAGCCCACTCACAAGTTCCTAGACGCCCATTGGCTAGAGAGGTCCAGACTCTGGCTAATGACTTTATGAGGATGGATGTACTAGAGAAGGAAGAATTTTTGGCCTCTATGGAGGCAAGATCTTCTTTTCTTGACAGGATTAAGGGAAAACAGTTTACTGATGAGAAGTTGAGCCGAATTTGAGATATGGTATTAAAAGGAGAGGCTAAAGAGGCAATAATTGATGAGGAAGGCATTTTGAGAATTAAGGGAAGGGTATGTGTGCCCTGTGTTGATAATTTGATTCACACTATTCTTACAGAGGCACATAGTTCAAGGTATTCTATACATCCTGGTGCAACCAAGATGTATCGTTACCTAAAGCAATATTTTTGGTGGAGTAGGATGAAGCGTGACATTGTTGATTTTGTTGCCCAATGCTCGAATTGTCAGCAGGTAAAGTATGAACACCAGAGGCCCGGAGGAACACTTCAGAAAATGCCCATTCCTGAATAGAAATGGGAAAGAATTGCAATGGATTTTGTGGTTGATCTTCCAAAGACATTGGGTAAGTCTGATTCTATTTGGGTAATTGTCGACAGATTAACTAAAGTTGCTCACTTCATTCCGGTCAAGGTGACTTACAATGCAGAGAAGTTAGCCAAACTCTATATCTCAGAAATTGTTCGATTGCATGGAGTTCCACTTTCCATCGTATCAGATAGAGGTACGCAATTTATTTCTAAATTTTGGAGAACATTGCATGCTGAATTAGGTACTACGTTGGATCTTAGTACTGCATTTCACCCTCAGACCGATGGTCAGTCTGAGCGAACGATTCAGGTGTTGGAGGATATGCTTCGTGCATGTGTGATAGAATTTGGTGGTCATTGGGATAATTTCTTACCCTTAGCAGAATTTTCATACAATAATAGCTATCACTCAAGTATTGATATGGCCCCATTTGAGGCACTGTATGGGAGGATATGTAGGTCTCCCATTGATTAGTTTGATGCATTTGAGGTGAGACCGTGGGGTACCGATCTCTTGAGAGAATAGTTGGATAAAGTAAAATTCATCCAGAAGAAGCTTCTAGCAGCTCAGAGCGGGCAGAAAGAATATGCAGATCGAAAAGTTAGGGACTTGGATTTTATGGAGGGTGAACAAGTCTTGCTGAAGGTTTCATCTATGAAAGGGGTGATGCGGTTTGGGAAGCGAGGTAAGCTTAGTCCGAGGTATATTAGTCCATTTGAAGTTCTGAAGCGCGTGGGGGAGGTGGCTTATGAATTGGCATTGCCTCCAGGACTCGCAGGAGTGCACCCGGTATTTCATGTGTCCATGCTGAAAAAATACCATGGGGATGGAGACTACATTATTCGTTGTGATTCAGTTCTTCTTGATGGGAATTTGTCTTATGAGGAGGAGCCTGTTGCTATTTTAGATAGAGAAGTCCGCAAGTTGAGATCAAAGGAGATTGCATCTATCAAAGTTCAGTGGAAGAATCGGTCATTTGAAGAGTCCACTTGGGAGAATGAGGCTGATATGCAAGAAAGATATCCATATCTCTTTACAGATTCAGGAACTCTTTCTCGCCCTTGCTTTTCTTCTTGTGATTGTTCGAGGACGAACGATGGGTAAATTGGTATCTATTGAAAAGACCTGTTTAGTCGGTTCGAGCAGTAGAACTATTTTTGATAAAAATGACTGGGTCGACGGATCACGCGACCGACCGTCATGGACTCCATCGTCCCATACTTGTGTAAATTCTTCTGCTGCTCTCCTCATTTCCCTCGACGACAGGTAGGACGAGCCGTCATAGGCACGACGGTCCGTTAAGGGCCTTCGTTCCAAAACACTTCAAATCTGAAATCTGGGTACTGGGATCGACTCTCTGAACTCTGTGACAGACCTGCAGGACGGACCGTCGCAGGTACGACAGACCGTCACAAGCGGCGTAACACCGACTGGGTCGGATTTCTGCTAAAAGTTTTAAAGGGGTGTTTTGGACTATTCATGATTTTAGTTATGGAATTAGTGGGGTAAGTTTAATAATTTATTTACTTGGAGATTAAAGAAGATAATAAGGGAATAAATAGTGGGTTACTTTTATCATCTTTTATAATTGATTATATGATAATTAGGGTAAAAGAAAAAGAATCTGGGAAGAAAAATAAAAAGAACAGAGAGGGAGAACGAGCGAGAAAGACAGAGAACGAATAGGAAAGCAAAGGCATTGGGGAAGTAGCTTGCTTGATCACGATTCTTCGGTGGAGGTAGGTTATGGTTTATTTCTATGTGATAGATAAAATCTAAATAGCGATCGATATGTATTGGGTGGTATCGTAAAGTCTTCTATATGCTTGATTGTGTGTTGTATGTTGTGATTGTGTAATTGTGGTGTTCAGAATGATGAGACTGTTGAATCTCAAATCTTAAATCCTCTCTATTAAAATAATGCCTTGACATAAAGAAGGCTTGATGAACTAAAATAATGAGATAAAAGGATCGGGTGTCACGTTCCGACACGCTAGTATTAGGGGATCGGAATGTCACATTCCGACACGGTAGTATTAGGGGATCGGGTGTCACGTTCTCACATGGTAGTATTAGGGGATTGGAGTGTCACGTTCCGACACGGTAGTATTAGGGGATCGGAGTGTCACGTTCCGACATGATAATGATAAAGAGAATGAATCTTGAATTATGTTAATGTACTCAAATTCAAAGAACCTATTTCCCAAATGAGTATGGTCTGGAGGCTTGAGTCCTCATAGGTGTGCTTGGTGTTGTTGTCAATGGTTCTTATACTTGTTGATTGTCACCTGTTAAGTATTATGGTTGATTTTATGTTATTACTCAGTATATATTGTTTTCTATTGTGAGTTGGCCGATGATACCTACTCAGTACGTGTTCCTTGTACTGACCCCTACTTGTAATTTTCTTCTTTGTTATTTGTGGAGTGCAGCAAGCGTGCCATCGACTTCTACTCGCCCTCAGATGTAGCCAGTCTTCAGCATATCAGAATTCAGGGTGAGCTATTATTCCTAGGTCGTGCTGGATTCTCTCCTTCGCGTCTTGATGTCTTGAAGTTCAGACATGGACCATATTTTTACTATTTTTAGCTTCTGAAATACTCTTAGATTTAGAAATTCGAGGATAGATTTTCTTGATGTGATGACTTCCAGATTTTGCGAATAATAAGTATTTAACTTTAGAAGTTGATTTAATTGATCTCGTTAATGAGTTTTGGATCTTCCGCAGTATTATTACTATTCAAAATTGATATACCGGTAAATGTTGGGGTTTAGATTTGTTGGTTCGCTCACCGAGGAGAGTAAGTGGTGGGTGCCACTCGCGGCTCGTTTTGGGTCGTGACATCCTATCATGCCGCAAATGTAGAATAACAATCATAGAGAAATTTGATGATTTATTCTAAGTTAGATATGTTATTCCTCATTTGGAATTGAAAAATTAAATCTAATGTGGCAACTTAATAAAAGAAAGTAATTCTACTAATAATGTAGTTAGAAGATATTTAGTAAGTTATTGAATAAATTAATGAAAATGAATAATTTCATAAGATATTTTAGTAAAACAAAGGATCCTACTTGATATTTCAATGTCCAAAGTGAAAATGTGATGTGAAGAAAAATTAAATATTTGAAATAAATTTAATCTTAGTGATAAATTTTTTTAAAAAAGAAAAAAATGTCTCTACAGATTTCTAACTTTTAGATAATAACAGAGTACATAGCTCTATGAGAATTGGGGTTTTAAATCATCCATCCATCTGAAAGAGCTTCTCGGGACAATTTAATGGTGGCAAAATTTACCCATAAAAATATTTCATAAGATTTTTGCACTTTTATGGATGTAAGATTTCAATTTTAAAACACATAAATTATGTCGCAGAAGGCATATTAGGTTATGTCGTACTTAACTTCTGCCTAACTCATGTTGAGTGAGGTAAAAGTTCAATCTGTGAAACAACAAATTATTCTCTAAAAGGTATGATAGGTTATGTTGTACAAAATTTAATTCCTACTAAAGCTAATGTTGAGTGATAAAAATATTTTCTAAACTTATGTTTAGTGAACTATGTCTTGAAAAAAACAGCATAACTTATGTTGCATAACTTACATGGAGCGAGTGAAAAGTTCTCATTACGTATGTCTTCATTTAATTAAATATATTATGTTGAATTTTATTATAGGGTATTATGAAATAGGTGAGGCTCGTTAATAAAAACCTATAAATCTTGCATAAAAAAATGTTATCTCCATTTCCAAGATAAAGTCACAATCATCATCGTTTTAAATATTTTGCATCGTTGCTCAAAACTTTAAACTTAGTTGTGTTCGCCTAGATGCACGAATTTTGTTGGACGACATTGTCACACTACCATTTTAGATATTCCAATTAAAATAACGTTATTGAGAAGAGATTATTTTATTTACTTAAATAGAGTCATTACTTTTAATTGAGTTATGGTGTTTCAAGTCGTCTTTTTAAATATCTAATCAAAATAAAATGCCTTTTTCATTGGTTAATGAAAAATAAAGGAACAAGTAAGGAATTCTAATGATCCATGTAAACGTGTGAGCCACTCCTAAATTAAGTGGTTCTAACGCAGTCATTTTAATGAACTTATAGTTGACATAAATTAGTGTTGGACAAATTAAATCCTTAATTATGCCTGTGGTTTAATTAAATTGTTAAACTTTATTAGTCTTAACTACAATGCAAAGTTGTAATCATGGCTTCGATATACACAAGGTAGAACGCATAAACGCGACCTCGCCTTGTGTATCACATCATAAGTTTGGGATATTCATCTTGGCTGAACTAAAATTTATTATTGTATTATAAGTGTGTGGTTCAAGACTCATAAATTTTACGTTTTCATTTTGTTTATATTTCCTTACCTAATATGCAAAATTGCAACCTAATATATATTATTCGCCTCCTCTTCAAGACTTATGACTTATGAGGCTATCATTCTACTATGTTGGGACAATGAATTTTGTCCAATTTCCGTCATTTATATATTTATTGCAACGGATGTTGGACAAAAAATCATCTTACATTTAATAACATTATTAAGTAATTAATCCATAGATCTCTTTCTTGAGCAAAAATATCTATTGTTCACATATGAGTTCAATAAACTCAAAAGCCTAATGCATTTTTAAAAATTAACAACCTTATTACCATCACCCTATCTTCCAGAATAAGTAATAAAATCTTATAGTAACTACTCCCAATTAATTCCAATAAAATAGTTTACTTTAAACATAAAAGCAAGTAACCAACACATGAAAAATTATTGGAAAAAATAGAAGCATGACAACCCTGAATATGACTTGTTTTTTATTATTTTTAAGGGGAATAGAGTTGTACATAAGTAAGATAAACTAATACACATTCACATTATCAATATAATAAGAGTCTACAACCCTAGCTTACGGGTATATCTATTCATACTAAAAATGAAAAGTACAAGATAAAATATGTTGTGAAATATCATGGGTTTACAAGAAAATAAAGTTGAAAAGATAAAAGCACAAGGATTTAACGGTGTTAGTCTAGAATAATCCTCCAAGCAAAAGTAGAGAGTTTTTCACTATGAAAAAAGATAAGATGTACAATCCTTTAGAATATTCAATTATATCCCCAATATATAGATCCCAAGTAGTTATATTGTTTTCCGAAACCTATTAGAGCACAGAGTGTTCTAAATCAATAGGGATTATGAATTTTCATGGAAAAATCAAGATAATTGACAAATATAATAACAAACATAAATGAATATTAAACAAAGAGGATGATTCAAATATGTTGAGTCCAACTTACCATGCAAGTGTATGCAATCGTACAAATATTATAAAATGTTTAGTTCAGATATCATACACAGAAAGACTTTTTGAATAAATCACTTATGAATATAAACAAATTAATGTGATGACCCAAGTGGAAAACATCATAAATAAAATAATTGACCAGGCTGGCGCACTGTTTGGCACACAACGTGCCCTTTCGAGGGCACTACGTAGCGCACTGCTTCAGGACTTTTTTGAGTGAAAATTATTTTAAATAAAAATTGAAGAGGATTACCTAAGACAGATAACATATGAACAGGAAAAAACAAAAAATAAATATTTTTTACTAAAGTACAAGACATTCCATGTTTTGAACCGATCAATGTAGACGAAATAATGGTTAAACATTTGAATATAAACAAATTTAACTTTAGTAATAAATAAAATTAATGGACTTATCTTCCAGATTCATCAATACAAACTAAAATACTATTTAATGTATGGTCAACAAGAAATAATACTTATTGTCTTCAAAATTTCTCTACATATAATACCCTAAAGGCCATAAAAACCATGTTAAATAGCACGATATTGTTTCTTATTTTGATGGGAAGCTTTTCCTTCATGGACAACGTGAACTTGTAAATAATGGATTTTTTTGTGTTTTTGTCTCACAAATTCACAAATACATGTATCATTTTTCTCCAAAAGGTTACATAAACCATGTCATCTGCCAATTAGTCATATTCTACCATCTTGCCAAATCATAAGTTTTGCCTCAAATTCTCTGCCAGAAGAGTAAAAAATGATCATTGTTGAAGGGAGTTCAAGTTGCTAGTCTCTCACTACATCACTCGACACTTACTAAAATTAGGAAAAGATATTGTTAAATTAGCATATTATAAGCTTGAACTATAAACCAATCAACTAAATAGTTATAGGTTATTAATTACCACTTGATTTCTCCTATGTCGACGTATTTTTATTATGAAGTAAGGATTTTTGTCTTAGTTAAACGTCCACTTCTACTATATGTTTAGTAAATTGTTCATGTGGATCATTCACCTTTCTAGCAGTCTCACTTTTACTTCTAACCGAATCTTAAAAAAGTGAAAAGGTCTAGTTGGGAAATGGAAATAACATGGATACTCAAAGTTACTCTACATATTTTATTCTATATAGTCTTCATTTATTGAACATGGATTTTAAGAAAAAGAATAAGACTTTCGATACAATCGGGGAGTATTAGAAAATGATATTTAACTTGATTATACTTGGTTATTCCAAAAAGTGCCCTTTGGCAGGATCATTTTGTCACCCGACCAAAAAACTAATTCTTTTAAAAATCATTTCGAAACATGTTTCCTTAAATCTGTCATATATTGATAAGACAACGAGATTATGTTAAAATATTCATAGACGTAAATTTTGTAGTAAAATACTACAAGAGAGAAAATTAATTGCATATCAAATGTAACAAAAAAGTAGATTTAAAGATCTTTAGTTTCAGTTTATGTCACAACCCAAACAACCAGGTCGTTCGGCACATGATCTAACACCTTAGTAGGAGAACCCTCATACCTCAATGGTTTACACATGCGGAAAATTAACAAATCATTGATATAATAAAGATGGAATCTTTATAACAAACTCTTTTTTTCACGAACTAGTTAAGACCTATGAAGTAATTAACAACCCCAAGGATCTAGTCTGACAGGTACAAGAACTACTAAGAGTAACCGCTGGACAATAATAATAATAAAAGAACACAACTCCCACCATGTGGAAAGAAATGTCGAAGCCGTCAGAGGATTTCTTCGTCTTCTCCTAATGAAACATCACTAATCCTGCATCCATACTATGTCAAAAAGACATGGCAATAGTTGAATAAGTACAAGCACACGTATAGGTAGGCATTATCGGTCTACCCCACGCCCATCTCTTGCTATAGGAAAATAATAAGAGGATTATGCATGTACCACTCGTTTCTCCACCCTTGCCCTTTTATAAAACACCTTCCACCTGCACCAATACTTTGACCACTACCCGTTTTCTTTCCTAACCGCTAACACTTCTACTTCTATTAAATCATATATTAAACATGATAACCTCATTAGATAATCCCAAAGTCTGCTGGCATATGTTCCTACAAATGGATCATATAACACTCTTAAATTATTGTAACCTTATCTACCCCCAAGTCTTATATTTTCTTCTTACCTCAATCTCCGGGTCTATTAAATTCTCCATAGGTTCATACCCAGACAAAACCTCGACATCCACTCTTTCCCAACAAGTAACCTTCATAAAATATTTGTACTTTATTACACCCTCACATACATACACGGTTCTATCTACACCCAGTCATCATTAGATAGGAACATAACATTTAAAAGTAGGTTCACATCACAATACTAAGCTATAATATGCTTTACTTCTAGCTTTATCACAAGTTGTTGGTCCTCTTACGGAAACCAAGCCTAAATTGTTAGTGCACCGGCGTGGTACATGATCATAGATAGCTTTCTGTAACATGTAAATTAGATCCCAAGTTAGGTTGGAGCGTGGAAATCCGATCCAAAGTTAGCTTGCCGGAATGTGGCAGTCTAATCAACATTCACACAACACAATCATTGTAAAAAGTACATAATTTAGCTTATACATTTGCACCATGATTTCATGGATACATCATACATTTATCTAAGTTACAACAAGTGTGATCAACATTGAAACGTTTATATACATACACGTATCACAATAAAGGAACAAACGTACATACATCACATAATCATGAAATCACAACCCTCACCTTAGGATTTTTTCTCAATTCTTACCACTCAAGAGATGAAGTTTTGCCATAATTCTTCTTTAGGGTTTGTCATTAGGGTTTTAAATCTAAATTACTACATTTATCAACTTGTTACTTCGATTGGTCAAATCTGACGATACTATGAAATTTATTTTGTTCTACGGTACGCCCTTTTTTAAAGATGGAACGCTACTCAAGATATAAACCAAGAACACTTTACCAATCATCAGTTCTCTACATCAAGCACTAACCCCGAATACATTGCATTATATAAATTTTCGCATAATTTACTCAGTGCACGAAGGGCTTACCATATCGCTTACGATTTATTTCATATAAAACAATTTAAAGGCATATTTACAACAATTCAATGCATTAAAATCAAACCAACGTCGGAACCAAGTAATTTCATATAGTTTTTATTTCATTTTCAGCTTTTCTTGATTTGCTATAACAAATTTTGCCAAGATTTCGCAAGATTAAGCCATCCCCATGCTAGAAAGAATCTTTTCCTAATTTTCCAAGATTAGAATAGTTTTATGGGTTTTCTAGGGTTCTTTACGACCTATGGGTTGTTTCTAGAAAGGTGTGAAAATAGGGATTTTGCATAAGTCTTGATTCTGCCTCGTCGATCCCGCTACACCGGGGTAAGTTGCCACTGTAGCTCCGCCGTGCCAGTTGCATCTGTCCCGTTGTAGTGGGACATGGTACAATTTTTTCGTGGCTGTTTTCCTGTCTTCAATAAATATGGTTTGGTTTATGACAATTTACCTTTTGAACATGGTGCTTTTTTGTTGAATATGAAAACCCTTTCATCCTCTTCATCATCTTCTACCGTTTCATCATTTTCTAATGGATCCTTTTCCTCCTTCTCACATTCCTTGTATTTCTCCTCTTTATCTTCTACCATGTTAATCCGATCCCTATCATCATTAGAAATCTTTGCTCGCTATCTCTAGTCCAAGTATTCTCCTTTGGATTCACACTCTTTTGAGGTTCAACATTCATTTCCTCTGCTTCTTTCTCCTTCACAACAAGTCTTAAACCTCAAACTCCTTTCTTTAGAGATCCATATCTTCCAAGTAGTTTAAACTCAAAAGTTCTACTTTCCGTCTTAGTCAAAAATAATTAAGTCTCCAAGCTCCACGATGTTGTCCTCCATGAATTTCTCCCATCCATATTTAAAATAAATTTATTATCCTGATTTGGTAACCCCTATTAGCCACGTATTTCCAAACTGTACTCTAAGGAAAAAATTCCTAGGTAATATTCCATTCTTGTAATCAGTATAACATGTGGGAATTTTCCACGAATATAAAAAAATTGATTTTTGAAAAACTAAATGTAGCGCAACATTAATTTCTTTAAATGTCATTAACCATATCATAAAAGCAACAAATTTTAGATGAAAAACTATTTTAAATAAACTCAAAGTTTGAGACGTCAGCTGTTAGAGTTCAAGAATGGACTAATTTTACGAACTATGAAATAAATTGTAAAGAATTTTCATAGTTTTACCATAAAACTCTTCCCCTCAATACTAATCATATTGTTAGTTTGAAATGAAATATGCAATTTCTAACATTTATTGGCTAAATTAAAAAAATTATTTATTAAAATATAGGGACTTAACATCTATAGAAAACCGAATAAAATATATTTGCATTACAAAGATGGAATCTATCCTCCTTTCACTTTGCCTTACATTATTTAAAGCACATATATTAAGAAAGTATTAATTAAAAATGTTTTAAAAAAAGAATCAACAACAATCACTGATCAAATACATAAATATAAGAACATAAAAATATTATGAAAGGGAAAGTACAGTATCAAAATATGTAAAATAACACGACATATCCAACTGTCACATATCTAAATCTCAACAAATCCTTTCCCTCCCCATATATATTCTCTACTCCCATATCCAATAAGATGAAAAAAATTCAAGAAAAATAGTCTAATAAAAGACCATGACAAGGGAAGTATACTTGCTAGCTTTTCTCACTAACTTCATGGCTGAAAAACTTGAAGAAGTCTTTTTCCATCTTATTTTTTATTTTTAGGGTTTAGCAAGATATCAAAATCAAGGCGCAACCTGTTGACCTTACAATTTAATATGATAGAAAAAAATCAGAATTTTATCATATATGTCACGCCCTGGGTCTACACAAAGAAGTGGATGGAACTCGAAGACCATTGTTGTCATCCAGCAAACCCTTGGTCTGACTTATTTAATTCAACAGAAGGTTCTAACATTATTATAATGATCAAATGGACTTACTCAAATAGATTAAATAATATAACTTACATTGTTATAAGAAATAACATTAAACTTGGCAGAAAATGGAAACCCAAGTCTTTAATATAGTAATTAAAGACAAATGAACTACTAAGTGTCCATGAAAACTCTAAAAACTAAGATGAATGTTGGGGAAACCCGCAGAACATCCTAATGATTAAGACTAGAAAGCAAATAAAAGGGTCCTCCCAAAGGCAAGAAGGATAACCAACACACTATGTGTGCTCAAGCTATATTAACCAGATGTGATGTTGATCCTGATTACCTACGCCTGCATCATAATAAGATGTAAGCCAACTGATATCATTACATTAGATGTACAAGTATGCGAGTTGGAATGCTAACAAATATAGGATCGAAAGATATTGTGAAAGAAACACATACCTTGACTCTTCTAAACTCATGGATAACTAATTCAATATAAAGAAGTAAAGCACATGCAATATATATATAGTTAGTTCCGTATAGCTTCTAACAAATGAAGTCAACTCTTTAATCTTATCTTAACTTGAAACTTATAGACTTAAAACAAAGTTAAAGCATTTATAAAAGACATTGAAAACATTGATGAACTTTACCTGAGTTGACTCTTGATATTGATTTTAACTCTTACTTGAATTGAACCTTACTTGATCCTTCAATTGAATTATAGATTCAAGGATTATGATTTGTGTTTTTAAAGATCTTATCGTGTTTATGAAAGATTCCGGATAGATAAACATTGAAAAAGTTACAAAATCACCGTCTTAAAAAAAGTCCTCAACGCGTAGATACTCCTAAATATCTCTTTACAAAACAAATTTTGAGATAGTGTAGTGCACCTCCTATCCCTGACGTGGATAGACATTTTGTTCACTGGGGAACAAGTCTATATCGCATACTTGTTTCACGGACCCTGCTCGACTTTTTCCTTCTTCGTTTTCAGCCCCTATTCATCTTATCTCGAATGTCTTCCTCCAAATCATTTTAGATCCCGATGACGAGCATTATTACTCATGATCCTAACTCAAAGAAACTCTAAAACCCAACATTAAAGGTCTCAAACTCCAACATTCAACCCAAATCGAGAATAAAAGTCAAGAACGTCAACTTTCAACCCTTTTTAGGATGGATTTCACTGAATTAAACACGTTTTGCGTGTGGGCCAAAGAACCCAACTGCTATGAGAGACTCACACCATAAGCAAACAATCTTTCTTGGAAGTTATTATTTTTCCTCTTCTCTTTTTTTCATAAGTTCTGCCTCTAAAAATCAAAACTTGAATTCTCAATCTTTCTAAACTGAGCCAAGTTTGATTTTTACCCATATTAAGTTACTTAATTGAAGTAATTTAATCAGCTAACAAAGATATAACTTTTGCCTTCCCAAATCCGGATTGGGATTTCCTTAATCCAACAGCCAACTTCCAAAAGGCATAACTCACTCATAAGAACACAAAATCGCACAAACTTGGCGGTGTCGGAAAGAACGTCCAAGACCTTTCCAACCATATCCAGAATGACACCTAAATCACCTGATCTAGGAGTTATGATCATTTAAAGTTGACAAAAACTCAACTTTAATATACTATAAATTTTACAAATTTCCTTGTACTACCCAAAAATTAAAATTTCAAGATTTTAAACTTTATCCTAGTTCATTCAAGATACAGGATGTTGCAATATATCAAAATTAAGATTGCTGGGCCATGCAGATCAGACCATCCCATTTAAAAAATTACACTAGTCTTTAGTACCAAACTAGGTTGGATCTCTCATAACTGGGCCGGTCTAGTGCAAGCTCAACAGTGCAAAATTTTGCTTGGCCCATTCTGCATCACCTTAGCCCAATTTTCTCAGTCCAACTAAGTTGAGTCGAGTTTTAGCACAGTGGACTTAACGGGCTTAGTCGTTGTATCATTTTTAATTTTTTTAATCAATTTTTATTAATTTGAAAGTTTGATTCAATTATGAAAGTAGTGTATTTTTTATTATTTAATTTTGAAATAATTATAATTTTTATACTAATAGAATACTTATCTTATGCTATACATATATTTACAATGTATGCCAAATATTCCCAGAATATACTATTTATCATACTATAAATATATATATTATTCACACACTACCAAAAAGGAATCTGCCTATATTAACGCATACCCCGCTCGACATGTCCCTTGGCTTTAGGATTGCACCCGATATCATAATATAAAAGGCATATGACTACCATAAAAGAATGAACTCCCTTACATGAATGTAATATTAATTTGATACCCCCAAACTTAAAACACTTTTTTGCTCCATATTCTATACTTATATTATATTTATATACACTATATTATATTAAATGCAGACACCTTCAAATTGATGGGTAGTGACTTTTTCCAAAGACTATGACTTTTTTTAATGTAGTTGTGACTTTTTCAATGAGTTACGATATTTTCGAAAAGTCATGATTTTTCTGAAGGTTTATGACTTATTTGTAATGACATGATAAGCATTTGTTCATACTAAACATTGTTGTCTAAAAATAGAGGGGGTGTCTCATTCTTTCAAACTACGAATTCTTTTTGTTTTCTATTCTTCTACTTATAACAAGAAAGATTGTGAGAATTTTTTGATTATGCAATTACAACATTTTTTAACATAAATAATATAGATCAATAAATATTGATGCAACAAGGACAATGAAGTAGATCAACATCAAACGAGATGAGTATCGTGATAATTAATGCCTACTCACCCAAAATGAGTCGTGAGTGGCACCCACACTTAACCTCCTAGTGGGCTAACCAAGAATCAAACCCCAACATATATCAATAATTCAAGAACGAACAATAATAAGATGCGAAAGCTCAAAACTTGTTAAGACAACCAATCAAACCGACCTCTAGAGTCTATTACACATTATCCCAAAAATGTAAAAGTCATCACATCAAGGATATTTAATCTCCAAATACTAATTCTAAGAATATCGAACATATAAAAATAAATGAAATAAATTAATTTGTATCCGAAACTACGGACATCGGGTCATGACCAAGAGAACTGGAAACAAGCTCAAATGAGTAGCTAACCTTGAACTTGAACCTAATATGATGTGATTGGCTAGAGCTGAGGGCGAGTCAAAGTCGTTGGCCCACTCGCTAAACTCCATAAGAAGAAAACAAAGAAAAGCACAAGTAGGGCTCACTAGAGGCTACATATACTAAGTAGGTATCATCGACCAACCCAAAATACAAATTAATATCAAATGAATAATAGTATAAAATCAACTATGACACATAGCAGGTGGAAAACAAAAAACAACATAAACCAGTGAAAAAAACACTAAAGTAACTATGATTTCAATCACAATATCAGCACATATTGGGACTCATGCCCCTCCACCACTCTCATTTGGGTAATGGGTTCTTTGATATTTCGTACATTAAGTTAACTCAATATAATTTTTCCTTTAATATTACAATGTTGTAACGTGACACTTAGATCAAATTATGCCATGTCGGAACGTGAAACTCTGATCCAATAATATCGTGTCAAAACGTGACACTTCAATCCAAGAAGAGCGTGTCGAAATGTGACACTTTGATCCAGTATTATCATGTCGGAACGTGACACTTTATTTAGATAATACCATTAATTTATCATTTATTATTACCACTTATCTATTCATTAACAATATTCTTCAAGCCTTATTTATTCAAGGCATCACTTCGATAGAGAGGGTTAAAGATTATAAATTTGACAGTCTTAGCATTTCAGACCAATCACAAACCACACAACTAAATTACACAATCGCATAATCAGTTACATAGAGGACTTGATAATATCATTCAATGCATATCAATATATATATATATATGAAAAGTCTATCTACCAAATAGAATAAACCATTAACTATCTCCATCGAAGAATCAAATCAAGAAGCTAAGTTCGCAATGCTTTTCTTTTCCTCAATGCCTTCGATCTTTCAAATCTATCAAGTGTTTATGGAGTTTCTAAGTTAACAAGTCTATAGACACCTTGTTATTAAATATGTATAGCCTAGACCCAAATATTCACCCAATATATATTCAAGTTCCTAATCTTGAGGTATATTGGTATATCAAGTGTCACATCCGGGAGAGCCCCCTAGACGTAATCGGCATCGTCGTCCTCAGAGAGGACTAAGATCATCATCTTAGCATTCATCAATACATTTATAGGTTAAAAGGTGTGGAAAATTAAATGTTTTCATCTGCATCTACTTCATAAGATTTACATAGACCTCTTGCTTACATATAATATATTCATAGGGATTTTACTTAGTCTCCTCATATAAGAATATTACATTGTCTTCTACTTTTATGCCACATATATATAAAGTACACCATATAATCTTAATTGGAATTTCTAATATTAAACCATCTAAACCAAAAAGAACAATATGGTCAAAGCCCTTACACAAATGTATAAATTCCACTTAGGTCTTACAACAATATCATGAAACTACTGGAGTGAAATGATTGTCTTTAGAATATAACAATGTAACATAGGTAGAGTAAGAGAAAAGGCATCATCCTCAGAACTGGAGGACATACCCACACTTGGAGAATGATCCAAGCCTTCCTTCAAAAGTGGTCATGAACCATTCAACGATCGAAACCTAAAATGTTCGGGAAAAGGGAGAATTAGGGGTTACCACATCACTTGTACTAATATGGAAACATATCCACACACAACATAGAAATCATACTAAAAAGGGAAATTTGATAAAAGCATGCCACTCTACTTTGAAAAGCCTTATGCACAATCCAAGAACACATATAAGGTAATAATCATATACTTTTTCTGATAAAACCACATTCAACCCAAGAACAACCTACTCAAGTTAAGCCAAGTCAACATATTCATAGTACAATTGAATTAATAGTCAATGTAACTCTAACAGCAAGTAATAACCATAAGTATATTCATGAGTCCATAACAATACAGCATAAGTAAAACCCTTATCCCTAACCCTTCACAAAGTCTACTAGTGTAATGGTCAAGTGAAGCCATATAACCTCGCTCAACCAAACAAACTAGCCAAAGGATCTTGAATAATTTCCAACATCACATATCATATAATTATAAGTATTCATCCTCACATTTGCATAGACCATTAACATGAAGAATCAACATAAACGTAACATTTATCTCATAAGAGCATAACACATAAGTATAACTTCCTAGGATTTCTCTCAAGGCCAACTAGTGCAATGTATAGGTAGAGTCTCATACCCCTCCCTAGACTTAGTCACACCCGTTAAGTCCTCCTATTTAGAGTTCACTTTATTACTTAATTTTACCATTGATAACATCTTGACTTAACCGACATAGACCACATTAGCTAATGTGGAATGTAGTGTCTTTGATCCCTACACCGAAAGAAGGTGGCCTATTTGCCAAAGTAGTACCAAACATGAATATAGTGTCTAGGTTGATCCACTAGCTAGTATTTCTATGGGGTCAACATAGTACAAGTAATAGGAGATATGTTTTAGCCTCAAATCTCATGAGTACAATAGTGATCCTACATTCCACACTACTAGTTCACTCAGTGCTAGCTAGAGTCCCTTTTGAAATGTCTTTCATTGACAATCATAACTTAGTTTAGGTCATAGTAGAGTAGCTCCTTATATAGTCATTGTCATTTTATCAATAGGAATTTCATGAGAACATCTTTCAATACAACACTTCACATTTGAGATTAGCACATTAACATCATAATATAATAAGGCAAATAGGTACGTCATCACCAACCTTATATCAATTCATCTTAAGCATAATCTAATAATCATATAATCAAAACATCTCAATGTTATCTTCATACAAAACCTACTTTATCAAATCACAAAAAAACTTCAAATGAAATGTATCACCAAATACAAACCATCATAATGAAGTAAAAGGTTTAAGATATCAAGACTTACCCAAAGTCCTTCAAAATTCATCATCTTGGTCTTACCGTCAACAAAGAAATTCAATCCAATAATAGATGTGTAAAATCAACAAATAGTAATTAAAACAATAATAAAGTCACAAGACAATTCAACAATAGTAGTTCATAACCTAGGGTTAGGGACTTGAGGTCAATTTCATGATCTATTCCACATACTAGTTTAACTCATCAACATAATTGAATCATAATACCCATAATCTAAGTATAATAATTTAATGAAACCGTACACAATACAATTTAGAAGTACAAATTTGAAATAGAAAGTAACACACATGAAACTCATCTTTTTGGAAAAAGGAAACCCTAAAGTGTAAGGTTCCCATACCTTGTAATTGTTGAATATTGATAGAGAAAATCACCCTTATTGCTGCCCTATAGACCTTGATGTATACCTTCAATGGAGTTCTTCTTTTTGGGAGAGAGAAAGTAGAGAGAAGGAAGAGCAATTTGGGTTTGGGAATTGAGAGGTGTAAACTGAGGTTTTAGACTTAGGTAGCTTATATAGTTAATTAACTAATCTAATTAACCAGCCCCTAATCAGTAATTAAACAATCTAATTAACCAACCTCTAATGACTAATTAAGCCCCTAAATAACTTATTTAAATAAATGAACTACCTAAAACATCACAGAAAAGTGCAAGCCTGACATACCAGACCCCGATCTATGGATCGTAGGTCGGTCGACCGTCAGGATTCCCACCGTCTTGTGCAATCGTCATTTTGGTAAAAGAGTTGCCAAATGACATTTTTGAAAAATGGTTAAGGGACCATAAATGAGGAAATTGAAGCCTGTCGATTGGATCACGCTTCGTCACCTGCAAATCGTAGGTAGAAACTGTCCATGACAGCTTTTTGGTCAAAATGGAAGGGTTCTTTGATGACCCTTAGATTGGTCCTTAGAAGTCGTACCCAGATGTTTTGACACTAAATATACTCTAATATGTTTTAGACACTTTTTCACCAAAGCATCAATTTCCTACTCTTAAAACCCCGTAATATAGGCTAAGGCACACTAGCACCTTTTGCACTAGTCTCCGGACGTCGTGGACGTTCCTTGACATTTTGACTCTAAAACTTCCTTAATGACTTTTACACATTATTATTGACCTTAAATCAGTGTTATAAGCTTTAAAATCTTTTGAAGGGAAAGATGGTATTCACACAAATTAATATGAGTTACAAGTCAAATCATAACAACATGGCATTCACACAAATTAACCCAAATCATCAATTGCACCACAGAAGAGCTCAAAACCACATCATGAAAAATTATCTTGTCAACAGCAACATGTGCTCAACACAAAATATAGAGTCACTTATGACAATATCTGCATGCACACATACCAACATGTTCAATCTCATTTCATATAGGCAACAACATACCTAATATACAAATTAGTACAATATTGAGCAAAAAAGCATTTCTACATGTAACATCATTTTAGCAAAAAAAACATTATCATAAATATGCAAATCTTTGTAAAACAAGTTAATTTCAATTTATTTATTATTTTTCATTATTAGTAGGGACAACTACCTTATTCAAAAAAGAGACGAGGGTAACAAGACTACATGTCGGCCTCAGCCTCCCATATTGCTCCCTAAACTAGGTTGGTTTATCCATAACATCTTTACGGAAGCCAACTCCTTGTTACTCAACTTCTTCACTTGTCTATCAAGAATTTTAACCAGAACCTCTCATAGGAGAGGTTCTCTTCAACACCTAAACCCTAAATAGAATGAATGGACTAGAAATTAGTAATACACTTCTTAAGAATGGAGACATGGAAAACCGGATGAACCAAAGCCAATTCACTAGGTAATCTCAACTCGTATGCAACCTTGCCAACTCTTTGCAAAATTTCATTAAGGCCCACATAAAGAGGACTCAACTTCCTCTTCTTTCAAAATCTCACCACTCCTTTAATGGGTGAAATTTTAAGATACACGTTATCACCCTCTTCAAATTCTAAGTCTCTTCTCCCATGGTTGGCATAAGAGTTTTGCTGGCTATAGTTTGTTTTCAACTGATTCCTTATCATGTGAACTTTCTCTAAAGTATTATAAATCAATTCTTGAGCCAACTAAAAGTAACTACTGTTATAAGAGAACTCAACTAAAAGCAAATGTTTATCCCAATTTCCCTTGAAATCAATTATACAAGATCTAAGAAAATCCTTAAGGGTTTGAATAGTACGCTCTGCTTGACCATCCATTTTGGGATGAAAAGCGGTGTTTAGCTTCATCTTTCTACCTAACCCATTTTTGAACAATTTCCAAAACCTCGATGTGAACACCCTTATCTGATATGATGGATAACAGAATACCATGGCGACACACAATCTCATCTATGAGGATCCTTTCATAATCCTCCACCGAGTATGTGGACTTGACAAATATAAAATGAGTGGATTTGTTCAACCTATCCACAACAACCCCTATAGAGTCATGTTGCTTTTGTTTCCGAGGAAAACCTACCACGAAGTCCATATTTATATCTTCCCACTTCAAATTAAGAGCCTGTATTTCTAGAAGTAACCACTTTGCTTTTGGTGCTCGGCTTTGACTTGTTCGCAATTTGGACATTTTGCAACAAATTCCGCTATGTACCATTTTAATCCTTTCAACCAAAACACTTCTCTAAGGTAATGATACATCTTTTTAGAACCCATATAAATGGAATAATAGGAACCATGAGCTTTCTCAAGAATCCATTTTCTCAAGTCATCAACATTGGGAACACACAACCTTCCTTGATACCTCAAGACAAAACCATCCTTTAAGGAGAATGTCTCATTAAGGTAACCAAGAACAGATTCCTTCATCTCCATCAATGGTTGATAAAGGTGTTGCTTAGACTTCACCTAAACCACCAAGGGTGATTCGGAGTTATGATGGACAGTAAAACCACAACTTATTGAATCTTCCAATCTAACACCCAAACGGGACAACCTTTGAACATCTTTCAATAGGTTTTTCTTGGCTTCTTCTACATGAGACACACTAACCATTTAGAGCATCCTCAACCACATTGGATTTGCCAGGGTGGTAGAGAAAACTCAAGTCATAATCTTTCAACAATCCAACCACCTTTTTTGTCGGATATTTAACTCCATTTGAGTTAACACATATTCATGACTCTTTTGGTTGGTATAAAAATCAACATGAACACCATATAAATAATGACTCCATATTTTTGAGGCAAATACCATGGCCTCTAACTCAAGATCATGAGTTGGATAATTCTTCTCATGCACCTTAAGTTTTCTAGAAGCATAAGTTACTACTTCCCCATATTGCATAAGGACACACCCTAAGACCACCTGGGATGTATCAAAATATATAAGGAAGTCCTTGTTAACCTCCGGTAGTGTAAACATTGGAGGGGAAGTAAGCATATATTTTAAGATTTGGACGTTTCTTTCACATGCCTTTGACCACTCAAATTTTGTACTCTTTGGATCAAAGTAGTCAAGGAAGAAGCAATAGACGCAAAACCATCCACGAACCTCCTATAATATCCAGCTAGACCTAAAAAGCTTCTTATTTTGGTCGGATTAAATGGTCTAAGACAATTCGTGATCACCTCGATTTACATCGGATCAACCTCAACCCCCTAACTAGAGATGATATGAACAAGAAACGCCAACGACCTCAACCAAAACTCACATTTTCTATACTTGCAAAATAGTTGATTTTTCTTATGCACTTTCTACACCACTCTGAAATGGTCCATGTGTTCACCCTCGTTATTCGAATATACCAAGATGTGGTCAATGAAGAAAATGAAAAATTTTCACAACCGGGGAAACCCCCTAGAAGTAACACGACGTACTTGACCTCTCGGAGGTCTTACACAGCCCCATAGTTATCATTCATCGCATCGACATAGTAAATTTAGAAGAAAATTTAAAACTTTTCATAGCACCTCATATGCTAGAAACTTTACTTAATATACATATAAAATATAAGTTATAATACATATATAGACTCTGAGTCTCTCTGCCATCTTAGACTCAATAACTTTGGAGTACATTAGGGACACGGTCCTTAAGATATAATACAAACTATACAATATTTAAAGACTTTACAATAAAGACATAAGTCAGAGATCCTTGAACTTAAGGATTCCTTTCATTAAGCTTGGGAACCATCTATAAAACTCTTCACCATTCAAGACATACTTTAAGCATACATAACCTACACTATGTGTTAAAAATAGAGAAGAATGGGATTAGCTCAAGAATGTACTAACTAAGGATACCATGCAAAAACATGCATTTAAAAAGGGGAATTTTCTTTGAAATCATACTTCACTTCATCTTGAGTAAATCATCATAAAACCTTTATCAATAGCATATATATCATTTTCGTACTTCACAAAAATAGATAAAGGCCAAACATAATAGAAAAGCACTTATAGAAGTTAAGTCCACTTGGAGGTCACTTTTCAATGATCTCATTCCTCTTAACAATGAACTATTTCTTTTAATTCATTAGTCTTCCAAGAAATCCTTTCGGGATACTTGGTGCAATGTATCACCTTAGGACAACAAGGAAAATCATACGTATCATCTACACATGACAACCCATACCATCATAGAAGTATAATACCACATAGACATAGTCAAGTCAAAACCTTCATCATATTGTCAACAAGATCATCATCATGCATAAAGACTCATGTCATGCGCATCTTCATAATAAGTAGACAAATACTACATTGTCATGTATAGGGAACAAAAACATAGTGACATGTATTAGAACACTTTCCTAGAACTTCTTAAGGAGCTACTTGTGTAATGTCTAGATGGGTTCATTAGTTCCACCTATCCTAAGTAACCTCCCTTAAGTCATTCTATTTAGGAAGCTTGTCATTTAACTTCCATTGTCCATTTTACTTTAGGAAAACTATAGCCTCAACCGACACTAAGACCATGGGTGATAAACATGGAATTTGGTGTTAGGCAAACTATCCATCCCGTGAGGACCTTAGTGAACCCTACCTCCCCTACATGGGAAAGTGTTACTCCCTCACATGAGGACAGTAGTGATGCCTACCTGCTCTACATGGAAAAGTATCACTCCCTCCCATGAGGACCGTAGTGAATCCTATCCCTTCCCTATTTGGAAAGTGTCAGCCCCTCATCTACGAGTTCACTCGGTGCTAAGTTAAGTTCCTTTATTGAACAGTCATTATTACATTTATTTTTAAAAGCATAGGCTTTGGATATTTATTATTCATATGCTTATAGCATATTCAAGCACCTGTCTTGTTTTGGAGTATTCAATGAAACACCTCTCAATGTTCCTCCATTAACTATATCATCATTCATGTGTGTGAATGTATACAGATGTGAGCAAACCTTTCACATAACACATAATGTCACACATGTTCATATATTAATGCATAAGTCTATAGGCATAAATATATGAGAAATCCTTTCACATACCTACTAAGACACTATTAACATCCATACCTCATCATATCTTATACATCATATTCATAACATGTTCATACAATCATCCTTCATATACATAGAAACCAAACCTAGGGACTATGCTATCAAGATACACATGTGCAATGTATAGACAAGGTCCCATACCCTTGACCATACTAGTAGACCTATCAAGTCATCTTAGCAAGGAGTACATAGCATACATATACTTTACATGCATGGTAGTTGATATTAGTGAATATGAGAACAACCTTTCACTTAGACACTATAACCTATACTATTGTAACATGCATGTAATTGAGAGTGTGTGTAAATTGGTCAACAAGATCACATAATAGATACAAATTACTCCTTGAGTCAGCCACCGTCTTAGACCACACTTTACTTCCAAGAACATACCACACAACACATAATAGCATAGGAGGTAAGACAATATAAACATTATAACCAAGGCTCCTAACTATAGGTATTTACACTTTTATATAAGGGCTACATGAGTAGGGTATACTAACAATTTAAACTAACCAATGGAAGCACCTATAAAATACCCTAACATGAATAGACGCATGCTCATACAATAGCCACTCAACCTAGATCACAACTAGATAGGAAGATAGGAAAAATTACATCATAAGGTGATAATCTAAATTTCTAAATCATATATTCATCAATTTGCCTTCAAGGCCATTGTCAACACATATATAATGAAAATAAAGTAAACACCGCCACCATAAGTGAACAATACCACACAATGTCATACAAGGCTTCATCAACATTACTATAAAGAAATAGAGAAGTAAAAGAGTAGAGAGAATAAGCATTCTTACCAATTTCTCACCCTTTGATCATCATTGATCAATACACCTTATTCATAAATAAAACACATATATTGAAGTAACAAAATGTACTTTAAACATATAAGAAACCATGTACAAGTCGCTACAAGATTATACAATATCATAATACAACACATCAACATACTAGGAAAGTAGAATAACATAGATCAATAGATAATTTCCCTTGCATTGATTTAGATCATATATCATACATATTATGAGTCTAAGTCAGTAGCTAAACCTACATTAACCATATTGAAATCATAATTACATACCTTCAACATTAAGGTTACAATATAGGCATTTAGGCTTATTAATTTGCTAGAGTATAGAAGACTTCACCGATACTATGAACTCTCTATGGCTCTGATTATCATTCATATTTTATCAACAGTACACTCATTACGAAGTATCTAATTCGGTAGAAAATCAAGAAGAAACCATGCTTGATATAACAACAACTCAAGATGCATCACACATTTAGCTTTTTGACTTCATAGCCTAAAGGAATCTAGATCAATTCATGCAAGCCTTTATTAGATTGTTCATTAAGGACTTATACCTACAAAATTCATCCATTATATCACCCTAAAACAGTAGCTACAGCAGTTCATACATAATCACACCTTACACAAACGATTCCACAATCGACTTCAAGATAACACATAGAGACATAGTCTATTCATGTTCAAATCTTCATACATTTATCATTATGGACTGATCATCATCAAGTCAACATAAATTCATGTACATAAAAGTATATACAATCATTTCAACTTAATAGAATAATAATTCAATCGATAACAAATCAAGATCATAGGCCCATGCAAGGCTAAACAGTTTTGGTGATAGAGCATGAGTTCATCATGCAATTGGATTGAAAACCACTTCCAAATCAGTAGATAATAATCAAACATTCATATTATTCCTTTGAAATCAGTTTAGGAAATAACCTATGGAAGATTAAAGAAGAAAGTTTTTATCATATTTTTCTCTTATTAAATCATTGAGAATGGCTCTCGACATGAAAAGATAACTAGATATGAAGATCACCATACCTTTGATTAGTTTAAAATATCTTAAAATTGATGATTCATCCATAGAAAACCCATCTTGAATTTATTCTTGAGCTTCACCAACAATGGTGGTTTCTAGAGAGTATTTTTGGAGGGAAAGGATTCAATCTTGTGAGAGGATTCTATAATAGGGTGATCACGTTTTTAATGACTTATATACACCAAAAAATAGATAAATAAAACTATTATATTCATTTTATTATGTGGGTTGAATTTCCCATTCACCCCTTTAATTAAAAGCACGCAGGCTGCCAGTTGCAGGCCATTTGCGACGAAGGCAGTGACGGGGCGTCGTGGCCTTGACAGGTCATACCTGGACTCCGTTGTTGAGTACATAGACAAATATTGGCTTTAGACCTTCCCAAGTCATTTCTTCATCGACGATACCTGCTTGACGGGCCGTTGGTAGACCAACGGTCCGTCGTTGGGTCCGTTAATGGACACTGCCCAGGCAGTGTCTTAGGCAGCTTTGGGTCCTTCTTTTGGGGCCTCTTGTGGGGCCCTTTGGAAGTCCTACCCGGATGTTTCCAATGTGATTATGAAACTTAACGATTTATATACCTTCCACATAAATTTCATCCAAAACAAACACCTATAAGACGCCCAACATGACGGACAATGAACTTCTTAGGGGCTATCTTTCGAACGCCTTAGACGTTTTGGGCGTTTGACCTCCAAACATAACAAAACATAGTATAAAACCATTAAGCATAATTTTAAACCATTTAAGTACTTATTAGACTCATTTCAAACAGATTTAGTCATGCATAGACACATGAGGCACATAAGTGACTAGTCGTCGAACGTCTTGATCGTCCCTTGACGTTTGACTTCCAAATCACTTCAAACTTTGTAAAATGCCTATAATACATATAATAATACATTTTAGAACCTTATAGAATCACTAAAAACCCATAAAAACATAGAACCACATATTAGGAATCTAGGTGACTTAGTCGTTGAACGTCTTAGTCGTCCCTTAATGTTCGACTTCCAATACCTCTAGTATTTTAGATACTACCTATATACTATATTTTAAGCATATTTAGGAAATTGAAACTTTAAGAAAAACAAGTTATTCTCTATACACCTTATCTCACTTTTTGGGGTTTTACAATATCCCCCACTTGGGAACATTCGTTCTCGAATGACACTTAGGGCTCTTTAATCACAACAAGGACTTCAATACATATAATAGCAGACCATAACATTTAAAATATCATCAAATAATTTTATCACTCAATGCACACAATCAAGCAAAATTATTACTCACTCACTCTTTAATGCATCAAACACAAAGGTCCTTTTCATGTTTATAGGAGAACATCATTCTCTTAATCATTACTTGATCATTAAATCTTAATTAATTACAAGAAAATCATGAAAATCTACTCATACGCAGATCATAACACATACCCAAAGTTACTTGAGCACTCATACTTCAATGCACATAAACTTGGGTTAGTTAAATTGCAATGATCTTCATTAGTTAGACCTAGTGTCATAAAGGTCATACTCAATCATACAATACTTAGTTGTGTCCATGGAGGAATGTCCTTCTCCTCAACACACTTACATGAATCATGAGTTTCACACCTTAGCAAGTATAAGGTCAATTTCCTCTTAAAATGAGAAATTCTCAACTTTTAACCAAGACATGCTCATGATTCCTTCCTAGTGATGTCTAATTGTAAGTCACACCAAGTACATCCCAACAAAATAGGATGCCATTCCACAAATTAATTTTCTTAACATAATACTCGCCTTAAAGTAAGCCTCATTTTGGAAAAATAACACAAATTATATGCACACATATGGACACTTACTAAACATGCTTTCACTTTTCAAGAATGATCCTACAATTATGCATTCCAAATCATAAAAGTCGCATAGTTTTCAAGAGACTCAACATAATTCATTTTAAAGAGACTCAACTTTTCATTTTAAGGCTAAACAATTTACCTCAGAAGTGACTATTACCAAGTTCCTTGTCTTATCTCATGAAGTCAAATGAACAACTAGCATATCAAGATGTAATTCAACATGAGAAAACATGGACTTTATCAAAAATTTCCTTTCATGCTCTTTGGAAAATTCACCATGTCTCCAAGATGATGTCAATCAATTCATACCAATCATATAAAGGTCATGCAATTCACACTTCATGCAAGACTATACTCATGAACAAGCTTACTAAGAATTCATTATTTTCAAATTCAAGTAAGAATAGAAGGACAATGTAGACAATATCTACAACCTCACTAGTCAACCACCATCTCCCACTTAAGGTAAACCCCATTAAAAGCAACTTAATCCAACATATAGAGGATCTTAACTACACAACCTTCATTTTAATCACTTAAAGTGATTACTACTTTAGATGGAATTTTCATTAATTTAATTTAGCAACACTAAGGCATTCTAAACCTTATCATTTTAGGCAAATCATCCTCAACCATAAACTTTGATCATACTATTCAATTCGCATAAGGTCTTCCTACAATGCAATAGACACTACGGTCATACATCATTTGAGGATAACAAAAAGGAAGTTCATAACACAATAAGAAGTTTAGAAATAACTCTACGACTAATCATGTCATAAAACTTTCATTCTTTATTTCCAAATATCAAAACTCCTTTTCACATTCATTATCATGTTCATATACATCAATTCTACATATATTTCAACAATATGCAATCAAAGGACGACTTAGTTGGTTCTCTGAACATGTTACAATAAGTTGCCTAGACCTTCTAGTGAGCATGCTTCCAAATATCCAGAAATGCAACCATTTAGACATTTGATGGAACAAGCATGGAAATATAAGATACAAAGCTTTACCGAACTCATCCTTCACAAGCATGCATACTATCTTTACAACTAGGATGAAGTCTTTAGAAGGTACTCCAATTTACTCTAGCAACTTATCAAGTATCTCTAATATACCAAAGGAGACAATTCACACTTTTAATCACATACATTCATAGGATAGCATGCTTCCGTAGGTAGTTATTAAATATTCCAAGTCAAATCATAGTATTTGGCTACCATCATATAAAACCACATAGGAATACAACAATCTAAGAGGATTAACTTTAACCATCATAACTTCTAGCATGCTTTACCTATATCATGACATACATTATTCAACATATCTTGCTATTTCACATAGATTTCATATATTGCCATAATTGGCATCACATCATCCAATAAGAAATATTTCATACATAGCAAGGTAAGATAACCAATCATAATACCCATAGAGTTAACATGTGCAATGATCAAGTAAAGCCTTATAACCCTACTAAATTAAGTAATCCTGTAAAATTAAGTAACCCAACAGGAACTACAATTAGCACCATACTATACTCATCAATAACCTTCATGCATGCATAACTCTATATCTTTAGCACACTAGGCTATTTACATGTTTATACGCATAGAGATCATCACATATGGACATTTACATTTATCATCATACAAATATATAATATTAACCTCCTAAGGTCTCCATCAAGTCAAACTAGTGCAAGACATAGATAGAGTCCTATACCCCTACCTAAGTCTAGTTAACCCTTCAAGTCGCCTTAGCTAGTTTATACATCATCAAATAAGGACAAGTGTCACATTCATACATACTCATTCAAACCATAAGCCAAACATTAAGTATTTTAAACTCACCTTTTCTCCCTGAAGAATAAGATAATCTAATCCAAGCAATCACATCTAAAGGACCACCGGACAAGAAAACATAAGAGAGAGATCTTATAGAGTTAAGTTCTATGGAACAATATAAGAATGATGAAGAAAGGAAACTCTATCATCTTATATCCTCTCGTACCATTGGATGTGTCGAGATTCACCACCAATGATACAAGACTCTACTAGACATGGCCATATGAGACTTCTTGGACCCTAAACCACTTTTAAAAACCTCGTGCTCTGGTACCACATTTGTCATGACTGAGGGAACCCCCTTAAAGTAACACGGCATACTTTACCTCTCAGAGGTCTTAAAAAAGACCATAGTTATCATTAATCACATCGACATAGTAAATTTACAAGAAAATTTAAAACTTTTCATAGCACCTCATATGCTAGAAACTTTACTTAATATACATATAAAATATATGTCATAATACATATATAGACTCTAAGTTTCTTTTCCATCTTAGACTCAATAACTTCGGAGTACATTAGGGACACAACCCTTAAGACATAATATAAACTATACAATATTAAAAGACTTTATGATAGAGACATAAGTAGAAGATCCTTGAACTTAAGGATTCCTTTCATTGAGCTTGGGAATAATGTATAAAAATCTTCACCATTCAAGAAATCCTTTAAGCATCCATAACCTACACTTTGTGTAAAAAGTAGTGAAGAATGGGATTAGCACAAGAATGTACTAAGTATGGCAACCATGCAAAAACATACGTTCAAAAAGGGACATTTTCTTTGAAATCATACTTCATATCATTTTGATTAAATCACCATAAAACCTTTATGAATAGCATATATAGGAACACAATCAAAGGCCAAACATCATAGAAAAGCACTTATAGAAGTTAAATCCAATTGGAGGTCACTTTATAGTGAGCTCATCCTTCACTACAATGAACTATTTATTTTAATTAATTAGTCCCACAAGTAATCCTTTAGGGATACTTGGTGCAATGTATTACCTTAGGACCACAAGGAAAAATCATAAGTATCATCTACACAAGACAACACATACCATCATAGAAGTATATTACCACATAGACATAATTAAGTAAAGACCTTCATCATATAGTGAACAAGATCAAAATCATGAATAAAGACTCATGTCATGCACATCTTCATAAACAAGTAGAGGTCATGCATAGGGAACAGATACATAGTGACATTCATTAGAAAACCATCCTAGAACTTCTTAAGGAGCTACTGTTGCAATGTCTAGATAGGTTCATTACTTCCACCTATCATAAGTAACCTCCCTTAAATGATTGTATTTAGGGTTCTAGTCATTTAACTTTCATTGTCCACTTTACTTTAGGAAAACTATAGCCTCAACCGACACTGAGACCATGGGTTCTAAACATGGAATTTGGTGTTGTGAAGCCTTACACCAATGGAAGGTGTCCTACCTAGCCAAGGTATAACATTAACATACATCCTAACAACCTAAGTGAATTCACTTTGCTAGATCCTATGTGACATGCGTAGTTTATGGAACTTGGGGCAAATCATGCAAATATCAACTCTACACCATTTGTTGGGTCATGAGGCTATCCATCTCGTGAGGACCGTAGTGAACCCTACCTCCCCTACTTGGGAAAGTGTCACTCCCTCACATAAGGACCGTAGTGAATCCTAACTCCTATACTTGGGGAAGTGTCACTCCCTCACATGAAGACCGTAGTGAACCCTAACTTCCCTATTCGGAAAGTGTCACCCCCTCATCTACAAGTTTACTCGGTGCTAAGATAATTTCTCTTTATTCAAAATTCTTTATTACATTTATTTATAAAAACATAGGCTTTGGATATTCATTATTCATATGCTTATAGCATATTGAAGCACCTATCTAGTTTTGGTGTATTCTTTGAAACACCTCTTAATGTTCCTCCATTACCTAGATCATCATTCATGTGTGAGTGTATACATAGATGAGAGCAAACCTTTCACGTAACACTTAATGTCACAGATGTTCACATATCAATGCATGAAACTATAGGCATAATTATATGAGCAATCCTTTCATATACCTACTAAGACACTATGCAGATTCATACCTCATCATATCATATACATCATATTCATAACATGTTCATGTATTCATCCTTCATATACATAGAAACCAAACCTAGGAATTATCCTATCAAGATACACATGTGCAATGTGTAAACAAGGTCGCATACCCTTGCCCATACTAGTAGACCTCTCAAGTCATCCTAGCAAGGAATACATAACATACTTCAGATACATATACTTTAAATGCATAGTAGTTGACATTAGTGAATATGAGAACAACCTTTCATTTAGACACCATAACCTATACTACTTGTAACATGCATGTAAGTGAGAGTGTGTGTACATTGGTCAACATGATCACATAATGTCTATCAATTAATCCTTGAGGAATCAATCCTCTTAGACCACATTATATTTCCAAGAACATACCACACAACACATAATAGCATAGGAGGCAAGACAATATAAACATTAGAACCAAGGATCCTAACTTTAGCTATTTACACTTTCATATAAGGGGTACATGGGCAGGGGCTACTAACCAATTTAACACATCAATTTCAGCACATATACAATACCATAACATGAATATATTCTTTCTCATACGATAGCCACACAACCTAGATCACAACTAGATAGGAAAATAGGCACAATTACATCATAAGGTGATCATCTAAATCTCTAAATCATATATTCATCAATTTTCCTTCATTACATGGTAAACACATATATAATGACAATAAATTAAAAACCGCCACCATAAGTGGACCATACCCCATAATTCCATACAAGGCTTCATCAACATTACTATAAAGAAATACAGAAGTAGAAGTGTAGAGAGAATAAGCATTCTAACCAATTTCTCACCTTTTGATCATCATTGATCAATACACCTTATTCATCAATAAAACACATATATAATTATCTATATGTACCTTAAATATATAAGAAACCATGTACAAGGCGCTACAAGACTATACTATATCATAATACAACACATCAACATACTAGGAAAGTAGAATAACATAGATCATTAGCTAATTTCCCTTGCATTGATTTAGATCATATTTCATACATATTATGATTATAAGTCACTATCTAAACCTAAATTAACCATATTTAAATCATAATTACATACCTTAAAGATTAAACTTACAACATAGGCATTTAGGCTTATCGATTTGCAAGAGTATAGAAGACGTAACCAATTCTATGAATTCTCTAAAGCTCTAATCATCATTCATATTTTATCAACAATACACTCATTAGGAACTTTCTAAATCGGTAGGAAATCAAGAAGAGACCATGCCTTATATAACAACAACTCAAGATCCATCACACACTTAGCTTTGACTTCATAGCCTAATGGAATCTAGATCAATTCATGCAAGCCTTTACTAGATTGTTAATTAAGAACTTATACCTACCAAATTCATCCATTATATCACCCTAAAACAGTAGCTACATCAGTTGATACACAATCACAACCTTACACAAATGATTCCACAATCGACTTCAAGATAACACATAGAAACATAGTCGATTCATGTTCAAATATTCATGCATTTATCATCATGGACTGATCATCATCAATTAAACATGAATTCATTTAAATAACAGAATATACAATAATTTCAATGTAATTGAATCATAGTTCAATCGATAACAAATTAAGATCATAAGGCCCATGCAAGGCTTAATCGTTTTTGTGATAGAGCATGGGTTCATCATGCAATTGGAGTGAAAACCACTTCCAAATCAGTAGATAATCATCAATACATTCATATTATGCCTTTTAAATCATTTTTGTAAAGAACCCATGGAAGAATGAAGATGAAAGTGTTTGATCATATTTTTCTCTTTAGAAATCCTTGAGAATGGCTCTCTAGATGAAAAGATAACTAGAGATGAAGATCACATACTTTGATAAGTTGAAAACCTATAAAAATTGATGATTCATCCATAGAAAACCCAGCTTGAATCTTTTCTTGAGCTTCACCAACAATGGTGGTTTCTAGAGAGAGTATTTTTGGAGGGAAAGGGTTCAATTTAGTGAAAGGATTCTAGAACAAGGTGTGCACGTTTTTGATGACTTATTTACACTAAAAAGTATCTAAATAAAACTATTATAGTCAGGTTGGTATGTGGGGTGAATTTCCCACTTACCCTTTAATTAACAGCACGGAGGCTGCCATTTGCAGGCCACCTGCGACGAAGGCAATGATGGGGCGTCGTGGCCTTAATATGCCATACCTACGGCGAAGGCACTTATCCAAATATTGGATTGAGATCTACCCAAATCAATTCCCTATCGATGATACATTATCGATGGACCGTTGGTGGACCAACAATCCGTCATTTGGTCTGTCAATGGACACTTTCCAGGCAGTGTGTTATGCAGCTTTGGGTCCTTCTTTTTGGGGCCTTTTGTGGAGCCATTTTGAAGTCGTACCCGGATGTTTCCAACATGATTACAAACCTTAAAAAATTATAGACATTACACATAAATTTTATCCAAAACAAACACCTATAATACGTCCAAACAGCCTTGGACCCAACATGACATACGATGAACGTCTTAGGGGCTATCTTTCCAACGCCTTGGACGTTCTTGAGTGTTTGACCTCCAAACTTCACGAAACTTAATATATAACCACTAAACATAACTTTAAACCATTTTAAGCATTATTAGACTCATTTAATATATATTTAGTCATGCATAGACATATGAGGCACATAAGCGACTAGTCGTTGAACGTCTTTGTCGTCCCTTGACGTTTGACTTCCAAATCACTTCAAACTTTTTTAACTGACTCTAAGCCATATAATAAGACATTTTAAAACCTTAGAGAATCATTAAACACCCATAATTACATAAAACCCTATATTAGGAATCTATGTGACTTAATCGTCGAATGTCTGAGTCGTCTCTTAACATTCGACTTTCAATACCTCTACTATTTTAGCTACTGCCTATATACTATATTTTAAGAATATTTAGGACATTAAAGCTTTAAGAAAAATATGTTAAGACTCTATACACCTTATGTCATTTTTGGGGTGTTACAAAAATGAATCTAGGTAACTTCGAAACACCCTATTCATGAGGTCCATAAACGCCGGCCGGTCATTAGTTAGACAAAAGGACATTACTATAAACTCATATGACCATATAGAGTTCAAAATTTAATTCTTGGTATATCCTCACCTCTTAACCTAAGGTGGTGATACCCCGATCTCAAGTCAATCTTAGAAAATTAGCTTGCCCCTTGAAGTTTATCAAACAAATCGTCAATCTGAGGGAGAGGATACTAGTTCTTCATCGACTATATTTAGTTGGCGATAATCAATGCACATTTTAAGGGACCCATCCTTCTTCTTCATAAACAATACTGGATTACCCCATGGAGAAATACTAGGTTTAATGAAGCCTTTGTCTAGCAAGTCTTTGAGTTTAGCCTTCAACTCTTTTAAATTCGGCAAAAATCATCCGATAAGGAGGAATTAAAATGGGATTAGTGTCCTGTAGAAAGTCAAATACCGAAATTCATTTCCCATTCGGAAGGGATTCTGGGAAGGTGATTAGGAAAGACCTTCGAAAATTCCCTCACTAGGGGGACCAACTCAATGGGAGGATTTTTAGAGTCTAAATCTTTTACTCTTACAATATGGTGTATACACCCTTTTGAGATCATCTTACAAGCTTTAGACAATAAATGATACGACCTCTCGGAATAGAATTACCCCCTTCCAATCTATGACGGTCTCATTTTGAAAATTGAACTTGACAATTCTCGTTCTTCAATCAATGGAAGAAAAATGCCTCTTACCTCACTTTCCACAAGTTGGATTCTTAGTTGGTAAACTAGTACCTCTTACCTTTTGAGACTTAGGGTTAGACACCCTATTATCACGATCCTTAGGAAATTTGGAATGAACTTTATTGGAGAATCTATTTTTGAATCTAGGCTTGTCTTGAATTTCCAAACTCCCCTTTGATGCACTACCATCATCAGACTTGACCCTTTTGGCTCTCTATTCGTTCTCCTTAACCTAGTTTCTTCCACTTTTTGAGCATGAACCATCAGATGAGAAATTGTCATATTATCATGAAGAATAGCCGAACGACATTCTTCTACCAAATATTCGTACACTCCCACAAGAAAATGACTTATATCATCGCTTGGGTTTGACACCAAGGATGAAGCATACATGGACAATTAGTAAATTTCAAGGAATATTCAAGCACACTCATACCTCCTTGAAAAAGGTTGATTAATTTTTCTACCTTAGCTTCCCTCAACTCTCTAGGAAAGAACCTATCAAGGAAAGCCTTCTTGAAAATCTATCAAGTCACTGGACACCTCTTACTGCCCTATTATCTCTTCATTTTATGTACCAAGTTTGGGCCACATGTATGAGTTAATAGTCTGCCAAGCCTTCTCAATATGAGGTCACACCCATAGCATAGAGAATATTATAGACCTTATTTAGAAAATCTTGAGGGTCCTCATATGACCTCGATCGAAGAACATAGGTTGATTCGTTCTAGTAAAATCTCAAACGAGAGGCCATAACGTTAGCATATTGAGGAACTCGAGGTCCAACCTCCCTATTCACTTGGATCGTCATGGCTTGGACTTTAGAAGTGACGACATTAGCTTGAGAGGTCATGGCTTGAGCCAAATTTAGAAAATCTACCCTTATCTCTCCATCGGTCATCGGTCGGTCATTGGTAGGGGAATAACCAAAACTTGATCACCCATAGAAACTTCTTCAAGTGGAGGAACTTGGTTGTCATGATCTCCAACAATATCCATCTCTTCCTCAGCCCTTATGGCAGTTTCTTTTTGATTATTCATACTGATAACCACGATACAAGGTTTAGGTGAAAGTACATAGTAAGACTCTAGAGGCACGACCTAGAATGCAAGAAGATTAAGAGTTTTCTAAGTGTCACATCATCTCTCATTCATAATTGTGGTGTGCTACAAAATTACAAATAAGAATGTACATTGACATGGTTTAATGAGACAACGACCTTAATGACATTTAATATCATGTTGTGACACCAAGTTTGTCACATTCGGGGAGCACCCCCTAGAGGTAATCAACATTGTCGTCCTCGGAAAGGACTAAGACTAGCGAGTTTGCTTAGACTCCTTATATAAGAAGATTATATAGTCTTCTACTTTTATTCCACATATATATAAAGTACACCATAAACTCTTAATAGGGATGTCTCATATTAAATCATCTAAATGGAATAAAACAATATGGGAAAATCCCTTACACAAATGTTTAAATACCTCTTAGGGCTTACAACAATATCTTCAAAAACAACAAGAGTGAAATGATTGTCTTTAGACTATAACAATGTTACACAAGTAGAGTAAGAGAAAAGGCATCATCCTCGGAATTTGAGGACATACCTACACTTGGATAAATGATCCAAGCGTTCCTTAAAAGTGGTCACGAACCCTTCAACGACCGGAACCTAAAATGTTGGGGAAAAGGGAGAAATAGGGTTAGAACATCACTTGTACTAAGTATCAAAACATATGCACACACAACATAAAAATCATGCAAAAATGGGACATTTGGTAAAAGCATGTCAAGTTACTTTGAACAGCCCTACACATAATCGAAGAACACATGTAAGGTAATAATAATATAGTTCTTATGATACAAGCACATTCAACACAAGACCAACCTATTAAAGTTTATCCAAGTCAACATTTCATAGCACAATAGAATTCACAATCAATGTAATTGTAACATCAAGTCATAACCACAAGTTTATTCATGCGTCCATAACATTACAACATAAGTAAAACCCTTATCCATAACCCTTCACCTGCAATTGTCAAGTGAAGTCCCATAACCTCACTCAACCAACCAAACTAGACAAAGGATCGTTAATAATGTACAACTTGACATATCATATCATTATAAGTAGTCATCCTCACATTTAGCAATATAGATCATTAACATGAATCAATATAATCATAACATTTATATCATAAGAGCATAATACATAAGAATCACTTCCTAGGGTTTCTCTCGAGGCCAACTAGTGCAATGTATAAGTAGAGTCTAATACCCTACCTATACTAAGTCAAACCCCTTAAGTCCTCCTAGTTAAAGTTCACTTTGTTACTTCATTTATAACTATAGGAAAATCTTGACTTAACTGACATAGACCACATGAGCTAAGGTGGAATCCGATGTCATGGAACCCTACACCAAAATAAGGTTGACTATTTGCCAAAGTTGTCACATCTCGAGACCACACCCTTTAATATATAGCACTCTCGGAGTGTAACCACCGTACTCTTCCTCTTGGAGGTATTATACAAGCCCTTACGTATCGTTCATCGCATATACATAATGAAAAGTAGTGCAGAATTAGAACTTTTTACAAGACATTTAATGGTCTTTAAAATCTCTTTCATATAAAATCATTGGAAACACTAAGTCTCAATCTCATCAAACAGAGACACGAGATTACTTTGGTGCACGGCCCAAACAATACTACTATAGGAAATACTTAGTCTATTACAATACTTTGAAATAAAAGACATCTATATAAGTGCTCAAGTCAATTGAGGACATACTTCACCTCACTTGAACGACTCTAGCATCCAAGCTCTCCTTCACGATCTTTCTCACCATTCACCTACGCCATTAGAGATAAGAAAATGTATGGAATTAGTACAAACAATTGTACTAAGTATGACATTATACATAAAATCATGAAAATGGATATTTACTAGAAATATGCATTTTTCATTTAAAAATCATTATAATCATAAGAATAACATTCATAAACTTTGAAACACATAAGATAACATTTAAACAATTGAGTTCATTTTTGAGAAAATATTAGAGTGACTTATATTCACTATAGAGTGAATTGCTTCACTGTAACAGTAAAGTGCCTTCTCTTCACCTAAGACATCATCTAGCATGTAATTATCCCACTAAAAGCTATCTCAAGACTCACTTAATCAACACAAAGAGAGACCGACCATACACCCTCTCTAAGCATGCCAAAATGATTCTCAAGACTACTTATAATGAGACACATACACACCTACAAACAACCATACAAATGAACATGAGATCCTTCTACCAAAGGTGATTCTAAGTCTCAATTGAGTGAGTTGTGAAGCGCCCGCCCATATAATACCATACACACACACTTAAGAGATCCTTAGACTACCTAAGATAAAATCATTCTCACATAATACATTAACACATAGGTAAAATGACATTTTCCTTACCAAGCTATCAAAAGACTTACTTAAGTAAATCAAGAGGATAACGTCCATGATTGACCTTATCAATACTACCTAAAAAATCCTTAAGACTACCTAAGTCCTAGATCATGTAAACATAATCAACATCTTCCTTAACTAGAGTCATTCTTAAGACTTATCTAGGTAAGATACGAAGTGACCATTCCTATGCACCCTTCACACCTTAAGTAGACAACCCTTAACTACCCTAGGTAAGTACTTATGAATTTAACATACTTTCTTTATTACTTAAGACATTACATTCATTAGTTCATTTAAGACTCATTCATCACATAAAGACATTCAAGTAATGGTCTTGGAGAAAGCCTGGGGACTCTAACTAACATCTTCAAAGTCTATTGTGCAATGTCTTGATAGCATCACATACCACCACCTAAACCTCATAGAACTTCTCTAATGCTAGTTATTATCCCATATGATGAGAATATCCAATAACCTACATATACCATGATAACAAATCATGGAATTCGTAGTTCTATGCTACTCCGATGAGGGTGTTCTATTGTCAATGGTAGAACTTGGACACATCTCATGTAGGCACATGGTTAAGGAATATGAAGGGCGTGCTTTGTAATATAATATCATTCTTTAACTAGAAATACTTCCCTTACCATACTCACTCGGTGCTAGCCTTTGTTCTCATTGAGTAATTTACATTAAAGGTTCACATAAAGGGGTTCCATATATAGTTCATAACCCAATCGCATTTACTCTACCAAAGAAAGGTCCGCTAAGGCTACCTTACAATGGACACAACAAGCAAATAATGACTTCCCTAAGGTTTGTTATGATATCGTTCCATCCAATCAACCGTAAGTCTATCATTCCATTACTTGAAGGATACCATTAGGACTTTAAACTTCAACATTCATAACTTTACCACTAGGTTCAATGTTTCACATAAAGAACAATCTTAACATCATTTAATGTCTCATGTCATTCATACACACAATATTAAGAGGCTCTAGCATCCTAAGTCAAGACATCTTGTATTCACATTCATACATGCATCAAGTAAGGGACATAAGTCAACCAAGACAAGACACAACATACTTAACTTTAACACATATGACATGACATTCTAGAAGAACATAGAAATAACCATCATCATCATTAATTCATACTATACACTACCATATCATCATAAATATGATCATCATAGACTGATATAGTCAAGTAGGAATAACCATGCATCAACTCTAAGACTATACGCATAAAGACATAGTCATAGTCTAAAATGATCACCTAAATAACGTTAATAGAAGAACACATATACTTTCACATTACTTATCATGTATATAGATATTATAATACTTTACATAATAATCATAATACTTCAAGTATTTGGGGACAAGTCCATGATCATCATATTACTTAAAATAACAACACCGACAAGCCCATATCAATTGCAATTAAAGCACATAACGCCACCACCATAAGTTGAAGATATCAATAACAACATAATTGAAGTCTAATTATTATAAAATAAAGTGAATTCGGGAAGCGTACAACCACTCCATCCTCAACCCCTCAATCCAATGCTAAATCATCTAACTCAATATCATAAGGCCCTTACCCATGGCCATAACAAATAATTCAATGCAATTATAACAATACTAAATGAAACTAGTCAATTAACTTTAAATTCATCAATATAAGACAACCTAGATATCAATTAAATACAATTGTTACATAAATCAATAGCTCATACAAAACTACACTAGAATTTCTAAACAATAGATCAATATCAAGTAACCCATAAAGTAATCAAAAACTAGGGTTCATTTATTACATAGGTTCATAGGTTAATTGATTTAAAATCATAAAATAAATACCAATTCAATCAACTACAATGCTTTAAAACCTTTAATGCAAGAACCCATGGATAGATCATAAAATTGGATAATTCATCTTTGAAAACATTTGAAGACATCTTTGAAAGTTGGGCTTTTGATGCATAGAGTTTCGAGGATCAAAAACATACCTCAATGAATCTAATTCTTTGATTTGATCAAGAATCTCCACTCAATTCTCCAATCCAATCCTTTTGGTGAGTTTTTGCTCCAATGGAGTTCTAGAGAATTTCTAAAGGAATTTGGGTTTTGATTTTGAAGAATGAAATCATCTAAGTATTTTAGGATTATAAACATATTTAAAATACCCAAAATACCATTAAGTAACCTCCCTTTTCATTATTTGGATGTGGGGTTAATTTACGACTTCACCCCTAAACTTACAATGGCCTGCGCAGGAAACATAAACCATCGACGTTTGCCCATCGACGTCCCGTCCCTTGACCAACGGACCAGCCTGTTGATCCGTGGTCTGGGATTGAAGCTTGTCTTTAGCTGCCTCTCCTCCCATGCCTATGTATTCACCAACGGCACCCAATAACGGGGCGTCGACTTGCCCACGAGTAATCGATTGCCTCACTTATTTGGGGCTATCTTAGAATGTCTTGGACACCAACTTATGTCCTTCTTCAAGGACCCTTGGATGGTCCTTGGGATTTTTTCCTGGAATTTTCCTACCCAAACATATTTTTATACTAGTTTATTACCTCTTACATGAATTTCATCCAAAACAAACACATAAAACTCTATGAAACATGCCTAGACACACAAGGTCGTTCAAGGCAAACTTTTTTAACGTCATGGACGTTCTTGTATGTTTGACCTCTAAACTTCACGAAACTTGAAACAATGCCTATAATAACTATAATAACTCATTTAAGGACCTTATAATCTTATGAATCTCATATAAACACATAAAACCACATATGAGGCACATAGGTGACTTAGTCGTTGAACGTCTTAGTTGTGCCTTGACGTTTGACTTACAATGCACCTTAACTCTTAGACACTTCCTAAATACCATATATTAGACAACTTTAGGAACTTATACCATCATGAAAAACATTTTAGCCTCTAGTTCACCTAAGTCATTTTTGGGATCTTACAAAAGTCGTACCAAACATGAACATAGCCTCTAGGTGGATCCACTAGCTAGTATTCCTATAGTGGCAACATAGTACAAGAAATAGGATATGTTTTTGGGACCATCTTTATGCTACATGCATTATAGTCTTCAATCTTATGAGTACAATAGTGATCCTAACTTCAGTAAGACCCCTAAAATGAGTTAAGGTAACACTTGTGTCTTGATGTTTTGAAATACCAAAATGGGTTGTAAGGTTGTAATGAGGAAATGTCAAAATATTTAGGTGATTTGGAAGCCAAACGTCAAGGAACGACCAAGACGTTCGACGACAACACACAAAAGGGGCCTTATGTGTTTTTATGTGCTTATGTGTGTTTATATGAGTAATAATGATGTTTATAGTCAGTATGTTAAGTTTCGTGAATTATGGAGGTCGAACTTCCAAGAACGTCCAAGACGTTTGAAAGTTAACCCTTGAGACGTGCATGTACGACATGAGTGTGCCTCGTATGTTTGGACGTGTTGTGGATGTTTGTTTTTTGTGAAACTAATGTGGGAGGTACTTGAAATGTTAAGGTGTATATTTACATTAGCAAAGTCGGGCTACAACTCCCAAGGGCCCCGTAAAAGTCCCTCAAGGAGGACCTAAAATCTGCCAAGTCACTGCCTTGGCAGTGTATACCAACGACCTTCAATCGATGGCCAGTAGGTTCACCTACGCCCTGTCGATGGTGAGTCGATTGACACTTAGCCTGGTTAAGGCTCAAGGCAGGTGTCAAGCCCTAGACCCAAACGGTGGCCTGCGGTAAGGTTCGTTGATGGACCTACTGGCGTCAATGGGTATGTCGATGAAACATGCAACAACTTACAGGCACGCTGCTTTGAATTAAGGGGTGAATGGGAAATTCACCCAACGTGCTAACCTGAACCTAGTTGGTTTATTTATTTTTGGGTATATTTTACTTGATAAAAAGACGTTACTAGCCCATTCCCAATTCATTCTTAAAATTAAACCCTTCCCTTTAGTAAAGAAACCTCTCTAGAATTTTACATTGAAGATGAAGATCTAGAAACAGCAAATGGTGATGGATTCTCAACATTCCTTCATCAATTTTTAGTGGTTTTCTTCTACAATGAGGTGTGGTGATCCTTCATCTCTATTTAATCATCCATCTAGAGAGTTCCTTTCAATGTTTTCAATCCAAGTTCATGATTAAATTTCTTCTTCTTCAATCTAGCCATGGTTTCTTTCTCAAATCGATTTCAAAAGCATAATAATGAATTAATTATTATCTACTGATTTGAATGAGATCCTCAACCCAATTCCATGTTGAACCCATGATCTCTCTCAAACATGATTTTTAGAATATGTATGGGCTTTTTTATCTTGATCATAGGTAAATTGAATTATGATTCAATGATATTAAAATGCTTATATCTAATGCCTAATATGTGTTTTGATGATGAATTGTTGATTAGTTATCCATGAGGATCAAGGTTTACCTGTTTGAAAAAGGCTAGTGTATAATGTAGTAACTTGTGATCTTGATGCTAAAATGATTGTTATGTGACTCAATCATGATAAATTGTCTTAGCTACTGCCTACATGTTAATGTGATGATAAATTAGTTGTAATTGATCCAATAGATACAATCGAATTGGTAAGGACTGATCTAGGTTCTCCTACCCTATAGATTTATGATGTCATGTACATGATGTGATCTATATTCTAGGGTAGATGAAGCATGATCTAGCTTAGGTTATTATCTCTTTATATACTTCCCTACATGTATATCGTTGATGAATTATGATTGATGATCAATACAAGGGAAATTGGTGAGTAATCTACATTACTCTACTTCCTAGCGATTGATAAATGCGGTGTACTCACTGTAATCTTGAATTTATAGTACATGAATGTACGTTTTCATTTATGTAAAGATACTTGTAGATACTGCATTATAATGTATTGTTGATGAAAAAGGAGTATTAATCAATGATGATCAAAGGATGAGAAATTGGTAAGATTGTCTATCTCTTTTACTTTCTTATAGAATTGTTAGTTGATTAATCCTTGTACTTTATTGTGTTCTATGATCCACTTATGGTGGCGGTGTTTAATTTATTGTCAATGTAAATGTTATGTGATGATGGCCTTGGAGGAAATTGTACTATGAATATGTTATTATGATGATCAACCTATGTGAAGCCTATGCCTAGTTTCCTATTCTAGCTATGATATAGGTTGTATTGCTAATGTTATGAGCATGTGAATGGGGTATATTAGAGTTATGTATATGTGATGCCTATTATAAGGTTCTATGTGAAGTAAATATTGTATATGTGCATAATGACTAAAGCTTACAGTAATGATGTAGTAAGTCTTGAATAAATGTGTCTTATGATATGTTATCTTTCTATGAAGTTATGTGATGTATCATTCACTAGGATGACTTGATAGGTGTACTAGTAAGAGCAAGGGTATGGAACCTTGTCTATGCATTGCACATTGTGCCTTTATAGGATAGTTTCTTGGTTTGGTTTCCTATGTACATGAATACGAATGCATGAGTGTGTTATGAACACGTCTTATATACTATAATTTCAAATATTTTGTATGATGAACTATGATTATACCTAGTGTCCAAATGTGTTTATATGAAAGGATTTATCATATAAATACACTTGTACACTTATGCATGAGTGAATGAAGTATGAATATTTGTGGCCTTAATGTGTTATATATGAAAGGTTTGCTCACATATATGTATACACACACACACACATGTATGATTATATAGTCAATAGAGGGGCCTTGAAAGGTCTTCTCAAGTGTACCCTAAACTAGATAGTGCTTTGAATATGCTAATGTCCATGTGAACGGTTTTCTTACATGATATAGGTTGATGAAAGGAGTTCTCACCTATTACCTATGAGCTAAGCGTATAGGGGATGAATCTCTTAAAGCCTAATGTTTTATAAAATAATGTAATAAAAGGCTTGAACCAATAAAGGGAACTTAGATTAGCTCCTAGTGAACTTGAAGATGAGTGTGTCCCTTCCCATCGTAGGAAGGTAGGTCACCACAGTCCTCACGAGGTGGTTAGCCTCATATCCCAAAGGGCATAGAGTAATGTTTCCAAAAGTGGATAACTACAATGCCCCATTTGGCATAGAGAGGGTTTCCACATGTACCTCCAAGTTCCATAAACTATGCTTGCCACATAGGTTTAGAAAGTTATTTCACTTAGTATGCTTGCATGTCTTAATGTTCTACTTTGGATAACTAGAGCACCTTTCATTGGTGTAAGGCTCTACAGCACCAAATCAATGTTTAGCATCCATGGTCTTATTCTCGGTTAAGGCTATAGTTCCAAAAATTAAAATGGACAATGGAAGTAAATGACTAGGACTCTAACTAAGATAACCTAAGGGTAGTTGCTTAGTTTAGGTGGAGGTATTGGATTTCACCTATGCAGTGCACAAGTAGCTCTTAAAGGAAGTCTTAGGAAGGTGTTCTAAATGTATATGACTATGTCTATATTCCTTATGCATGACATTGTAGTATTGTCTACTTGTTGTGATGAAATGCATGGTATGGATCCATATGAAGTGGTCTTGTCATTGTGTGCATAAAGTTGGTCTTAGTATCTATATGATGAAGTTGTCTATGTTTGAAATGTTAATGTATGAAATGAAATAATGAGGCTTACGGTCTTACGATAGTTTACTAAGTATATGTGAGCTTATGGGGCTTCACATGTACATGGAACTAGTAGACTTAGATTAAGATTGTTAGTAAAGTCTTATGTTAAGTCTAATATGAAGTATGTGCCTTGTTATATGAAATGGTCCTATGGTTATCTGTGTTGACTTGAAAGGTTGTAGTTTGTGTCCTTAAGGTGATGCTTGAGTGTGGATAGTGTTATGGGACATTATCTATACATTGCACCAAGTGTTACTAGAGTACACTTGGGAAAGTCAAGAAGTTAGAATAAGAAGAATGTTCAATGTAAAGAGGAAAGGAAAGCTTACTGTGAAATAGGAAAGTTTAGTGCATAATGGTTCTAAAATGCCTTGAATGCAATATATTATTTTATATGATCTAAGACCATCGAATATGCCTATATGAAGTATGTGAATTTTATAAATGTTATGATATCATAGTTTTATAAAGATTTCTCAAAAAGCCATGATGCAGGATTTCAAGTAAAATGTCCCTTTTAAATGCATGGTTGCCATACTTAGTGCATTCTTGTACTAACTCCATTCTTCTCTACATTTTTACACAAAATGTAGGTTATCAATGCTTAAAGGATATCTCTAATGGTGAGGAGCTTGATATGTGATTACCAAGCTCAAGGAAAGGAATCCTTAAGTCCAAGGATTTCCTAAGTCATGGTTTACTGTAAAGTCTTTTAATATTGTACTTATGAATCATGTTGTAAGGGTCGTGTCCCTAATGTACTCTAATGATGTTGAGTCTAGGATGTCAAAAAGATACTAGTCTTTAACTATGTATTATGATACTTCTTATATATGGAAGCAATGTTCTAACATATGATGTGCTAAGAAAGTTTTAAATTTTCCGCTAAATTTACCTATGAGAATGTGATGAATGATAACTATGGGCTTGTATAAGACCTCCAAGAGTTCAAGTACGCCATGATACTTCTAGGTGGTGCTCCCTGGTCGTGACACCTTCGCTATGTGGGAAGGGATTCAAGTACGCCATGATACTTCTAGGTGGTGCTCCCTAGTCGTGACACCTTCCCTATGTGGGAAGGGACACTCCTCACTACTAGTTCACTTGGTGCTAAGCTAGAGCCTCTTTTGAAATGTCTTTCTTTAAGAATCATAACTTAGTTTAGGTCATAGGATAGAAGCTCCTTATATAGTCATATTCATTTACTCAATAGGAATTGCATGAGAACACCTTTCAATACAGTCGTTCACATCTATGATTAGCACATAACCATCACCATAATATAATAAGGCACATAGGTATTTCTTCACCAACCTTATATCAATTCATTTTAAGTATAATCTCATAGTCATATAATCAAGACATCTCAATTTCATCATCATATAAAACCTACTTAATAAAATCACATGATAACTTCAATTGAACTTCATCACCAAGTACAAACCATCATAATTGAAGTAGAAGGTTTAAGATATCAAGAGTTACCCAAACACCTTCAAAAGCAATTGTCTTAGTCTTACCATCAACCAACCAATTCAATCCTATAATAGATGTAATAAAATACCCCAATAGTAATTAACACAATAATGAAGTGAATTGCATAATTACAAGTCAATTCAACACTAGTTCATAACCTAAGGTTAGGGACTTGGGTCAATTTCATGATATATTCCACAAACTAGGTTAACTCATATAGAACTAGCATAATTGAATCATAATACATCATAATCTAAGTATAATAATCCAAATAAACCATAGACAATACAAATTAGAAAATCAAATTCATAATAGAAAGAAACCCACATGAAACTCTATCATTTTGAAATCAATTTTGGAAGAACCCTTTAGGGAAAGGAATCCCAAAGGTGAAAGATTCTCATACATTGTTAATTGTTGAAGATCGACGGAGAAAAGCACCCTTCATTATTACCTAAAGACCTTGACCTAGCCCTTGAATCGATTTCTTCTATTTGGGAGAGAGAAAATAGAGAAACGGAAGAGCAATTTGGGTTTGGGAATTAGAGGTGTTAAGTGAGGTTTTAGACTTAAGGTAGGTTATATAAATAATTGACTAATATAATTAGCAAACCCCTAATAACTTATTAAATCCCTAACTAACTAACTTAATTACATGATCCAACTAAAACTTCAGAGAAAAGTGCAGGCCTGACTTACGAGACCCCGACCTACGGGCCGTAGGTCAGTCCACGGCCAGGAAGCCCACCGTCCTATGCAACCGTCATTTTGGTCAGAGAGTTTCCAAAATAGCGTTTTTGAAAAATGGTTAAGTGACCATCGACGGAGGTGATCAATGCTCCATCAATTGTACCACGCCTTGTCGCTTACAAGTCGTAGGTAGACACTGCCCATGACAGGTTTTTCGTCAAAATTGAAGGGTCCTCCTCAAGGACCCTTAGGGTGGTCCTTGGGGAGTCGTACCCAGACGTTTTGACCCTAAACCTACACTAATATGTGTTATACACTTTTTCACCAAATTCATCAATTTTTTACTCTCAAAATCCCGTGAAATAGGCTAAGGCACACTGGCATCTTTGGCACTAGTTAAGACTGGTCAACGGAACGGGACGTACCGGTACCATTCCGGTTCGTCCCATTTCAGTTGCCTACGGGACGGGACGGGATAGTATGAACTGGTACACGGAACGAGACGGAACCGTGATTTCGTAACGGTGTACCGGTACCGGTTCATCCCGGTTCATTCCGGTTTCGGTCCGGTCCGGTCCGGTTTATTTAATATATATTAATTTTTTTATATTTTATATAATTTATATTTAATTTAATTTTTTTAAAATTACAAATTTATTTATTTAATATTTACAAGATACAAGTTATAAATATAACTGATAAAATAATTATTAATGAATATAAGTAATAACTTATAAAGTATAAACTTCAAAAGATTTAAATTTTGAAAACTTCATTAGACTTTACTTGCAAACTAACAACAACAAAAAAATTAATCAAATATCTTTAAAATAAACTTAAGTAAAAATTATAGTATAAATTTAAAAACTATTAATTTATACTTAAAAAAAAAATTATATTTTCGTAGTTCCAAAAAATATCGTCGTGTTAATTCCGTCCCGTTCCATCCCGGTATATAGTGGAACGGGACGGAACCGATGAATCATCCCGGTAATTCCGATCTGGTTCATCCCGATACCGGTCAACATACCAGTCAACGGGTTCCGGTACTGGTTCATTTCGGTCCGGTGAACCGGTTCCACTCCGTTGACCAGTCTTAGCACTAGTCTCCGAACGTCGTGGGCGTTCCTTGATGTTTTGACTCTAAGACTTCCTAGATGACATTTATACATTATTATTGACCTTTAAACAGTGTTACAAACCTTAGACAGTTATGTGAGGCTCTTGATTAGGTTTTGGACTTTCGGAGTGTTACATCAAGCATTCTATTTCTTACATTGAAGTTTAAGGTTAAGTCTTGATTCATTCAATATATTATAACTTTAATCAAGTTTAAATAATATGATATACCTTTTATTTAATTATCTATCTCAATATAATAAAACTTGAATCAAAATAAGATAATTATAGAAAGAATTGAAAAATAAAAGTTAGATTTTACTTCCAGTAATCCTCAATCACGGAAAACAAAACAAATATAATACAATTAATTAAGACCAAGGAACCAATACTCAAAATTCGTGCAATCAACATCGATCCTATAGGCAATTGTCTGACATGTACTCTTATAAACTATAAAATTTTCTCCAACATTTAAAAGAACCACGTAGCACATTAATAATTGGAAAACAATCACTCTTAAATATTGTACATTTCTCCTCCACCCACTAATAAACATGCAACCTCATAATTGTAATCGATTTTTATTTATTTATAAAGCAATAGAAGTAATGAAATTACCAGCATACCGGTCATCTTCACTTAAAGTCGCTTTCTGTAATTCTCCTATTCTTATCTTTTATTTTATACACAATATTTATTATCCCTAATTATTATATGAGCTCAATTATAAAGTGGTAAAAGTGACCCATTATAAATTTAAAGTGTAATTTCCTTTAATCACTAGTTATGTTAAATTATAAAAGTACCCTCTTAATCATATAACTATAGTTATAGATAGTCAATTATACTTTTACAATATGTGGCAAGAGTCATTTATGAGTTAAAAAGTTTTAGTACTAAAAAGAACAAAATTGCCCGTTACATTAGATACGTATTTAACCATTGTTCATCCTCGAAAGGTCAAAAGAAGGCAAGGCTAAGAAAATGTAGTTGTTTCAACAATTATTCAAAAATATTAGTACCCATTGTCTCATCTCAAAAGTATCAAATCAATCAGCAGGAGGTCTACACCTCCTCTCATACAATGCCTAAAATGGGGTCATATCAATAATCTAATGAAATTTTTTTTTGTAGATAAGTTCTACTCAAAACAAAACTATTCTCAAGTGCACTATTCAATTGAAAGAGTCTTCCGCTAGAACTTGACATAACCATCAGGACATATATTTTCTAACCTAACTATTATAAAATTCTGAATCCATATTGGTCACAAGCTAAGGGGATGAAATACGCGTATTCCTATCATTTCAATCGAACCTCCACAACTACAACCTGCATAATAATAATGATAATAATAATAATAATAATGATAATAATAATAATAATAACGATAATAATAATGATAATAAAATAATAATAATATTAATAATAATATAAAAATGATAATAATAATATTAGTAATAATAATAATAATAATAATAATAATAATAAATAATATAATATAATAATAATAATATAATGATAATAATGATAATAATAATAATAATAATGAAAATAATAATAA